>CP136064.1:35064882-35722382 GCA_032622095.1 Siphonodentalium dalli
AGGTGATAGCAGAGGCAGAACTCGAGCAAAGGACGGAGTAAAGGACGGAGGAAATGATGGACGAAAAGACAGAGGAAAAGACTGGAGGAAAGCTAGAGTTTATAGTGAGTTGTAGTCTGACTTACCTTCGACAGACAGGAAGCAGTTAGTGGTTGCCTCCCCTGCACTGTTGGTAGCAACACAAGAATAAGTTCCTTCATCTTCAGGGAATAACTCAGCGACATGGAGTTTGCTTGTTTTGTTGGTGACAGTTACTTGGAATTCCTGTGAAAACAAGGTTATAAGCCAGTTAGCCCATGACATGAATTTTTTTTTATTATGTCTAATAGTGTGTCTGACATTTGCAGAATTAGGTCCCCATCGGGTGAATTTAGTGATGCTATCCCACACAGGGGTCTAGCATCACCAAATTCACCCTCTGGGGACATCATTCTGCTTAAGCCTCATCTTCTGGAAAGTATCTATAGTCTCAAATTAACTTTTTCCCTTCTGTTCAGTTTCTATATCCCCTAATTTACAGAAGGTAAAATGCATTATCGAGGTGACTAATGGGTGAACATCACAAACTTCAACTGAGGAACTTCAATCTGATCCTAGGTCTTACATAGCAGTTGAGGAGGCCTAAGCAGAATGAGGTCCCCAGAGGTGAATTTGGTGATTATGTAGTTCCTTGTAGCTACGAATGAGATAATCTGGGTATTCAACCAAAACCCATAGGTATTCTTTGTATTATTTGTGCGATGTTATAACATTCCCCAAAGCTGCCAGTTGTTTTGTTCTACAGTTCACTACAAATAGTTAGAAAACTTAACCCTTTACCCAACAGAACGGCCCTGTGCCAATGCATTCTCTTATATATGCGAGTCGACCATAGGTCGCCTCGCATATATAAGAGAATGCATTGGCTTAACACATTAAAAATTATAAAATTGCTAAAGAATGTAAGAACAAATGGTAAAAAGTGTTAAAAAAAGATTTTGTTTAGGCCAATGCATTCTCTTATATATGCGAGGCGACCTATGGTCGACTCGCATATATAAGAGAATGCATTGGCACAGGGCATAACTGTAACTATCACAATGTGGTCAAGGAGCCGGTTCCAATGATATCCATATTTGTATGGTTCTATTGAGACAGACCGAAGATATTTTAGGCTGTTGAAGATTTATTTGGCCGGTTTTGGCCGGTTTGTTGGGTAAAGGGTTAAAAGAGGCAATGATTACATCCCATCGATTGATTTGGTCACAACTAAATGATAAATATCTACACATGCCAAAAGAAATAGTCCCCATTGTTTTATTCTGAAAAGATGCGAGAAATGAATGTATACACAATTTATTAATAACAATTAACTAATGTGGGACAGATGAACAATCCAGGAGAAAAATGTCTCTAAAAGTCAAAATGCAAAAATAGTCTGCCTGCTATTTTCTTATTGATACAAGTTGAAACTTAATGTGATTCCTGCTACAAACCGGATGTGATCTGCGAGAGGGTGTTATAATTATCATCGCTGCAGTCAGTGCTATCCATTGCCTCAGATCAGGTGATTGATATAACGTTATATGCCAGAGCAATTTCCCACTATTTAATGGGGAAGCATTATAATAAATATATTTATCAGTTTTCTACTATCATGACAAGTCATATAAATCTTGAAACTAGCTGTTGAATCTGACACGAGAGTCAAATTCTCTCAGACTGAAAGATGGAATTATGATCAAATTAATGTTTTTTTTATTTCAACTGCATAAACAAAGAAGGAAACAACAAACCTGTGAGGTCTTGATAATTTTGCCATCTTTAAGCCATTTGATATCTGGGGTTGGAATGCCAGTAACATCACACTCTAAATCGAGATGATCTCCGTCTTTGCATGAGAAGTTTTCTAAAGGTTTTGTGAAAACAGGTTTCTCCATCTTTTCTTCTGTAATTAAAAAAATAGTTGTGTGAGAATTATGACATTATAACTGGAAATAAATAATCAAAAGTAATAATTCAAACTGCTTCTTCTTCTGTAATAACTGTTCTCACTTTCATTTACCTTTAATATCAGTGGGAAACAGTAGTTGATACTACAAACTATTCTAAAAGCCAAAATAACTTGGTAAAAAAAATTGACATTTGAGCATATAAATGACAAGACACATAAATGTACATGTAGCTGGTTTGGAGGCATCAACTGCCAACTAGATGTCCACCCTGTCATTTAATGTAACTTAAAGTCTCATTCTACTGATTTAACCCTTTGATGAAGGGAGCTGCGCTGGTGCAGCATTAAATATATACTGTGCCGGTGCATTCTCTAATATATAGGGAGCCTTGCATATATAAGAGAATGCACTGGCTTACAAGGTTTAAGGTATATAATGTTAGGCCAATGTATTCTAAATGCGAGACTCCATATGGGAGACTCGCATATATAAGAGAATACACTGGCACAGGGTTTTCTCATTTGATAAGAATTTGCTCAACTGTTTGTTGATAAAATAGGTGGCACTGTAACAGTAATGTTTACATAACAAAGGTTTCAACCCACGATGTATCATCGTTGAAGAGTTATCAAGAATAAAAATAAGAACCAAATCAATCTATTTTACTGTGTTCTACTTAGTTGTGATGGTTGTTAACCCTTTGAGTGCCAGGTCGATTTTTGTATCAACCCATATACCCTGTGCCAATGCATTCTCTTATATATGCGAGTCGACCATAGGTCGCCTCGCATATATAAGAGAATGCATTGGCCTTTTTTTCTTCTTTTTTTCTTTTTTTCTTTACAATATTTTACAATTTTAATAATTTATTCTTATATTCTTTAACAGACTTATTTTGTAGGTTTAGGGCCGATGAGATCGGCCCCTGGCACTCAAAGGGTTAAACTATTATGATTTTTCACATTTACCAAGACTGAATATGGTGTGTCTGTCATTTGCAGAATGAGGTCCCCAGAGGGTAAATTTAGTGGTGCTATCCCGCACGGTGGGCTAGCATCACAAAATTCACCCTCTGAGAACCTCATTCTGTTTAGGCATCAACTATTATGGGAGACCTAGGATCAGATTGAAGGAGGTGATGTTCATCTATTAGTCACCTCAATTATGTATTTTATCTTCTTTAAATTTCACCCTCTGGAGACCTCATTCTGCAATTGTCAGACACACTATATCCAGACTTGCCCACAAGCCTTGAAATAGTGCGACTGTCATTTGCAGAATGAGGTCCCCAGAGGGTGAATTTAGTGATGCTACCCTGCATAGCAGGCTAGCATCACCAAATTCACCCTCTGGGGACCTCATTCTGGAAACGACAGACACACTATTTCAAGGTTTGCTTGCCAACTGTGAGTGCCTTATGCCCTTTAACAGCTTAATACCACAAGTAATGAGCCCTTTTTCATCATCACACAAACCACTGATATTCAGGCTCGGTGTAATTACTTACTTTTATTACACTCCTATGCGGGATTCCCATTGAAAATGCTGTTAATCAAAAATGGTAATGTCTAGTGAATTATGTCATTTCGTTACTAACGTCAATTACTGATCTCGACTGAATTTTTGATGGTTGATCTTTCTCTGCATCGGGACTTTTATCCATTAATTCTGGGTGTTTTAATCATATTTGGCGAACCAAATTGATGCAGAAGTGTAATAAATAGAGTAATCAATTAGTTCCGAGAATTCACTTGAGTCGAGAGACATTTAGGTAAGAAACTCATTCGCTAACGCGCACTTGTTTCTTACTGACGTCTCTCGCCTCTCGAGAATTATTTAATGAGACTCTGTGTAATTACTTACTTGTAACTTGTAAGGATGCCTTTGTTCTCACTTTTTTACCATCCTTTGTAATGGCCACACAGGAGTAGCCTCCCTTATCCTTGTCAGCGAGGCCAGTGATATGTAGTGACCTAGATCCTTCCTTTCCAATAGACAATCTTCGTCTCTTGTCTTTATCAGAAATCTTTAAAAAAATATATATATATATATGAGTGAGTCACAATAAATAGCTTTGAAATGATGTACTAATTTTAGACCTACTGCTTTTTAACTCTTTCATGACGGGAGCTGTGCTGGTGCAGCATTAAAGATCATGTGGCAGTGAATTCTCTTATATATGTGAGTTTTCTATAGGGAGCCTCACATATATAAGAGAATGCACTGGCTTACAAGGTCAAGGTAAATATTGTTCGGCCAATGTATTCTCTACATATGCGATGTTCTCTATGGGTGACTCCAATATATAAGAGAATGCACAGGGTTTTCACAATATTTCAGGAAGCTTCAGTCATGAACGGGTTAAAGAAAAAATAAAAGCAAAAAAAAGGGAAATACATAATGTTGTTTCTCGTGAGAAATTAAGTTCCTCGGTAACATTATTAACCCTTTCAGTGCCAGGGGCCGATCTCATCGGCCCTAATTTACGGTCTGTAAAATCGGCCATAAATTTTTTTTTAAATAATAAAAAAAAAATAGTTTTTTTTGTTTTATATTTTTTTGGGTTGAATTTTTTTTGCGTATGCTATAGCGAATTTAAAAACAAACTGGATAAAACCTTAGGGGCATGTTATAACTAAAAACTATCACCAAGTATTCATAGTAATAATTTTGATGCCCATGAAAAACGTAAGATTCCCTGGCACTAAAACTTACAAAATAAGTCTGTTAAAGAATATAAGAAAAAATTATTAAAATTGTAAAAAATAATAACAAATGATGAAAAGTTGTTAGGCCAATGCATTCTCTTATATATGCGAGGTGACCTATGGTCGACTCGCATATATAAGAGAAGGCATTGGCACAGGGTATATGGGTTGATACAAAAATTGGACCTGGCACTCAATGGGTTAACACATTGGACATTTTGGAGATCCTGTGTAAGTTAAAGGGAGACTGGACGCAAATTTAAATAAATTCCCGGTAATAAAAAGAATCTAATATCGATAATATATAGAAAAATAATTAATTTGAGTCGAAGATGTCTCCTGTAAACATTCAGGTTAACAGGTTATCTTAAAATCAAATTTAATAATTTAATATTAATATCCATATACAAGACGTAATCAAATTAATTGACAGATAGTGGATTGGGCAATAAACAATTATGTTGATATGGGGCCACTCACTGACTATACAACACAATTAATAGGTATCTGGGACTATTATGCATATAATATAACATTTATTTGATACATTTGGCTGAGAACTGTACAAAAATATCCAGATGACAAGCATTCTATTTTTGCATTCCGGTGATCTTACAGTAATGCTCTAATTAATCAACTCCATAACCACAGCAGAATTATGGGTAATTTTTCAGGATTTAGTCGGAAATATGGCTTGTTGCCATTCATCGGAAAGCTCTCGGGGAGAGTTTCCAATAAATGGCAACAAGCCATATTTCCGACTAAATCCTGAAAAATTACCCATAATTCTGCTGTGGTTATGGAGTCGATTAATTAGGGCATTACTGTACTTCGCACTCAGCAGATAGTCAAATAATGGAAATCTGATTACCTTATTCTACGAAGCAGAGAATAAAGAAACGGACAGCAACATTTGAGAACAGTACCCCTTTAATCCTCGAAGCTATGTGACCATCACCAACACAACATCACTTATATGCACGATAGTCAATTGCTAGTCTCCAAGGGCAAAGAACAAAGCTAATGTTTTTTCAACATAAATTACTGCCTTAAATTTAAACCATTGTGCAGTGATTTGTGAAAATAACATTCTTCATTTTTATAAAGGTCATCATATTATGGATAGCGGTGGTTGAATTTAACAACCTTGTGCACCGATTATTATCAATTCTTTACATAACATAAAAGATTGATATTTTTCTGCTCCACCCATATTTTATATTCAAATACCATGAATTTTATATTTCTATACGCAGTAATTTGATATTGGCAGGCAGTTGTGAAGTCCATAAAACATGCTTGCACCTATATAAGTGCAGGTGTCCATACTAAATGTGAATGCTGCACTAACATTGAGAAACAATCCCTCATTTGATATGTGCACAAGCAGGGACCAGCTTAACCCTTTACCCAACAAACCGGCCAAATAAAGCTTCAACAGCCTAAAATATCTTCGGTCTCTCTCAATAGAACCATACAAATATGGATATCATTGGAACCGGCTCCTTGACCACATTGTGATAGTTGCAGTTATGCCCTGTGCCAATGCATTCTCTTATATATGCGAGTCGACCATAGGTCGCCTCGCATATATAAGAGAATGCATTGGCCTAAAAAAAATCTTTTTTTAACACTTTTTCCCATTTTTTCTTACATTCTTTAACAATTTTATAATTTTTAATGTGTTAAGCCAATGCATTCTCTTATATATGCGAGGCGACCTATGGTCGACTCGCATATATAAGAGAATGCATTGGCACAGGGCCATTCTGTTGGGTAAAGGGTTAAAGGTTTCAAATTAGGAGAAGTCAATTCACCCTGTTGGGTTGCTAGGGGGATAGGTACAGTAATGCTCTAAATAACCGACTCCTTAATCAGAGCAGAATTATGGGTAATTTTTCAGGATCACCGAGAGCTTTCCGATGAATAGCAACAAGCCATATTTCCGACTAAATCCTGAAAAAATTACCCATTATTATGCTGTGGTTGAGGAGTCGATTATTTAGAGCATTACTCTAGACTGTAATCAGGGAGAAGTAACAATGGCTGAAGTGTGCAATTTTCACCCCATAATCACCCTTCTATGATCCAATAAGTATTATGCAACATAAGAGCCCATTTATAAAACCATTATAATCAGTAAATTTATTTTAACCCTTCCATGACTGGAGCTTTCAGAAATTTTGCGAAAACCTTGTGCCAATGCATTCTCTTATATACGCGAGTCTCCTAAAGGGAGCCTCGCATGTATAAGAGAATAGATTGGCCTAATAATATTTATCTTGACCTTGTAAGCTAGTTCATTCTCTTATATCTGCGTGGCTCCATATGGGAGACTCATATATAGAAGAGAATGCTCTGGCACAGGATCTTTAAACACTGCACCAGCACAGCTCCCATCATGAAAGGGTTGAATATGCTATTGGGACATATGCATATTGGAGTCACTTCTCCGTGGGACAAACATAGGGAGAAGTGGCACATTTTAGGGAGAAGATACAGTAATGCCCTAATTAATCGACTTCTTAACCACAGCATAATTATGGGTAACTTTTCAGGATTTAGTCGGAAATATGGCTTGTTGCCATTCATCGGAAAGCTCCCGACTAAATCCTGAAAAGTTACCCATAATTCTGCTATGGTTAAGAAGTCGATTAATTAGGGCATTACTGTATCTCCAAAGTCGCCCTCTAGCACAAGATACCTGAGCACAAGATAGTCTTGTTTCTAACATCTTCTTATAATGGATAGGTCATCTCATTCAACAAGCGAGGCCAACGATTGTATAGATTAATTCTCCTAAAAATGGAATTTTTAATAAATTTCCTGAACCTTGAGTTGACAAAATTTTAGCTGGTTACCACATAGTTCTAATAGGAAGATGTGACTTCTCCATATTAACAGTCCATTTCTCCTTAACCCTTTGAGTGCCAGGTCGATTTTTGTATCAACCCATATACCCTGTGCCAATGCATTCTCTTATATATGCGAGTCGACCATAGGTCGCCTTGCATATATAAGAGAATGCATTGGCCTAACAATTTTTTTTTTTTTTACAATTTTAATAATTTATTCTTATATTCTTTAACAGACTTATTTTGTAGGTTTAGGGCCGATGAGATCGGCCCCTGGCACTCAAAGGGTTAATAATCTAATGGGGGGAAGTGACTTCTCCAATATTTGAATTCTCTAGGCTATCCCTGAACTATCCGAATTGCTATTCTGAAGTCAGAAACGATTACCCATTACCATCCTATCAGTCAGTCCCTCAACTAAAACTAGAGAACTAAGATGGCAGAGAAGCAACAGATGCCTGCATTTAAATTGGTATCAATATTCCAAACTCACCTTCAAAACTAAATAATATTCCCTCAATCATATAAACTGAAGCCATATATCGTACTAGGAGACTATGTTTTCATACGCCTAGCGTATTGAATGAGAGGTTCGACATCAATACCACCTCACTAACCCAGATATATATGGAAAGAGAGCGACTAGTGTCAATAACAAATCGTACCATATCTATTGAATTAATTCAATGAGACGTCACTCGAAATTCATCCTACTTATCGCATACTATGTAAAGAGATGTATAGAATGCAGCATGCCTCATTTGACATCTTTATGTCTAATACTGCAGATCGTTTTGACTCTTAGCCGACATTAAATGTGCTGACCAGGTGAAGGTTTAGCTATGCTAATTCCCTCTTATTTATACAATGTTTATGTCCTAAGAAGTGATTTGAGGAATTATGCACCTGGTCATTCACACCTGTTGTTATTTGTAATAGACATAGATCACATAACTTTGAACTAATATTATATATAGAGTTCGAAATTATTCAAATAGGCACAGGGATGTGGCTAGAGGGTCCCCCCCATTTGTCAACCCTGAATTTTCCAACTGCACCCCCTCCACTTGTACCAGACCATACTCCAGGTTTGCAGGGTTCCATTTCCAGCCCCCACCCCTGAATTGTTATATCGAACTGCAGATCATTTTGACTCTTAGCCGACATTAAATGTGCTGAACAGGAGGAGGTCCAGCTATGCTAATTCCCTCTTATTTATACAAAGGTTATGTCCTAAGAAGTGATTTGAGGAATTTCGCACCTGGTCAGTCATGACTGTTGTTATTTGTAAAAGACTTAATAGCTAGATCACATATTCTTGAACTAATATTATATATAGAGATCACAATTATTAAAATAGGCACAGGGATGTGGCTAGAGGGTCTCCCCCCCCCATTTGTCCACCCTGAATTTTCCAACTGCACCTCTGCCTCCACTTGCACCAGACCATACTAGCAGTTTTGCAGGGTTCCATTTCCAGCCCCCACCCATGAATTGTTATATCAAAAATTGTTTTGACTCTCAGCCAACATTAAATGTGAGTAGCTGAGTAACATATATACCAACAACGATCTTCGAAAATTATTATTAACACAATTACCTAATATTATGTTATCATTCTCACAGCGTGGGCTTATTCACACATAACCGGAAACGACCCCCATAAGCTTTATGCTTGATGTCGGATCCCCTCCATAAACCAATATTCATGATTCATATTTTGTAACATACACTGTATTTGAATTATATGGAATAAATACTGTTTACATCAAATGTGATTACCAGGAGAAAGTCCAGCTATGCTAATTCCCTCTTATTTGTACAAAGGTTATGTCTTAAGAAGTGATTTGAGGAATTTCGCACTTGCTTGGTCATTCACACCACTTGTTATTTGTAATAGACATAATAGCTGGATCACATAGTCTTGAACTAATATTATATATAGAGATCAACATTATTGAAATAGGTGCATGGACGTGGATAGAGGGCCTCCCCCCCATACATCCACCCTGAAAATAATTTTCAACAACATCCCCCCCACTTGCACCGGACCATAGTTCCAGGTTTGCAGAGTTCCATTTGCAGCCCGCACCCCTAGGGTAACTCAAGCTTTCCAACTATTATGTTGGAAATTTCAAACCTGAAACCCCTCCTTAAGGTTTAACAATTTCCAAATTATGCCCATTTCAGACCAAAAGTATAAAAATATGCTACTCTTGGTCAAAATTTTCAACCTATATTTCCAACTGTTGAATTTTTTTACCAAAGTTGGGAAGGGGGTTAGACATATCCATTCTCTTCTTAGTTGTGATGTTTTTATAGTCTTTTATATGTTTTGCACATTTACCCGCTGCAAGTGCCTTGGTCCATCTTAGTAACCTGGAGCGTGGAGCCCAAAGTTATACCAAAGGAAAACTCAACAGACATATTGCAAATGAATGAGCTAGTTTGTCTTGGAAAGCTGAAGGATTTCACTCGTCATAAATAATTTTCTTTTTTTCTTAAAGTTGAAACAATTTTACAAACTTTTCAGAGTAAATAATTAGCAGAAAGTTCATTGTGAACAAATTAAACCCTATTGACCAAATTAGAAATTACTTGATTTATCTGTAACTAATACGGAAACAGAGACTAGATCCAACAAACCTTTATGCGATTCCAGAAATATAAACACTGATTTAGTCGAAAATATGAAGAAAATCCCTATAAGTTCCTTATGCAAAGGTCCAGTGCATTCATATGCACATACGACTGATCAGGAACAATAGCATTACTAGCTTACAGCACCCGAGGCTGAAATACCTTCACCTAACATGCCCCCTTATGATCAGGTCATTTAATGAAACGTAAATACTGTCACATATCCTGGTGGGTTGTGAAAACAAGCATGTGATTAACAGGGGACCTATCCATAATTGCTTGTCAGACATACTACTTACTGCAGTGTTTGTGTAACTTATGAAACCATATATCGCTGTTTGATCGTTAGTTTGATAAATCATTAAATGAGTGCGATGTATGTTTCATAAAGTTCATTCACGTCAGACTCTGATCGGGAAACATTGACAACCCAAAATTGAAACTTAAAATCCATCTTAGAATACTAATGAAACCCTTCCTCCATACTGATGTTATTCAAGTTTTTAATCTTTTGGGGAAATTTTGAACCCAAAACCAACAATTTAGTGAGAATTTTTCCAAATGGATGTAATTTGAGTGTAAAATTTGAATGAATAAAAGTTTTTTCAACTATTTATAGGCTAAAAAAACCCAAATAATTTGCACTAAATACTGATTGCAAAATAAACTTCAGGTGTGAACATTTTATCCAGGATTTTGGAGACTGAATGTGCCTGAATAACAAACTTTAGAATATTAGAAGGGTTAACAAGTGTTTACTGGTGTGTCCTTGGTTAGCGATCATTTCTCATACTTGGCATAATCTTTCACTTCTGGAAATTTTTGTTGTATGTTGTTCGGCCACTTACAATTTTATATGCCATAAATTCAACAAAAAAGATGTTGATTGCAACTCTCAACTAACCTTTACTCCATCTTTCTCCCAGAAGACTGAGGCAACATTTTCCTCATTGACAATGCACGTGAATTTAGCTTTATCACTGAGGCATGCCACTATCTCGGGGCTCAGTTCCTTAATAAACACCTGTGATGATCGTCTGTAACAAAAATATATTTATCACATAATTTGCCCATAAAAGCAGTTTCATAATTATCGATAAGAGACACGTTTAATATCAGCGCGTGCGATGACGTCACATCGTTGTTCAAATGACTTGCGATCGCTGCGGTTTTTATCGTTGTTTTCGATGGATATTTCGCATTGCTTCGCGTTTATTTGATCATGTGATAAAAAGTATCTCACACTCGTCCTATTTTATACGTAATTTATCAACCTCGTCCACTAAATTCTATTTGAGCCTCGGTAAACCTCGGCTCAAATCGAATTTAGTGAACTCGGTTGATAAATTCCGTATAAAATAGAAACTCATGTGAGATCCTCTATATATTGACTTACATATGATCAAGAGGCAATTGATAAGCTAGCAGATTAAAATATTTGTCAGCAATTATGTTTTCATGGGACATGATTTTATGGAGCATGTTGACCTATTGAAAATTATTTATATGCATTGCTTTATGTTTTACCTAAATTGTATCCAAGAAAATATCTAGAAAATTTCACCTGACTGCATCACAAAATAAAAGGTAAAAAATTGTATGTGCACCCATTCGAGAATGCAAACATTTTTTAAATGGTCTGATAGATCCGTTCAATCAAATGTCTATTCACACTCTACATGAAAAACCTAATCAACCCATAATAAAAATGTTGCATTCTTAATTAATAATCTATGGCCTTAATATTCTGAAAGACGATTGCACGATTCAAATTTCAATTATTTTGTATTCTGATTGAACTTCAAAACAATGTACAAACTACTAAGATATCTAAGGTGAAGGAGAAAAAGATGAAAGAATATCACACGCATAATTGTATACAGAGCTGATTGGTATCTTAATATATCATATCATATAATATCAAAATAAAATAAGATAAGATTTCAAGCTCACCTTTTCTTTGAGGCTTTCTCCTTTACATCATCTGAAGATAAAGATTAAGAATTGTGAACAGCGGGTGAATTTTAAGGGATCACACCATTTATTCACACACACACAAACTCAACAGCTCAAAACATGGCTTTAAAAGCTCTTGAATCTATAATTTAATTGGAGCAAATATCTTTCATCCATGAAATTGTTTGTTAGTTACACAAAGATCGCAGGACACATTTGCATTTTCTATCGCATGAAAATTAACTGTGTCGAATGGTGCAAACAAACATCACTCAGTTCATCTTTATACAAGCCTTGAAATAGTGAGCCTGTCATTTGCAGAATGAGGTTCCCAGAGGGTGAATTTAGTGATGCTACCCCGCATAGCGGGCTAGCATCACCAAATTCACCCTCTGGGAACCTCATTCTGCTGAGGTGCAAGCAGAATGAGATCCCCATAGGGTGAATTTGGTGATGCTAGCCCAATATGCGGGGTAGCATCACTAAATTCACCCTCTGGGGACCTCATTCTGCTGAGGTGTAAGCAGAATGAGATCCCCATAGGGTGAATTTGGTGATGCTAGCCCGATATGCGGGGTAGCATCACTAAATTCACCCTCTGGGGACCTCATTCTGCAAATGACAGACTCACTATTTCAAGGCTTGTCTTTATAACTCCACGAATTTAGGATTAAATCTTATCAATAGTAAAATAAAGTCAGAGTGAGAACCTTTATTTAAAGAATATTGTATAACCATGGAGCCCATTATCCTCATCTGTAATAACCCTTTCATGATGGGAGCTTCCTAATTTTTTGCAAAAACCCTGTGCCAATGCATTCTCGCATATATAAGAGAATGCATTGGTGTATCAGATTTTATTTTTTTTAAAGAATGTAAGAAAAAATGATAAAAATTGATAAAATTTTTTAAATTTTTTTAAAGAATGTAAGAATAAAATGATAAAATTATTAAAGAACATAAGAAAAAAATGATAAAAAATATTAGGCCAATGCATTCTCTTACATATGTGAGGCGACCTATGGTTGACACGCATATATAAGAGAATGCATTGGCACAAGTTCTTTATTGTTGCGCCAGTGAAGCTCCCATTATGAAATGTCAATATTAACATTAAAGTGACATATAAAGTTTCAGAAAAATTAACCCTTTCTATACTAAATGGATTCTCCTATTCAAGTTATAAAAGTATACATCGGAACAGTTGATTATTGATTTGTAGGGATGTTAAGGTGATAAAAGCAGACGACAGATAAATAAAAGTGAAGAAGGAATCCTATTTATTGAGGGAAATGATTAGATAATAAGACATTTGTTGAACTTATTATCTGAACATTACCTATGGGAAAATTACTCATCAATGATGCTTTAATATAGAAAGGGTTAACTTATTATCTGAACATTACCTACGGGATAACTACTCATCACTGATGCTTTGGTATAGAAGTGATTAAAATTAAACAAAATGTTCGCTAAACTGCAATGACACAATATTCTACCAACAATATTGTTTATCAGTTGAAATTATTAATTAAGGGGTTAATTAAGGGAACTCAAATCCCGGAAACTAAATATTCATATAATGTATACACCCGTCAGTAAGCTCATCCCTGAAGATAAGCCCAGATTATGTTTTAGCTGCTAAAAAAAACATAGATAAGCCCATTGCTATTTGTATAATTTAGAGGGCTAGTATACATTGAGGTCAGGTTAACTTTGAATGAAGATGAAAAAAAATTCATGCACAAATATAGGATTGCTCCCCAAGAGCTTTTCGATGAATGGCAACAAGCCATATTTCCGACTAAATCCTGAAAAGTTACCCATATTTCTGCTGTGGTTATGGAGTCGATTAATTAGTGCATTACTGTAATTTCCATTGCAAACTCATTAATACTACCTACACCATTGTGTCTTATTTTAAATATATACTCTAACATAATAAAACAAATTAACTTCATTAAATACAATATTAGATTAACACTATGAATGCAATCTCAGATTTTGTATGTGGGGGTCCTCGAAGGTAAGCCCAGTCCCAAGTGTTTGTGTCAAAAAAATCACAGCCCCCTGGGCTTACTGATGGGTGCATACAGTACCTGTAACAAACACTGCACAGAAAATATGCCTTTTTATTATCCAATGAATTAAACATAGAATCTATTTAAGAAGTAGAATTCCGCACAGAGTCTTGACCTACAGTAATGCTCTAAGTAATCGACTCCTTAACCACAGCAGAATTATGGGTAACTTTTCAGGATTTAGTCGGAAATATGGCTTGTTGCCATTCATCGGAAAGCCCTCGGGGAGAGCTTTCCGATGAATGGCAACAAGCCATATTTCCGAGTAAATCCTGAAAAGCTACCCATAATTCTGCTGTGGTTAAGGAGTCGATTACTTAGAGCATTACTGTATATGTTCATCAAAATTTTAAGCAGGTCCTGGGAACTATGTTATCAGTGAAATGACAGTAGAGGTATCAGGATAATCCACTTCATGTTAAGTGTTGACTTTGAAATTTAGTTACAAGGCTAGACTATAATTTAAGGTTACGAAGCCATATCAGCTGGTCACACTAAACAAACATGAAATCTGCTCTAAAGATAAATTTAACAGTTAGAGATCTCCTGCAAATTTATGTTTTCAAAATGACAGAATTGACGAATGTGATAAACTAGAGGACCATTCCTACACGGAATGCTTTGTACAGATGTTAGTGATATACTGGTAGTGTGATTAATAAATTATGTTCCCAGTCCCAAGGGGCAGGGGTTGCTGCCCCTCCTGATCTCCACTGGGGTGGAAGGGGGCAGGGGATTCCAGTTCAAGGCAGAAAAAATCCTGAACTTAATAATCAGTGTTCAGAAAAGACACTTTTATGTTGTTTAAAGGCCCACTTAATTTTCGAACACCCAAATCACATTATATAAAATATATGCCATATTATATACCAATTAAAAGAGGAAGCCCCAAAACATTGTATTATCAACATATTTGATGTGGTGCCTAAAGAAAGATATAGTCCCAACACAATATGTGCCTTTAAATATTTCCGAAAGTCATGTCACTGGTACGAAAGTAGGCCAGGTCATGGCAGAGTCCGCTCTTCCATGTCCTGGATCGAGAGCATGAGCGAATGCGTGTATTATGTCTTTTCTCTTTTGTTATTCATTGTTCACAATAAAAAAAAAAAAAAAAAAAAAAAAAAACATATTTGATGTAATAAACTGTGAACATGTTGTTTTTGTTGAGATATCCTTGACCTTGAATGCTTCACACTCCCCTGGTTATGTTAGTAAAGTGAAATTATTCATTAGATAACCATTCATCTGTAATATAACTTACCTATCACAGTCAGCTTGGCTTGAGAAAACGCAGACCCAACAGAGTTATCTATCTTGCACCTGTAGGCTCCAGCATCAGATGTCTCTGCATTGTGGACTTCAAGGAAAAACTCTCCATTCTTCGAGAACATGTTGAAATGATCTGAAGGACAAGATACAGAAGGATGAGTTTCAGAGTAAACTGGAGATGAGACTGTCATAGTGGGACTAAGGATACCCCCCCCCCCCCCCACACACAGTGCAAATGGGCTATATATAGGCTATATATGGGCTGAGACAGTCTCAGACCAAATTGCGGATGAAGATGGATAACTCTATAATCAAGAGGTTTTGTGTTGATAATAAGGCCAAATTTTGTTGAACATGTTGATAAATAATATGTTTTGGGCAATTTTATACTATAGTTGACAGTGATTAGCATTATTTATGGGCAATTAATCGATTCTGATAACTGAAGCGCCATTTCTAAAAATTGTTGTTGTTGTTGGAATCTGATTATATGGAGACCGTCTAATCGGATTGTGTACCTTTAAGATTGCACGTTATGGGATGCTTTACATGTATGAGTGGATCGTATGATAGAAAAAGTACTAATCACCTCCTTTCTTCAACTCCTTGCCGTCCTTGAACCACGTAACAGTTACATCTGAATGAGAGATGACCTTAACACTGAAGGTAGCACTCGTTCCCACGGAAACGGTCTGATCCTTCAGCTGGTCCTGAACATCTGGAGCAGATGGTCCCTCTCGTCCAGCGTCGCCAGAAGAGGGAGCACCTTTAGATCCGGAAGTATCTTCCGGCTTCAGGGGTGCGAAACTTCCTTCGAAACCTTCTTTCTCGAGATCCACTTGGGCCTGGTCTCTTCCGCCTTTTGACCATTGAATGTGTTGGAAAGTTCCTTGAACGATGCAGTCCAGCCTCACATCGACGCCCTCCATGACGTCGATGTTTCGAGGTAGGTGTTTAATGAAGAATGGTGCTGTGAATGGAGATTATGAAAAATTAATAGAAAATTTCAACTACATATTCAAATAAATAATTGATATGTTAAAGTGTGAAACACTCCGGTATGGTGATCAAATAGAAATGGAGAATAATCTTGCTCAAACTAGTTATTTTAACGAATATTAATCCAAATTGACAACATGCAAATCGTCATTAATTAAATGCAATGATTCTGGCGAAATCATTTGTGTCTGTTTTTTGCCGATAGTTGCGTCCCGAATCCAGATGTAAATATTTATAATTGATCGCAGTTCAGATGATGTTTTCTATGGAGTGGTATGGTTGATTTCTTTGAAATTTTCGGCGATGTTAGTAGAATGATATATTCCCCAGGTCGGCATAATGCCTGAGTACTAATTTATCAGTTTCACGCACCCGAACAAGTCCATAATATGTCTTTTATAAATTTGTGGAATTTATTTCTCTGAATTAATTTCATGTGCTTTAATTTAGTTCTTAACAGATTAACCCTTTCTTTACTACATACTCATTGACGAGTAGTTATCCTTTAGAAGTGTTAAGATAATAAGTTCATTAAATGACCAAAGGCTGTTTATTGAACTGATAATCTGAACATTTCCCACCAATTAATATGAATCATTCTGCGCTTGTATTATCTTTTTGTCAGTCTGTCCTCTGCTCATTTTTCCTTGACACCCCTCCAGATGAATAATAGGCTCTGCCAATGTATCATTTAGAGATCAATGATTGGAATGCCCACTGTCTGAATTATCCACTGTTGATGAAATGTGCCATATAGGTAACAAAAAAAGGAAAGAAACCATGTTTCCACTTAAGCCGATAGTTGAATGTCTGTTTCCATGACGATGAGATATTTAAAAATGATTATAGTCTTCATGCCAAATTTACTCTGAAGATATTTTCACACAGACTCTGAAGGATAGTATTTAACCCTTTCAGTGCCAAGTTCAATTTTTGTATCAACCCATATTTCCTTGATCATTTTTCAAATCACATTATTATCACTGTCGGATACCCGTTTAGGTTCGGACATTCCAAGATGGCGGCGCTAACTAAATCAGATAAACGGTAAGTGTATATATTGTCTCCCAGCAGCAATCAACGACATCGTTCGGTGATACACCTTGAAACAGTTATGTAGGAATTTGTATGCCCAACACATACGTAATACGCCTTTTGCATAACAGGCATGTGAATTGTTGTATTTGGCGTGTCAAGTCGTCATAATTTTATCGAGGCGGCAAAATGTTCGCTTTTTCGTATTTTTCTGGCCCTGGGCTCATGCATCCGCAAATTTATGTATTGTTGTGGATAGATTAGGTCACCACACATCTTCGGAATGCAAAACCGGCAATATTTTTATTGTCTAACTCCGAAAAACGACCTTTGAAAATTTCAAAATGTTCAGGTTCGGATTCGCAACATTCGCGATGATTTTGTTCAGGTTCAGACACAATTTTCGTTCAGGTTTGGACAAATATGGTTCAGGTTCGGACAATTTTAGTTCAGGTTCGGACGCATCAAAACCTGACCTATAAATGACATGCCGAGGTGCAGTCTCGATCTTATTGTGCGTGTTATTAACGAACATGCACTGTTAATTTGTTATTTCTAAATATGGCAGCTGAAATTTCCAAATATAGGTGGTAAATTCTCCGAATTAATGGGATAAAAGCCACAGTTGAATATTCTCGAGCAATGTCTACTATAAACCAGCTAGTGGGAATTATTACATTTTACATATGAGCAACAGTGGTATTATACTTATCTTCTGAAATATCGGGGATACATGGATATTTAATACCTGGTTCTCGATTTTGAACCCCGAGGCGGAGCCAAGAGGTTTCAAAAAGAGACATCCGGGTATTAAATCTCCTAGTATCCCACGATGTTGGCGGAGCTAACGATTTTGTCCCACATCAATAGCTACCATGTGGTGTGCTTTTTATAGTTTTTTATAGATAAATTCACACCAATCAGCACCAATAAGAATAATTCATTAGCAGACCTATCGATCCTGTTTTAGGTGACGTCAATTAAGCTCAGCGCGCTAGAACAATGTCACGATTGGTGAAACTGCTAGTTCAAGGGTAATTCATAACCACGATGTTTCACGTACTTTTATACGCCCACTGTCAAGAGTTATACGGGACATGGTGCATGACTTAAACGTGACGTGGTTGTCAGTCAGATTGTTAGTTACAACCGGGTGTGGGGACAAGCGCTGTTTGTAAAATGTTTCCCTATGAAATAGCTGTAATTTTAAATGACATACGATGCGCTCTCTTTCGTCAGGACCTTGGCATGGATAATAATTTTCAAACGTTATCTCACTGTAGATACTTCTGTTTAAAAAAGGGTACACAATTATTGACGCGTGTATTATCAATGAAACTACGCGAAATTCCGCGGAAGACTGAAAATAGTTTATTACTGCGATAAGTTCTATAGAAAAACAAATGATCCCGTTTTATTACGTATTCATTTTTGTTAATTGGGTTTATGTGTGTAATATTTAACCATTGGGTAGGCACTATTCTCTAAAGCACATGAAGGAAATTTTCCACCAAAATTTAAAGATGCTTAATTTGCCAACGGAACAGCTGATGTTGCTTGCATAAGTTTCGCTACTGCGCCGTCTAAATTCTTGTTTTGATAAATAAATACTTGTAGTTTTGCAGAATTGCTTACCATAAGCATAACATAAAGAGAACACATATGGTTTCTCGAATAATATATTCCTGAAATATCGCCGCTCGTGAAGATTCGCATATTGCAGGTATTATTCGGCAAACCATATATAGGTATTCTCTATGTTCGCATAGTGCTGAATAGAACGCAACATGTTCGGGCTCTAATTAATAGTCCGGCATAATAGTCGTGTGACAAATGGTTAACTTGTAACTGGATTCAACATTTAGAAATGAGGCAAAACACATAAGGCTTATATTGAAAAGAATATGTTTCGTGTGAATACCCAAATATATCATCCAATTATTGATACAAAATATATATTGTCTATCTATCAGCAAGTATTTATGGGCAAATTGTGGGAACAGCTATATAATCACATTCATCGTATAAGCAGTCTAACAAAATATAATTACTGTTCGTGGCTCGTTTCTGCGCTTTATGTCTGGGAATATATTGTCAATAGGGACTGGGGGATCGCCTCGGGGGATACGAGCCTCTACCGGGGCATACCACACAGTATCCCCATCAAAAAGCTGTGTAACTTATGTTATGGACAGCTATCTGCTCATCGGCGACCTTCGTGGTATCGTATGTGGATGTGGAGGGGAATCACGTGATCGCATAGATCTCACGCGCATAAAATAAGAAAGTCCGCCCAAATTATTCACGAGTGGGCTAAAACCATGCCTCGTGTTCCCCATTTATCGTTTCTTTTACGAATGGAAGAAAATCAAATGCACAAAAACGCAATAAGAACGCGACTGTACCTCGGTGTGTCATTTTTATGCGAAGTTTTTGATGCGTCCGAACCTGAACCAAATTTGTACGAACCTGAACGAAAATTGTGTCTGAACCTGAACAAAATCATCGCGAATGTTGCGAATCCGAACCTGAACATTTTGAAATTTTCAAAGGTCATTTTTCGGAGTTAGACAATAAAAATATCGCCGGTTTTGCATTCCGAGGATGTGTGGTGACCTAATCTACCCACAACAATACATAAATTTGCGGATGCATGAGCCCAAGGCCAGAAAAATACGAAAAAGCAAACATTTCGCCGCCTCGATAAAATTTCGAAAAATTATGACGAATTGACACGCCAAATACAACAATTCACATGCCTGTTATGCAAAAGGTGTGTTACGTATGTGTTGGGCATACAAATTCCTACATAACTGTTTCAAGGTGTATCACCGAAAGATGTCGTTGATGGCTGCTTGGAGACAATATATACACTTGCCGTTTATCTGATTAAGTTGGCGCCGCCATCTTGGAATGTCCGAACCTAAACGGGTATCCGACAGTGATTATAATCAATAAATTTGAAAAATGATCAAGGAAATATGGGTTGATACAAAAATCGAACTTGGCACTGAAAGGGTTAATGCTGCACCATTGCAGCTCCCATCATGAGAGGGTTAATGTAATTCTCATATATATTATAAAGCACTGAAATGGTTAAAATGAAGATAACTTACCGAATCCATCAGTTAGTTTTTGAGCAGCTAAAAAAGTAAAGAAAGATGACTCTGGTTAATATCTATGGCTTATATCATGAAAATTATAACTAAATTAATTTATGCAGAAAAAGACCATGTCATAGCTCACGATATCAAACTTTAGAAGAAGTGATAGTTGGGCATAGGAATTTCGTCATGACGACATATGAGGTTGCAGAAACGTCAAAATAATGTTCCCAAGATTTAATGATATATTCATCACAAAATGCACTTTTGTGTTTCCAAATTTAAATACAATTTGCGATTTATAAGTTTGTGATTAGGCACATGTCTTTAATCCGTGTAATTACAATTGGGAACAGAGATTATTCCTTAAATGCCTACCTTCTATTTCTGCAAACCTAGCAGCAGGAGCTCTCACAAGGTCAGAGCTGAAAAAGAAAATTAATCAACATTATTCAAATGTTTGAGATAATGATGAAGACAAATCGAAATTCAAGCAAGTTTGAGCAAGTTATTTTTGTCTTTTGATAATACATAGCACATAATACAAGCTTGTAAAGGAGGGAAACATATTTTTTATCTGCTATAAATAGCCAGAAGTTTTTACTTACAATGGTTCTAGGATCGGGTCGCGCCTGTTGACACGGACCAGAAGTGTGTACTTACAATGGTTCTGGGATCGGGTCGCGCCTGTTGACACGGACCATAAGTTTGTACTAACAATGGTTCTGAGATCGGGTCGCGCCTGTTGACGCGGACCATAAATTTGTACTTACAATGGTTCTGGGATCGGGTCGCGCTTGTTGACGCGGACCATAAGTTTCTACTTACAATGGTTCTGGGATCGGGTCGTGCCTGTTGACATGGACCATATGTTTGTACTTACAATGGTTCTGGGATCGGGTCATGCCTGTTGACGCGGACCATAAGTTTGTACTTACAATGGTTCTGGGATCGGGTCACGCCTGTTGACGCGGACCATAACAGCGATCTCAGCCGATCCGAATGAGTTTGTTGCCCTGCAGATGTATTCTCCGTAATCGATGAGCATAGAGGAGGCTATCTCGAGTTTGTGCATTGTGGCGACCGAGGTTATCCTATGGCGGACACCATAAGATAGTTCCCTGGATCCCTTGTACCAGGTTACTGCAACAAGAAAGCATATACATGTATCATTTCTAGGCGCTCCACTTCATGCGGGTGATATGGATATACTTAAAATGGATGCCATTCGAATAGATAAGAGTAGTATGTCTGGGTTTCATTACGCTGAGAGCTCAAAGCCACATAACCAGATTCTATGATGCACAAATTTTGGGTACACACACGACTATTTCAATTAAAACATAGTTTTTAAATGACTTAGTAACGGAACATCCTACAATACATACAAATGCTCTTATGATTGTGTATGAAAATGCCATAAGATAATGAAAAGTTTCCAGCAAAACAGTCTGTGACCATGTAAATATGAATTACTTGCAGTAAGAATAATATAAAGTTGACTTGACGATTTGCTATGAAGCGATATATGCCTACATTTGGACACTTAATGTAAATACCATCATGACAGCACTTTCTTCAATAATTGAAGTTTTTTACTATGTTCACAAGAGCATTGCATGGGCGTGGCAAAATATGCCAGTGGTAATTCCAACAAAGGGCTATAACTCTGAAAACTTGAATTTGACTGTATTTTGGGCTTATACACTTATAGGCCAAATATCAGTCCATTCAGTTCAGAGTTACTATAGTCATCATCAGGAAATGAAAAAATCAAATGGACTGACAGACGGACAGACCAATAACATAATACATCCCGTTTTTAAAAAGGGGCAGATAAAAAGAGAGGTATGCACATTTTATCAGACAGTAAATTATAGAACCTCAATCCGTCAATAATATAATACTGTAATTGGAGTACTTAGATGTTCACTTAAGAATGTTTCAGTCATCTGCTCGATCTAAGTGAAGACAACTCTAAATTAATTTGCTTACCGATTGGTGGTTCCATTCTGATTCAGTCATCTGCTCGATCTAAGTGCAGATAACTCTTAATTAATTTACTTACCGATTGGTGGTTTCATACTGATTCAGTCATCTGCTCGATCTAAGTGAAGACAACTCTAAATTAATTTGCTTACCGATTGGTGGTTCCATTCTGATTCAGTCATCTGCTCGATCTAAGTGCAGATAACTCTTAATTAATTTACTTACCGATTGGTGGTTTCATACTGATTCAGTCATCTGCTCGATCTAAGTGCAGATAACTCTAAATTAATTTACTTACCGATTTGTGGTTTCATGCTGATTCAGTCATATGCTCGATCTAAGTGGAGATAACTCTTAATTAATTTACTTACCGATTGGTGGTGGATGGCCATCAACAGACACATCGAGTAAGAGGCGTTCTCCTTCCTCGATACAGATTTCGTCTGGCAGACCCTTGGTGAATACTGGGGCCCGTCCTTCTCCGTATGGGACAGTTGGTGCGGCAGCGGGCTTCTCGGTGTATGGCTCGCCTGCTTTTTCTTCAAATAGAAATATAAGATGTCTCATTTATTACATCAACCGATCCTTATTCATTAAACCCATTCTATAATAATGATATACAACGGTCATTGTATAACAGGAAATAGTGCCCAAATGTATTAATGTTGCACAAATGTGATTCAGAATCGGGGGAGGAACGAAGACGAATCGGTGTATGTGACTGATATTGATAAAGATTGAAAATTGATTTCATTAAATTTACACCATTAAATATGCGAAAGAGTCTTATTTATCTAGGGACTATTTCTTTATACGAGCAAACAACGCATAGTAACATGAAACATCATCACACACCTTATAGAAGCTACTGTTAGTTTTTATTTAAGTAAGTTTTATGGAGGGTTTGGATCAAGTAATACAACTCGTTCCCAGTTTATAGCAAAATTAACAAAACTTGTCCAGTAAATTAGGTTTGGACCTCACCTCAGACCTAATTTACTAGACTCGATATGTAAATTTCACTATAAACTGGGGACTCATTCACAGAATTCTGACCAATCAGGTCGCGTCTTATAATCAGCTTAAGGCAGGGTCGTACTACAAGCTATTATAGTTGACTTTGCACCATGAGTTATTCATACCATCATGCTTACCTCTGACTCTGAGTGTGACACAACACTTGCATCGACCAGCTGAACTCTGGGCCGTACATGTATACAGTCCTCCTTCTGATCGTGACACATTCTTGAAGACAATTTCAGATTCTCCATCTGTCTCAGAGTAGACGGTGATATGTCTGTTACCAGAAACACCCAAGCCATCCTTTTGCCTGTGATGAAAAACATTGATTTATACATGTAATATGCAAAGTTTCAAATGAGTTTAAATGCACATGTTTTGAAATAAAATTATTATGCTAGCTAAACGACTGCATGAAAATTGATTGACCTGTTTGTGGCAAGCAAAGTGTGACCCAATGAGCAGGTACCTTTTTTATTCTTAGGTTCATTGAGGTATGCAATACACTTGTTACATATGAAAAGCAGGGATGCCAGAGAAGAGGGGCATGTGGGGGTGCTTGCCCCCTTGCCCTGGCCCAGGGGAGTCCAGTGAGTACCCGAAAAGTGCCCTCCTGACTGGTTTGCCCCTTGCCCTTTGGTGCTTTTGATGTCCAATACTGACCAATACTTGACCAATACTTGCCAAAATTGAAAAAGAGGAAAGAAAAAAAGGGCAATCCAATTTATAACTTTCTGGTGTATGTTAATTGTCTCAACTCGACATACAGTAATGCCCTAAGTAATTGACTCCTTAAACACAGCAGAATTATGGGTAACTTTTCAGGAATTAGTCGGAAATATGGCTTGTTGCCATTCATCGGAAAGCTCTCAGGGAGAGCTTTCCGATGAATGGCAACAAGCCATATTTCCGACTAAATCCTGAAAAGTTACCCATAATTCTGCTGTGTTTAAGGAGTTGATTACTTAGGGCATTACTGTAGTACTCACCACTTAAGTTTTGGAGTTGGATTACCAGTATGAAGTATTACTCACCACTTAAGTTTTGGAGTTGGGTTGCCGGTTGCAACACATTTGAATGTTGCATCCTGTCCTTCCGTGACAGTTATGTCGTCTGGTACTTCGATAAATTTAGGTCGGGAAACCTCAAATCTTCTATACTCCTTATCTTCTTCAACTGAAATCAAATAATGTTTCAATGAAAAATTAGCAAAAATGATTAAACTTGATGTCTAAACTGTAGTTTGCACCCAATTTAATTTTGCCATACAACTGTTCAGCCGGCCAGAGTATGACTCCATTCTCTGCAGCAGTTCAAGGCCAATAGAATTTCTATTCGTAATAAAATGCTAGAATGATCTATAAATCCAAATATTTATTTCACAGAATATTATTAAATGAATAAGAACATTATAATCAGTAAATACACTTTAAATATGCTGTTTGGATATATAAATACTGGTATATGAGAGAGAAGCTCATAATAGGCAGAAGATATCTCCCAAGTTGTCATATCTAGAATGGTCATAAAATCAGATTATTGGGTTTAAGATCATGAGACACTTACATTCGACATCGACATCACACATGCAGCTGACGGTGCCTTCGGAGTTAGATGCCTCCACTCGGAAGTTATCGGCATCTCCTCTACTCGCATTTACGATGTTCAGGGTTAACAATCCATTCTCGTTCTGTAAAGTGAAATGTTAGCAGAAATTAGCTTCGACTATATTAATCATGTACTTGAGATGCAAAGCATTTGAAATTGCAGAATAATTAACACCAAGGAGAAGTTTACACAAATGTGATCCATGAGTTGCATGTGACACCTTAACACACTTGGTGCAGACCTTTGATAAGTTGATGCAAACCATAAGGCCATTAAAATAAAACAATTCTCAGGTAATTAGATCTAAATTTTGAGGGAGGGAGGCTATTTATTTTTTTCTCAAATCTGGAAACCAATACAAAATAAATTTTTGTTGTTTAAATAAAAAAATCCAGAAACCAATACAAAATAAATTTTTGTTGTTTAACTAAAAAAATTCCAAGAGAAAATGTTGAATCAAATGTTTTATGCGGCTTTTTATAAGAAAATTTCAGTGTCGAGGTAGGTGCCTGTGAACTCAGAATTTTAATTTAATTGACCTTATAATTATATAGCAGCAAAGTGCACAAAATTTGTTTTAAAATTCTTCAATCTCTAACAAGGATCCACCATATACAAAGATTTTAATTCAATAGAGACTGATTGGCAATTGATGGGTGGGGATTGACAATGGTAGCACTTTTGGAGATACACTCACAATGTACATAATTGACTATATTTAATGAAACTTGATTTTTTAGTATATATGCAACCATCTATAAAAGTCTAATACATGTTAGACTTGAAACTACAGACCATGGCATGTACTATCATTTGACCATACATGAAATTAATAACTTACTGTGATTTTATATTTGTTAATGTCGCTGACTTCGATGCCGCCCTTGAACCATCGAATCTTGGGATCTGGTACGCCAGTAACGGAGCACTTGAGTTGCACATTGCCACCGACTGCGACGGAACGGTTCTTAAGTCTGGCAGTGAAGTCTGGTTTCTGCTTGAACACTGCTTTCTCAGTGGGTGTCGGCTCGTATCCTGCAGCGGCTCGAGCCGCTCTGTCTCTCTGTAGGGTTTCCTCAGTGACAGGTATTTCTATAAAAATAAGAGAATCAGATGATGTAGTAAAGTTAAAATATCAGGGTTCATACATGTTTTACAAAGTGAAATTCCAGGACGAAACCACAAAATTTCCAGTACTTTTTTCTTTCCTAAGATTACTATTTTATAGACCAGTCTTTAATTATGTTGCTCGCGATGCAAACAATTAAGCACTCAATTCAGTAGGTTTACCAAGAATAATAATCTTAAATTTAAACAGCAATTTTAAGCTTATATATCAACATCAAACTGGAGGCTTTAACAGAAAACATGTACATGGAAACTATCATGGCAAACACATCTTAGTTAGAATCAGACCATCAGTTTGTTTTTTTACTTTAGCAGTGTGTTTTGCCCTGATATTCCAGTATTCTCCTGGTTATCACTAAAAACAAAATTCCAGGAGTATCCAGAATTGGGAATACAGTAATGCCGTAAATAATCGACTCCTTAACCACAGCAGAATTATGGGTAATTTTTCAGGATTTAGTCGGAAATATAGCTTGTTGCCATTTATCAGAAAGCTCTCAGTGAGAGCATTCCGATGAATGGCAAAGCCATATTTCTGACTAAATCCTGAAAAATTTCCCATAATTCTGCTGTGGTTAAGGAGTTCATTATTTACGGCATTACTGTACTTAATGTTAATTTTCCAATATTTTCCAGTTTCCACTTGATTTTCGTGTCACCGTTTGAGATACCCCGCCCTCATTAAATCCTGGTTGTATTATTTCATTTCTGAACTTAGGCGCAAGAAAATATATCAACAAAAAGAGTGTTCTGGCAAGTCAATAATTCTCAGGTAAGGTTTTCGAATGATCTTGTGTAGCTTACGGTGGACAATACTCTAAACAATATTTCAAATATACTTGTCAGAACAGAGTGCGCCATATATTTTAGTAATTTAAACTTACTCTCAACTCTAATGGTGGCCTCTGATTTAGCGTCACCATACTCGTTAACAGCTCGGCATGTATATAGACCTGAGTCTTCTCTCAATGCTTCCTCGATGTACAGTGTGGCTGTGTTGTCTTCCTCGTAAGATGTCTGGTAATGTCTGCCCGATCTCACAAGCCTGTGGTCCTTGTACCTGAAAAACACAATAATTTATTTAGCTCTAAGATGAGTGGATCACTTAGATGAGTGGTCGCTTAAGGTTAAGCTAATGAGCTCAACTGCCGTCTGTTGAAATTGTTATCTGAATATAATAATAATAATTGGTTTTTAATAGCGCTTATTTAACAACGTTCTCTAAGACTCTCCTTCCTCTGAGCAGGATGCAATCCGAGCTTTAACACATATGCATGTACATCAGGATAAAATCAGGCTGACAAGATCCATCGACACCCCACCGAGTACTCTTTTAATGCATGAGTGGTACAAAGCAGTCACAGAACGAGCGACCTTGCTCAAGGGGTCACAACTTAGTGCGATATTTGAACAGCGTATGGTCTGACAATCGCATGTTACTTAAATCGACCAAGCCACTGGCGGGCTAGGAACTCATCTCAATGTATTGACAGCATAGACAAGTCAGACACGCTAATCACTGGACCACGTAGCTCCACAATATTCTCTACTTATAATGCATCCAAATCTTTCTAGATCATATGGAAGATATCATTTAGAATATGGTGTCCTACTTAGAAAATTTAGCCATTTTGACCCAGACATTTCAATCAAAGAATAACCCTTCATAAATAAATTACAATCATTGTACACCATAATGGTGTATGGGCCAGTACGGGTCAGTATGGGCCAGTACGGGCCAGTACGGGTCAGTATGGGCCAGTACGGGTCAGTACTTACCATTCAATCTTAGGCCTAGGTTCTCCAGTGACCTTGCATTCCAGTTTGGCGGCACTGCCTTCAACGATGGTGACATCATTTAAGTTCTGGCTGATAGATGGTCCTGATTTGCCGTCTGGGACGTGATCTGTCAAAATTATCATAATGCATTAATTTATGAGCCAATTTTCCTCTCCAAATCTATAGAAAAACCAACGACTAGTGATTTGATTACCTTTAACGGTGCAGTATAAAAAATAATTATATTTTTTTAGAATTGTAGCTTTTTTTCACAGTCTAAGTTAAGTACAGACCCACATTTAAATAGTGGGTCTGATTACTAGTCGAAGACTTTCTATTTCGCAAACTGCAGGATTCCACATCAGAAGCAACAATCAGAACTCACTATAAAAGTGTCCAAACGGAAACAATTAACGTAACGCGATGTGACGTAATTTGGGGAAAACATGCATGCTTCCAGGAAATGATATTTCGATGAGATGAATCTGCATGTACACAGAATGGCTTTTCAATACCTCAGTTAGAAAATTTTAATCAGGATAAATATGAGAAAAATGGCAGTTTTCAAGCATATTTTACATTTCAAGCATTTAGCATATCCCAAATAGATATACAAAACCTGTTACTTGATTCAAATAAATGACAGGACAAAAAAGATACTAACCTATGACCTTGAGTTCGCAGTCACATTCACAGTCACCGTAATCGTTCTTGGCAGCACATTTGACGACACCAGCATCAGATAACTGGGCGTTTTTAATGATTAATCTGTGGAGTCCCTTCATTTTTGTGAAGACAAATTTATCAGATTCCTCGACTTGCTTGAAGTTCAGGAACCAGGTAATCTTAGGTTCTGGGCGGCAAGTAACTGTAAACGAAAAAAACTTATTACAGAGCTATCCTCTTTTCATGACAGGAGCTGCGTTGGTGCAGCATTAACAACCCTGTGCCAGTGCATAGATAAATGGAATGTAGATCAATATAAACAACAACTCCCATAGGGCGCTTCGCATATATAAAAGAATGGATTGGCCTAACAATATTTAACTTGATCTTGTAAGGCAGTGCATTCTCTTATATGTGAGGCTCCCTATGGGAGAGTCACATATTTACTGTTGCGTCGGAGGCAACAGTAATTTAATACCCTGGTTTACGAACCCCTCCTACAACTTTTTACTCAATACTGTAAAAAAATATATAACTTTTTATATGATTAGTTTTTGTTTACACTTATTAACCCTTTACCCAACAAACCGGCCAAAACCGGCCAAATAAAGCTTCAACAGCCTAAAATATCTTCGGTCTGTCTCAATAAAACCATACAAATATGGATATCATTGGAACCGGCTCCTTGACCACATTGTGATGGTTACAGTTATGCCCTGTGCCAATGCATTCTCTTATATATGCGAGTCGACCATAGGTCGCCTCGCATATATAAGAGAATGCATTGGCCTAAAAAAAATCTTTTTTTAACACTTTTTACCATTTTTTCTTACATTCTTTAACAATTTTATAATTTTTAATGTGTTAAGCCAATGCATTCTCTTATATATGCGAGGCGACCTATGGTCAACTCGCATATATAAGAGAATGCATTGGCACAGGGCCCTTCTGTTGGGTAAAGGGTTAAAATATGAAGTATGTGGTCACAGTGGTGAAGATAATATTTGATGGTGGAGTAATAAAATAATGAGGAAAAATAAATTTTGGGATGAATTCTGATTTATTTTACCTGTTACACTGAGAGTGACGTCTTCTCCGACAGTTCGGACTTGGTCAAGAAGAGGTAACGTGAATTCTGGAGCGATGTTCCTGTCTGTGTAACCAGTGTCATATGCTGGCTTCATCAGCCTAAAACATCAGGAACAGAGATTTATAATGAAGCCTATAATCGGAATAGTACACCACAACATTATAGGTGATAAGTACATTGGCCTAACAATATTTACCTTGACCTTGTAAGCCAGTGCAATTTCTTAGATATGTGAGGCTCCCTATGTATAAGAGAATCATATATATAAGAGAATGCACAAGCACATGATATTTAATGCTGCACCAGCATAGCTTCCATCAGGGGCGCCGGAAGAGGGGGGCAGAGGGGGCAGCTGACCCCCCTGCCCTTGACCAAGGGGGGGGGGGGCGAGCGGGGGCAGGATTTGCCCTTTTTCTGGAGACAGAAAATGCTTTTTGTGTGTTTAATCTCGTGTTTTTATAGCAAAATGTGACTTTTTGGGTCCAAATACCACCAATTTCACAAGGAATATTAATTTTTGGTCAATTTTATCACAAAACGGCCATAAAAACCGACAAATACCATTAAAATAGGGATTTTTGCCACAATGAATTTATGGTTATTTTCCCGAGTTTGCGGAAAAGTGCCCTTTTTGTAGGCTCTGCCCCCCCTGTCATTGGATGCTTCCGGCGCCCCTGGCTTCCATCATGAAATGGTTAAGATTCTGCACCCCATGTGAAGACTCCAGTTGTGAATATATCTATGTGAATATATCATTCCTATGCGCTGATAGAATACAGTAATGCTCTGAGTAATCGACTCTTTAACCACAGCAGAATTATGGGTAACTTTTGCGCTGATAGACATATGTGTCTGATTTATTGGAGGAATTCCACTGTAGATTCTCTGCATAGAGAGCATGTTTCTTTTGTTTATTTCTCACACTTGTACTAAACATTTTGACATTTACCAATGATGTAGGCCCCACATAAGTGTTATAAATAAACATAAATTCAAGAGAGAAGACATAAGGTGTTAACAGCATGAGAGCGGTTCCATCCAAGAATATCAGATCAATAAAAATAAGCTAAGAAGTGATTCAAGCATTCAGACATACACTGCCAAGATTATATTTAATTATAACATAAGAATTCCCATTATTCAATATTCATAATTCTAACCAGTAAGTTAGATGGAACATGATTTCTTTTTAAGTCAACCAGATCTTCCTTAAAGCAGTGGTGCTAGAGTGTTGTAACTATGGATTTCAATCCACTAACAGACATTAATTGACCTTATTAAAAGTCAATTAACCCTTTCAGTGCCAAGTCTGATTTTTGTATCAACCCATATTTCCTTGGTCATTTTTCAAATTTATTGATTATAATAATGTGATACATGAAAGCTTTCCGGTGAATGGCAACAAGCCATATTTCCGACTAAATCCTGAAAAGTTACCCATAATTCTGCTGTGGTTAAGAAGTCGATTACTGTATGGAATGTTTCAGAGAATTTTGCATTTATTAATAAAAATCATAATGAATAGTGACAATGCAGTAGTTTTCTTGTAACAGAAAACACTGAAACAATGCCAGTATCTCCAGTTATTAGTTACTTGAACCAAAGACTAATATTACATTGTTATAGGTGGACAACGTTAGCTCTTCTAGAAGTCTCGTCTCCCTAGTACAAAAAAACAATTTATGGCCCTCCAGACTGATCCCTGGAATTACACACGGACAGCAGAAAATGTACTCTGATAAAATAATTGGTAATATATACGATATTAATCAGTTTATAGCTCTGTATACCCAACTAATCAACAGCAAGCTACCATCATAAACAAAGTGTGCTGTACAGGGGTGGATTGGGTGAAGCTACCCTAATGAATTTACATAATATCTCAGCACTGGTATATAGACCCTATCTGTGTTTATTGTTGGAATATGGACAAGAACAATTGTGTAATATCTCCAAGTAATTGGCGCTGAGTGCTGAACATATCATGAATAACACCCGGGTGTTTTTACTTTGTTACACAGAACAGAGATACATCTTATAGATCTGTTATCACATAGACAGTTCATACATATAGCCGACTCATGTTGGCATTGTTTCAAACATTGGATTGTCAGTATCAATTGCAAAGAATTTCCTACAGAGGTATAAGAACAACACAACCCTCTCTAAAGCTTCCACTCCGACCTTGGTAAAGTCTGGTCATTTAGTCCTGGAAATTTTCTTCAATTTTGGAAGAACAAACGGATGCTCTTAACCCTTTCATGACGGAAGCTGCGCTGGTGCAGCATTACAGATCCTGTACCAGTTCATTCTCTTATATATTCGAGTCTCCCTAGTGAACCTCGAATATATAAGAGAATGCACTGGCTAATAAGGTCAAATTCTGTTTAAGCCAATGTATTCTCTTACCCTGCATATAATAATCTTCAAAAATGACACTTTGATAAACATGGTGGCAATTACCAAACAATTTCATTGTTAAAGCAGCTAGGGCTGTACCAATACACTCCTGCTATGATAGGATAAGCACCGCTATTTTTACTCACAATACAAAATACGTATTGTGATCCACTTAATAGACTAAAAATATATTGAAATTTTAACCCGCAGTGACAAATGTTGGTCTGGTACATGTATATAATTTCATTTCACATGTCTAACAGTATACCATTTCATGCCTAAGTTTATATAGTCACACTGAGACAATTGAATTTATATTTAGCTTTAGTTGGACACTATCAGATTTACCACTCACAGCCATTAAGGTACTGTACATGTAGTCGAAAAATAATATAAAAATGTAGGAATAAGAAGATTGAGATGCATCTGTTAAAACGTATCACATTACAATTCTTTACATGTGTATCGCGATTAATTGTTACACCCCTAAAAGCAGCAGGACCAACCAAAATCATAGCAAATATAACAAAACCAGATGATCAGACATAGTGGAATGAAATCGAGCAACACTAAACCTTCATTCATTCATTTGAAAACTAAAATGACTACTGGTACTGACTGGTACAAAGAATTATATTTGCCCAACAAATGCTCCAAGATACTCCCTTATTTTGACTTCATAAACAATATTTGATTAAAGCTCAGAGAAACATCCCTATGTAGAAATATTTGAGAATACTAAGTCTACAGTAATGCCCTAAATAATCGACTCCTTAACCACAGCAGAATTATGGGTAATTTTTCAGGATTTAGTAGAAAATATGGCTTGTTGCCATTCATCGGAAAGCTCTCACTGAGAGCTTTCCGACTAAATCCTGAAAAATTACCCATAATTCTGATGTGGTTAAGGAGTCGATTATTTAGGATATTACTGTACATATGTACAAACTTACTTTTCTTTAGCCTTCTTTTCCTTAGCTCTCCTTCTGTGTCTGACTTCTACAAAGAGTTAGAGATCAATATTAGTTTATACTTCAGCATTAGAATGGAGTCATACTGGTTTCTAGATTAGATAGCATCATATATGTGTCTTTGATGCTTTGTTGCAATCATAATGTGGTATAAAAAGCTGGCCATTTACAGATGATAAGACATTGATAACAGTTAAAATGCTATTCATTTCTATAGAAGGGAACCATGGGATACTCTGCATTTAAATAATTGGAAATAAATACATACAAACTCACAAAAGCTTGAGCCATTTATATGTTTGGTACACAAATGTATTTTGAACTAACCTTTGACTCAAAGTAATTTAACTTTCGAAAATGTTCTATTCTGAAGGAAGTAAAAAATGGACTACATCGATTTATGTTATAAAAACCCAAAATTCCAAAATATAATTCAATATGATGTTTTACCTTCTAACAACAAAATAAAGAGCCATAATATAGTCATAATATAAGCCTATCAAATAATAACTCAAAAGGCAAAATATCCAATGAATTTTATTTGAATTAGTGTTATGATAACACCACAAATTTGCCTTCAACCGAGCCTAGAAATAATGTGTCTAACATTTGCAGAATGAGGTCCACAGAGGGTGAATTTGACTCATTTTCCAAATGTCAGATACAGTATTTCCAGGCTTGCTTTCAAGTGGATATTCTCAGTTTCAATCCAAGTTTGTCTGACAGTATTTTTCTTAACAGGAAGGGAGATAACTTACCTTCAATAGCAACCATAGCAGACGTTGTAGCTTTACCATGGTCGTTCTTTGCTTTACAGGTGTATTTTCCAGCATTTTCCATTTCGAGGTCTCTGATGAACAGAGTAGCAATACCGTCCCTGTAGTTCATACGATAGTTTCTTCCAGCTGTGATCTCGTCACCGTCCTTTAGCCTATAAGAATCATAATAATCGGGAGATTTAGGACTATACGGTCGACCGTAACCAATGGGAGAAGCTGCAGGTGTGATCTCGTCACAGTCCTTTATCCTATAAGAATCATAATATTCAAGAGATTTAGGACTATAAGGTCGACTGTAACAGACAGGAGAAGCTGTTGATGATCTTGAGGTTGTTGAGGAATATACATTCCTGGGTGAATATGATGAGTATGATGGTGACTTATAGCCCGATTTAGAAACATACACATCCTCGTTAGGCCAAGTCTGTTCACGGCTGCCAGACCAATCCCTTGACAAGGATGTCAACGAAGAACTTGGAGAAACTGACGGTGATCTCGATGAACTACTTGGATGCCATTTGAAAAGTTTCTTAGCTTTGTATACTTCCTTCTTGAAGGCAAGCAAAGCTTTGTCCAGGTTTGAGCTATCGACATTATATCTCGTGGACAGTCCCTCATTATGATAGGAAGGTAAAGTTGAGCGTAATCCACCAGAAACCATTTTGTGGAGATTATCGAAAACTTCCTTTTTAATGAGTGACCGAAAAACTGCTCAAGCTCCAATCTCACATTGAGGAATATGGAATGAAACAAATTTGCTCATGAGCTATTCCAATTGAATTTAAAATCCAGGGTAGAACTTTAGATAAAATCCACTAAATGCTGAGTGAATTTATAGTTCTAACTTCAGTCTAGAATAGACATCCTCAGTTCACAAAATATGTTACAACTGATTCGATAATCCTCAAACTGGCAGCAACCAAAATTTTACTTTATTGCTCAAAGTATGCAATAAAGTCCACATCCAGGATACATGGAATATTAGTAATATTCCTCAAAATATTATGATATTAGGTTCCTTATGCATGGAACAGACATATCAAACTGCAGATGTTTCTGTTATGCAATAGGAAGTTGCTTCAACATGTAACAGATGCTGCGATGCCGAAATATCGGTTATCTCAACCAGATATCGAAAATAAACCAGATCCCTTATCGAAATCAATAAGCAAAATTTAATGCTTCGAAAAATATAACTGTGCTCCTTCACTAAGATATGGCCTCCTCTACAAAGTCCTTTGGGTATATCATGGCAGGGACTAAGTGTCTAAGAGTGTATAAATATACATCAAATCCTCACAATCCTTGTAGAGATCCCCAGGCAGTGGAGGAGATTAAGGAGGGATGGAGGAAGAGTTGATTTAATAGGTGCGTTTGATTATGGCACATGGTTTATGGCACATGGTACGATCTGGGTTCCCTGCAACAGGTGCCCGTCTGCAGTCAATATATTGTACAATCAGATCAATAACGAAGGTAAATGTCAGAAGGCCTTGAGAGTGTATGTTAGATTACTATAGAGTATCCTTATATCTCATGCCATTCATAGAATTTGGTGTGAGTCCAAGGTTCAGAGGTCACAAGAGGGCAACACTAAGTGAGTGAGAAGTTTATGGCTGATGCACCGCAAGCATTGAAAAGAAAGGGCTACATAATGTTCTGAATGCTAATACATGAAGTTCATATATACATACAGTATATATTCACACACCATCTCAAAAATGAGAAAGTGTACAGTAATGCCCTAAATAATTGACTCCTTAACCACAGCAGAATTATGGGTAATTTTTCAGGATTTAGTCGGAAATATAGCTTGTTGCCATTTATCAGAAAGCTCTCAGTGAGAGCTTTCCGATGAATGGCAACAAGCCATACTTCTGATTAAATCCTGAAAAGTCACCCATAATTCTGATGTGGTTAAGGAGTCGTTTATTTAGGGCATTGCTGTATATGTACAGTATATATTCACACACCACCTCAAAAATGAGAAAGTGTAAGAGCAAAGATAGAGAGTAAAGAAGCTGCTATATAACATCTGTTGCATTATTACTTCTAAAATTCCAATTTCGAAAGATTGTTTTCTTCTTTGTAAGATATATCATCTTTACCTTGACCAAAATTAAATAGTTGCCTAATAAAAAAAATATATACTGAACTGACAACTTACAATATCATATGAAACCAGGACACATTTTAAAAGTAACTCAAAAAATTATAAGATAAACATGGCTTGAATTATCAAAATGATCCAGCTCTGTTATGAACACCTTCTTGGTGACTGCATCAATAGTAACAGATATTCATGCACACTTTTGTGTGAATTCTTTTCATTGGAGTTTGTTTATACGTCTACAGATTCATGTCTACACGTACAGCTTGATTGAACCACTAATTGATATTGATGCAATAATCACGCTTTTTTTTCTGTGAATTGTTTCCATTGGAGTTGTTTTTATCTACATTATGATTCTGTAGTCAGTAATCTCTAAAAGATAAAACTCAATGTTCTTCTGTAAAAGATTGTTATTAACTACAAGAATAACACCATTAAACAAACTGATATAAACGATTCAACATCTGAATTAACCTAACTATCTGAGTCATCTGACCCAGAAGTCAGTATACTTTGTATGAATTGTGACCTACTAAACGGCAGCTGATAACATAATATAACATCTCAATCATCCCAGATCGTACATCAGTATACTTTGCTATAAATTGTGACCTACTAAACATAGGCTGATCACATAATGTAACATCTCTATCATCCAGACCATACTACATAGCTCTACTAATGATCACCTGCTGATGGTACTCTGGGAAGCAAGTACTGGGAAGGAAGTACGTTTAGCGGTAATAAGGGATGTACTGCTGATGGTACTCCGAGAAGGAAGTACATTTAGCGGTGATAAGGGATGTACTGATTATAATCAATCTGAACTTGATGCTTTTCTTGCCTTTGATTTGAAATTTTTTTTTTGGGGGGGTAATTTGTAAATTAATGGACAGGAGGTGATGAATGATGGATATCATCAGTGAGATTAAGGGATATTTAAAGGGAAAACAAACCCCACCATTATTAGACATATCATATCGATGCTTTCAAATGTCAGTGTTCTTAAAGGATTGCTATCCTGATGAAACAACAAAACACTATCGGAAAGCCACCCCTATTGTGATCACAATGATCCAAGTCCCATAACAATCGCGTAATAAATAAGCCTAGAAATAAATAAATAATACCACCACCGGTTGTCGGCTATCTCTGTCGCAAATCCTCATATGACGTCAAATGAGTAAACTAATTAAAAACACGGAATCGGAGTCGGAGTTAATTGTGTCTACCTATATGACGTCATATGAGTGGCGATGGAAAATGCGGAATCGAGCGCGTGAGTGTAATGGAATTACTGCGGGGCATGGCATGTCAATAACATTGTGTACACGTGGTGAATTTTCAACGCCCGGTGAGTTATCTTCACTTGTGATTTGTCATAAGTGCTGCTTGGAAAGTTATTGTTTTGACAAGAAACATAGAAGGCTGATTGAGCGGGGTAGATAACACTTTCGTGTCAAAAATAAAGCTTATAAAAACACGAGCCGACATGTGAACTCTATTCGGGTGCGTGTTCACGATGTTGTTTTAATTTTCCATATATATGCCCCGATTGTCCCGTATTTACAATTAATTCGTGACAATGCCAAATAAATACAGTGTTTTCGGCTGTGGCCGGTATAGTGACTCTCAATTAGGTATAATTCTGCATTCATTTCCAAACGACGTTCGTTTACGTGACATTTGGAGGGATTTCTGTGGGAAACCCGTTAATCAAAATCAGAAACTATTGAAGTAGTTGCCAACGAAATAGTCCTGATTTGTTCCGTCCACTTCGAAAAAATGTGTTTTGAGCACAACGCGAATACACTTGGCCCGAACAGTGGCTACCGACGACAACTCAGAGGAAATGCAACCCCCACGTTAAACAAATGGACCACCGACGAGAATGCCATCCCAAGAAAAACGTAAACTCCCGTAAAGAATATAAATTTGCCGGAGCTTCCAGTCGTGAGTATATCCAATCGAACCTATCGCTAAAAAGCCAATACATATACCAAATAAAGAGCGTTTCATTTGACGAGTCAGTCATGGTTACGAATACATACCATTGCAGCTAAAGTGGGGAGTATATTGATGAATAATTTAGTAAAGTATTCACGATGACAACTCGAGTCCCCATTTTCCTTCACTATGACTCAATAAAGAGCGTTCCATGTTAAGAGTATTCCTTATATGGTGGGAATAAAAAGAGTTTAATAAACCGGAAATTGCTACGACTTTGACGGATATATAAAGCATGTATATCGCAAGTTCGTGTGCATGTATTTACGTGTATTGGTGTAAACAGTAAATAATCACGATGACAACTGTTCTAAGTCGAGTCCCAATTTTCCTTTACCATGACTAAATAAAGAGCGTTCACTGTAAAATAAATCACAGATGAAGACTTTGATATATTAATAAGTATATTCTACCACGATGTATAAATAATCGACTATTATTTCGGTTTTACGATCAGTTATCTATATAAACATGTGCTCGTGTTTCTCTTTTTTTCGTTACCGGAATAGTCAAATTATATTATATATTCATATAAAGATTGCATATATGCGAAGACTTGCACAGTTAATACTAATAGACAATTATCATATCGTAAACATTCCAATGTCCAGATCCTACGTAAAATGCGGCATGGCTTTATAATAACAACACATCGCGATACATATAATAATAACACGCTAAAGACGTTTAATTGTGAGAACACGATGTATTTGCATTCGCAGTGTTCTCCCATTATGCGACAAACGTCAAAAGCTGCGATGGAATTCATGATCGCTTTGCGCGTGCACACTTATGGTATCATTGAATATCTATGCGTTGTCAATGAGTTACCACATGGTCGATCATGTGACTATGCTTCTGTTTACACGTGACAATCATGTGATTTGGCCGATGATCACGTGACTCGTCTACAACACAAAATCTTCGGCTAACTTCGGAATTTTTTTTAATCGTTATAAAAATAACGATTAGCGGCCGAATATTAGATTACATGTGCATAATGGACATTTTATGTATATATTATCGGAAAATTGAAAGAAAATACTAATTTTTTTTCAGGATCATATTCCTTTAAACAAGCCTGAGTTTAGTGTTCCTGTTATTTGCAGAATGAGGTCCCCCAGAGGATGAATTTAGTGATGCTACTCCGCATAGCGGGCAGGCATCACCAAATTCACCCTCTGAGGACCGAATTCTGCATGGCCTCATCTGATATGGGAGACATAGACAATGTTCCACATTAATTAATTGGTAGCTTAAGGACCACAGAAGCCCATGAAAAGTGCACTACTTTGAAATATCTGTATGCTAATTGAGCCTCTTATATTAGGTGGGAGCTATATGCTGCAGCAAACATGTGTATTGGGGTTCGAAGGTGCCAAAATGCACATTACACAAGGCATAAAATAAGGCGTTATCATTAGCTCAATCAAAAGGTAGTTTGTTTGGAAAATTTTGTGTGAAAACGAACTTATTAATGGCGATGTTTGATCTTATAATATCTAAGAAAGAATGCAGTAGACTATAATATTAGCCATATGTATGCACTCCAAAAGATGTCTGGATAATACTGAAAGTATAAACGGCACCTTGGAAATGCTATCATGATAGCACAAAGATATTCAAAGAGGAACGGAACTATAAGAAGAGTGGCCGGGTGGATCGTGTACAGTAATGCCCTAAATAATTGACTCCTTAACCACAGCAGAATTATGGGTAACTTTTCAGGATTTAATCAGAAGTATGGCTTGTTGGCATTCATCGGAAAGCTCTCAGTGAGAGCTTTCCGATGAATGGCATCAAGCCATATTTCCGACTAAATCCTGAAAAATTACCCATAATTCTGCTGTAGTTAAGGAGACGATTATTTAGGGCATTACTGTAAGTCTCTGATGAATGAAGAACAGTGGTGATCACCTTCAGTAATCATCTCAGTAGAAGACAGTTATATAACAGCTAATTAAGTTACCAGGCCCAGCCTGAGTATTTTAGCATGAGGCAGGTAGGGGAGTATTTCTAATTTGGGATACATGGATACTGCAGTTTGAAAAGTTTGGAGAGGTGCCAAATTTACCTGTACGGAATGGGTGTGAGCGGTGTATATGAACTGATGTTTTTATCAGTAGGTGTTGTTTGTTTGGGTATAAGAGAAATAAGCTGGAAAGGTTGGTCTGACACAAGCCTTGAAATAGTGTGCCTGTCATTTGCAGAATGAGGTTCCCAGAGGGTGAATTTAGTGATGCTACCCCGCATAGCGGGCTAGCATCACCAAATTCACCCTATGGGAACCTCATTCTGCTGAGGTGTAAGCAGAATGAGGTCCCCAGAGGGTGAATTTGGTGATGCTAGCCCACTATGCGGGGTAGCATCACTAAATTCACCCTCTGGGGACCTCATTCTGCAAATGACAGACACACTATTTCAAGGCTTGCTAGGTGTTATTATTTTTTATTCCTAAATATAACCTGAGAATTTTAGCTGTGCATATACTTTATAGTAATTCAATAATTCTAAATAGCTGTAGTTATTAACAAAAATATTGCTACTTTCATATACAGGCCAAGCTAATACATGGTATGAAATGAAAGTTGGTTCATTGAATTTTGTGGACCTTTGATTTTGCTATAATATATATTTGGTATGAATGAGAGAAATCTAGTATTAATTAATTAACCCTTTCATGATGGGAGCCGCACTGCTGCAGCATTACAGATCCTGTGCTAGTGCACTCACTTATATATGCATATCTCCCATAGGGAGCCTTGCATATTATAAGAGAAAGCACTGGCGTACAAGATCAAGGTAAATATTGTTAGGCCAATGTATTCTCTTATATATACGAGGTTGCTTATGGGAGACTCACATATATAATAGAATGCATTGGCACATGGTTCTCGCAAAATTTCAGGAAGCTCCAGTCATGGAAGGGTTAACACTCAAGGGATAATACATAGCTAATCTGTGTTATAATAGAAAACAATTTAGAAAAAAAAACATAAGGTTAAAGCCGTATACAATATTTGAAAATGAAAAAGTACGAAGTCATGAAATAAAGAAGGAGTCAGGAGACCCTCATTTTCAAGTTGAGTTGAGAAATTTTAATCATTTATTTATTTTTTAGACAACAGAAGGTAAGCATTTTTCCCATTTTATTTCAGAATAGAACAAAACAGTGGTAGACTATAAACGTTTAGTACAGAAGGTTCGACCACAAGATTTCTCAATCTACAATATAATTACACTGCTATACTTTATTTTCTACTGTGTGAGCAGTCTTCATAAAGCTCTATGCTAATGGGCTGGATAATGAGTGTTAAATCCATCACTTATCTCATAGACACCAGGCCACCAAACAGTTTTTGCAGTAGATTGACTGGCAGTAATGGCTGTGGCATAGGAGAGAGAGGAAGTGAGAAGATTGAGGTTTAGATAGAAGGACTGCCAACACCTAGCTCTGTGGATTCTGTGGTTATATAACCAGGCATCCAACAGAGTCCCCTTCAAACAACCTCTAGAATCAGATCATAATCTAATCAGGGCTAATAAAAAGAATTAGAGCATACTTCAGTTGGTCTTATAGGACTTCAGATTGGTGGCCTCACACCCCAGGATTTCTTAATTATATATAGCTATGTTAACATTTTTACTTATATTCATAGCCAACACACCTGGCCAACCAGGCTGAAATAATTTAAGAATTGAGAAACAATGAACAGTTGTAAATAATGTCTAAACTTCTAAGATTATATTTCTTTATTTCCAGTTCTTGAAACTAAATCAAGAGGGAAGCTAATAAATTGGAGATGGTTGTGAATAAAACCTGGTGTCGGGATTTATCCAGATATTTATATTTTCTCTGATGAATAATTTCCCTTTGAATCTGCATGTTAATTCTTCATCAGATAGAAGTAGGGTCAGACAAATTTTAACACTTTCTCAAGTACACCGGTCCTCATGTTTTAGGTTTAACCCTTTCTATACTGAATGGATTCTCCCACCCAGTTATAAAAATATATACTAGAATGAACTATTATTCATTTGGAGGGGTGTTTTTCAGGTGATAAGAGCAGACGACAGACAGAAAAACAGATAATACAAGAGCAGAATGATTCACATTCATCGGTGGGAAATGTTCAGAAAATAAGTTCAACAAATGACCTATGAACAACCTGTGGTTATTTGTTGAACTTATTATTTGAACAGTTCCTATGAGAACTACTCGTCAATGAGTATTTAGTAAAGAAAGGGTTACCATTGGTAACCAAAAGGGATCAAAGCTAAGGAAATTTGTCTTTCGGTGAGTTTAGGGTTAATGATCAGTTTCACCCATGCAAAAGTTTATAAATCAGCAATGCTACACATGGGTTTGAAAATAGAGCCAACAGATACACTGAAATGGCAAGTATGGCAAAAACATTGGAAGGGTGCTGTTTCCAATGCAAATACAAGAAATTGCCCTTCTACGGGGATGCCTATTAGCAAATGTGTTCAAGGAAAAGTATAAATCAATAACCATCATGAGATAATAAATGAATAGATGATAATTAACTCATCTCGTCGCCTTCACGGTCGATGCACACCGATTCTCAGTGGCTGACAGAATGCCATGAAGTGATGTGAAAAACAAATGAAGAAAAAGGTAAAACCAATTATGTGAAGAACAGAATTGAGCTATTGTTTTTCGTAGGGACATACTGCTGGTTGCTCAATTGGCAGTAATCAGAAACAGATAAAGAAAACAGAAGTGTCTGTTGAGAACATAAAAGAGTTGGTGATGGTGGTATAGCTATATAACAAGGCAGGATGTATCCGTATAACAGAAGGAAGCCACCATGGTTTTTTTCTTCTTTTCAATTAGTATATGTACATGATATATGTGATTTACCTAAGAAAAACGTGACAATATATACCTTCTCTCTAGATAGCCTGGCACACATATTATTGACATTAGTTTGCTGTTTGTAGCGGTTCCAACTCTGCTTCCGCACAACTGTCGCTATGATATTGCGTTTTTGCAGAAAAGTCATTATCAATGATTAGAGTGGGTGCCAGTGCACTGACGATGCCCGAGTTGTCATGGGAGGGTACTGTTATTTGATATATTTATCATGGGAGAGTACTATTAGATATGATTGTTTGGCCGTTATCCAAGGACAAATATTTTCCTTGAAAAAATATCATGACTGTTCTCTTCATTTGTAAAAATAGCATATCTCAGGTGATTTATTCTAAGTTCTACAGAATACCTTGAATATAAACAACAAATCTCATTTTTATCATTGATATCAACAGCTAATGTAAACTGTAAAAAGTACACTGATGATGCCCGAGTTTTCATGAGAGGGTACTGTTAGATATGTTTATCATGGGAGGGTACTGTTATATATGTTTATCATGGGAGGGTACTGTTAGATATGTTTATCATGGGAGGGTACTGTTAGATATGTTTATCATGGGAGGGTACTGTTAGATATGTTTATCATGGGAGGGTACTGTTATATATGTTTATCATGGGAGGGTACCGTTAGATATATTTGTTTGGCCGTTATCCAAGGACAAATATTTCCCTTGAAAAAATATCATGACTGCATGGCCTTTTCATTTGTAAAAATAACATTTCTCAGGTGATTCATTCAAAGTTGTACAGAATACTGAGAATAAAAACAACAAATCTAATTTTAATCAATTAAATGTAAATAGTGACTCCCAAGGAGGTATTTGATTAAATTAAAATACGCCATATATCTGTAAATATTATAACATTAGTGCTTGTGTACTGACTACTGATTCCATGATACATGTACAAAGCTAATAAAGCATCTGTTTATTGGAATTCATCCAAGGATGCTGACATGTACCCAATACTACATCAAGGATAGCATGCACACATGAAACTGTGATTATTTCATTACTTCATGGATAGTATGCACACAAATAAACTGATGACTATTTCGTTAGGAAACCCCACCCTGCTACTTCTGAAGAAATGTAGGACTTAGGACTAAGAAAAATTTGCTACTTATCCAACAGTTTAACTACCTTTATAAAAGATTTGTTGTCGTAATTTTTGGCAGACCTTTCTACAAATATTTTCTATTTTTATTCCAGAATTAGGTCACATAAAAATATTAACTGGCTTTGAATTATACAACTTGGAGAATATTTAGTGAATGCTATACTTAAAAAGGCACACAACAAAGATAAATTTACAAAAAGACATATCATAATGTTGGGTAAAAAAATATTGAGTTGTGTCATATAGGGTGTATTGTCTATTCTATCACACAGACTTAGAAGATAATTGAGTACTCACCACTGAATAGTTGGTACTGGTTTGCCAATGATCTTGCAAGATAGTTCGACCTTTGACCCTTCATATCCAGTGATGTCAGACAATTCTTCGTAAACAGTTGGAAGATGATAAGGAAGTTCTGTGGAAATAAAAAGCAGAATAAAGATTTATATTCAGAAATCCAGACCCTGCAGTTACAACAACAACATATTATTAAATAAAATCTAATCTAATATCGGTATGGAGTTGGTCTATTGCCTCACTCAATAATTTCATAGAAACCACAAGTAACATAATGAAGGAGGCATTAGTAATTTTGACACTCTCCTTTTTGTGGGAATTATGTGAACAAACAATTGAAGGGGAGACCGTTTGTTGCCATGTATGAGGCCATACTCTTAAATATTCAACAGAAAATTTTCAGAAAAATCAGTCAACTAAGGGTAAGATTAGTGCCAAATATGCTGGCGTACACAAAGATCCAGCAACATGATAATTACAATGCAAATAAGCAAATTTAATTAATACAATTAATTAATATTAATTATTTAGGATTGATATACAAGTTCCTATAATTATAATCAATAAATTTGAAAAATGATCAAGGAAATATGGGTTGATACAAAAATCGGACTTGGCACTGAAAGGGTTAAATACATCAAACCAATTGAAGAATAAATAAAAATTTTGTTTTCTAGAGATAAAAAAAAAGTTAGATACTGACCCATGACAAGGTCCCTGACCATGATTCCAGCATCTTCCTCTCGTCGGAAGAAGGCGGCATCTCTAGCGAGACGACCGATTGGCAGGATGTCCAATTCATCTTCCTAAAATATCAAAAGTCAAATTATATAAAAAAATGTTTTCATAATAAGCAGATCAAAGTGGGTTTCATATCAAAAGTCACCTTATCAACAAAAGTTTTGATAATGAGCAGATCAAAGCAGTTCATACATTGATCTCGATAATACAGGATATACCGTGCACACACAGGAAGTTCATGCAAAAATGTGCTGACAGGTTAATATAATGATCATGACCTCTCTTTGTAATTAGTTCTTGAACAGATTAGAAATATAATCATATCTAGGGGGCTAAACCAAGGAAATAATCCAAATGTGAAAGTACACAGAACACTGTGAGTACACTGCCTGAGAAAAATTTATCTCCTAATTTTTTAATTGAATTACCAACAACCAAGGGGTGTGAATAGTTTTAATTATTGAATTATTTTAATAATAATAATATAATTTTATGATTTAAATCTGCAGTCCCTGCTTTCCTCCCAATGAAATTTAACTCTCCACCATAAAATTCAGAGTTGACCTTGAAAAACTGCCAAAATTATTCCTTCTGTTATCTGCGAAGAGACATGGAAATTATTTTGCGAAACTCTAATGATTTAAATCTGAACTACATAACCAGTGCTAATTAACATTGAATTAAAATAAACTCTATATACCCGGGTAAAGTCTGGTGACTGAAAACAAAGTGAAGTTATTGGATGTTGATATAACCTTGAACTGACATGTAAATATGTGCTAAGTGGAGACCTGAGGAAAAAAGTCAGGAAAAAATTTGTGGGGTAAAAAGCAAAAAAAAAAGAAGAAAGAAGATAAGTGATAAGTTTATCTACTTGGGAGGAGCTGAGACGGTTCTGCCATATGATTGGTTATTCATTCTGGCAGAAGACGTAATGATGGCTGGGTACATACATCTGTCTGGCCTTTACAAATACAAGTGCAGTATAAAATACCAACTTACATGGACAACTAGAAACTCATTTTGAAGCATATCCAAAGAAAACTAAAATAATTCCAAAACCATAGAAACAAAAACACCTAACTAGAAATAAATATATCCCCAAGAGAATAACTAATTAAGAATGATAAAATCCGTTGCTATTATCCCATCAGGAAGCTAACATACTCCCAGTAAGAGTTCACATCCATTCATTTGAACATTTTCCAAGAAAATGCTTATAAGTTGTCATGCTGTTTTGCGCTGTGACGCTAATGGCACCCACACTGATTAATCAAGAGCATTATAACTATCAGGTAGACGGGCATGAAATTCCCAACGCTCTTCTATTTATATTAGAGCTTTTATTGTTAATGATGAGGAACCAAGGTCCAACTAAATATAAACTTGGAATATATGAAGACACAAGCCAGATAAACAGATTTAATCCACCCGCTGTGATTTGAGGTATCCTCATAATAATGATATGAATCATATTTTTTTGCAGGAAATGAGATATATAGTTGTGTTAATAACCTTGATTCTTTATATAATAATAGAGAGTTTGATTGCAGTTAAGTTTTCATTAACTGTTTACATTGCTGCATCCTAAAATATCTTTTAACCCTTCCATGACTAGAGCATCGTGAAATTTTGCGAAAACCCTGTGCCAGTGCATTCTCTTATATATGTGAGTCTCCCATAGGGAGCCTCACATACATGTATATAAGCAAATACATTGGCCTAACAAAATTTACCATGACCTTGTAAACCAGTGCATTCTCTTATATATGTGAGGCTGCCTATGGGAGACTCAGATATGTAAGAGAATGCACTGGCACATGATATTTAATGCTGCACCATGTACCAGTGCAGCTCCCTTCATGAAAGGATTAAGATGCAAATTTTCTGCACTATTTTCCCTACACATCATAAAGTTTTATATCTTTTGCAGATTGATATATTTTTATGCATATTTCCCTGACACAACATCCATCAAGAGGGTATACATCTAATCTTATACATCAAATAGATAAAGCAAAACATACTTTAAAATTAATTTCCAGCCTTGCTCCAGTAAAATTATCAATTTAAAGGTCCATTAATTATGTGTGAGGTCAATGACCTGAATGGTGGAGATCTAATTCCTGTGCACCATACACCACATTATTATAAAGGGTCATCGATGGTTGGTTGGTTGGTAAGGAGGCACCATTCTAAACCTTTCATTACAGGAGCTTCTCTGGTCAGCATTAAAGATCCTGTGCCAGTGCATTATATTGTATGTATGAGTCTTCCATATATAAGAGAATACACTGGCTTACGAGGTCAAGGTAAATATTGTAGGCCAATGTATTCTCTTCATGAGGCTCCCTATGGGAGACTCGCATATATAAGAGAATGCATATGGCACAGGGTTTTCGCAAAATTTCAGGAAGCTCAATTCATGGAAGGGTTTATAAGGGTTATCGATGGTAGGTTGCACCATTTAGAAGGGGAAGGCAGATGGGGCAGGGGTGACCTAGAAGCACCAGCATATAGAGAATCAGTGTAACTGCTATGTTCAGAGGTCTTTGACAATTTCTCTTTAACCCTTTGAGTGCCAGGTCGATTTTTGTATCAACCCATATACCCTGTGCCAATGCATTCTCTTATATATGTGAGTCGACCATAGGTCGCCGCATATATAAGAGAATGCATTGGCCTAACATTTTTTTTTTTTTTTTTTTTACAATTTTTTACAATTTTAATAATTTATTCTTATATTCTTTATACGACTTATTTTGTTGGTTTAGGGCCGATGGGATCGGCCCCTGGCACTCAAAGGGTTAATGACCAACTTGAAATTTTGGGGGCTAAAATATAATTATATGGAAAATAAGGACCAGTGTCTAATTTTAGGGTTCAGCCGGTTTCAGGGTATCTTTGTTAAGAAATATTCAGAAAATATGCCCCCCTCCCCAAGATTAAAGATATTTCGTCACTACAGACTCAACAACAAGATCCATAGTTTACATGGGCATAGTTTAGACTATTTTATTTTTTAGTCTTGTGGGGCAAAGGGGGGGGGGGGTCGCAAAAGATAGTTTTGAAAATATGCAATGCAAATGGTGCAATTATACAATATTTGAACCTCAAGTCTGCATGGTATCTTGGTGATATTTCATATATGGGCAGGACTAATTTTTTGGAAGAGGGAGGGGGCTGCAGTTGTTGTGGGAGGGGCTGTTTGAGTTTAAGAAGGCTGCAAAACATACCATCATAAAAAAATTCTGAAAACACGTAAAATGATATACGGGTAAGTTAAAGATTGGGATGGGTTGAGGCAGGGGTGGGGTGGAGTTTGGGAATATTCCATGTTCTTTTTAAGAGGAAATACAAAGATTGTATCCATCAAAAAAACCTCACAAAATGTTAACATGTTGAACACTGATTATTATGACTGTGCTTAGTTTCTCCATTTGGGACACTATATCTACCTAATCCAAACTGAATTTGGTTGTCTCCCTTTAAGAAATGACAATGGGAGCATCCCAAACACTTGCCCACTCTAACCCTCAAAATATACAGTAATGCCCTAAATAATCAACTCCTTAACAAGCTCTCAGTGAGAGCTTTCTGATGAATGGCAACAAGCCATATTTCCGACTAAATCCTGAAAAGTTACCCATAATTATTCTGTGGTTAAGGAGTTGATTATTTAGGGCATTAGTGTAGTACACAATTCAGTAAGAAACATTCACTAGATTTATATCAATAACCTAATTTCTCCTTCATAGGTTATATTTTGGCATCCACTCTACTCATGAATTCAATAACAGGCCTATCTCCATTATTAGTTTCATGAAGATATGACGCATTTGAAGAGCTTGAAGAGATTCCAAATGAATAGTTTTGTTTAGACTCAAGGTAACTTAATTAGATTGAAGGGATGTTTGTACTACGTGGGAACGCTTGGCAGGAATCTTATGAACCAATCATTAATAAAAAATCTCAAATAAAATATAATTTGTGGCACCTTTAATAAAATGTTGTGTGATTATAAGTGGATGAATTAGATTAGGTTTTTGTGTATTTTGGGAGTTATTTTCTCAGAGGTTATAGGACCACCAGGAAGGGGCTGTCATACTAAGAGACTGTAAATGAGTTCATTCAGCATTAACAAGGATGTGGGTATATTTAGTTACAGTAATGCCCTAAGTAATCGACTCCTTAACCACAGCAGAATTATGGGTAACTTTTCAGGATTTAGTCGGAAATACGGCTTGTTGCCATTCATCGGAAAGCTCTCGGGGAGAGCTTTCCGATGAATGGCAACAAGCCATATTTCCGACTAAATCCTGAAAAGTTACCCATAATTCTGCTGTGGTTAAGGAGTCGATTACTTAAGGCATTACTGTATTGATGTGGTGCAAAGCAATCACAGAGGCGAAAGCACTCAGCTAATGATCTACACAATTATAATTAGGTAGGTCATTCTGAAATCGAATAGGTCAAAATAGTAGGAAGCTATAAGCAATATCTTTAATATAAATTTGTTACGTTATATGTATTTTGTTTTGTATATACACTGTGTAGCAGTCAAATGTGGGCCTCTATTTGCAACATTTCTGATCATTGATTCATTGTGGTGGCACTGGCACAGGATCTTTAAAGCAGCTCGGGTCATCAAAGGTTTAAAAAATTGCATCAATTCCCTAAAGCACAGGGTTCATATACCTCACCATGAACAAAATTCCAAAACCTTCCACTGACAAAATTCCATAACTTTTCCATACATATCCAGAAATTTGAAAATAGATTTGAGAAAGAATATTTCCATTTTCTCATCTAAAATGGAACTTCATAAACTCAATTTGGCTTCATCAGCCATATTGACTATGATGGGTGACGGAAAACATTAACATTCACTATACTAGTATGTGATAAAATTGCCACCAGTGGACAACCATGAATGGTTCTTTTTCAAAGAAGATAGCGAAAATTCCATGAATTTTCCATACCATTGCCTTTATAGGAGATGTATTTATACATAACTTGTCCATACTACTATAAAATAGGTGCCATGTTCCAGGACTGGAATCAAATTTTCACAATTCCATGACGTTTCCATCATTCCATATTAGCGTTTGAAACCTGAACAGACTCATGAGATGGTGTAAAGTGAACTATTCACCATATAGTTGGAGGCTATGGCATATATGACATTGAATGTACAGTTAACATTCCATACTTCAATCTTTTTCTAGTAAATTTTATGAGATGATGCATACACTAAATAAAAAGAACTCGATTCTGTTTTTTTACAGTAAAGTCATATCTCAATTTATCAAAATCTAGGTTTTGTGTACAAAGGGCCATAACTCTATCCAGATAGAAAGATCAATTTGATCTGTATTTTCATACAGGCATCATGGATACCTTATTTATATTTCCATTTAAGATGAAGTTATCATTGAAAAACCAAAAAAAAAAAGATTGTAAAGAGCGACAGACATGTCAATAACATGTCGCTAAAGTGAATACCTGTTTTTCTTATTTATAACAGAGAAGGTAGGAAATGATAATGAAAAATATGAATGTAAACTCATGGATGCCAACAGAGAGATATTGTCAGATGTATATTAATATATATCACATGAAACCCCTATTATATCATTAAAAAAACCATTACATATTACTTATTTCTCACTAGTTATGAATAAGCATCTTGGCAATGCGCCAAAAAAATCTTTACATTGATTCAGGCAGATTAATACTATTTCAAAAAGCCACACATGACATCAACACCAGACAATGCAAAACGATTGCTTTGTTCATTAAAGTTAAATTCTTGTCCAACTTTGTTGCACTAATGAAAATAGATACAAAAACAAGAGGCAAATTTGGGTACTATATTTTCAGTCGCCAGCACAGAGCACACAATACTGTCATATATGGTTGTAATGATTCTCAGCCAACGCTGTAAATGTATGCACTTTACAGCTTCTTTTAAGATTTCTTTCTTTTGATTTGTTAAAAAGGAATAGAGCTCAAGTTTTTTCATATGATATACAAGATCTTCAACTCGTTATGTTGGGATATAAGATTTTATGAAATTCGTTTCATAAATTTGATTCACAACAAGTCATAGTTGAAGATCTTGTATATCACATGAAAAAACTTGTTTTATGAAATCTTATATCTCAACTTAACTCATTGGAGATGCTCTATATATGTGACCCGCCATATCAAATCCAGTCGTAAGTCAGGATTTTTTTACCCTGTGCCAATGCATTCTCTTATATATGCGAGTCGACCATAGGTCGCCTCGCATATATAAGAGAATGCATTGGCCTAACAATTTTTTACAATTTTAATAATTTTTTCTTGTATTCTTTAACAATTTTATAATTTCACCCATACAGAGCCCCAGACAAACATGAGCAGACGACACTCTTCTATATATGTGTGGGGCTCCCTGCAGGGTAATGGATGTTTTTTATTTTATGTCCTAAAAATTGTAAGAAACATTTATTTAATAAAAATGATAAAAAATTGTTAGGCCAATGCATTCTCTTATATATGCGAGGCGACCTATGGTCGACTCGCATATATAAGAGAATGCATTGGCACAGGGTAAAAAAAATCCCGACTTACGACTGTATTTGATATGGCGGGTCATATATACAAAAACAAAGCAATAGACAAAACCCAACCCACCTAAATTCTCTCATGACTTCTGTTTGATTGGAGTTCTCATTCGTTTCACCCTCAAAAATCGAGAAATTGATTGGGAAAAGACACACTTCAGCCATTTTCAGAATTCTATGCTTGTTTGTGCCATCTATAACTTACATGTGATTTCCACATGCATTCTCCATCTTCATGTCTACAGACTATAGGGTATGATAAAAACATAGCAGACCACAACACACACACACTGATAGATATCCGTCACCATTTAGTATCAATCTCAATGGCTCGGCCATTTCTATTTTCACATTGAAATAACCTTCCCCATTAATAGACACTATTTTCACGTAATGCTACAATATAGACATGGCCTTGATAATATATAGTACAATTTGGGAGAATGCAGAGGTTTACAATAGATAAATAACTAAATAGTTCAATAAATATTTATAAATAGTAATAAATAGCTATAATAATACGTTATTACCCAAACATAATGTCCATAAAGGTTAGTCGATACACATTCCATGTGATTTATTTCATAAAAAGTCACCAACTAAAGTATCAGACACATTTTTTACCGAGTTTGCGAAATGGGGTATGTTCTATCACAATTCGGAGCAAGTTTGTCAAAAAATGTACTGCAATTATATCGTTCCGATTGTATTTGGTTTCGGACAAATAAAATACAAATAAAAAGGTTGCACTCGCGAAGTTTCGGGACCATGCACACAGGTATGAGGAATGGGAATATTTACTTTTTGTGGCCATGGTTATTATATCTTGAGTGCACTATATCAATTCTGATAGTAAAACAAGTGTTTGTTCATCGAACGTGCTTTTAAATAATGTTAGGGTTACAAAATTATGTCTATTCAACATTTAAGATTTTCCCCAGACTAAAATAGTACCCTTTATTTGGGGATTATATCTATCATTTCCCGACACCCCTGTACTACCAACTACAGGCTACAATCAACCCACAGTACACCACACACATATAACTAACCCGGCACCCCCTCCCCTACAAACTAAAGCCTACAATAAAAACACAACACACGACACACATATCACTAACCTCATGCTTGTTTCTGTCTCTGTAATCTTGGTGATGTTGGTTAGCCACCGTGATCTTCTTCAGTTTCCTCTCAGTTGAGCCCTAGAGATATACAGATCATATTAAGTATATCCTTAGGTATGGTTTGGTTTGGTTTAGTTAGGGATTATCATATTTTCAGCCGTTGGGTCATATCACAATGTTGTCAGTTTTACGAGTGGATTAACTTCATAGGGAATTCACTCACCCCCCACACCCTGGAAAGCAACTGACAAACTTTGCTCAGAAACACAAATCAGTTTTTGAAGATATATTCAGGGTTCGAGGCCAATTTTAATGACATTTACTTTACTTTTTATTTAGATTCTAGTGTAAATAATCAATAAACATAAACAAAAGAAGAATCATCCATTGAGCTATGGATGTGCCAGTGCACACTATGTCTTTATTAATATAATTTAGTTTAATATAATTAATAAAGATAAACAGAAGTAGAAACTTACATTGAGCCATGGATGAGCCAGTGCTTCATCGATAGTCATTCTTTGGCTGCAAAATAAGAAGAGGAAATTTTATAAAACCAATGTTTTTTGGGAGATTGTACATCAGTTATATACTCCATGATATATACAACAAATAGTCGTCTAAATCATTGAAAATTGAGAAGCATCCAAGTAACACTGAAATATTTTACCAAGAATAAATAGAAATTGGGAGTTGACAATTTAAAAAAAAATATTTTCATCTCTCACAATATAACTTTGTATCCTTGTTAATTAACTTCAAAGAATAATTTAGTCACAAGTTGAATTACTAGTAGTTCAATGAAATTTACGAATATTCTTATGTTCAATAAAAACTCACGTTTTTTCTTTTAGTAAGAGTTTGGTGATGAAGTCCTTAGCATCGTCAGATATTTTACCCCAGGATTCATCATCAAATTCATAGTCAGCCTCGTTAATAAACCGGGCGGTTTCTCTGTCATTCTCACCAGCAAATGGTGAATAACCACTGCACCTGAATTGGGAATAACAAACATTCATCAAGATCACATAACTAACTGTGATGGGGAAAAATAAGTTATGAAGGCAATATAATTGTTTTTCAGTGATTTATGACTACAATAGTAAATTTCAAAATACTACGTTACAAAACAATGACCAGACATGTCAACCCTCCCGATTTCGGCGGGAGTCTCCCGATATTGGGCACCATCTCCCGGGCTCCTGATCGGGAGATGGAATCTCCCGATATCACGCACCCCCGTAAATCAAAATGAGAGTGCCTACGATTTTATGGCCTATCGCTGACACAAAGTGCAGGAAGTTATCTGCTTGTTATAATCTCCGATTGCAATTAGCCCTGAGTCAATTAAACAGGTCTTCATTGTCAAAGCATGCCTATCATTCGACCACCGTAATTGCGGCGATGAATAGTATACAAAGGCACCATTGTTTACTGGCCGTTGCTTCGTATTTCTGTACTGGCTTCAACAGCGGATTACCAAATGACTGGCGACTCAGGGATGCCAAAACAGATTACATACGGCTATATAATTCAGAGTGTCCGTGGAAAGTGGCAAAGTGTATGTGTTTATCATTTAACTATGTCGAAAAAACGTAAATGTGATTCTCCAGAAACACCTATTAAAAAGAAGAGATATGACTCAAAGTTTCGTGATGCGTGGATTGTTGAACATCCATGGCTTAAACGTAGTGATTATGGACAAACGAATGCATTTTGTACTTTGTGTAGCATTCATTTTACTATCAGCCACGGTGGAAAGAACAATGTTAGCAAACATAGTAAGACTTCAATACAACCACTTCAATAAGAGTTCAAAGAGAAAGGAAGAATTTAAACCGTTTCTAGAGTTCGCCGATGTGGAACCATTGAAAATTCTACAACACTCAAAAACACATTGGCTTTCTCTGGAGAGATGCATAAAACGTTAAAACCAACAATGGCCAGCTCTTCAGAACTATTTCGAAAGTCACAATGATGTTGAAACAGCGGGAAATGTCTGTACGACAGCGGATCAGCTCGGTGACCCACACATGAAATTAACGTGTCTATTCGTACAGTACATTTTGAACCCAGTAAACGAATTCAATACAGTGTTTCAATCTACCGAGATGTGCGGGCTTTCTACTCTGTGTTTGTCGGCAAACTGATAAAGAAGTTCCCCTTAAGCGAGAAAGTGTTACAGGATCTCAAACTCATCAATCCGAAACGAGAATTACGCGAGGAGATCGACATTAAATCGGTTGTGCGCTTGGCGAAGCGGTTCAATTTAGATATAAACTTTGACGATCTGTGCGATGAATGGAACGATTATGTCACTGCAGTGAATCTTCCAGTTTACAACGATGAATTAGACAGGTGTGATGAATACTGGATGTTGATTACAGGACTGAATACCCTAGGTGAACAATTACAAGGACTCTCATGGTATGTGTGTTGTGTATACCAAACAGCAATGCCGATAGCGAGAGAGTGTTCTCGATTTGCAAAAAAGTGCACACATGCTTTCGTTCGGAATTGGACAATGATACCATTTGCGCATTGCTGTCATGCAAACTAAACACAGACAGTTCATGTTACGACTTTGTTCCAAACATTGAAATGTTGAAAGATGCCAAATCTGCTACAATGTCATATAACAGGGAGCAATCTTCCAAGAAGTAATTTGTTAATGTTAATATTGTTGATAATTATGTTGGAATAAAATTAATAAATTTAAATAAGTTTTATTTTCTTTATTTTCATGTTATGATGGAGGGATAATGCGATGAAAAAAAATCTCCCTATTTCTCCCTATATTGGAAGACTGATCTCACTATTTCATATAATACCAGGTTGACATGTCTGACAATGACCATTGCATGCTAAAGAGCTTAATGTTGAATAATTCTGTCCAAAGTCAGTGTGATTTGTTGACAATTCATAATTTAAGAACATGTAGCCGGAGTACAATTTGCACTTATATTATCAGTGTTTCTGTCTGTTGACTGGTCCTATTTCTTGAACACACCACCAGATGAATAATAGACCAGTCCAATGTATATTTTTATAACTGATGGAAGAATCCATTTAGTATAGAAAGGGTTAAATTAGTAAACTTACAGGACGTAGGATATGATACCCAGAGACCACATATCTGCCGAGTAGGATACTGGCTGGAAGTTAATGATCTCAGGGGCACAGAACTCCGCCGTTCCAAACAGAACCTTGATGTGTTTGCCCTCTTCCATCTTTTGAGCCAAACCAAAGTCGATAATCTTGATGTCCTTAGATTCTTTGGTGCAACACATGATATTCTCAGGCTGTGAAAACATTAATAAGAGAAATATAAATATATTGAAAGTAGCACGCATCAGGATTTGTGATCTTTTATAAAACATTGTTTTGGTGTAAACATTATTTATTTAGTATCCCAGATTTATACAACAATTTACAAAATGATGTTAATATATATATATATGTAAGTATGATAAGTCTGAGAGAGAAGAGGATTTGACATCAAGCGCCAGGCGCTTATATGGAGCCATCATTGTTTTCTCTCTGTGAGTTCCCTGGCTAACTGTATCTGGAATAGGGAGCCATCCCAATGTAAAAATCCACCTCAACCTCAATTGTTTACCAAATACTCAGTATTAATTAATCAGTATTTATAATATAAACTTACCCAAGTTATTTATTATAGACTGCACTATGGAAATCAGGTTATATTTAAATGAAAACTCTGATACAATAATATTGAATTTTTCTAGAAATTCACATTTTTGGTAGTTTGTGCAATAGCAAACATGGTCACTTTGATAGCATTGAGCATGGAAATGAACAATGTGTACTTTATGGTTTTCAAAAATTCACCATGATATACAATGTGCCATTTCGGGTTGCCTGGTACTGACCTTGAGGTCGAGGTGTAGAATGTTATGTTGATGCATGTATTGTACGCCTTGACAGATCTGCCTCATGTATGTAATGCAGTCCTCCTCTGTCAGTTCATATTCCTCAGATACCATTCTATCAAAGAGCTCTCCTCCGCTCAGCCTGAAGAGAATAGGAAATTTTACATAAATTGTTTATTAATAAGCCCTGAAACTAACATTGAAGTTTTGTCAAAATAATTAATAACTCTCTCACGACAAAACTCAAAATGATCTTAAAATTTATTCTTCATTAACCCCTTGTATTAAGCTCTTTATAGTCAATGTGCCCCTATAAAAATTATTTTGCTGAGATTTACCAATAGTTTTTTTTAATTGTTTTTGAGGAAAATTTGTTTTTAGGCCATTCTTGGGAAACTTATTGAGAAATTTTGGAACTTCACCTCCCTTCCAACAGTTTGATGAATACTGAGCAATAAGTGCTATAAAATGAGAATCTTATTTGGTGAATTGACAACAATATTACTTACAATTCAAGAATCATGACCATCTCGCCAGCTTGGTCGAATGCTTCATGAAGCTGAAGGAGTTTTCTGTGATGAAGGTTGTTCATAATCTCAATCTCATGACGGACTGCCTCTTTCTCGTTTGGTTTACAGCGGATGAATTTTGCAGCCCAGTTTTTACCTGTGGCTCTTTCAATTGCCCTGTGGACAACTCCAAAGGCTCCACTGAAAATGACAAAATACAATTACTAAAAATTTCATCAACTTCAGAGAAGCACATGCAACACAATTTAGATCTATAACTAAAAATATCCCAACTAACTGAACTAACTAAAATTCAATTTGGTTAACAAATTTAAATTTCAGAAATGAAAATTAGTGCCCAAATTTTTTTTAAATCATACCAAAAGTTGAAAATAATCTTTTGCCCTGAAAATTGCTGAATCTTTATGAAAATTTTATTGAAATACTTGTCCAATATTGGGGAGGGAAAGAGAAACTTCCATATCCCCCTTGTCACGATATTTATGGTTTAGTATACACTCACCGTCCAAGTTCTTCACATATGATGTATTTTCCGTAGACATCTCTGTACATTTTCTGTACATTGACATCAGTTCCCTTGAAGCTTGCATCAACTGTGGAATAAGAATTATGACCAATATAAATACCTGCATATGTGTTATGTCAACATTACAGAAGACATTTAAACTCACATACCAAATTTCATTCCATTCAGTTCAGACTTACGAAAGTGATCATCCGGAAACGAAAACTGAGTGCAAATTCCAACAAAAAGGGCCATAACTCTGGTGAAAATTGTGAACACAATGCCAACATGGGTTTAACAATGGATATGCTACCTTGGTAAGGTGGTAGTTATATTAAAGGGACTCGAGGTCTTTAAAGTTATTTCATGCAAAATAACATAAAAGTCTGTAAAACAACCATCCTCAACATTTAGTACATGAATAAATAGATTGACTTTGTTCTTGTTTTCATTATTAATAACTCTCCAATAATGAGATTTTGCATATCAAAACTATTGTTATGTAATCATTACTGTTACCGATAAAAGTCCAAAAGTCAAATAATATACCAAAGTTTAAATCTAAACTATACGGTAAACATTGGAAAATGGTCAAAGCATTGAAAAATATTCTAAATATCAAATTCAGACTAATATATTTGAACTTACTACATGTTTAGCGATGTTTGTTGACAAATCACTGTAACAGTTTTGTTTACATAACAATGGTTTCAACACATCAAATTTCGTTATTGGAGAACTATCGATAATGAATATAAGAACAAAGTTTATCTATTTCTCCGTGTTCTTCTTAGTGGTATGATGTTTTTACAGACTTATATATTTTTTGCACATTTACCCACTGCGAATGCCTGGGTCCCATTAAGGGTAAAATCTACTCACACAAGGTGTCGTAGTCGATTTCTGGTACAGGTTCCTTGGTTGTGACAATGGTTGATTCCTCACTGGCATCGCTGATATCCACTAAGTTCTCGGCGAACACGCGGAACTTATACTTCATCTTGTTCTCGAGATGAGTAACAGTGCAGGTAGGTTCAGTGCAGGTGAGAGCACGTCGCCATTTACCGGTGGTGAGGTCGGCTTTCTCCACGATATATCCAGTGGTGGGTGATCCGCCGTCAAATTCTGGTGCCTTCCATTGTAAGGTGACAGAGTGTTTGTCTTCCTCGATGATCTGTGGTCTGCTTGGCACATCAGGGCGATCTGATGATTGAAAAATTATAAAAAACAGTTTAGAACTACTAGTATTAAAAATACAAAAGCGATACAAATTTGATAAAAGTGTACCTTTAACCCTATCATGACAGAAGCTGCGCTGATGCAGCATTAAAAACCCTGTGCCAGAGCATTCTCTTACCGGGTATATATGCAAGTCTACCATAGGGACCCTCACATATATAAGAGAATACACTGGCTTACAAGGTCAATGTAAATATTGTTAGGCCAATGTATTCTCTGATATATGTGAGGTGCCCTATGGGAGAATCGCATATATAAGAGAATGCATTGGCACAGGGTTTTTGCAAAATTTCAGGAAGCTCCAGTCATGAAAGTATTATGGAGGTAATCAAAGAAATCTCAAAGTATATAGCAATCTCGAAATAGAGTGAGTAACCTTTGGGACATTTTTGTGAATTCTGAAAAATTAAATTATAAATGACATGCAGTTAACCTTGTTTTGGTATCTATAACATTAGCTTATATGTTGCATGTGGTATGTAACAAATATTTCAGTGGGACAAAACAGTGATATGAAATCAGATTATAAAAATATGTTTTTGTAACCAAACATCTTGAACCCTTAATCAATATTTATTGTATATATTATAAATGACTGTCAATTGCAATATAGAAATCTAGGGTGCTCTAAATAAGTGAGATCAAACTTAACCCTTTACCCAACAGAACGGCCCTGTGCCAATGCATTCTCTTATTTTTTTAGGCCAATGCATTCTCTTATATATGCGAGGCGACCTATGGTCGACTCGCATATATAAGAGAATGCATTGGCACAGGGCATAACTGTAACTATCACAATGTGGTCAATGAGCCGGTTCCAATGATATCCATATTTGTATGGTTTTATTGAGACAGACCGAAGATATTTTAGGCTGTTGAAGCTTTATTTGGCCGGTTTGTTGGGTAAAGGGTTAACTCTGGTGAAAATTGGAGGACGGAACCCAAATTTAAACTTGACTTGTATTTTAGGATAATAAACTCAATTACCAAATTTCATTCCATTCAGGTCAGACTTTCACTAAAGTTATCATCTGGAAATTAAAAAAGCAAATGGATGGAAATACAAACCAATTACATAAAAAGTCCTGTTTACTTTAAAATTGATATATAACAGCAGAATGTACTCAGAAAAATACAAAAAATGAGGGAGGGGTTTAATGTTGGTACAGTAGCACAGAACCACTACAAATTCTTACCTATGATAAAGACGGAAGTCTGCACGGAATCTTGGCCGATGTCATTAGTGGCCTTGACCTTGTAAACTCCGGCATCAACCTTATGTGAGTCGGTGATGGTGAGCAGTGTGTGTCGGTTTGAGGTTTCGATGTTGAACCTCTTCCTGCTGTGGATAGTTTCTCCATCACGGGTCCATTGTATGGTTGGTGTGGGTTTACCGATGAACTGTACCCTAAGTTTAACAGTATCACGGCGGCAGAATCTTAACCCGTCAGTATATCTTGGTGGTGTCTCGATCTTTGGTGCGGCTGTTAATAATAAATACAATGCAATGACATAATTATTGGCGCCCGTAGAATTTGTGTTAGTGTTTATATCATTTGGGAACAATATATGTAAATAAATATCTATATTGCCATAGATAAAAGGCCATGGAGCTGAAAGCTACGGAAAAATAGTGTGTTACTATTTATTGTGTCTACATGACATCCCTTACCCAGGTCATGATTCAATTTATTATAGAATAATATTTAAGTTAGAAATTAGATGAATTTAACGTAATTCATTACGTAAGTCGATTATTTAGGGCATTACTATAGGTTTTTTGCGAGAATAACTAAATTTCAGCCTTTTCGACTCACCAAGGACATCAAGTTTAGCTCTGAGAGAAGCGCTGCCATACTTGTTCTTGGCAACACACTCGATGTCGGAAACATCTGATAACTCAAGGTCCAACACAGACAATGTATAGACGTTCTCCACCTTGGTCATTTTGTACTTTCTACCACCAGCAATTTCTCTGTAGTTCTTGTACCTGTATGGAAGATATACATGGTTACTTTAAGCATATTTTAATGTATATGAAGAATATATACAATACACATGGAATTGAAGCACAAGTTTTTACAACTTACATGGAGCCTCCCTGGTTACAGATACAGCACATTATATGACAGGGCATAGCTATGGTGATCTGTTGAACAACTAGAGTAATCGGTTGAAAATATCACTCAGACTGCAACAAGTTCAATCTCTGATAAAATATGTTTGGGTGTATAATAAAACATGAAACTCACCATGTGATTTCTGGAGTTGGCAGGCCGATGATTTCACAGACATACTTAGCAGTCTGTCCAGCAGCGACAGCCATGTCTCCAAACTCACTGACAAATTTAGGTGACTGGATAACTGCAAAACAAATATTGTTTATATAATTTTGTGAAACTTCATCAATGTAAAATTAAAGATGGATTATCTCTTTAAATAACAATTTGAAATAGTTGTGTGTGTATAAAATAATAGATATGAATTGAAGATCCCTGTCCAGAAAATCTTCTATCAATTAATATTGATTTTGTTTCAAATATTTTATCATGAAATGAGATGATTAAATGGGACCATTCAGACGATACAATATAGCGATAGAGATCATTAGGCTGTTCCCATAGCTACGTTCCGAACGTCAAATGTCCCAGATTGATTGTTTGTATTGTTTTATTCCATAGTTATAAGTGATATTGTGTCTAATTAACGATTATTGTGACAAAATTACACAATAAAATTTCTGGTCTCTGTTAACAGTAACCACTATTGTTCGTTAGCTAAACAACCACACAATTTTAGACCAGAAAATATTCAAAATATAATTAATATTAATCGATAGAAGCATTTCTGGTAACAATATAACACGTGTTTACAAAGAGATAGACCATCTTCAGTTACTGAATTAATTAAAAATAATAATAAAATAGTGGAAGACATTAAACAATATAAACATGAATCTGAGCAGCTCTGACTGACTATAACGAAAACTACTACAATTTCTGAGATCAACAAATGGCGATACTCATTACTTATCTTAAGTATCATGATATCCTCATCATTATGGATACCATTACTTATCTTAAGTATCATGATATCCTCATCATTATGGATACTTTTACTTATCTTAAGTATCATGATATCCTCATCATTATGGATACTTTTACTTATCTTAAGTATCATGATATCCTCATCATTATGGATACCGCTTAAAAGCTTAGAAGGAACTCTAGATAGCTTTGTGTTCTCATTAACCCTTTCATGATGGGAGCTGCACTGGTGCAGCATGAAGATCCTGTGCCAGTGCATTCTCTTATATATATGAGTCTCCCATAGGGAGCCTCACGTATATAAGAGAATGAACTGGCTTACAAAGTCAAGGTAAATATTGTAAGGTCAATGTATTCTCTTATATGTGCATTTAACCCTTTACCCAACAAACCGGCCAAAACCGGCCAAATAAAGCTTCAACAGCCTAAAATATCTTCGGTCTGTCTCAATAGAACCATACAAATATGGGTATCATTGGAACCGGCTCATTGACCACATTGTAGTGGTTATAGTTATGCCCTATGCCAATGCATTCTCTTATATATGCGAGTCGACCATAGGTCGCCTCGCATATATAAGAGAATGCATTGGCCTAAAAAAAATCTTTTTTTAACACTTTTTACCATTTTTTCTTACATTCTTTAACAATTTTATAATTTGTAATGTGTTAAGCCAATGCATTCTCTTATATATGCGAGGCGACCTATGGTCGACTCGCATATATAAGAGAATGCATTGGCACAGGGCCCTTCTGTTGGGTAAAGGGTTAAACCTTTCATGATGAGAGCTGTGCTGGTGCAGTATTAAAGATCCTGTACCAGTGCATTGTCTTATATATGCGAGTCTCCCATAGGAATATATAAGAGCAGGGGCGCCGGAAGAGGGGGGCAGAGGGGGCAGCTGACCCCCCTGCCCTTGACCAAGGGGGGGCGAGCGGGGGCAGGACTTGCCCTTTTTCTGGAGACAGAAAATGCTTTTTGTGTGTTTAATCTCGTGTTTTTATAGCAAAACGTGACTTTTTTGGTCCAAATACCACCAATTTCACAAGGAATATTATTTTTTTTGGTCAATTTTATCACAAAACGGCCATAAAAACTGACAAATACCATTAAGATAGGGATTTTTGCCACAATGAATTTATGGTTATTTTCCCGCGTTTGCGGAGAAAATGCCCTTTTTTGCGGAAAAGTGCCCTTTTTGTAGGCTCTGCCCCCCCTGCCCTTGGATGCTTCCGGCGCCCCTGTATAAGAGAATGCATTGACACAGGGTTTTTCGCAAAATTTCAGGAAGTTTCAGTTATGGAAGGGTTAAATATAACCAACCTCATATTGTATTTTTTTAATGTTTGATGGTGAAATTATTGACGTATTTTGATATAAGCATACCTCTCTTGTGCTTGCAGTGTACTGGATCACAGCCAGGTGATGCTGGTCCGACACCCTCCTCGTTCTCAGCACGGACTCGGAACACGTATTCTATGTTATCTACGCAGTCGGCGACACGGAATTTGGTATCAGAGATTGGTAGCTTGTTGACTGGAATCCAGGATTTTCCGGAGATGTCCAGCCTCTCGAGGTGGTACCCGGTGATTGGTGCACCACCGTCAATCTCTGGTGGTTGCCATGACAGATCGATGTAGGTCTCTCCGATTTCGGTGACCTCTGGTGCTTCAACTGGTGAAGATGGTTTTTCTGAAATTCAAATGGAAATGATAAACTCAAGGTTCAAACAGAAAATGCATATTCATGTACTAACACTGCACGCTGGGACAATTAATTAAAATGAAAGTTCTGTTTCTCAGTCACCTGCCCCCTCATAAAAGTATGTCCCCATGAGTGCTTTTTATGGCGCACCAAAAATAAAAAATATATAACATCCGGTGCTCGGTGATAATGGATGAACTACTGACCATAAATTTAGCTGGACACATTTCAACTTGTATTTGATATTTCCCTTTGTTATTTCTGAAAATATTATAGTTTTCGTTTTGTTGTACATCAGACTATTGCATTCAAATTGCAATAACACTTTTAATAAAGAAAAGTCATTTTTAATACCCAACAATGTTTATTTGATCATTCTGGATTGGGCCCAAACATGCGCCATTTTCAATATTTTTTGGGCCATTTGAAAAAGCCTTGGGCCATTTATTTTTGAACAATGCAAATCCAAGAAAAAACTAAAAGTGTGACATTTTTGGATGAAAATTAGAATAGTTTCCCACTTTCAGTGAAAACAAAACCTAACTTGCAATTTATTTTGGGAGTTTGGTCACTGACTAAAGCCTTATACATCGATTAAACACAACTCGCATTTATTTGAAACAACATCACATTTGTGATGGTAAGCCATCAGACATTGAAATCCTAGACAACCAACTCGAGAAACTGACCAAGCCAGCACAAGCTTGTAGAAGAGACAGAATGTCACAAACTAATTAAAAGTGTAATAACTGAGATACTAGTAATCTTTATTTGAACTAGTAACTGACCTTTGCGACCTTTGAGCTCGACAGGTGCTTTGAGTTCAGCAGGTTCGCTGAGTCCAGCGGGATTTTCTGAGAAGATTCGTAGCGTGTAAGCACAGCCCTCATCCAAATTTTCGACGGTGTGCATGATGGACTTTCTGGGAAGTTTAACGACCTTCTCCCATTTGTCGGAGTCGACCTTACGCTTCTCGATGAGGAAGTTAGTGATGGTTTCATCTTCCCTCGGTGGCTTCCATCTCAGTGTCATCGTGCGTTTTGTGATGTCATCAATCTGTAGATCTGATGGTGGCTGTGGTTTCTCTGCAACAATAAAAACACTCATGAATCAATCAACCATTTACATCTTAATCGTGAGTTATTAATGCATATACAGTAATGCCCTAATTAATCGACTCCCTAACCACAGAAGAATTATGGGTGAGAGCTTTCCGATGAATGGCAACAAGCCATATTTCCGACTAATCCTGAAAAGTTACCCATAATTCTGCTGTGGTTAGGGAGTCGATTAATTAGGGCATTACTGTATAATGGAAAACAACTGGTTACAACTTGATCAACAGATTGAATATATCCAATAAACTTAATTGTTATAGATTAAAGATGCATAGTCCGATTAAGCACCCCTCAATTACTATTTATTTGTATTCGGGGGTAAAAAATATTTGATTTGAGTCGAGAAACCCACCTATCAAAGCTCAGAGTTATTAGATATCAATTTTTGAAATATATTATTTTTCACCATCGAGACTTATTAGTGGCCCAGTAAAAAGTTAACGAGCCGACGGTCTCGGACCAAATTGCGGATGAAGATGGATAACTCTAAAATCATGAGGCTTTGTGTTGATAATAAGGCCAAATTTCATCAAGCAACATGTTGTTAAATAAGATAAATGAATATGAAGATTCTTTGAAGTTGAAGCAATGAATACATAGCATTCCAGGAATTGCTTTGATTTCTAAACATTAAATTTAACATTCACATTCAGAATAATATGAAATATGTGTGGCATTAATACACCAAAGATACCACGTGAGTAGTTTCCAAAGACAATTATCATTATCCAAATATTTCATTAAGGTTTAGAGGCAGAGGCCAATTTATTACATGAACCGACTCTTATTCCATTCATTAAACCCATTCTATAATAATGATATGCAACGGTCATTGCATGGCAGGAAATAGTGCCACCTGTATACCCAAATGTATTACTGTTGCGCAAACGTGATTCGGAATCGGGGGACTAGGAATGAAGAAGAATCGGTGTCTGACTGATATTAATAGTTTGAAAATTTATTTAATTAAATATACACCATTAATGGTCTTATTTATCTAGAGACTATTTCTTTACGCGGGGAAAACAATGCATAGTTATGTGAATCATTATTGCACACCTTATAGAAGGCGCTGTTAGTTTTGCATCCCATCTGTTGATTTAAGTATGTTTTAAGGAGGTTTTGGATCAAGTAATAAATAGAATCTACATCTCGTACCTAGTTTTGTAAATTTTGCTATAAACTTGGGACTCATTGTAGATCGTCTATATATAAAACTAGAAAGAAAAAAATATAAACAACATACCATATATACGCTCCGGCACGATAGCTGTGTCAGTCTCGATGTATTTACTCTTGCCATAGCGATTTTCAGCGCACACTCTATAGTGATACTCTGTGCCTTCATACAGGCTTCTGGCAGTGTACTTGGTTACGTCGGGATCAGTGTGAGCAACGCAGATCCACGATCGAGTTCCCTCACGTCGATCAATAGCATAACTCAGGAGTCTTGATCCGCCGTCAGATTCAGGTGCTTTCCAGGAGATAGTCGCCGTGTCTCTTGTTACATCCAATATCTTGATTGGTCCAATAGGAGTTGAAGGAGGACCTACGGAAAAATAAAAAGTAGACGATACAGAATACATTCTGTCATTAAACACCTGTGACTGAGAAATCTTATGACCCTGCATCTCAAACTGTCCCACAAATTTAAGCAAAAATTCCACACATATGTTTGAAATGGAAAAAAAGTAAACAACATAAATGATTTTGTACTCGAAGTTTATAAAAAAGATCATCTTCAAACATAACAAATTGAGAATATACTCTGATATATCAGGAGAAAATCTTTGGATAACACATAGAAGATGTTGATCTGGCATGTCATAAAGGTGCAAATGTGGTTACTGGCCGATAATTTAAAGTATGCTTGATGTTGCAGAAGTATAACTCAAGACGCTAGGCTCTTCTGTATATATTCCGTCTACAACATAAATCAGTAAAAAGTAAAATCATCACTAGGAACAGGACTATCACCCATTTACGGTCCTAATAGATCAAATTGAAGCAAAATGTATGGATATACAGAGTATTCACTCTCACTGAGATGCTAAATAAACCAATTATCAACTGCTAATATCTTACCGAATGGACATTTTGGTTTGACGAGTTTCTCTGTTTCCAGAGGTGGACTCATTCCGATGTCGTTCTCGGCCATGACTCTGAATGTATATTCCATGCCTTCGAGGAGGTAGTCAGCCTTGGCTGTGAAATCTGTTGCAGACACCTTGCAAACACGGACGTATCTTCCGCGAGAGATGTCACATTTCTCAACAATATAGTTTTTGATTTTTGATCCTCCGTCACTTTCCGATGGCTGCCATTTGAGCATCACGTGATCATCTGATATGTCCGTCACCTCTAATGGTCCAACAGGAGCTGATGGTTTCTCTGTAAAATAGTATTAATACATTAACCCTATCTATACTAAATACTCATTGATGGGTTGTTATTCCTTAGAAAATGTTCAGATAATAAGTTTAACCCTTTCTATACTAAATACTCATTGATGAGTTGTTATATGCCATTCATACATATTTATTTATTTTCATATTGTTTTCATGTATTTAGATGTTAATATATTTCACGTTGTCATTTTACTATTTAAGTTTCATTTCCATATAGGGGCGAGAGGAAGACGGCCTATTTGGCCATGCCGATCCTGTACATTTATATAATCATGTTTATTTCTGAATATTTCACTGTTAACATTATGTTTGTAAATATTGTACAAATAAACAATCAATCAATCCCTTATAAAATATCTGTGTTCTCAGGCAATAAATCTCAGTTTTGAGATGAGGGAGGACGGCTATTCATTTTTAGTTTTTTATAAAAATCTGGAAAACATACTCCAGAAACTAAAACAAAATCATTTTCGTAGTTCAAATCCAATATTTCTATTGAATTCAAAATTTTGACGAGGCTTTTTAAAAGATAATTTCAGTGATGAGGGAGGTGCCTGAGAACAGTGATGACGGAGGTGCCTGAGAATTGTACATTATCCTACCTAGTGGTTTCCTTGGAATAACTGGGTTCTTGAGTTCCACTGGTTTACCGGCTCCAATAGAGTTCTTAGCACTGACTCGGTAGAAGTATTCAGTATCTTCCTTCAGTTTTTTAGCTGTGTATGTGAGTGTTCGGTGATCGACAGTACCAATCTCCTCCCAGTTGGTGTTGCCAACACGCTGTTCGACGATGTAATCCTTGATCTGCACACCTCCGTCGTAACGTGGTTTACGCCAGTTCAGGGTAACAGAATCAATCGTTGGTAGAGATGTTTCGAGGTTTTCTGGAGCATGTGGTGCAGCTGGATTAAAAATAAGAAGCAGACATGTTAGAGTCAAGTCTGGAATTAGTGTTTGTGACATTTGCAGAATGAGGTCCCCCCCAGAGGGTGAATTTAGTGATGGTATCCCGCACGGTGGGCTAGCATCACCAATTTCACCCTCTGGGAACCTCATTCTGCTAAAGACGAGATGACTGCATTAGTTGTCAAAACAAATATGTCCACTTTATTACAAAGGACCTATTTGTTATTGGCCTCCAGTAAAAAGCACAATGCACTATGTATGCAAATTTCTGTCAGAGGTAAACGTTGAGACGAATCCATTTTGTTGGTTATTCTGTAATTTGTACTTTCGGTTTCGCGCATATTCAGTTGTATCTGTTGTCTTTCTGGTGCATTTCTGCAACGTTTAAACAACGTTTCTACTTCTTTCTTAATTAATTAATGGGGGTGGTCTCAAAGCAGATGATATTCATGTCTTGAAGCGAAAATTAGGTGGTTGCCGTCGGGTTTGACAGGTGATCGCATATTGAAATTAATAATATAGAATAAACCAGTTGGCAATGTGATTGGCAATGGCTGTTGATGGTGGTCTCTCAAGAAAGGTTTTACAGTATCTATAAATTTGAAGACTTTACTTTTGAAATATGCAGTCACTTTTGTTTAAAGTAAACTGAACTTGACCCATGTTTATCACTAATTATGATCAAATTTTCATTAAAAAATGATATTTATTACCATATAAAACACTCAAAAGAAGTAATCCCAATTTGACATCTGCCTTCCACAAAACTCTGCCATTTTAAAAACATAACGGTCTGATAAGAACTCACATGTTGGTCGCTGTGGAATAACAGAGTCCGTGAGAACAGCAGGAGCACTCAAGCCCTCAATGTTCTCAGCGATAATTCTGAATTGATAACTGCGACCCTCGAGGAGATTCTTAGCAACAAATTCTGTGACGTTTGAGTCGGTGCGTCCTATGTTGAACCATTGACTTCGTCCGGCTTCACGCTTTTCAATGACGTAGCCAGTCAAATCAGTACCGCCCAGTTTTTCAGGAGCAGACCATTCCATGGCAATGGAATCCTCGGTGATCTTAGTAACAGTGAGGTTCCTTGGTTCACTTGGAATATCTGTGAAAAATTATAAAAACCTATTTATGCTGAATTTCCAAAACGATTTGAGACCAAAAATGCTCAAGTAATATATTGTGATATTAGGGCCCAGTGAATCTGACATTTTTCATTCAAATTGGCTCTCATATTTAATAGGGTCTAAGTTCATGATCAACTTGAAACAGCACTGTGAATTGAGTAGAAAGGGCCTGGAAGGCACAACTCCCAGATATTCACGTAAAATGTAAATTTATCAAACAGAAGTACACATATATTAAATTTCTATCATTTGGATAATTTACCAATATTAAAGAAATTGTTCATGTTGGAAACTTTCAATCATATAAACACAATTTTTTCTTCAAAATTTACAGTAAATCCCCCAACCACGCAGATTGCTCTTTTTTTTATTAGACTATGCAGATGAGCTCAATCTACCAAATGTTCAACTGAGTAACCAGATGTCAATCATAGTATGTAATAATTAATCAAACCCACCATATGGACTCTTGATTTTGATTGGCTCTGGCAATTCAAGAGATTCACCAACTCCAATCTTGTTCTCAGCATAGACTCTGAAGTTGTACATTCTTCCGATGTTGAGTCCTGGTAAAACATGGTTTGTTGCATCAGGTCCAATACGAGCTGCTTTCGTCCAGCCACCAAGTGTTGTGTCAAGTTTATCTATGATATATCCAGTCACAGGTGATCCGCCATTATCAGTTGGTGGTTTCCATGACAACTTGGCGGAATCTCTGGTGATGTCGGTGACCTTAAGTGGTCCTTCAGGTGCGCCTGGTGATTCTGGAGCAAAGAGAAATGAGCTTTTGTTAAACAATTCTTGGTTACATGTATTCCAAAAACTAACATTTGTGTATGGATAGGGGAAGCATAATTGGGCATAAAAATTATGGCAATGATTGTGCCAATAATAGTTACTGCATGTAATTTGTTTATAACTTTTGTATCTATGTAACTCCATGACTTTTCCATACTTCAACTGGAGCTTAGAGAGGTAAATCCCACTCTTTCCAAAAAAACTATTTTCCCCATTATTTCACCTGATACTTGCCAGGATTCCAGACTAAAATATGAACCCTGATTAACCCTTTACCCAACAAAACGGCCAAAACCGACAAATAAAGCTTCAACAGCCTAAAATATCTTCGGTCTGTCTCAATAGAACCATACAAATATGGATATCATTGGAACCGGCTCCTTGACCACATTGTGATAGTTACAGTTATGCCCTGTGCCAATGCATTCTCTTATATATGCGAGTCGACCATAGGTCGCCTCGCATATATAAGAGAATGCATTGGCCTAAAAAAAATCTTTTTTTAACACTTTTTACCATTTTTTCTTACATTCTTTAACAATTTTTTAATTTTTAATGTGTTAAGCCAATGCATTCTCTTATATATGCGAGGCGACCTATGGTCGACTCGCATATATAAGAGAATGCATTGGCACAGGGCCCTTCTGTTGGGTAAAGGGTTAAATCCAAATGGAAATAGCAAGAGCAAATTTAATGTGGTCTGTGCTCACCTAGTGTCTTCTGTGGAACAACAGGTTGATCGATGCCCAGAGCCTTCGATTTGCCAACTTCATTGAGGGCGCTAACTCTGAACTCGTATTTCTCTCCTTGTGTTAGACCGGGAACGCGGTGTTTGGTTGAGTCTGGTTTCACTTCGGCAACATTGTACCAGTCGCCGTCGGACTGTCTGGCTTCAATAAGGTAACCTGTCAGTGGAGAGCCTCCATCGTCAAGTGGAGCCTTCCATTCCATGGTAGCTCCGTCCGGTGTAATCTTTGATGGTTTTAGAGATCCAGATGGCATACCTGGTTTGTCTGGAATATAAGTATAATATTATAGCAGGCATTCCTCGACAAGCAATAACCCTTTTATGACTGGAGCTGCATTGGTGCAGCATAACAGATCCTGTGCCAGTGCATTATCTTATATATGCATAGGGAGCCTCGCATATATAAGAGAATGCACTGGCTTACAAGGTCAAGGTAAATATTGTTAGGCCAATGTATTATCTTATATATGCGAGGCTCCTATTGGAGACTCACATATATAAGAGAATACATTGGCACAGGGTTTTCACAAAATTTCAGGAAGCTCATGGAAGGGTTAAAGTGAAAAATAAATTTTATACTTTAATAGTCCGTCATCATCTCAGACTCAATACATTTTCACCTGTCAGGTCATGATTTCTGTCTGTCAGAAATATTTTGTGGTAAATCTCAATGCTGAAGCAAGTCGAAATTTCAAAAAAACCAAAGCAAATTCAAAGCAAAGTGTGACGCTGAAGATAATAACTCATAACGGGGATATTTTAACATGCTCACCAGCTTTGCGTCTGCAGGTGATTGGCTGATCAGTCTCGGCTGCGGGGCCGACACCTTCCTCATTTTCAGCAGACACCTTAAACAAGTATTCTCCGCCTTCGATGAGTTGAGAGAACTCATATGACAGGTTGTTCACGCGGAGTGAGTCACATTTCATCCAGGCATGACGTTTCATGTCACGTCGCTCGAGGTGGTATTGTTTGAGTGGCGCACCGCCATCTGATTCTGGTGCCTTCCATTTGATGGTTACGGAGCTCTTGCCTACTTCAGAAACTTGAAGGTCTCTTGGTGCAGTTGGTTTTGCTGGAAAAGAAAATTAACCTCATAACTATTTCATTAGATATGGGGAAGTATTTTTCATACATGTTCATCAATTGACATTGATGTTGATATAGTTTATCACATTAAACTTTGAGACAACTCTTGAATTAATTGAATGCAAGTGAAATATTATTTCGTAAAGAATTATGTTGTGTTATCCTACTGAAGCAAAGAGACTTCATCCAAAGTTAAAGATAATAATCATTTCTGTATCAGCTGTGTGCGCTATTAATTTTTTATTCCTGAACAGAGTCTAGTGCCCATTCACTTCTAAATTTATACATCTGTAGTTATTGATGTATACTTACTGAATTGACTCTGTGGTTTGACGGGTGATTCAAGCTCGGCTGGAGCAGATTGTCCCGCCTCATTCTCAGCCGTTACTTTCACAAAGTATTCATTATTCTCACTGAGTCCAGTCAATTTAGTTGTCATGGTGATAGCTGGCTTAACCTTATCAGCCATACTCCACTGTGACTTCCAGGACTCACGCTTCTCCACTACGTAGTGTTTGATTGGTGCACCTCCATCAGACTCACTTGGTTGCCATGACAACGTGATGGAGTTTCTCGTTGTTTCAGAGACTTTGAAGCTAGTTGGCACAGATGGTGGTTCTACAAAAGATGTAATTGTATGAGTTTCGGTCTAAGAGAACAATTACTTATCTAAACAAGTAGCAATATTCCATACCAATTATTTTGGAACACATGTTCTCAACAGAACTGCCAAAATTCAATAGATAAATAGGCCCTCCACAAGTGAAATACAATCCGGAACTACTTCTTTCTTGCATTGTGACTAAGACAATGAAAATTAGATTACGTTATTGTTGTGATAAATTGAAAACAAAGGAACTGACAGTTTTCCATAAAATATCAATCAAAGTTTTAATTACAAATAGCAGTAAAATTTGAGTAAAACTCACAATACAATGGTGTCAAATAAATACAGATATTGATGCATATCATATTCTCCAACTTGGTCACATAATTTGAGTCGTCTGCTCTTTTGAAATGTATACTTGTGCCATTAAAAATTTCCTTGATATTCAATCAGATAAATATTGTGTTCTCTCTGTATGTGCAATGTAAAGAAATGGTAGACTTTGAAATTGCTTTAACATGTTGTAAAGTGTCAATTTCTTAAATATGGTATATATTCAGGACAACATTTAGTATTAAAGAATAACTAGCTGAACAATTGTACACAATACTCACTGATTGCCTTCTTGGGTGATACTGCCTTATCAGTTTCGATAGGAGCACCAAGTCCAACTTCGTTTTCAGCCAGAACGGCAAAGAGGTATTTCTTGGTATCTTCAACATCGGTTGTTTTGAATGACGTCTTGTATGAGTCGACTGATCCAATATCGGCCCAGTGACTGTCAGATTTGTCTTCCTTCATACGAATGATGTATCGTGTGAGCCGTGATCCACCATCGCTCATTGGTGGCTTCCATTCCAGACTGATGGCTCCGTATGACAGGTCGGTGATTTTAATGTGTACAGGCTGTCCAGGGGGTGCTGAAAGTAGGGAGTATGAAAATGTGAAAACCTGATTAAAACTCAAATTTCATAACAGATAGCGGAGCCTGAATAATTTCAGTCAAAATAGTCAGAGGTAAATCCAATTGGCAAATAATAAACTAATAATAAATAATAAAATCTAAAATAAGGATTCAATATGTAACAATAATACCAATACCCAGCAATAACCAAATCAAAATAGACCAAATCAATGGTAGTAACTTTTAGCTATAGTTGACGTTTTTATGTAGTAAAATTGTTAAATAGGGGCCTGGAAACTCGAGTCATAAATTCATTTTCTTTATAATTACCATATTGTTTGTATCGTTCATAGAGTACATGAGTGTATTTTGCACTAATCCATGGCTCAAATGTATTCATTTGTTGCATATATTCTGTTGAGTATAAAAGGAGATGGTCCCATAAATAGCCGGATTTAGTGTACAGAACCCCAGTAAGATCCGATGACACTGTTACACGAATTACATAAATAGATATTCCATCTGAAAACACTTGCATTACATGGTAGCATAAATTACACTTACACATCTTTTTCTTTGGAGTGTATGGTTCAGATTTCTCCAATGGAGTGCTCTCCCCTTCTTGATTGACAGCCATAACTCTGAAGTAGTAGTCGTTGTTGACCGTGAGGTTCTTGGCACTGAACGTTGTTTCTGTCGCCTCGACTGTGCCGATCTTGCTCCACTGTGCACGACGAGGATCCTTCTGTTCGATGATGTACTTTTTAATGGCGGCGCCACCATCTTTCTCTGATGGTTGCCATTGGAGATCAACTGAGTTCTCTGTTTGGTTCGAGTACTTCAGTGGTCCCTTTGGTGCAGAAGGCTTATCTGGAAAAAATTGGGGAGAATATTTTTTTAATGGAAATAGCAATACTATTTATAAATATAATAAATGCTGCATCAAGTCCAACATGTATCCAGGGCTCTTGACTCTTTGTATATCATTTCTGGTTCTTAAAATAAATATTCTGACTACTTATCTTTGGTTAATATATGTCAATTTTGCACCTATTAATTGCAACAATTCAGTATATTTAAAAGACACATCCGAAATGTTTTGGAAGATAATAAAAACTTCGGAAAATCTAATGATATCTATTATGTTATACAGTTGTCCTTAAGCTCACATGTTTTAATCAGCGATTCATGATCATTTAAATTATTTCATGTTCAAAATCCTTTTTTTGCTATAAAATTGCTTGAAAATGTGTACAATATTTTTCAAAGATGTAAGAAACTTGACATATTCACTATACAGGGTACTAGTATATTCATAGTACCTTGGCAGATAGATAATTGACACAGGAAAGGGACAGTTTTTACCTGAAGTTAGATCAAAGTTTGTAACCAAATTTCACTGAAATCCTAGCATGTTTTATGAAATCGCTAATATTTATGAAATTTCATTGAAATCCTAGAATATTTATATGAAATCCCTAATATTTATGCTAATTCCTGTAAATGATACATTGAGAGTATTACTAACCATAAGGACTCTTGACTTTGATTGGTTTATCCATTTCCAGTGGCTCTCCTTGTCCAATCTTATTGATAGCGGACACTCGGAAATAGAAGTCAGATCCTTCGGGTAATCCCCTGAGCTCATGAATAAAGACATCTCCGACCTTATCGCCCCGAGACCAGGATGATTTGTTCGCTGCTCGCTTCTCGATAGCATATCCAGTTATATCAGCACCACCATTATCTTCTGGTGCCTTCCATTCAAGTGAAACTGTGTCACGACTGATCGCCTTGGCAACCAGTGGTCCGACTGGAACTCCTGGAGCAGTGATCTGTTTCTTTGGCGTGGCAATTCCAGATTCCAGTGCTTTGCTGCGACCAATTTTATTCTCGGCAATAACACGGAAGTAATAGTTTTTGCCGGTTTTAAGGTCTTTAGCTTTGTATGATGTGGTCTTAGCATCGACAGAGTCGACTGGTTCCCAGTCAATGCCGTCCATTGATCGTTCAACATGGTAAGCTGTGAGTGGAGACCCACCGATATCAGATGGTGCCCTCCATTCCAGAGTAACACTGTCGGCGTTGATGGATGGGAATTTCACTGGTCCAGATGGTGCGTCGGGGGCAACTGAAATTAACATTGGTGTATTTAATAAACATTGTATTGTAGTAGTGTTATATCTTAAAGCAAACAAATTTTTTCACAAAGCCCATCCTGCTCATCATATAGATTCTAGCAAATAAACTGACAAGTTTGAGACAATAATTATCATCTGAAAAAAACTTATTTCATTGGTAGATATGGAGTTTTCCATTTATTTCCTTTACATAATTCATTGAGCTAGAGGGACACCAACAGACTAATACTCATATTTTTAACAAAAAAATGAGCTATTCTGATTGATACATGGCCATATCGTTAAAAAATGAGAATTTGTTCATGCTCACTGAAGCACATTTGAAGCAATGAACACTCATACTGAGTCTGTGCCTCCATATATAGGATATATATCTACATGCCAGAACCAGTGGTCACAGATACAATATTGGGGGAAGGGCATTGTGCTGCTCCGATATAATGATAGATCCATTTTGTGTCAATAGATGAATCCATATTCAGACTGATACGCTTCCTAACTCTCGGTGAAATAGCTTCCTTTTTAAGTGGTTAGGTCGTGAATAAGATCATCACAGTCTGGGCTAGACATAAGGGATAACTACCCATCAATGAGTATTTAGTATAGAATACATAAAATATTATGACTGTGAACCAAAATATTAATTGATCAAAGTACCTGGTGTTCTGACTGGTTTAACTGGAGTGTCCAGTTCACGGAATTCGCCTTGTCCTTCCTCGTTGATGGCTGCTACTTTGAAGGAATATGCGTTGTCTTCTATGAGCTTGTCAACTTTGTATTTCAGCTCATTCTTCCTCGCATCTGTGCATTTTGTCCACGAGGTTCTCTTCATGTCGCGGCGTTCGAGAATGTATGATTTTATTGGCTGGCCACCATCGTTGACAGGTGGTGTCCATTCTAATGTCACGGAGCTCAAGGTAGTCTCGACAACAGTCAGAGATTCCGGTGCATCTGGTTTGTCTGAAGAAAAAAATCATGTTTTTTTGGGTAAGAATAATATAAACAGCAACCTATTTAACTGGTCTCAATAACACTTTGTAAATTTATTTGAGAGATGTAGACAGCAATCACAAGCTAATATGGTAAAACAACTAAACATCATGTAGAGTTGACAAAGATGTCGTAGTTGGTGAGCGACCTCCTGCATCTAAACATCATTAAGTTAGAGAGATAATCGCTATGTAAGCAACATTATGATTATTATTATTATTAATTGAGGTGACAACTGTCACAAACATGAAATAAATTTGAAGTAACTCACTGTATGGGCTCTTTGGTATGACTGGCTCGGAACCTTCCAAGGCCTTTGATCTTCCGGCAGCGTTATCGGCAGATACTCGGAATAAGTATGACTCCTCTTCCTTCAGTGAGCCGACGGTGTGACTGGTCGCAGTTGGTGGGAGTTTGTCACTGAGAGACCATGATGTCTTCCATGATTCTCGTCTTTCAATGATGTAACCAGTGATTGGTGAGCCACCATCGTCCTCACTTGGTTTCCATGACAACTTAACTGATTTACGTTGAATGTCAGATACTTCAAGAGGTCCGACAGGTGGGGATGGTGCAACTGCAAAGAGAGTTAATTGAAGGTGAGTTAATTAAAGGTGAGTTAATTAAAGGTGATTACACATCAAGATATGAAGTTACATGAAGGTAAGATATGTAACTTGTAGAATCTAGTTGGCATGTCCCGAAAAAGAAGTCAGGAGCATAATTCAAGAACATAAAACAGTGAGGTTAAAATAAATACCAAAAACTAATTCACATTCGCTGCCAAATTTTTTACCTGTTTTTCATTGTATCCATTTTTGTTGTGTCTATATTATTCACATTAAGCCATAACATATTTCTGAATCTTGATATTTGAGATGAAAGCTTCCATTATTCTCACCAGACAATAGACCTGTATAGTTATATGCTATTGAATTCTACTATAAAAGCTAATCCTATTCACAGACAGACAGTTGGGATTAACTGGCGGATGTATAGGTTACTCATGAACAGATAGGGGTGAGATTAACCGGCGGATGTATAGTGTACTCAAAGACAGGCGGGTGGAATTAAACGTCAGATCTATAGGGTACTCACAGACAGGCTTGTCAATCTTGGCAGGCTTGTTTGTTACTTCCTTCTCGCCTTCTCCGACGTCATTAACAGCAGCAACAGCGAAGAAGTGGTTAACGTCAGGTTCAAGGTCACTGACGGTGTACATGTTTTTGTAGATATCTACACTGTCGATCTTAATCCATTCATCAGTTCCTTCCTTCTGTTTGTAGATGTTGTAGGCTTTGACCTTTGACCCACCAGTTTCTGACGGCTGACTCCAGTCGATCGAGATGCCCTCTTTAGAGATTCTGGATACTCTGCATGTAGATGGAGCTCCTGGGACAGCTAGAATGGTATAACAACAATGTGTGAGCAATTAATTATCTTTAAAAGTTCAATACTTTTAGACCCAAACATAGAAATTATTTTAAAGTTAACAACTTTTAAGCCCAATAAAGTATTAATAAACAAGTTTTCAGGTATGCATCCTTCTTGATACAGCAAATGTAAATACACGTAGATGTGCTACAGTGTCACTATCCAGTGCTTGCCGCGTGTTGCTATATTAGGTGCACTTTCAACTCCAGTTGTTGGGTTTTCCAATAAGCTGGTTTGTTTATATTTGTGCGAGTTTCTTTTGGGCTCATTTGCGTTGCGATATCAATTATCTGTTAATTTTAATACTGGCAAAAATCATATAGATATTTGCAGTAAATCTGCCAGCCAAAATGATCGATCTTCATTTCTTATATATCGGTGCCAAATTCTGTTTTATATATACAGTAATGCCCTAAGTAATCGACCCCTTAACCACAGCAGAATTATGGGTAACTCTCGGGGAGAGCTTTCCGATGAATGGCAACAAGCCATATTTCCGACTAAATCCTGAAAAGTTACCCATAATTCTGCTGTGGTTAAGGGGTCGATTACTTAGGGTTTTACTGTAGATGGTAAGCATCTAGAAAATATGGTTCAACTGTCTGAATGACCACACGCAGAAACTTCCACTCCAAAGGAGGCAAAACATCTCCGCAAATGAAAAATACATCATTCCAATCTATACTTTTAGAATCGAATGGAAGAATTCATTGCGTAATCAAAGGGTTAAACTTACTCTTCGTTTTCTCTGGTTTGATTGCTTCTTCCATAGTGAGTGGCTCGCTCTGGCCTTCGTCGTTAACGGCGATAACACGGAACAGGTACTCTGTATCGGTGATCAGACCAGAAATATTGACTGAGGTGTCAGATGGCTCGACCTCTTTATATTTGGTCCATGCCATCCTACGAGCTTCTCTCATCTCAACAATGTATTTCTTCAGTGGAAGACCGCCATCTTTCTCTGGGGCCTTCCAGGAGAGGTCGACTGAGGTTTCTAGGAGGTTGTCTGTTGCAATCTTTCTTGGAGTGGATGGTGTATCTGTTAGGGGATAAAGAGTATATTATTTACAATGAGGACATATTCTATGATTTGTTGAAACTGGTGAAAATATTACTTTAAAAAAATAGTAATTGGAAGTAATATAAAATAACTTCCATTGATAAAATTGCGACAAAATTGTGTCTTACTTCTGGCTTTCACCAGGTTTTGTGTATAATTCAGAAGAATTGAAGCCCTTAATTTCTTTTTTGACCAGATGGTACAATTAGAATTTGATGTTTATTGCTCGATGATAATTTTCAGAAAACTGAATCTGAATTTAATGATACCAACTTTAATTGGCATATTTTTTTACCACTTTAGATAAGATAAATCTAAAAAAAATTAAAGCAATTTGAACCCTTTGACATCATTTCCAAAAATGTTGTTGACACAATTAGTCCACATTGCCCATGGACAATCCAGGACAATTTATTAATGTTTTGACACTATATTTCACCAAAAAATAAAGCCATAGTGTGTATAGTAAAACAATAAATTAACCCTTTATATACTAAATGGATTCTCCCATTTAGGTGTAATAGTATACATTGAAATGGTCTAATAGTCATCCGAAGGGATTTTCAGAAAAAATAAGCAGTTTGTTGAACTTATTATCTGAACATTTCCTGAGGGATAACTACTCGTCAATGAGTATTTAGTATAGAAAGGTTAAACATCTCTAGCCATTATTGTGTGGAATTCTGCCAAATATTTACCATAAGGACTCTTGATAAGCACAGAAGAATCCATTTCCAGTGGGATACTGTCACCGATCTTATTGACGGCAGTCACCCTGAAGAAGTATTCTGATCCCATCTTCAGATCTCTGATAGTATACTGTGTGTCTGGTGCCGCGACCTTCTCAACTCGACTGTATGAACCACGAGTTGAATCGCGCTTCTCCACCACGTAACATTTTATTTGTGAACCGCCATCATCTTCTGGAGCCTTCCATTCGATGCTCACTGAATTCTTGGTTATTTCGACAATTTTGATTGGACCAACTGGTTTTGAAGGAACAGCTGAAAAATAGTATGAAATTATTATTCATGTTGTTTGAGTGTTCTCATAATTCAGTATTACGATGCAGGTGCAATTATTATCCCTTTAGTTAAGGGGAAGAGTTTTGAATGTGTTTATGCTATTACTTTTAATTTATCAGCTAAAATATGCAATTTATCTCTGACTATAAAAGTAATTTTAATGTTTAAAATACTGTAAATAATATGCATAGTGAGTAAATATGAGGTTTCATAAAGGAAGTAAATCTTGCCAAAGCTAAAAAGATCTTAATAGCTTTCATTATTTACAGAAAAGAAAATGTGGTATGCCACATTAAAAGAGAGGTTAACCTCTACAGTGTGGAATGTCATTATATTGTGTGCTGCCCATCTATGTTATAGCTGATGCCATGTTAAGGAAATATATGGAGATGTTGCAAAATTCCTACACCCGATTCAAGGAGGAAGAATTTTTCAGATATTTCCTAGGAACATCTAGTATTCATTGAAACATTGAAATATATTTTTTTCAATACAAACAAGTTTGAGTGCGAGTTCCTGATACAAATCTGGAATGGTTGTAATTGTGCTGAAGTCCATACTCAATACAGACATATAGCATAGGTCCCTGCACACCATTCAAGGTTTGAATGCATCGAAACCACAGAATTGATTTAATCCTATTTGAAACCTTTGACCTTAGACATGGTCCTGAAAAATGAGCAGGAAAAAACCCACCAGGTGATCGTAAATCAATAAATGCAAACATACACATTATAAAGCCATTGGTAATATAATATATATTTTAAATGAATTTATTGTCATCTTACGATAGTATTCGCTTACTTGTTCCATGTTGGAAATATCCATGTATATAAAATATTTATTTTACTATAATTGTCCACTATCATGACAGCACGGTCGGTAATTAATTTCAGTGTTCGAGTATCAGTTCGATTCAAAACCAAGATGCTGATTCAGTTTTACCTTAATCTAAGATTCGCAGGGCCCTAATAATACAGCTAAGAGATTTTTTGAAAACTCACTCAGTTTCCTCTTCATGTTGACTGACTCCGATTCGAGAGGTTTGGAGTTACCAGCTTCATTGACGGCCGTGACTCTGAATGTATAGTTTGATCCTTCTTTGAGGTCGGACAGCTTTGCTTTGTTTTCTTTGCCATCTGCCTTAGATACCTCCTTAAATTCGGCATTATTTTCTGATGCCTCGATGAGGTACTCTGTGATAAGTGCACCACCGTCATTCTTTGGTGGTCGCCATGACAGTGATACTGAGGTTGAGTTTTTGTCACTAACAGTAGCACTGGCAGGTGATGAGGGTGGTTCTGTAAATTTATCATGAGAATGTAAACAACCATTAACACCAGGTCAACCTGTTATTATTCTTCATTTTTTATTACTTTAGCATTTCCGATTAAGGTTCATTTGAAAGTTAACTAGCATAAAATATTATGAAAATCAGTGTGAATAAAACCTTTATGTAAAAAGATATGTTGCTGTTGGTTTTTGAAGTTATGAACACAAATTTAAACTATTAAACTTTATTCTGACAAGTTCCCCCAATCACCCCTTATGGTATTCTTCGGGAAACTGCTATTATCTTACAATGCCTACCACACTCAATATATGTGCAGCTTTATATATATTCTACATATAAATATTCTTATTTGTGGGGAAAAGTTAATTAGTGAGTTGTCTTAATGAAGGACTACTTCTTCAACATGAATTTGAAGTGTGCATTTCTGAAATGGATTTCCTTTTTATCAGTTCCGACTAAATTCTATATAAAGGTTTACCTGTTTCTCCCCAATACACAGCTGCAAGTTACCTGTTCAACTGTTTTATTGTTGACCAAAGTACCCCTAACATAGTATATTTATAAGGTTAGAGATGAGAAATTTATGCCCACGGTAAAATATTGAAAGTCCATTCTTTATGACAATGATGTGTCAATGCTTTGTCAAAATTGAGCAGAAATTGTGTAATTAAGAGTGTATGCACTAAATGAAATTATCAATGCAAGACTTAAGCTTCAATACATTATTCTAGGGCCAATCTGGTCAGATGAACATGTGGTGCTACATATGCTGAGATTAGTAAAGAACTTTTGGAGCTTAGTGGAAAACATCTGAACACATGACAAAACATCAAACAAAACATTGAGTTAGTAGTATTAAAGAATTAAAACACATTTACTGCTGTATGTTGAACTAGAAAACACTAATTGTTTCTCTTCACTTTCTGTTTTAAGCATGCAAATCTGTGTTTACTGTACGTCCACACTGACCACATTTTACTTCACATTTTCATGAAATATTTGACATTAACATAGCAAGAGATGGACTGTGCATACCCCCATGTGGCATACCGCCTTGTGTGGGCATGCTATAACCTATGAATGAGATACTCAGGCAGACGGACCCAAAAACCAGTATTATTCAGATAAACAAAGATGAATAACTCCAGAAGATCCAAGCATTACTGATCAAGATATGACCTGAACAGACATCATACAGACGTATGCCCTCATGGATGCACATACTCAAGAGAGATGCAAACAGTATACCCCACTTTTTTAAATAAGAGGTATAATTAGGCATCACCAACTCAAGGTATATAGACAAAGGATACTTGACAAAATGTAATTGAAATAATGTTGCTTTTTGGTTTATTTCAGCACTTAAGAGGTTAAAATTACTTGCACAAGTCAAGTTACCACTGTCCAAAGCATGAGCGAGGAGTTAAATGTAATTTTCTCATAAAATTTATCGCAGAGATGTGACAATCTACCAGGCTACAACATATTGCTTGGATAGTTTGGCATATCGACATAACATAAAAATGTGGTCAGCGTCGATCTGTACAAAATCTAATATAAAGTCTTCAATTTAATAAAATCTAAAAAACATTCGACCAATAAAAAACTAACTGTAAGCAAAATATGTGTTAGTTAAACACGTAAACATACACGCACATGTTTCTCCGATAAACATGTTTCTGGCTCTCAGCTATGTTATTTGTGCGCTAAAAAATAAAAAATTATAAACCAGAACTGTAGCAGATTGAAAAAATTTTGCACCTATTTTCTTCTTTGGTGATAATTTCTCCTTGGTTTCCAGTGGTTTGCCCAAACCGATTGAATTCTCGGCCGTTACCCTGAAGTAGTAGTCAGTTCCATGGTGCAGTTTTTCCGCGCAATATTGAGTCACTGATGCACTGACAGAATCGCATTTAGTCCAAGTTGTTTTGAACCCATCTCTCTTTTCGATGACGTAGTTTGTGATATCCTTTCCGCCGTCATCCTCGGGTTTTTTCCAACTGAATGTGATTGATTCGGTGGAAACGTCGATAATATCCATCGGACCTTCAGGTGCGCTAGGAACGTCTGTGAGTAATTTAGAGAGACAAGGACACATCATACAAATGTAAGGAGATCGAGACAATTTACAAGCAGTGTTCATGCTATTGAGCGCTAACAGTGTAAATTGCACTAAATTTGAGATTTTCATTCGGCACCAACAAAAGGTCCTTTGGTACAAAAGTTGGGAACCGATAATATCTAAAAAGATATTATCCCTTGACATTAACTATTAACAATGAGTGAATAATCAGATGATAAATAGTTCATGGGGAAATGGTTAACCACAAATGATTGAACATGAACCCCAGGGACAAGCCTAGAGGGCGACTTGGGCGATATCTTCTCCCTGTGTCACTTCTACCTGTTTTTTGTCCTAGGGAGAAGTGAGTTCTCTCTCATATACCAGTATAAACATGTCACTACAGCATAATCAAACTGTATTTTATGATTATAATGGTGTCCTAACTCATTATAAATATTTTATAAATGAGCAATTGTATTGCATCCCTGTTTTCAACTTTCGTAAAAAGAAGCCCTCCAAATGAAAAATAGACCATTCTAATGTATAGGATAAATTAGTTTTGTTTCAGTAGCAAGTATATGGGACTGCACATTTGGTTACAAAAAAAATCATTGCCCCAAATTTAATTTATCATTACAGTTAAGATTCTTGTGAACCAAAGCTCTTGCAACATCTTCATTGTTCTCATTTTGGCAGAATCAGACTTGGCACCAAATCATTGTTTTGGTACAAGGGTGAGAAGAACATACATATATGTTGATATGAACAAACTTCAGCCCAACATGAACACTGCTTGCGAGTGAAGTAGACACAAAGAGAACAGGGTTTCAGGACAGCATACATGAAGACATGACATAAACATGTGGAATTTATAACACTACAGTGAAGACAACAAGTGTGTATTAATGTAGAAGAAGAAAAATTAGTTCTTATCTTGTAGTTATCATGTTAATTGTAAAATGTTGTTCATTGATATCAGGTGACTTTTACCAAGCTTCATTAGATTAATTCAAGATGAAAATCAAATGTTTATTTCAAATGTTATAAAATTCTCAGAGTAGTAAATCCTTTTTTTAAATGTATCCATAATCTCTATGAGCTTTCAAAATAAAATAATATGATGGAGCAGCCATCTTAATTCAATATTGCAATCAGCAAAACCAGCCATTTAATGAAACAGACATATCTGAACATATCTCATTATAGAATATTGTTGTTGTTAAAACGAAAACAGTAAGAAGAAAGATATTAAATAGAATAATTGAAAACGAGACATTATTACTTGTTAAAAATAGTCAACAACGTGTGAAATGACTTGTCATGCCTGGGTAGAAATGTTATATAGGACTTTCTTAAGAATTGTATAGAATTTCAATATAGGAGATCACTATTTAGAATCTGTGTACAGAATACGTAAGAAGTAACATGCTATGAACACAATACTCACTATATGGGCTCTTTGGTGTGATTGGCTGGTCAGTTTGGATCGTGTCTGATTTGCCGACATCATTAGAAGCATAGACTCTGAATTGGTAATCTTGGCCTTCTTTGAGGTTTTTAACACAGAATGAAGTGGTATCTGGTTCAACCTCTCCACTCTTTGACCATGACGACTTCCAAGATTCCTTATATTCGATAGTGTATGATGTGATCGGTGAGCCTCCATCTGATTCACTTGGTTTCCATGACAATGTGACGCTGTTTTCATTGATGTCACATGGTGTCAAGGGTCCAACTGGTTTAGATGGCTTCTCTGTTGTGATAAAGAAACATTTGGTGATTTTTATTTGTCAATTTTATCGTTAGGAAGTAATACTTCATGATGATGAAATGATATGCTAGTAAAGCTAAAATTTCACTTTCAATAATTTGTGATTTTAAACTAATGACTAATGATACAATGTTCTCAAATGTCATTTCTAAGGTTTAAAATAATTTACTGAACAATTTTCACCAGTTAAATTCACGGAGGTGTGAGAAATGTTTTATTTTTCAACTAATCTTTTGATATTTTAATGTTATATTAGCATTTAATTTGTTTTCTTGTTGGGAGCATATTATGGCTGGGGGGGGGGGGGGGGGGGGGGGGGGGATAAGGTTACTAAGTTTTCAGATTTTTGCAGTTTTGGACCAGTCTATTTAACAAGAAACATTGAGTGCACACAAATAAAAAGACACGAGAGTTGCAAAAACAACAAGAGGTGTGCACTCGAGTGCTAGCATACCCCCACCGTGGCAAATTCAACCCACATCCCAACAAAAAAGATTTATAACTTTAAAGAAAAATTCGGACTAACAATATCGATATGGTGTCACAAGAAGCTTGTACAGAAAAAATTATTCGAATTGGTTCATATTTGTTGAAGTTATTAAGTCTGACAGAATTTTCTAAGTCAAAATAATTCAAAAATGAAGTGTAATATTACGAAAAACAGTCTGAGCCAATCCCTAGCCGCATCATGTAGAGAGGGTATTGTGAGAAGCATGTATACCAAAAATTATTGAAATCGGTTCATATTTGTTAAAGTTATTAAGTCGGACAGAATTTTCTAAGTCAAAATAAGTCGTAAATGAGGTGTATCTTAAAAAAAAAAAGTCGGACCGAACCGCAATTAGCATTATGCGGAGAGGCAGTCCTAAGGAGATTGCATACAAAAAAGTATTGAAATCGGTTGATAGTTGTTCGAGTTATGAGGTCGGATGGACAGACTGACGGACGGAGAAATCGTGACGGACGGACGCAGTCAATCCAGTATACCCCCTATTTTCTTCGAAAGTGGGGGTATAGACAGACAACAGTTAGATAGGAATTTTCATTCAATAAGCAATTATATCAACTTTGAGACGAAAATCTGTTATTAATATGTACTTTTACATCCATAAATTAGAAACTCAGACATTTGTTAACAAATTACGCGCATTAGACTGGTCCGTGCCCCAATTGAACCAGCCGCTCGATTCGTAGTAACCTGACCTTTCTGCAATATTATTGAGCAAAAGTTTCAAATAGTCCTCTAAGACACACAATCATTTACCTGGTGGTTTCTGAGGAGAAACTGCTTTATCTGTTATGACTGGTTCTCCTTCACCGATCTCATTCTCGGCAGTAACGGAGAAGTAGTAGTCCTTTCCTTCCTTCAGACTTCTGACCTTCACCTCATTGTCGAATGATTTCACCGTTTGCACCTCAGTCCATGTTGGGGGTGTGGTTTCTGACATTTTGATATGGTACGATCTGACTTTGGATCCTCCATCCTTCTCGGGTGGCGTCCATTGTACGGTGACTTGATCTTTAGAGATGATTTTAATACTGATGCTTGCTGGGGGACCAGGTGGATCTATAACAAAGAAATTACCCATTTACGAATCTCATTCACTTATTTTGGCAAAAGATAAATTATTGATAAATAGTGGAAAATTGTGCCATTAACAATATAGATTAATGCCCACAAGATTGAATGGAATCCTTTAAACAGCAGCCCAATATACTTCCGAACTACTCATTTCAAGAAGATAATGTTTTTTAAAAACTTGTTCCCAAATTTTCTAATGCAAGGAAGCATGTAAGCCTGGGTGTGTTTCACTTACATTTCTTAGCTTGTGGTTTAGCTGATTTGTCGCCCTTCAATGGTTCACTTTGACCTTCGTCATTCTTAGCTGTAACCTGGAACACATATTCATTGCCAGGTGACAGGCCAGATGCGGTGTAATTTGTGGTTCCTGGTTCAAGGTCAGCCATCTTAGTCCAGACGCTCTTGCTTGATTCTCTCATCTCGAGGGTGTAACCAGTGATGGGTTTGCCACCATCATTTTCTGGTTTCTTCCATTCAAGATCAACAGTATTCTCAGTCAGATTGGAGAGACTGATAGGTCCGGCAGGTGCTGATGGTTTATCTGAAATAATGTTAGCGGTGTTAGAATTGTTAACTTCAGAATTTCAGAATTCATGAGATTCGCTTTATAAAATGGTGAGTTTTTTAAAGCAGGCACAAAACTGCTCTAAAGAGGCATTTTTAAAACGACATTGTACATTTTGTGCTGTATTCATCTATTCCAATCATATTTGGCACTATTGGGAACGTCTTCTGCACTTAACATTATTTTGCCAGGTCATTTCCTAACTGCACGTGGTACAGCCATGTATTATCATAGCAGAGCGTGCAGTAGCCTATAGATGTGAACAAAGCAATGAATTTTTGTTCATGTCCATGCATTTAAACTAAAAACAACCTTTTTTTTATTTTACGAACATAGTTTGTGCGTACTACTGTCTGACTCTATTCCCCATTCCAACTTTTTTACATTTGGGAGTTGCAGATCACAATCACAATAACTTAGAATGCAAACTCAAAATATAATCCTCATTAGTGAATATATAACTTAGAATGTAAAATAACATACCATATGGATTCTTTGGAATGAATGTCTTGTCTGATTCCAAAGGCTTTCCGGCACCGACAGCATTGACAGCTGAAACCCTGAAATTATATCCGCTACCAGTGACCAAATGCTCGATGCAGTATGTTGTTACGTCAGCGTCGATCTGGCTGATCTTGGTCCATGCCGCTCGTTTTACTTCGCGTCGTTCGATGATGTAGCCAGTCAGTGGCGAGCCTCCGTCATCCTTGGGCACTTTCCATTTGATTGTGATGGAATCCTTTGTGATTTCCGTGGCCTCAATCGGAGGTTCTGGTTTCTCTGGTAGTTCTGTAAAATACGACCATGTTTAACTGTCTGACATGAGTTATTATTCAACAATAACAAATATTAATATCTGTTTGGATTTTTCAACAATTATTTTTTAGAATTTTAACAACCAATTTAAAACATCGAAACAATTCCTATGACACTTTGGGAGTTATCTCAATCCAAAAATCCAAATAAGGCCTTTGAAGGAAATTTCCAAGTTTTCATCTTGGAAACAAGCCATATAAAAGTTTTGAAAGCAAGGCTATTGCAACCACGAAATCAATGAATTTGTATATATATTTTTTTCCTGTTTCCAGTTATATTTTCTTCCAAGCGTTAGATATTTTTAATAAAATGACTTAAATATCTGTGTAATTCTAAATCATCAACTTCAAAGAAAAAACTGTTCAAGCTTAACCCTTTACCCAACAAACCGGCCAAATAAAGCTTCAACAGCCTAAAATATCTTCGGTCTGTCTCAATAGAACCATACAAATATGGATATCATTGTGATAGTTACAGTTATGCCCTGTGCCAATGCATTCTCTTATATATGCGAATCGACCATAGGTCGCCTCGCATATATAAGAGAATGCATTGGCCTAACACTTTTTCGTACATTCTTTAACAATTTTATAATTTTTAATGTGTTAAGCCAATGCATTCTCTTATATATGCGAGGCGACCTATGGTCGACTCGCATATATAAGAGAATGCATTGGCACAGGGCCCTTCTGTTGGGTAAAGGGTTAACCCTTCCATGACTGGAGCTTCCTGAAATTTTGCGAAAGCCTTATGCCAATGCCCATAGGGCGCTTCACATATATAAGAGAATACATTGGCCTAACGATATTTACATTGACCTTGTAAGCCAGTGCATTCTCTTATATATATGAGGCTTCCTGTTGGAGACTCATATATATAAGAGAATGTACTGGCACAGGATCTTTAATGCTACACCAGTGCAGCTCCTGTCTTGAAAGGGTTAGTAAACATACCTGGTTTACGTTTCGGGGCAACAATGTCAGATTCCAGAGGTTCGCTGTCACCAATCTTGTTAACAGCAATAACTCGGAATCTGTATTTCTTGCTTTCGACCAGATGACTAGCTTTGTATTTCTTCGTTCTGGCATCGACCTCATCCAGTTTGGTCCATTCTCCCTCGTCCATGGATCGTTCGATTTTGTAGCCCTTGATGTCTGAGTCGCCATCTTTATCGGGTGTCTGCCAGCTCAGGGTGGCTGATTTAGCGGTCACTTCACTGACCTTCAATGATTTAGGTTGTGATGGTGGTCCTGAATCAAGAAAGGAGACGACATTGTCAGCAAAATACAAATGCTGGCGCTGAGAGTGTCCTATGATATGTTTACATCAATAGGATCATATTATATTATCTACAATCAACAAATAGGCAGCGAGAAGGTCAGAGAAGCGATATAATAATGATAAATTTAATATAAAGATAATTTTTTTGCACAGCTTTTTCAATCTAAGTGCTGAAAGACACCTTCACATGCATTATACAAATTCTCTTCAAGGATACACACATCAAAATCAAATTCTACAAAACAATCTGGAGTCATATCAAAGTTGACATTTCTAAAAGTAATGCTGTTAGCCATATCTATAGTAAATCAAAGTCTGGTTGACTCAATTACGTGTCTCCTGGCAGCACAGTGATGTATTTACGGCTGATGCTGGTGAATTTAAAACTAAAGTTAGCCGCTCCCAGTCATCCAGAATGCATCATTGCATGTTTCAGAGACAAATATACAACTTGAAATTACAATGGAAAATAATTCTCTTACCTGGAGGTTTGCAGATCTTGATGGCCTTGTCTGTCTCTATGGCAGGAGACACACCTTCGGGATTCTCAGCCATAACACGGAAGTAGTAGGTACTATTCTCCATTAATTTTGTCACGACGAATGTGGTGTTGTCTGGCTCAATCTTTACAGCCGGCTCCCACTGTGTTCGCTTCGTGTCCTTCAGTTCAATATTGTATGATGTCAAGGCAATGCCGCCATCAGACTTTGGTGGTTTCCATGACAACGTGGCACTGTCTGCCTTGATGTCACTGACCTCAAGTGGCTGCTGTGGTGCAGTTGGTGGCGCTGAATGATAACAAATATGAAACAATCAGAGACTGTACGTGTCTTGCTCCAAATTAGAATACGTTAAAATATTCACATTGAAATCAGAAAGCATGAGTTGAATGTTTCTGGTTTCTCAAATCTGTGCTTTGCTGCAATAATTTTGATTAATATTTGAGATTCTGATACAATTAGTGTTCTGTATTTATTCTACAGCCTCATATCAGGTAAGCCAGTCTCAAACTGTAATCTCCATTCTTAATACAACTACTATAATTGTCTTTTAAGGAGATGAGGCCTTAGCAGAATGAGGTCCCAAGCCGGTGAATTTGGTGATGCTAGACCGTCGGATAGGGTCACTAAATTCACTCTCTGGGGACCTCATTCTACAAATGTCGGACACACTAAATCCAGCCTTGGTCTGTAAAACTTGAGTTTGTGATGCCTCATTATGTTATAGAGAAACTATTTGAGAAACTCCATTTAATACTTACAGAATTCACTCTTTGGAATGACCTTGTCAGATTCGAGTGGTTCTGAATTTCCGACGTTGTTCTTGGCCATGACACGGAACGTATATTCCTGTTTCTCCTTTAGTTTCTGAGCAGTGTATGTTGTCGTGTCTGACTCAGTGTCGCTGAGTTCAATCCATGTGTGTTTGAATTGTTCTTTGATTTCAACGATGTATTGTGTAATGGGAGATCCACCGTCAGATTTGCTTGGTTTCCATGACAATGTTACGGTTGTCTTCTGTATCTTAGAGAATGTGATTGGACCTTCTGGTTTGGATGGTTTTTCTGTAAAGCAATAAGATATATTATAATATGATTTCTAGAATTAAATGAACACAAGTCCCTACCTAACATAATAACATATAACTTCAGAAACTAGAGGTGGGACTGCATGTCCCAGTGGGACCAAGGATACCCCCCCCCCCCCAAACCCCAATCCTCCCCTCGCAGTGCAATTGGGCTACATTATTTAGGGTAGCCATATTAAAATATTTGTTTCTCAAAAAAAAACAAACAAGGAAGACAAGCTTAGACAAAATTATTCATATTGCGAGAAATTAGGATGAAAAAGGGGGGATAACTCCACTATAAAAAGTTAGATAGACCTCATAATTGCAGATGCAAAGTTTTCCATGTTACTGAATATTATCGAGTTTAAAAATATTGACAAAGTTGTGTACACGGATGGATGGACGGCACGATGCTGCGACGAAGGAACAGACAAACTGATTCCTATATATCCCCCAATAACTTTGTTAGGGGAGGTAATATAAATTAGAATGAATATAAATATGAAGATACCATCACCAAGTTCAAAATTCATTATAGAACTATTTTCATGTAGAGGAAAATAGTATCAGAGGCTACCCAATGTAAGGATAAGTAACAAATTGTCATTACTATAACACCCAATATTATTTGGTCATTACTGTTGGGCTGTGAAATATTGGAGGCTTGATGAGGTAACAATGTGGAAGGCATGAGGTCCTCTGCCATCGTTACATACGTTGGCATCAATGGTAAGACAAGTACCCCCTCACATCACCATACGTGAGAGCACACAGTGATGTTATTGATATTTACCTAGTGGTTTTTGTGGAGACACGGCTTCCTGGGTTTCAGCGGGCTGACCCAGACCCTGTTTGTTCTCGGCGAGGACACCCTAATGTTATTAATATTTACCTAGTGGTTTTTGTGGAGACACGGCTTCCTGGGTTTCAGCGGGCTGACCCAGACCCTGTTTGTTCTCGGCGAGGACGGCGAAGAAGTATTTCTCTGTGTCCTTCAACTTAGGAATGGTGAAACTGGTGTCGAATGACTTGACAGTTCCAACATCCCTCCAGTCCTCAGTTCCATCTTTGCGGAGTCGGATTGAGTATCCAGTGACCTTTGATCCACCATCGTGTTTAGGTGAGAGCCATTCCAGCGTGACGTTGTCTTTGCCGATCTTCTTGATTGTGAGATCAACTGGTGCAGATGGAGGTTCTGTAATGTTCAATGAATTGAAATCAATGCAATCTGCTGCATCAAAATGTTGTTTATAGAGCATCAATGAGTCCCCAGTTTATAGTGAAATATACGAAACGAGACCAGTAATTATCTGGATGAATGTTGTAAACTTTGCTATAAACTGGGGACAAGTTGTTGATTCTTTACTTGATTCAAAACCTCCATAAAACATAATTAAATCAATTAATTGAACGTGAAAGTAACAGCGAAACTATAAGGCCTGCGATCAAGTGGTATCACATCATTTTAATCCTATATGCTAAGATTTGTGATCAAATAGCCACCAATTAACTCTTTCATAATGGGAGCTCCACTGGTGCTGCATTGAAGATCCTGTGCCAGTGTATTTTCTTATATATGCGAGTATCCCATAGGGAGCCTTGCATATATAAGAGATTGCACTGGCATACAAGGTCAAGGTAAATATTTATAGGCGAATGTATTCTTTTATATATGCGAAGCTCCCTATGGGACACACGCATATTTAAGAGAATAAATTGGCACAAGATTTTCAAAAAATTTCAGGAAGCTCCAGTCATGGAAGGGTTAAATCAATAAATTGAATGTGAAAGTAACAGCGGCTTCTATAAGGCCTGAGATCAAGTGATATCACAATATTTTATGCTAAGATTTGAAATCAAATCAGCACCAATTAACCCTTTCATGATGGGAGCCACGCAGGACACTCACATATGAAATAGGGTTTTGCAAAATTTCAGGAAGCTCCATTCATGGAAGGGTTAAATCCTAAGATTTGTGATAAAATAGCCACCATTTAAACCAATGCAAACTTACCAAGTGGTTTTCTGATCTTAGCTGCATCATAAGAATCGAGGGCTGGGCCCTGTCCTTCCTCATTAACAGCTGAAATCCTGAAGTTGTAATCATTCCCTTCAATGAGGCTCTCTGCTCTGTAAGTCAGATATTCGGCTCCAACAGTGCCAGACTTTGTCCACATCGTCCTCTTTGAGTCTTTGATATCGATGACGTACTGCGTGATTTCAGCGCCGCCGTCACTCTTCGGTGGTTTCCATGTGATGGTGACTCCATCAGCTGTTAGGTTGCTGTACTCAGTCGGTCCTGTTGGTTTGCCTGGTTTTTCTACAAAGATGAATTAATTTTTAATGGTCTTTGCTTTGCAGCATTGATGAACTAAAAAGCAAGTATACCTAGCCTTCACAAGTAGATTATCTTGTAAATTAGAATCTAATATCTAGAGATTACAGTTCTGCAAACATGAGCCTTGCAATGGATATTAGAGACAACGTGAGGAGACATTGCACGGCTCCTGTTTACAGATATAGAAGATTTTGTGCACTGGCCGATTAACCCTTTACCCAACAAACCGGCCAAAAACGCCCAAATAAGCTTCAACAGCCTAAAATATCTTCGGTCTGTCTCAATAACACCATACAAATATGGATATCATTGGAACCGGTTCATATATAAGAGAATGCATTGGCCTAAAAAATCTTTTTTCTTACATTCTTTAACAATTTTATAATTTTTTCTTAAATTTTTTTACAATTTTTATAATATTTTTCTACATTCTTTGACAATTTTATCATTTTTAATATGTGTTAAGCCAATGCATTCTCTTATATATGCGAGGCGACCTATGGTCGACTCGCATATATAAGAGAATGCATTGGCACAGGGCCGTTCTGTTGGCTAAAGGGTTAATATATTTTTCAAATAAAAAAGTAGTTAACCCTTTGTCTGGCAATTTGAATTTTGTGATGTAAATATGGCCGTTCTGATACTAGTTCCGAAAAGACAAGCTTTGAAGGCGGACTCCATGAACAGATTTGTCTTTTTTTTTTTTGCATAAAAAGAAAGTTATCATAGAAAGTTCTCACACTGATTGAATATTGTTTATAAGCAGTTTCTCTTGCCTCAAGTAATCCCTAAGTTATACTAATAACCAATTTTAACACATACCGCAAGTGCTCATAGCCTTGACTGGTTCCTTGGTTTCGAGAGGAGAGCTCTTGCCATGTATGTTCTCAGCAAACACGCGGAAGTGGTATTGTGTTTCCTCGACCAGGTTAACGGCGGTGCACACAAGAATGTCAGACTCGACGGACTCGATCTTGGTCCATTTGTCTTTCTTGACCTGCTGTCTTTCGATAACGTATCCGGTGATCGGTGAACCACCATCCTCTTCAGATGGTTTCCATTCCATGGTAATCTCTGTACGTCTGATCTTTATGAACTTAATTGGACCAACAGGTGGTGATGGTGGACCTGTGTTAAATGACAAAAACTCACTTAATAAATGACTGGACATTAAAGGTACTCAATCTGATTCGATGGTCCCCATATAATCAGATTCCAACAACAACAACATTTTTTGAAATCCTGCTTCAGTTATAAGAATCGACAAATTGCCCAAAAATAATGCTAACCAGTCAACTATAGTATAAAATTGCCCAAAACGTGTTATTTATCAACATTTTGTTCAACGAAATCTGGCCAGATTGTCAAATATCTAATCTTCATCTGCTATTTGGTCCGAGACCACCGGCTTGAATAATATTTGCTAGGCCGCCAAAAATTAGATATCTTGGGAAATAACAAATTTCAAAATTGATATCTGATCACTCTGATCTTTGATGTGTGGGTTCCGCGACTCGAATCATATATTTTTTACCACCGAAGCCAAAGAAATAGGAATTTGGGAGCGTTAATTCGGATTGTGAATCTTTAACATATCACAAAATTATGACAAACGAGCAAGACTTGGGACTAATAAAATGAATAGATCACAAACCTTCCTGTTCTTTAGGATGGATCAGTGATGATGTTTGACATGCTTCGCCTTGTCCGATCTTATTCACAGCTGACACTTTGAAGTAATAACCAATGTTCTCCTTAAGGTTATCGACCTTGTAAACGCTATCAAGTTCGCTAACTTCTTTAGCCTTGATCCATTTTTCGTCAGCACCTTCGCAGTATTCAATGATGAACCCTGTGACCTTTGAACCACCATCATCGGTGGGATGTTTCCATTCCAACATGACATAAGTTCTGCCTGTCCTTACTGGGTTCAGATTCTCGGGTGGACCAGGTGGACCTGAACAATTTAAAGAGATATTTAGTTTTTATTCTTTTGACATTAATCATTTGATAACTGATTACTTATCGTTTCTCTACCTGCCGTCTACTTATAGTATATGAACATCCAGACAAATGAAAAATGGACCATTCAGATGTATTCTATTATAACTGAACAGGAAAATGCATGCAGTAATTGAAGGGTTAAAGCACAATATGTACAGTAATGCCCTAAATAATTGACTCTTTAACCACAGCAGAATTATGGGTAACTAACTGTTCACGATTTAGTCGGAAATATGGCTTGTTGCCATTCATTGGATAGCTCTCAGTGAGAGCTTTCCAATGAATGGCAACAAGCCATATTTCTGACTAAATCCTGAAAAATTACACATAATTCTGCCATGGTTAAGAGTCAATTATTTAGGGCATTACTTAATTTAATAAATTCAGCCAATAGACTCTGCACAAAGTTATTTCAGCAAGCGAAATGAGTGTTTATTTTCAAAAAGACTTTGTATACAAAAATTTGTATCAAATAAAAAAATCGAAAAAAACTGGATTGAATGGTTATAATTAAACTTTTCATTTCATACAATAGAATCTAAGCAGAAAGTTTCAGTAAATCATTTTGTTTTTATGGTTGGTGTCTGGCTCAAGACATCTATAAATTTCCAAATCAGTTAGGAAAAAAAGGGATCTGCGACTACGACTTACATAGAGGCTTCTCAGCCTTGATGGCCTCCTTTGTTTCTAATGGAGGACTTGATCCTTGTTGGTTGACTGCCATCACACGGAAGTGGTAATCAGTACCCTCAACCAGATTCTCAACCGTGAATTTAGTGGTGACTCCGTCAACTGTTCCACTCTTGTTCCAACTCATTCTGGATGCTTGGCGGAACTCGATGACGTATTTGGTAATTGGCTGTCCACCGTCACTCTCTGGTGCTTTCCAGTCAATATCAATGGAAGACTTGGTGAAGTTGCTCGGCTCAATAGGACCAATTGGAGCTGATGGCTTGCCTGGAGAGTAGGTAACAGATACATATTTAGGTGAGGATGTAGAACATTCATGAACGTATTTTATGCAATGTCTACAACATTTAAATAGGCTGCGGTAATGATTAGCTGAGTTGAGAAGATAGCTATGTAGGCCACTATATTTGCGACCTTACTCACAGGTCACAACTTGGCACGAGATTCAAACAGTGTATAATCCAACAATTGAACGTTGCTCAAATCGGCGAGCCATTGTTGTGTGACAACTCACAATAGACCATTGGCAGAATGCTAATTGATCTTGCTGTGTTGACAGTGGAGACAAGTCGGACATGCTAACCACTGGACCACCGAGTTCCACAATGACCGATCAATGAATGTTGGTTGAGATGTTGTGATATGAATGGCTGCAAAATTAGTCAAATCTTGAAGCGATGGAATACCATGACATACATGTATGCTGAGTGATAGTACAGTAATGCCCTAAATAATCGACTCCTGAACTGCAGCAGAATTATGGGTAATTTTTCAGGATTTAGTCACTGAGAGCTTTCTGATGAATGGCAACAAGCCATATTTCCGACTAAATCCTGAAAAATTACCCATAATTCTTCTGTGGTTAAGGACTCAATTATTTCGGGCATTACTGTATCATATAAGCTAAATACGACACTCACTATATGGGTTCTTGATTTTGATGGACACATCTGTTTCAAGTGGTTTACTTTCTCCTTTCTTGTTAACAGCGGTGACTCTGAAGTCATAATCTTTGTTCTCGACCAGCTTAGGAACAGTGAAATCATACGTCCCAGCCTCAACGTCGCCAGCCTTAGACCATGAGGGGCGGCTAGCATCCTTCTTCTCAATGATGTAGCTCGTAATTGGTGAACCACCATCATCCTCAGATGGTTTCCATGACAACTTGATAGAATCCAGTGTCATGTCAGATGTGGTGAGAGGTCCAACAGGTTTGGAAGGTGCAGCTGGGAAAATGAATAGTAAAAATTGTTTAATTTATGATTTCTCTTCATTCAGATAATCTACTCGATTAACCCTTTACCCAACAAACCGGCCAAAACCGGCCAAATAAGCTTCAACAGCCTAAAATATCTTCGGTCTGTCTCAATAGAACCATACAAATATGGATATCATTGGAACCGGCTCCTTGACCACATTGTGATAGTTACAGTTATGCCCTGTGCCAATGCATTCTCTTATATATGCGAGTCGACCATAGGTCGCCTCGCATATATAAGAGAATGCATTGGCCTAAAAAAAATCTTTTTTTAACACTTTTACAATTTTTTCTTACATTCTTTAACAATTTTATAATTTTTAATGTGTTAAGCCAATGCATTCTCTTATATATGCGAGGCGACCTATGGTCGACTCGCATATATAAGAGAACGCATGGGCACAGGGCCCTTCTGTTGGGTAAAGGGTTAAATCCATCAAAGAGGGAATTCAGAAAGTAATCATAGTTTTTATGTTTTATCAAGAAGAGTATGATCCGTAACCTAGCCCCTGCACATAAAACACTTCAGGAAACAATGAAATTGAACATCTGATCTACTGGCATGTTGGAAGTATCTATCTGCCAGCATTTAGAACCAAAGCCTAATGATGGAGATCTTTTTCAAAACTTCTAATTTCGAGGATGTGTTCCATTTTGAACTTGAAGTTTATTATTTTTAGAATAAGATAAATTGCGACTTTGAAAATTATCACCACCTCCTTGGAAATAATGTTTTCGCAAAAATTTATTTTGAATTTTAACTCCTGTTTTGGTAGCTAAACAAACCTTGTTTGCATGCTCTTTAATTTGCTGTTAGTTAAACTTATTATCTGAATGAATAGGAATCCTTCTCTGCTTATATTATCTTTCATTGAAATATCGTCTGCTAATTTTTCCCGAACACCCTTCAAAATGAATAATAGACCATTCTAATATATAATTTTATATCTGAATGGAAGAATCCATTAGTAAATAAAGGGTTTAGTGATCCAGACGATACTTACAGATTGGTTTACTTGGCGTGACCTTATCAGAGACCAGTCCTTCACCGGGTCCGACTGAATTAACAGCAGACACCTTGAAGTAGTAGTCCTGTCCTGTCGTGAGGTCCTTAGCAGTATAATCGGTGTGGACACTGTCGACGGAGTCAGGCAGCTTCCACGTCGCACTGTCCTCAGATGATTCGACAGTGTACGAGGTGATCTTAGCTCCTCCATCTTTCTTCGGTGGAGCCCATGTGAATGTTGCCGAATCAGCCAAAACTTTGGTGAATTTAATCGGTCCGGTTGGTTTGCCTGGTTTTTCTGAAATCAAAAGTGACACAATTATTTACTTTTCAAACTTAACCCTTTGAGTGCCAGGTCCGATTTTTGTATCAACCCATATACCCTGTGCCAATGCATTCTCTTATATATATAAGAGAATGCATTGGCCTAACAATTTTTCATCATTTGTTATTATTTTTTACAATTTTAATAATTTTTTTTAAATCTAAAAAAAAAAAAAATAATATTTTTTTAGGGCCGATTTTACAGACCATAAATTAGGGCCGATGAGATCGGCCCCTGGCACTGAAAGGGTTAAAGGGGTACTGTTCCCTGTAATCCGGCCATTTATGGGACAATCTTCTTTTATACTCAATATGCAACAAATGAATGGCAAAATGACCAACTGAACTCAAAATCCCAGGTGCGCAGGTTTCCCATGTTAGTTGACATCTGTGCCATGTTTAAACATTCCCTAGCCGCATCATGTAGAGAGGCTATTGTGAGAAGCATGTATACCAAAAATTATTGAAATCGGTTCATATTTGTTAAAGTCGGACCGAACCGCAATTAGCATCATGCGGAGAGACCGTCCTAAGGAGATTGCATACAAAAAATTATTGAAATCGGTTCATAGTTGTTCGAGTTATGAGGTCGGACGGACGGACGGACGGACGCAGTCAATCCAGTATACCCCCCATTTTCTTCGAAAGTGGGAGTATAAAAATAAATTTACTGGAAAATGACAGAATACAGACTCAGACAAAGTTCCGGATGCACGCACGCACATAGATAGACGAAGGTCATTACTATAGATCTCTGACGGAATGTTGTGGGACAACTAGTACATACCTGCTGGTTTCTTGGGAACGACTTCCTCTTTGCTTTCGAGTGGTTTACTCTGTCCCTCAGCATTAATCGCGAATACACGGAAGTAATATGCTGTATTCTCTAGCAGTCTCGTGGCTGAGCATGAGAGCTTATCGCTGCTAACTTCATCGACCTTGGTCCATTTTGTCCTGTCTTTCTTCTCGATGAGATATTTTGTGACTGGTGAGCCTCCATCTGATGTTGGTTGTTTCCATGACAATGCTAGACTGGTTGCATTTATGTCGGAGTATTCTATCGGTCCCTCTGGTGCTGATGGGACATCTGTAAAAATATGAAACAATCGATGCAATCAAATGTTCCTATTACTAACACAGTAAAAAATCAACAACAAGATTATATCACTAACACTGTAAACCATCAACAAAAAATATTATTCAAATCGGTTCATATTTGTTAAAGTTATTAAGTCAGACAGAATTTTCTAAGTCAAAATAAGTCGAAAATGAGGTGTAATATTACGAAAAACAGTCTGAGCCAATCCCTAGCCGCATCATGTAGAGAGGTTATTGTGAGAATCATGTATACCAAAAATTATTGAAATCAGTTCATATTTGTTAAAGTTATTAAGTCGGACAGAATTTTCTTAGTCAAAATAAGTCGAAAAAGAGGCGTAACTTGAAAAACAAGTCGGACCGAACCGCAATTAGCACATGCGGAGAGACCGTCCTAAGGAGATTGCATACAAAAAATTATTGAAATCGGTTCATAGTTGTTCGAGTTATGAGGTTGGACGGACGGACGGAGAAACGGACGGAGAAAGCGTGACGGACAGACGGACGGACAGAAGCAGTCAATCCAGTATACCCCCCATTTTCTTCGAAAGTGGGGGTATAATAAGATTATATCAACAATAGTGCTTTTGAAATAGAATTATGTACCATGGAGATATTGTTGGGTGGAAAGCATAAAAATGTGTTCCATATATCATACCTCATATTTACCAAGTTTCATGCTTTTCATATTTACCAAGTTTCATGCTTTTAACACCAAAGGCATAATTCCTCCATTTTTCCCACCTTAGCACCCCTATTAATAATGCATTTTGTATATCCTATAGACATTAAAATACAATAATATTATCACCACTAGCAAACAATATTAAAAATTAGCAGAATTTTGAAACCTAAAACCTACCGAATGGACTCTTGATTTTAACTGAGGTTTCCATATCCAGAGGTTGACTCTGTCCCTTTTTGTTGACAGCGAAGACTTGGAAGAAGTAATCCTTGCCCTCGGTGAGTTTAGGTACAGTGATGGTAAAGGTGCCACCATCAACGTCACCGGCCTTACTGAACGTGGAACGGCCAGCTTCCTTCTTCTCAATGACGTAGCTTGTGATTGGTGAACCGCCATCATCCTCAGATGGTTTCCATGACAACTTGACAGAGTCTTTGGTTATATCTGAGGTTTCCAGTGGACCAATGGGTTTGGATGGAGCACCTAAAACAGACAAAGGTTTGTCAAGCAATTTGTCACAGAAAGATAACTTTCATCAAAGTCAGCATGCAGCCAAGAGTCTATAATATGCCAGCATTTATTTTCTATTGTGAAATAGTCAACATGATACTAATTGGTTGCCGTTATGTATTGAGTAATGATCAAGCTATTATTTAATTTTTCTACAATTTTCGTCTGGGCCAAGGAGTAAAATTTGCTTTGAAAATCAAAAAAGCAAAAGGATAAATAGAGGCCTGGAAGATGCCTTAACCTCTTTGCTGCTAAATGACGTCGTGAGCTGGGCTGTTGACATTATTGATATTTTCCAGTGGAAAAATACAGCGGGAATATCACAAGAACCATAAAACTGACTCAGTTGAAAGGCTAATATAGTTCAAAATCGTGGAACATCATACAATGTTTGAAACTTCGAGATACAGTTATTCCGATGCACCAAACTCGGAGTTCCATTTATGAATAATGGCCTTCTGCTGAGATTATAAATATAACAAACTGAGTGGTTTCTTAGGTGTAACCTTGTCCGACACCAGCGGTTATAGATAATGAGATTGTAAATATAACTAACCGATTGGTTTCTTAGGTGTAACTTTGTCGGACACCAGAGCTTCTCCTGGTCCCTCTGAATTAACAGCTGAGACGCGGAAGAAGTAATCCTGGCCCGTCGTGAGACCTTTAGCAGTGTACGATGTGTTGAGGGCATCGACTGAGTCGAGTTCCTTCCATGTAACACCGTCCTCGGATACCTCGATGGTATATGACTTTATCTTAGCTCCGCCATCTTTCTTTGGTGCTTTCCATGAGAAGGAAACTGAGTCTGGTGAAACCTTCGTAATCTCAATGGGTCCAATAGGCTTCATTGGTTTTTCTTTAAAAAAAAATCAATAATATGGTATTAATATTAAAATATTGGTTAACCTGTAGTAAAAAACCAAAATATATTTCGGATAAATGTTCACTACTCGGTACTATATTGATTTTTCCCCATTCTTTAGGCAAATTGCAGTGGAACAATATTTATTTTGAACCAGTCATGCATGACAAATACATACCAGAAATTTCTATTAAAAAATTTGAAATGAGGATAAAATATCACACAATCTTGCCAAGACTAAAACCAAAGACATTGCCAATGATGCTCAAACTTTGCTATATGACGTTGTGATTGGAAACTGGTTAATTACGTCAGCAGAATATCCCCAATTGCATAAGTTATTGGAAATTCCGAAATGGAGATAATAAATTCAATGAATGAAGTAGACAGCATGTCCCCATACCAGATTAATCATGGTTGTCATGGTAACTATACCTGCTGGTTTCTTGGGAACGACTTCTTCCTTGCTTTCGAGTGGTTTACTCTGTCCCTCAGCATTAATGGCCGACACACGGAAGTAATATGCCGTATTCTCTAGCAGTCTTGTGGCCGAGCATGACAGCTTATCGCCGCTAACTTCATCGACCGTGGTCCATTTCGTCCTGTCTTTCTTCTCGATGAGATATTTTGTGACTGGTGAGCCTCCATCTGATGTTGGTTGTTTCCATGACAATGTTAGACTGGTTGCATTGATGTCGGAGTATTCTATCGGTCCCTCTGGTGCTGATGGGACATCTGTAAAAATATGATACAATAATGCAATCAAACGTCCCTATTACTAACACTGTAAACCATCAACAAGAAGATTATATTAACAAAATTGCTGAAATTTAATTCACAACTGACCAGTAAAATCAAAAACACAGATGACGGTTGAGTTGGAAATGAATGATGTTCTTTTTTAAAACATTGGTTATTCAGTTTTATTTCACACCCATTGACGCGAGGCACATGTATTCAACAGAATCCCAGCCATTTAATTCATATTATTGTATACCACTAGTGGAATACAAACTGGAAGTGACATTCATTGAACTTATCTGACACAACGGTGTAGAATAAATAAAGAACACAACTTGCATCATAATCTCAAATATTTCATCGAACTTCAGATAATAAGTTCAACATTTATTATCTGAATATTTCCCTCGAATAAATAGGACTCATTCTGAATTTGTATTATCTGTCATAGTATAGAAAGATTTAACATTCAAAAATATTATAACATCTGGCAAAGAATAATAGTGAGATCGAATTTGAGAATTTAAAAACATCAAACCTACCGAATGGACTCTTGATTTTAACTGAGGTTTCCATATCCAAAGGTTGACTCTGTCCCTTTTTGTTGACAGCGTAGACTTGGAAGAAGTAATCCTTGCCCTCGGTGAGTTTAGGTACCGTGATGGTAAAGGTGCCACCATCAACGTCACCGGCCTTACTGAATGTGGAACGGCCAGCTTCCTTCTTCTCAATGACGTAGCTTGTGATTGGTGAACCACCATCATCCTCAGATGGTTTCCATGACAACTTCACAGAGTCTTTGGTTATATCTGAGGTTTCCAGTGGACCAACGGGTTTGGATGGTGCACCTAAAACAGACAAATTCTCGTCAAGCAATAACTATTAAACACTTATTTTCTATTTTCTAAACCTGCATTAGTAATGTGACTTTTGTTATGTATTGAATAATATTCGAGCCATTGTCACTGTTTTTGACTATTTTCATCAGGGACAAAGAGGTGAAAGCTAAGAATGAATAAAGTGATTTTGTGTGATGAAACTCACTGTAACAGTGCTCGCAATAAAAGCATTCAGATAATGAGGCATGAATAGCATTTTATGCCAGATATTTTTATGCTTCAGTTTCCAACTAAATGTCAACTCACAAAATATAGCAAGTTTAAATCTCTACACAAATTGATGATAATGAGATAGATAAATATAGCGGTTTCTTTGGTGTAACCTTGTTGGACACCAGGGGTTATAGATAATGAGATTATAAATATTACTAACCAAGTGATTTCTTTATTGTAACCTTGTCGGACAACAGGGGTTATAGATAATGAGATTATAAATATTACTAACCAAGTGATTTCTTTGATGTAACCTTGTCGGACACCAGGAGTAAAAGATAATGAGATTATAAATATAACTAACTCAGTGGGTTCTTTGGTGTAACCTTGTCCGACACCAGCGGTTATAGATAATGAGATTATAAATGTAACTAACCGAGTGGTTTCTTTGGTGTAACCTTGTCGGACACCAGGGCTTCTCCTGGTCCCTCTGAATTAACAGCTGAGACGCGGAAGAAGTAATCCTGGCCCATCGTGAGACCTTTAGCAGTGTACGATGTGTTGATGGCATCGACTGAGTCGAGTTCTTTCCATGTTATACCATCCTCGGATACCTCGATGGTATATGACTTTATCTTAGCTCCGCCATCTTTCTTTGGTGCTTTCCATGAGAATGAAACTGAGTCTGGTGAAACCTTCGTAATCTCAATGGGTCCAATAGGTTTCATTGGTTTTTCTGAAAAATAAATTATATAGAATTAATATTAAAATATTGGAAAATCTGTACATAGCTTAGAAGAAACACAAGACATTATTCTCATAAATTTTCATTACTATACTTATATTTTCCTACTCTTTAAGTAAATTGCAGTGGAATACTTATGTTTTTGAACCAGTCTTGCAAGTCCGTGCAAACATACTGAGAAATTTGTGTTAATAATTTTTTAAATGAGCATAAAAAAATCACACAATCTTGCCCAAACTAAAACTGAAGAGAAGATTAAAAATCAAATGCTGCTAAGTAACAATAGTCATGATGGCCATATCAGATTGATCATGGTTGTCATGGTAACTATACCTGCTGGTGTCTTGGGAACGACTTCCTCTTTGCTCTCAAGTGGTTTACTCTGTCCTTCAGCATTAATCGCGAATACACGGAAGTAATATGCTGTATTCTCTAGCAGTCTCGTGGCTGAGCATGACAGCTTATCGCCGCTAACTTCATCGACCTTGGTCCATTTTGTCTTGTCTTTCTTCTCGATGAGGTATTTCGTGACTGGTGAGCCTCCATCTGATGTTGGTGGTTTCCATGTCAATGTTAGACTGGTTGCCTTGATGTCGGAGTATTCAATCGGTCCTTCTGGTGCTGATGGGACATCTGTTATAAAGATCATGAGATATCATTAAACATACGCTAATGGAGTTAAAAAATACACAGAACGACATGATAGTGTTAATGGGTTTGCTGATACGGCATAAGTGCTAGCATGGAAGGATAGAATGAGAAGGGCAACCCTAAGTTCTATCCATCCGCTATGGCACAAGTGTTTATTACACGCCACCCATCCTAGACTGACTTACAAGGTTTATTCAGGAACATACAGGACTTGTTTTGTCATGTGTGATGATGCTTTTTTTTATATTTCCGGTTTGGTTTCATGATTGAGGCAAATGTCATTTATGTTTTGTGACATAATTGGGATGCGTATGTAACACATGTGGCATAGATTTGCAAATACGACACACTAAGAACACTGTAACTCTAGGAACAAGCATGTAATAAATAATTGTTCGGAAATTATAGACTAGCACGTGATCAAAAATATAATGCACATAAGAATGAGAAAGCTATTTAAAGCAAATGGAGGAAAAATAGAGGAATAAATATATATTTAATAATACTTTGAACAAAATAAACTAAATCTGTTTGTTTGGTAATGAGTGATTTCTCATTCATTCTCATTAACAAAATATATTGAGAATTCATTCATTTTTAACAATTTGAATCTCAACATCTTGATTTGAATGAAATTATTTCAGCTTAAAATACATTCATTCTAGGTACAGCATAAAGATTAATTTAAATCCTACCGAATGGACTCTTGATTTTAACTGAGGTTTCAGTGTCCAGTGGTTGACTCTGTCCTTTTTTGTTGACAGCGTAGACTTGGAAGAAGTAATCCTTGCCCTCGGTGAGTTTAGGTACAGTGATGTTAAAGATGCCACCATCAACGTCACCGGCCTTACTGAACGTGGAACGGCCAGCTTCCTTCTTCTCAATGACGTAGCTTGTGATTGGTGAACCACCATCATCCTCAGATGGTTTCCATGACAACTTCACAGAGTCTTTGGTTATATCTGAGGTTTCCAGTGGACCAACGGGTTTGGATGGTGCACCTAAAACAGACAAAGTCTCGTCAAGCAATAACTATGAAACACTTATTTTCTATTAAGGAATACTAAACCTGCATTAGCGATGTGACTGTCTTGTATTGTATAATATTCGAACCATTGTCGCTATTTTTGACTATTTTCATCACGGACAAAGAGGCGAAAGCTAAGAAAGAATAAACTGATTTTGTGTGGTAAAACTAACTGTGTCAGTGCTCACAATAAAAGCATTCAGATAATGAGGCATGAATAGCATTTTATGCCAGATATTTTTATGCTCCAGTTTCCAACTAAAATGTCAACTCATAAAATATAGCAAGTTTAAATCTCTACACAAATTGATGATAATGAGATAGATAAATATTACGAATCGAGTAGTTTCTTTGGTGTAACCTTGTCGGACACCAGTGGTTATAGATAATGAGATTATAAATATAACAAACCGAGTGGTTTCTTTGGTGTAACCTTGTCAGACACCAGGGGTTATAGATAATGAGATTATAAATATAACAAACCGAGTGGTTTCTTTGGTGTAACCTTGTCGGACAACAGTGATTATAGATAATGAGATTATAAATATTACTAACCCAGTGGTTTCTTTGGTGTAACCTTGTCGGACACCAGGGATTATAGATAATGAGATTATAAATATAACAAACCGAGTGGTTTCTTTGGTGTAACCTTGTCGGACACCAGCGGTTATAGATAATGAGATTATAAATATAACTAACTCAGTGGGTTCTTTGGTGTAACCTTGTCCGACACCAGCGGTTATAGATAATGAGATTATAAATATAACTAACCGAGTGGTTTCTTTGGTGTAATCTTGTCGGACACCAGGGATTCTCCTGCTCCCTCTGAATTAACAGCTGAGACGCGGAAGAAGTAATCCTGGCCCATCGTGAGACCTTTAGCGGTGTACGATGTGTTGAGGGCATCGACTGAGTCGAGTTCCTTCCATGTAACACCATCCTCGGATACCTCGATGGTATATGACTTTATCTTAGCTCCGCCGTCTTTCTTTGGTGCTTTCCATGAGAATGAAACTGAGTCTGGTGAAACCTTCGTAATCTCAATGGGTCCAATAGGTTTCTGTGGTTTTTCTGAAAAATAAATAATATAGAATTAATATTAAAATATTGGAAAATCTGTACATAGCTTAGAAGAAACACAAGACATTATTCTCATAAATTTTCACTACTATACTTATGTTTACCTATTCTTTAAGTAAATTGCAGTGGAATACTTATGTTTTTGAACCAGTCGTGCAAGTCTGTGCAAACATACTGAGAAATTTGTGTTAACAATTTTCGAAATGAGCATAAAAAAATCACACAATCTTGCCCAAACTAAAACCAAAGAGTAGATTAAATATCAAATGCTGCAGAGTAACACTAGTCATGATGGCCATACCATATTGGTCATGGTTGTCATGGTAACTATACCTGCTGGTGTCTTGGGAACAACTTCCTCTTTGCTCTCAAGTGGTTTACTCTGTCCCTCAGCATTAATCGCGAATACACGGAAGTAATATGCTGTATTCTCTAGCAGTCTCGTGGCTGAGCATGACAGCTTATCGCCGCTAACTTCATCGACCTTGGTCCATTTTGTCTTGTCTTTCTTCTCGATGAGATATTTTGTGACTGGTGAGCCTCCATCTGATGTTGGTTGTTTCCATGTCAATGTTAGACTGGTTGCCTTGATGTCGGAGTATTCAATCGGTCCCTCTGGTGCTGATGGGACATCTGTAAAAAAGACCATGAGATATCATTAAATACATGCCAATACAGTAAATACATAGAACGACATGAGTGTGTTAATGGGTTTGCTGATATGGCACAAGTGCTAGCACGGAAGGATACAACGAGAAGCGCAACACCAAGTTCTATCCATCCGCAATGGCACAAGTGTTTATTACATGCCACCCATCCTAGAAAAAAACAGACTTATAAGGTTTATTCAGGAACATACAGGTTTGTTTTGTCATGTGTGATGATGCTTTTATTTAATAGTTCCGGTTTCATGGTTGAGGCGAATGTCATTTACGTTTTGGGACATAAACGGGATGCGTATGGAACACATTTGACATAGATTTGCAACACACTAAGAACATTGCAATTGTAGGAACAAGCATGTATTAAATAATTGTTCGGAAATTATAGACTACCACGTGATCGAAAATAAATGCACATAAGAATGAGAAAGCTAATGGAGGAAAAACTATATATTTAATAATTATTGAACAAAATAAAGCAAATCTGTTTGCTTGGTAATTTGATTTCTCATTCATTCTCATTAACAAAATATATTGGGAATTCATAATTTTTTACAATTTGAATCTCTACATCATGATTTGAATGAAATTATTTCAGCTTAATACATTCATTCTAGGTACAGTATAAAGTTAAATTAATTTTAAACCTACCAAATGGACTCTTGATTTTAACTGAGGTTTCAGTGTCCAGAGGTTGACTTTGTCCCTTTTTGTTGACAGCATAGACTTGGAAGAAGTAATCCTTGCCCTCGGTGAGTTTAGGTACAGTGATGGTAAAGGTGCCACTATCAACGTCACCGGCCTTACTGAACGTGGAACGGCCAGCTTCCTTCTTCTCAATGACGTAGCTTGTGATTGGTGAACCACCATCATCCTCAGATGGTTTCCATGACAACTTGACAGAGTCTTTGGTTATATCTGAGGTTTCCAGTGGACCAATGGGTTTGGATGGTGCACCTGAAGACAAGTGGATAATTTTTAGTGCTCATAAATATTCACAAATTAATAATTTAAAGGCACATATAGCATCTGTAACTTCAAATTGTGACGATATACAGTAATGCCCTGAGTAAATCCTTAACCACAGCAGAATTATGGGTAACTTTCAGGATTTAGTCGGAAATATGGCTTGTTGCCATTCATCGGAAATCTCTGGGTATTTATCTTCATCAGAAAAACAAATCTTGAGATATTCATTACGTTCCATCTACTTATGAAATGGATGTTGATTTGCTTGTGGTCCATGAGTATGGCTGCAAGTTGGTCTGACATTTTGTGTGGGAAGCGAAAGCAATCCACATATATAAAATGTATATTTACACTCAACCGAGTCAACTGGCAGATTAAAAGAGCATTAAGTGTCCATTTCCAACGTTACTCTCGTAGCTTGATGCAGGTTGCGTCTACACAAAAATGGAAGCAAGTATAATAGGGGTCAGCGTGCGATGTCATGTGGCGTAATTTTGACCAACCAACTTCCTGCATTCATGTTCCACAGCACAATTGCATGTGGGGGTGTAAACATAGATTTAACAAGGAGGCATAGTCAATCTCCACAGCATTTTAAATGTTGACCGCTAAAGTTGGTAGAATTCAATGAATTCAGGTAACTTGAGCAATTCCTAACTCTAGCATGGAGGGAAATAATTGTATTTTCGATATATTCTTGAAAAATGAGGGACCACTTTTTTTCTAAATCTTACTAATTTAAAGTATTAACCCTTTACCCAACAAACCGGCCAAAACCGGCCAAATAAAGCTTCAACAGCCTAAAATATCTTCGGTCTGTCTCAATAGAACCATATAAATATGGATATCATTGGAACCGGCTCCTTGACCACATTGTGATAGTTACAGTTATGCCCTGTACCAATGCATTCTCTTATATATGCGAGTCGACCATAGGTCGCCTCGCATATATAAGAGAATGCATTGGCCTAGAAAAAATCTTTTTTTAACACTTTTTACCATTTTTTCTTACATTCTTTAACAATTTTATAATTGTTAATGTGTTAAGCCAATGCATTCTCTTATATATGCGAGGCGACCTATGGTCGACTCGCATATATAAGAGAATGCATTGGCACAGGGCCCTTCTGTTGGGTAAAGTGTTAATTACCATTCTATTTACTAAAGATTATAATGTAGTTATATGCAGATTATCCCAGAGTTGGTACTGAGAAACTTGTTCATTAATTTATCTGGAAACAATGTAAAAGATAGAATATTGAAGACGTACCGACAGGTTTCTTTGGTGTTGCCTTCTCAGAGATGAGGCATTCACCTTCTCCAGCCGCATTCACGGCTGACACTCTGAAGTAATAGTCCTTTCCTGCCTCGAGGCCGCTGGCGGTGTATGATGTGTTCACAGCGTCGACTGAGTCGAGATCCTTCCATGTCTTACCGTCTTCAGAAATCTGTATGCTATAGGAATTAATCTTAGCTCCTCCGTCCTTCTTAGGAGGTTTCCATGAGAATGATACAGAGTCGGCGAGAACCTTTGTGAATTCAATCGGTCCGGTTGGCTTGATTGGTTTTTCTGTAGAACACAAGTATAAAATTTGTTTCTTTCTTAGATATATGATAAAATGTGAAAAACTTGATATGATCACTTAATTAAACTATGTCTTGAAAATATACCCAAAATTCCAGGCTAAATTTTAAGAAATACATTTTGCTTTTCATTTTTCTGTTTGAGCCAAGAGGATGCATGTTGCACCTTACTAACTGGGCCTTCGGCCTCATTTAACCATATTGTGTTTCCCCCAATTTTTTTTACAATGATATAGTGATGGTTGTAACACAGTATCGTAGAATATACCTTGTATATACACAGAAATATAATAAAATGGATTTAAATATGTATAATTTTGGCAGAAATGTGAAAAATACTGCATTTTGACACAATTTCCCCTGAAATACCATTCAATTTGGCAGAAAATTGCCCGAAATTTTGAGCCTTCAAAAAAAAGTTTTGATAGACTGCAGCCCTCCCAACCCCCTGGCCCTGAACGGCTATCTGTTTCCCACAGAACAATCTTGAGTCATGATATAAGAACTTGGCATAGTGACTTAGATATCAAACTATCAAAATTGAATTAATATTCGTGATAATATGTCTGCTGCCCAAATATTACTTTTATGAACAAATGCATTAAACTTTCCATACCAAGTCTTCATGTGCAAATGAAGAACTACCAACTGATTGATCATGGTTGTCATAGTAACTATACCTGCTGGTTTCTTGGGAATGACTTCTTCCTTGCTTTCAAGTGGTTTACTTTGTCCCTCAGCATTGATGGCCGACACACGGAAGTAATATGCTGTATTCTCTAGCAGTCTTGTGGCCGAGCATGACAGCTTATCGCTGCTAACTTCATCAACCTTGGTCCATTTTGTCTTGTCTTTCTTCTCGATGAGGTATTTTGTGACTGGGGAGCCTCCATCTGATGTTGGTGGTTTCCATGTCAATGTTAGACTGGTTGCCTTGATGTCGGAGTATTCAATAGGTCCCTCTGGTGATGATGGTTTATCTACAGAGATAGAAAGTCAGATATTAGAATATGGAATTCTACTTCAGGAAATTGCCACAAAACTATTTCAATTTCTGCAAGCAAAATTAAACATAACTGGCTGACTGTTCTAAATTGATATTTTCCTAGTCTGTGTTAATTGAATAAAGATGTTACTCAAACTCCACTTTAGTCCAATACATACAACTGTTATTAAAAGCAATAGCCATGTATGGATAAGTATTTAAAAAGGGCATTTAGCTCTTTCAGCACACAGTTTTATTGCCATGTTTGAACAGATAACCAATACCACCTTAAAATGTCTTCAGTTTATCTGACATGTAAAGTCTCCCAGTAAACTAAATAATCAGGATGTAGAGAATTATCGATTACAAATGTGACACCAAGATGCAATGTAATTGACTTCAGTACTATATATTCAGTACAAATTATGTGATGATCTCAAAACAAAGTTGATTTGTTATTTTGTTAACAGCAATGAACTTACCGAACTGACTCTTGATTTTGATTGCAGCATCGGTGTCCAGAGGTTCGCTCTTACCGGCTTTATTAACAGCCGTCACTCTGAAGAAATAATCCTTGCCTTCCATCAACTTAGGAACAGTGAATTCAGCAGTAACGCCGTCGACATCACCGACCTTCGTCCATCCTGTACGACCTGCATCCTTCCTCTCGATGGTATAACTGGTGATCGGTGATCCGCCGTCATCTTCTGATGGTTTCCATGAGAGCTTGACAGAATCTTTGGTCATGTCTGATGTTGCCAATGGTCCAACTGGTTTGGATGGCTTGCCTAAAATCAATGTACAATGTGTGTTTAAAAGATTCAGTAATGATTTGGAAGTTTTGAATGGCCATGTTGATTATTATACATTGATTGGAAAGTTCAGCTGCATTAAATTCCACATGGTGATGTATTTGGGATGATAGGTGTCTGTTATGGGAGAACAGGTATTTTAATTATCAATAATATATTTTAATAATCAACATTCCAACCAAAACCAGACTATTGTATTTCATTGTAACACCAGCATATTTCATCTCAGGGGAAATATTATAGGTGTATAGGTTTTAGAAACTGCACAAATAGCAACATTGCAAACTCTTAGTGTTCAAGAGAAAAAATGTACAAACATAAACAAATGTATATTAGCCTCATACAAACAGGCACATGCCAACATAAAAGTAAACTTTCCAACAGGGCATTCCAGTGAGTGGAAGCTTTTGCTATTCAAGTTGTTGATAAAACATACTTGACTTTGACAACCAACATTGAGAGCCTTTCCCAGCGACCAGCCCAGACCTTTCAAATTGTGTGAAGTCACTTCTCCCCATTTGGTTATTAGGGAGAAGTGGTCTGTTGTCAGGGAGAAGTAACAATGGCTGAAGTTCAATTTACACCCAAACATCACCCTTCTATGATCCAATGATCATTATGCAACACAAGAGCCCAATTAAAACAATTATATTGAGCAAAAATACTATTATAATCAGTAAATATACTTTAAATATGATGCAGGGACATACAGTAATGCCCTAAGTAATCGACTCTTTAACTACAGTAGAATTATGGGTAACTTTTCAGGATTTAGTCGGAAATATGGCTTGTTGCCATTCATCGGAAGTGAGAGCTTCCGATGAATGGCAACAAGCCATATTTCCGACTAAATCCTGAAAAGTTACCCATAATTCCTCTGTGGTTAAGGAGTCGATTACTTAGAGCATTACTGTATATCAGAGAGCAGTCACTTCTCCCTGGGTAACTAGGGAGAATTAGGGAGAATATGTCTCTCTAGTCAACGTCAATGATGGTCCCTGGCTTTTCCTATCCACCCTTACATTTCCCAAGTGTGTTATAAGTGTCAAATAAGTGTTGCATAAGTGTAGGAAATTTTTTCCTCTAAGTGTGCACTTACAACCAAGTGTACAAGTCCAACAGTGGCAGTAAGTGTAGTGCAAGTGTAACATAAGTGTACGTTCCAACTATGTAAATGAGGTGAGTGTCATATATATAAGTGTATGATTCTAAAGTGTGGTATAAGTGTATGTTGGCAAGTGTAAGTTCTGAATGGGGTTGTAAGTGTATTGTAAGTGTACAATGGTGATTGTGATGCAAGTGTATTATATAAGTGTATAGTACATGTATTAGTAAAATAAGTGTATATCATAAATGGGCATGCACATATTAAATTTCACTAACAAAGATGGCAATTGATGCATTAATCAAGGGAATCACATTCACAATGATTTAGACTGATAAAATACTTTATTATATTATATTAATAATGTTTTAATATATAAATCATCTATCGATTAGGTTCCTTGGCTCAATAAATATATTTCATAAATCTGGTGCTGATATGCGAAGTTTGAATGAGCTGAAGTATCTTCAAGCTTGTCTCTTCCCGTTTGTCTTTACTCCACTGTTGTCATGATGTCCATGGCATATTCAGTACCATGTCCCATTTAAAGCATGCAGTGCCTGCTGTGGGATGTTTAGTTTAGCACGGTGAGTGAGAGAAATTTGCAAACGTTGGCATGACCGATTCCATTTTTTTTTGGCCAAAAAAGCTGTAAGTGAGTCATTTTTTTCTTCTTCTGATGTCACATTGTCTCTGAGATGATCCAAATTCCAATGTGCTCTGTGTGCCCAGTCTACCCCTCCGCAAAAATTAGTTTTGTCCGGTATCACAAGCATTTGGACAAGACGTCAAGATGATTGAAATTGAATCCGTGATCAGTCCTCCTGGCGAGTCTTGCCAACATTGTCATTGACATTGGGCAACAATGAAACATGCGAGAGATCAATCACTGAATCAGCTGGACGACAGCCATCACTCTCCGATTGAGAATTATCACTTGTAAATAAATGTATGTTGTATATCTGAATTTAGCGCACGTTTCCATCGGTTATAATCTGTATGCATCCAGTGTGACTTTACTGTTGACATGATTTAATTTCTCAATGTCATCGTGTCGAATTGGGAACAAACTTCGCCTATTTGCGTAATTATTTGCCGAATTCAGCCTCCTACCACCTGTTCTATCTCTAGTGTGTTTAGTTCCTTTCTTCTTTTTGCCAAATTGTTGAATTGTTTTGGCTTTTCTCGCCGTTATTTTCGTAAATGAAAGCTGTTGTCAAATAAAATGCAGATGAAATTTAAATTTGATTTCTTGACCGCCGAATTACCGGAATGTGATCTGCGCATGCGCATGTAGTCACGGTCACAGTCACGTGTTAGCTTTTAGCCAATCGTATGCTCAGTTCTAGGATATCACTTGATTTAGACGGGTTTTCCCAATAAAATGATGACATCAGAGGGCAATGTTTACACACAGCGAGATGGGATTTAATTCCCCATACACGAACACGTGGGCAGAAAGCCGCAAGCATTTCCTTTGGGAGATTTACAGTGGGTCGATAATCACACGTATATACAGTTAAACTTTGTTATTTTTGATACATTTTACGTTAAATTAAAAACAGATAGCAGGTACATATTTGTACTTCTCCGAGAATGTTAAAAACAATTTTTATCTGTTCATCATTATTTTATTGTCACGAAATTACGCTAACTATCGAAGTTTTGCCATAAAAAACCCAATAAAAATAATTCTATTTGGGAGTATTGCACGTCAAAATTACGGGTTTAGAAACGATTTTTATTATACTTAATTCTGATCTGCGTCGTCAAACTACTATCATACAACATTTCTATATTCGTAATGGACATTTTTGTTGTTGTTTTTTGAATGCAGGTGTTTGGAAACACAATCATTGAAGCTTTCATATAGTAATACGCAAATTTCAATATACGTGATAGCGACAAATTTTCATTGTTTCTATGACAAACATTTTGCAGTTAATAAATTGTAGATATACATACTCATATATCTTTATTTTAGCACAAAAGATTCATAAAATTTATTACTATCGGAATATAAATAACAGAAAAACGAAATACCGTAATTTCAAAATTGAAAAAGTTCATATTTAATATAAGACGGCAATTATATAGTACAAATGTGCGAGGCTCTGAGCAGTATTCCTGAACATATCCATATCAAAGTTTGATAAGTGTGGTATAAGTGTTGATAAATTTTTCCAAAGTTCCATAAGTGTACCTTTAAGTGTGGGGCAGTGTTCCCAAAACATTTAAAAAGTATAAGTGTCATCAGTGTGTCATAAGTGTAGAGAGAACTTTTCAAAGTACCATAAGTGTAGCTGTAAGTGTGGGCAGCATGCCCAAAGATTTTCAAAGTCTCAAAAGTGTAGAGCAAGTGTACACTTATTACAACACTTACACTACACTTACGAAATAAGTGTACATTTCGAAAAAAGTGAGTGTGGTACAAGTGTACTGAATTAAAAAAACAAAAGCTACAAGTGTACTAAAGTGTATACCTGAACTACACTTACAATGAAAGTGTACACTTAGAAAATATAAGGGCAGGTACTTACTGATGGGTTTCTGTGGAGTAACCTTATCAGAAACCAGGAATTCTCCGGTTCCCGTGGCATTAATGGCAGATACTCTGAAGAAGTAATCCTTGCCGCTCTCCAATCCCTTGGCTGTGAAGCTCGTATCTGTGGAATTGACTGTTTCCAGTGGTTTCCATGTGATGCCATCTTCAGATACTTCAATGTTGTATGATTTGACCTTTGCACCGCCATCTTTCTTTGGTGCTTTCCATTTGAGGGTGACAGAGTCACCAGTGACTTTGCTGAATTCAATTGGACCAACTGGTTTGGCTGGTGTTTCTACAAAATTATAGCAAAGTAATAATATCAACTCGTTTCCATAGCATTCACATTGCTCATCAGTTGATGCTGAGGCATGCATTTGATGTTATTGACATACGTGAGTAAAAAGATCCTGTCATCCATATGTATGCCATGAACCAGAATTCAACATAACTTAACATTGATAATATACTTTATAGACCTAAAATCTTGACTTCCCAATTTCTGTTCTTTACACTTTCAATTTTTGAATTTGAAAAAAAAGAGGAAAAAGACAGAAATATATTACAGCATATTCAACGTAAATGTGAAAAAGAACACCTGGATCATTGCCAAGGTGTTCTAAAAATAATAGCACTTGTTGTTCCAGCCTTATATTAGTTAGTGTGCAGGAAATAAAATGAAAAAAGATTGATTTGCAGTGACAGATGTTCATGTGAAATCATGCCTATGGCTCAGAATTATTATCTTATAGCCTGAGATCCATATAAAAATAATTATTATCTTATAGCCTGAGATCCATATAAAAATAATTATTATCTTATAGCCTGAGATCCATATAAAATAATTATTATCTTATAGCCTGAGATCCATATAAAATAATTATTATCTTATAGCCTGAGATCCATATAAAAATAATTATTATCTTATAGCCTGAGATCCATATAAAAATAATTATTATCTTATAGCCTGAGATCCATATAAAAATAATTATTATCTTATAGCCTGAGATCCATATAAAATAATTATTATCTTATAGCCTGAGATCCATATAAAATAATTATTATCTTATAGCCTGAGATCCATATAAAAATAATTATTATCTTATAGCCTGAGATCCATATAAAAATAATTATTATCTTATAGCCTGAGATCCATATAAAATAATTATTATCTTATAGCCTGAGATCCATATAAAATAATTATTATCTTATAGCCTGAGATCCATATAAAATAATTATTATCTTATAGCCTGAGATCCATATAAAATAATTATTATCTTATAGCCTGAGATCCATATAAAATAATTATTATCTTATAGCCTGAGATCCATATAAGCCTGAGATCCATATAAAACGTTGAGACAATAGAGATCCCATATTTAAGTTTTCATGGGATTTTCCATTTGATTAAATATGACTGTTTTTTTTTTCATGTCTGGATCTTCTTGAAATTTTGCAAAAACCCTGTGCCAATGCATTCTCTTATATATGCAAGTCTCCCATACATTGGCAGAACAATATTTACCTTGACCTTGTAAGCCATGCATTCACTTATATATGCGAGGCTCCCTATGGGAGACTCACATATATAAGAGAATGCACTGGCACATGATATGTAATGCTGCACCAGCACAGTACAGCTCCCGTCATAATAGGTTAAAAGCTGTAGAATTATAACACACCTGCTGGTTTTTGTGGTATGATCTCTTCCTTGCTTTCCAGAGGTTTGCCTTGGCCCTCTGAATTAATGGCCGACACTCGGAAACAATATGGAGTCTTCTCAACCAACTTAGCTGCTGTACAGGTTAATGTCTTATCATTAACCTCAGCAACCTTGGACCATGTTGACTTTCTGGTATCGCGTTTCTCGACAAGGTAGCCTGTGATTGGTGCGCCTCCATCTGATGTTGGTGGTTTCCATGACAATGATACACTGGTAGCCTTGATGTCGGAGTATTCTATTGGGCCTTCAGGAGGTCCTGGTTTCTCTGTGGAAGGTAAACCATGACATGTCAGGATAGATAAATTGTTAAGCCTGGTTAAAATGTCTCAAATGGGCCGATATTTATATTATTACATACATGTTCCTAGAATTACAGTGTTCTTGCTGTGTCATGGCAAATTCGTATGCCACAAATGTTCCATACTCATCCCGTTGTTGTCACATGACGTAAAGAACGTTTGCCTCAGCCATGAAACCATAAAAATAAAATAAAAGCATCACACATGACAAAACAAGCCATTTATGCGCCTGATTAAACCTTATAAGTCTGTGTTTTTTTAAATCACGGATTCTAGGGTGGTGTTTAATAAACACAGAATGACATGTGTGTCACTGGGTCGATACAGCACTTGTGCCATTGCGTACCTCTCTTTCTATCCTTCTACGCTGGTGCTCGTGCTGTATCCAACAAACCAATTAAGACATATTTGTCTTCTATGAATTTATTATATATTATTGGACAGCTTATCATTCCTCCAAATAGTATGTCTCTCATTTGCAGAATGACGTCCCCAGAGGGTTAATTTAGTGATGCTATCCCGCACGTTGGACTAGCATTACCAAATTCACCCTCTGGGGACCTCATTCTGCTTAGTCTCAAATTAACATTGGTTTTAGTTACTTTTTCCCTTCTGGGAAGCTTCTATATCCCCTGATTTGCAGAAGGTAAAATGCATAATCGAGGTGACAAATGGATGAACATCACCAACTTCAACTGGGGAACTTCAATCTGATCTTAGGTCTGCTTCCCATAGCAGTTGAAGCCTAAGCAGTATAAGGTTAACAGAGGGTGAATTTGATGATTTTAGCCCTCTGTGTTTGAAATCGTCACTAAATTCACCCTCTGGGGGACCTCATTCTTGAAATGACAAACACACTATTTGCAGGGTTTAAGCTTATTTGGAATAGCACCACTATCCAAGTCTGTAGATAATTAGTTCCATGAGCTGGATGCTTATCTATATTTTAATTACAGATACAGGATAGTTTAACCCTTTACCCAACAAACCGGCCAAAACCGGCCAAATAAAGCTTCAACAGCCTAAAATATCTTCGGTCTGTCTCAATAGAACCATACAAATATGGATATCATTGGAACCGGCTCCTTGACCACATTGTGATAGTTACAGTTAGCCCTGTGCCAATGCATTCTCTTATATATGCGAGTCGACCATAGGTCGCCTCGCATATATAAGAGAATGCATTGGCCTAAAAAAAATCTTTTTTAACACTTTTTACCATTTTTTCTTACATTCTTTAACATTTTTATAATTTTTAATGTGTTAAGCCAATGCATTCTCTTATATATGCGAGGCGACCTATGGTCGACTCGCATATATAAGAGAATGCATTGGCACAGGGCCCTTCTGTTGGGTAAAGGGTTAATTAAATGTTATTTTATCTGAAGCAACTATACCATAAATTTTCGGCTATCTCTTATTGTGGTAGTTTCATTCATCAGAACCCGGTTTGAAAAATATATATAAAGTTTGTGATTTTGGCGCACTTGCACCCACTGACAGCAAATCATTGGCATACAGTATATATTCTAAAAATAGCTTTCTATTGATGTATACATGTAATACTAATTTTGACCAATCTCTGACAAACACAGAACAATATAAGTGTGTTAATGGGTTTGTCGATATGGCACAGAAGGATAGAACGAGAGGCTCTCGTTACTTAGCCTCTCTTTCAGTGATGGCACAAGTGCTATATCAACAAACCCATTAACACACATGTTGTTCTGTGTTTATTACACACCATCCATCCTAGAATCCATTAGTTGAAAAAAATAAAGACTTACAAGGTTTATACAGAAACCAACAGGGCTTGTTTTGTCATGTTTGATGCTTTTATTTTATAATTCCAGTTTCATGGTTGAGGCCAATGTCGTGTGATGTCAAAACATGTGTGGAATCGCTTAAAGAATGACACGGCCCAAGACAATGGAACAGGGTGTTTTTCAGGAACAGGTTACAGGTATGTAATAAATTCAAATCTGGTCTAATCCTTTGGTATGCTAATTTTGAGACAGGTATTATTCTCATGCTAATCTTCTCAAACCTAGATCCGAACTTAATTTTTCTTTTAGTTTGTTTGAAAACATTGCACATCTTTGGATATTTACATGCTCTTTCTGTGCATTATTATTTCTAGATATACAGGCTGCAATTTGACTCTAGTAATGTATAGCATACATCTCCATAGTGCATAGACTATATTCTGTTTCACAAGAAAAAACTGTTTAAAAAAAAACTTTACAAGTTGTATTAGTTTTGCTTGAGGAACATATGTAATGAGGGTATTAAAATATGAATTGATCTAAAGTAATACTCCCGAAATGAAGAGCCAAAGTGTGGCACAAATTTTCCGATGTAATTAAGGAACAGTAATACCTTAGGCTAAAACATACATTACTTCTTTTTCAGTAACATCTATCTTCATGCAGTTAGTAATTATTCGTTGTTGACACACACATGCAAACAAGAACTGAATCGATTCAATTTGTAAGTAAAATCTTTATAAAAACATTGTATAATTTTTAACATTTAGAAAACTATGACACAAAGCATACAACCTAATTAATGCTGAGGCCTCACTTTATGTCTGGACTAGTTTATGGTCAGTTTGGTCAGCCCTAACACTATAAGAGCTGAATATGCAGCAATGTATTTTATCACATAATTAACCCACAAAATCAACTTCATAATTATCGGTAAGACACATGTGTAATATCAGCACGTGCGATGACGTCACACCATTATTTAAATGACTTGCGGTCGCTGCAGTTTATGATTGTTGTTTACTATGATTACTTCGCGTTTATTTGATCATGTGATAAAAGGTATCTCAAACTCGTTCTATAGAAACTCATGTGAGATCCTCTATATCTATTAATCCTTCTTTGACTAGAGCTTCCTAAAATTTTGCGAAAACTCTGTGTCAATGCATTCTCTTATATATGTGAGTCTCCCATATGGGAATATGGGAAAATACATTGGCCTAAGAATATTCACCTTGAACTTGTAAGCCAGTGCATTATCTTAGACTCGCATATATAAAAGATGCACTGGCACAGGATCCTTAATGCTGCACCAGCCCTGCTTGACAGAACTTGACATTGACCAGTGATAACCTCAGGTATGACCATGGTTTTGAGGAATTTTGAGTCCAAGCCATTTTGGCACTGTTCAGACTTTGCCTTTTTCTCCCAACAGTTTCACCTATCACAATCACCTGCTGTTATTATGTGTTCCCTATCTTTATAAGCAGAGGCTTAGCCAGCCATGCATCCACCTGTCTTTTGCACAGGCATTTACAAAAGTGGACGAGTAGATCTCAAGATTGTGTGAACCAGGCACTTGCAAGCTGCAGACTCTTTCCGACTGCTTTAACATTTTAAAAACCGACTGCTTTAACTTTTTAATAGTCAAAACAATTTTTGTCATTTTAACAAGGAATTTGGAAAGGATTTTAAATATATGTATGTACCTCTTTTAGCAATTTTCCAGGTGGCCTTGTTGGAAAGCCAGATTTGATTTTTCTGGGGGATTAATTGAAGTGGGACATCATCAAAGTTAGACCCCTGACCTCCATATTGACTATTGATGGATGGGCTTGCACATCCTTTTTCAAGTTTCTTGCTAACTCCCGGTTTATAAACGGTACCATTCATTTGTCAAAATGCACATGTCCTTTAAACTCATGGCAGCATGTTCACAAGAATGATGATATGTTTAGGGAATCAGGGACTTTTCAGGAACTAAATCCATTGTGTGGTCAATTGATTGATTGGTGTTTTATGTCATATCAGTCCAGCCGCTGTGATGTTGCCAGTTTTAGAGGAAGAGTAGAATGAGTTTATTTGTCAATGGGCACCTAATTCCAATTCATTACCAATGGTCATTTCATCCACTAAGTAATATTATAACGTATGTTCAATTGGAGGAGGTAAGACTTTGCTGAGAATTAATTCCATTTGGAAATCACTCCACTGCACAGTTAACAAATTAATCTGGCGGCTTACAATGGACAAATGTGTCATACACCTGACCATCTGAACCCCTTGGGGCCCCTGATTACAAAGGAAACCACCAACTTGAAACCACTAAGTGGAAAAATATTGATTCTTATCCCATGATTTGAGCTAATTCAGGACTGGATAAATATTTTTTGGAGAAAAAAAATGTGAATAGCTGTCAAATGGGGAAATACATGAACGAAAACTCTTTTGAAAGCCATCATTATAGGTTGTCTCCAATTCACATTATTGAGTTCAGATATAAACCTATGGCTGAGTTATCAAGGCAGAAAAAAAATCAGCATTTTCAAATGAACAAAGAAGGATACCCTTAGAAGAACAAATTGCTAAGAAAAAAACATTTTTAAACTTCTCATGACTGATTACAAGGACAGATGAATAGATGAACGGATGGATGAACTAACAGAATCATTTCCAATATACTCCCCATTTCTTCAAAACATCGGGTGTGGCCGTGGGAGTCCCGTAACTGCTGTATGGCATAATACAAATTTATAATGTAACACAATTTAAAAATGTTATGTATGTCATTTATTGATAAATAATATCTTTCATATAAATCATTTATAATATCTCTAAAATATATATTACTGTATAAAACAAGCATATATTTGTGTTGGCTTTCATTAAGTGTATGTACAAACATGGCATTTCCTTCTCACCAGGCAAATTCTTATTAACATAGTTATCAGTGTCCTTATATATAATTCACTGAAGAGCTAAATTCATAGACAGACAAGTTTATTTGTATGAAATTGTAATAATGTACTAAGTATATGTTCATCAAGTGAACGGTTAGTAATATGAAGTTATAAGTTTAATGAATTTGTGAATTCTAATTTACATTATGAAAGACAAAACATTCCCAGTTTTACCACAAATAAATTTACAAAACAATGTCCTTTTATTTTATATCATTTCTTAATATCTATTACAGAATCAAGATTTCATCTTCAAGTCTATTCGGTCGAGTGAGGAGTGGTTATTATTTAAAATAGTCTGAAACTAAACATTTTAGAACCACTGCCCTATAATTTACAACAGGGAAGTATCCCCCAAAGTTTATTTACACAATACAACAATACACAGATGAATTAAGCTTAAGGGCAGTAAATAAAGTCATGAACATGGTTCCAATAATGTGATATGTTTATAGTTTATCTACAGGTAAATGCTATGATAGGGGAGTATGTTTGTATTCAAATAAATTGCATTTAAAAGGCATGTTTTTTCTCAATTCTCTGAAGTCTGTATATGCATCAAAGTACATTTATGTACATTTCTTTCTGAGCTTTTGTCATTTTGCCACTGAAATGTGACCAATAACAAAAAAGTGATGAAATTATTTGGATTAATTGTTTTAGATTTTATTTCAAGAAATAACTTTAATTTTTGGCAACAGTTCTCAATGAAACATAACAAAATAGATTAATAATGTAGTTTATGTGCGTTTTAAAGGAATGTATCAGAATTCTGGGGTAATTCAATATTAAAATCAAACCCATTAAATTAGTTATAAATGCAGACACATATGCATACAGCAAGACATTCTGCTAAGCAATCCTTAATGATGGATTATCTCTTTAAAAAATAAATTTCACATAGTTTCCTGGGTATGAAATAATACGTACGAGTTGGAAATCCCTGCCCGGAAACTGGTTCGCTGCTAAATATCCTACACACACGTATTAAAATGCGTATATATATTTCAACAAACAGAAAATTATTGAATTTTATGCTCGTAGTTGATAATTTGCACTATATTCTCAAATTTGACCCCCATATATATACATTTGTGATTATGTTATGAGCCTGGATGTCTCACTAGGCTATGGTTATGAGCTTGGATGTCTCAATAGGTTATGGTTATGAGTCTGGATGTCTCATTAGGCTTTGGCTATGCCTATGGGCCTGGATGTCTCATTAGCCATTAGGCTATGGTTATGAGCCTTGATGTCTCATTAGACTATGGTTATGGGTCTCGATGTCTCATTAGGCAATGATTATGAGTCTGGATGTCTCATTAGACAATGGTTATGGGCCTGGATGTCTCATTAGGCTATGGTTATGAGCCTGTTTGTCAAAGTAGGTTATCGATATGAGCCTGGATGTCCGATTAGGTTATGGTTATGAGCTTGGTTGTCGGCCGCCCTTAGGGCAAAACATTTGTAATTTTTCTCAAACTTTTCGCGATATAAGTACCTTTTCTGACAATTTTATTGGTCGGCATCCATTCAAACTTCACAATGTCCCAATTTAATTATATATGTAACAATTTTTCTGAAATATTACCTGACAACGCTATTTAAATTATTAAACTAAACAAGAGTTGACTAAACAAGACAGTGTCATTGCCAAAGCCCACATCTGGGCTTCCAGCACTCTTACATAGGGTCCAAATATGGGCTTTCAGCACTGAACCAGTTAATGATTATAAGTATATTACAAGTACATAAGACCTACAGTGTAGCATATGCGTATTTTCAATGATTAAAATAATAACTGTAAAACGCCAATATAAAAGACGGTCTTGAATATCAGGGACCATTATTGAATGGCACAGAGTTATTTTATATGAAAAAAATCCCAAATAAATTCAATATTAATTGACAGATGCGTTTCCGGACAGGTGTCTTCGATTCATATTTAATATTTCATAAACAGGAAACTATATAAATCATGTTGCTGAAGAGATAATCCACCTTTAATCTTTATAAAATTCAATAATGTAAAACAAAATGCAGAAATGATGAACAATCAACAAAAACACATAAATGGAATGCATGTTAGTAAAATTCATTGTTTATATTCGTAGTTGCATAGCACAATGTTTGTTCGTGGCTGGTTAACCATTTCATGATGGGAGTTGCACTGGTGCAGCATTAAAGATCCTGTGCCAGTGCATTCTCTTATATATGAGACTGCCATAAGGAGCCTCACATATATAAGAGAATGCACTGGCTTACAAGGTCAAGGTAAATATGGTTAGGCCAATGTATTCTCTTATATATGCGAGGCTCCCTATGGGAGACTCGCATATATAAGAGAATGCAATGGCACAGGGTTTTTAGCAAAATTTCAGGAAGCCCCCATTATGAAATGGTTATATTTGTAGTTGCATAGTGCAATGTTTGTTCGAGGAAGGATAATAATTAAAAAAATTCACACAGTTCTTATTGAAGTAGATTGTAAATTTTATTTCAGAAATAATGTTAAACAACTCTAAAAAATTTATCCACTGAGAGTGCGAGTGAATGGAACTATTGGAAAAAGGATTAAGTCATGTTTGACATGTCCGAAACCTGTTGGTCCAATTATACACATTTTCACAAAATATGACTGTAAATGACTTGAAATCCCAACACTAATTGACAATTAATGTTCTCTCATATAATTTGTCAAAGTTTGTGAAGGCACTTTTACATCAGCAGAGATACATGGTATTGTAGGTATAGATAGGAAAATACATAGTAATATATATATGGTATCATTGGTATACATAGGAAGATACATGGTATCGTACGTATGCATTGGACAGTGATGTTCATTCAGCAGAGATACGTATTTTGGTATCGAAGGTATGCATCAGACGTGACATTCATAAGTTAGTATAAACTATCTAACAATAATGCAATAATCACAAATAAACACCATGCAGTTGTTAGTGGAATCAATCTCAGGTTAAATTATACAATATTACAAACTGATTATTTGCTACAGGTAGTGATAGAGTAACAACTTCCCATTCATTCATTTGGAGGGATGTTTAGATAACAAGTTCAACAAACATACCGTTGGACTTGTCAGCTGAACATGCATACAATGGGTATCAAGTCATCAGTGATCATCAGCATTGATTTACAAGCCTTGAAATAGTGTGTCTGTCATTTGCAGAATGAGGTCCCCAGAGGGTGAATTTAGTGATGCCACCCCGCATAGCGGGCAAATGACAGACACTCTATTTCAAGGCTTGTTGATTTATTACCCTTTCCTTTCTAATGGATTCTCCCATTCATTTATAAAAGTATATATTGGAATGGTATATTATTCATTTGGAGGGATGTTAAGGATATATTAGCGGATGCAGCCAAATAAAAAGATGATACAAGTGCAGAAGAATTCATATTCATTGGTGGGAAATGTTTAGATAATAAGTTCAACATACAACCTATGGTAATTTGTTGAACTTGTTATCTGAACATTTCCTATGGGATAACTACTCGTCAATGAGTATTTAGTATAGAAGGGTTAAAGAGTTAAACTCTGCTCTGACAGTGGAACTTTAGTTTGACATCAAAATCTGACATCTCAAATATAAATAAAGATTAAATTCAGAGGTGGCAGTATTATGTTCACACATTCTTCATAAAAGTATAAAGTTGTTTTGTTAAGTAGGTCTGAAACTTTTTTTGCATTGATTCAATGTCCAATATATTCCTTGTTACAATGTGTATTATTTATCAATGATATTAACCCTTTACCCAACAAACCGGCCAAAACCGGCCAAATAAAGCTTCAACAGCCTAAAATATCTTCGGTCTGTCTCAATAAAACCATACACATATGGATATCATTGGAAACGGCTCCTTGACCACATTGTGATAGTTACAGTTAGCCCTGTGCCAATGCATTCTCTTATATATGCGAGTCGACCATAGGTCGCCTCGCATATATAAGAGAATGCATTGGCCTAAAGAAAAATCTTTTTTAAACACTTTTTACCATTTTTTCTTACATTCTTTAACAATTTTATAATTTTTAATGTGTTAAGCCAATGCATTCTCTTAGATATGCGAGGCGACCTATGGTCGACTCGCATATATAAGAGAATGCATTGGCACAGGGCCATTCTGTTGGGTAAAGGGTTAAGTACTCTCACGCCAAGTTAAAGATAGTAAATTATGGCAAAGGTTCAGCTCTTCAAATTTTATTGAGTTCAACCTTGTAGTGGGCCTTTTAATAATTGTATATTTTGGTTTATAAATGTTGTATCTTGTACTGATGAACAAAGACTCTATCTTTTAACCCTTTCATGACGGAGCTGGACTGGTGCAGCATTAAAGATCATGTGCCAGTGCATTCTCTTTATATGTGAGTCACCCATAGGGAAAATATATAAGAGAATGCACTGGCTTACAAGGTCATGGTAATTATTGTTAGGCCAATGTATTCTCTTATATATGCTAGACTCCCTATGGGAGACTCTCGTATATATAAGAGAATGCACTGGCATATGGTTTTAGCAAATTTCAAGAAGCTCCGGTCATGGAAGGGTCCACATGCATTTTTCAATACTATGCAGCCAGCAAGCACCGACTGCATACAAGCTGTCACAAGGTGAATTCTTGAAACAGAATGTATAGTAGTAAAATCAGGCACTTGAAAAATATACCAATTTCACTCATAATGAAAAACAAAAGAACTAATGAAACATCAATCCACACGGTTCTCATGCTAAGACTCTTCATCGCAGGCCACCTACCGAACTGACTCTTAGCCGTCACTGGTTTGTCCATTTCAAGTGGCTCGGAAATTCCGACGTCATTTTCTGCTGAAATTCTAAAGAAATAGTCATTGCCTTCCATGAGGCTTGCTGCATTGTAGGTCAAGGTTTTTCCGTCGGTGGTTCCGATCTTGACCCACATTGTCCTGGATGCATCACGTCTTTCGATGATGTATGACTTGATGTCAGAGCCTCCGTCATCCTTCGGTGGTTGCCAGTTGAGCGTAACGGAGTTACGGCTGACATTAGTAACTTCAATAGGTCCTGTTGGTTTCTCTGGTACATCTGCAAGAAATATTTGGTTGCAAATGTAAACCCACCAAAAGTACTATGAATCGACACATTGTCAGTGGCCAGTTCAAAAGATTAATGCAGGAATAATTATGCCAACAATGAAGCCATTTATCTTACATCGTAAGTGTCTGCAGTAACCAAGTGCAGTGAAAGTTCATTTGAAACCAGGGTCCGCGCTAGACTGAAATATACTTTTGCCAAATATTTTTACAAATTAAAATATTTTTTACCAAATATAGTATTCCCTCCACCCATTGGTCCTAACACTATCAGATTAACTGCATCTTTTCCTAAACCTTATAAAACATCACTAATACAATTATTGTTAGAGTTTCATGAATGGTATTGATTGACCAATATTTTTCATCTTTCTTGATGAATTAAAAAGTGACTTGCCATCTTTTGCAAAATGAAAATAAATTTTTCCAAATGTGAATTATTTTTGCCATTGGCAAATTTGGCAACGCGAACCCTGTTTGAAACTAATGAGCTGCCATTATTCTAACATAAAAATTGTTCTGCTGAGAGTTTTTGGAAGGTTTATTTGAATTTCAACAGTTATAAAGACGGCATCGGTAATGAAATAATGTAAAATTTATAACAAACACAATCTACTGTCTAAATTATTGGAATATAGGTTTGATGACAATAAATTACAGTTATTTAACCAGAAGATCTTACGTTTCAGCTAAGCTTGATAATACATTTTTGGAAAACAGTCAGTGGCAGACAGCCAAAGTGAGACACAAACCTATGATTTTGACGTCAAATTTAGCTCTGTCCTCTCCGGCCTCATTCTGAGCCAGGAGAATATAGACGCCATCTTCTTCTTTGGTGATCTTTTTGATCGTCATTGATGTGGATTTGTCTGAGATGTCCATTGTAATTCTGCCCTGAGAGACGACTGGTTTGTCGTTCTTCGTCCAGGAGACTGTCGGTTTTGGCAAACCAGACACGTTGACTGGGATCTTCAATGTTGCTCCAGCAGACAAGACAATTCTGTCTCGGTATTTGTTGTCAAACTCCAGTTTTGGAAGAGCTGAATGAGAAAATATGAATCCAGCCTCGTAAATAAATTGATTATCACTGATCTGTATAGAAGGAAATGTATTGAGGCCAATGAATTGAACATAAGCTCATTTTAGCAGTCCCAATTGTTTGAGATCTAAATTGCTGTTTTGCGATTGATTTTTTTTTAAAGGATTACTGTTGATACTTATAACATTTACAATCCATCAAAAGCAAGATATTTCTCATATTAGGCATGCTATCATGTATATATGACAGGCCCTATAGAGGAACAGCATCAAGAATATAGTCTGTTGAAAAAGGTGACACAAAGGCTTATAACACTACAGCATTGAAGGTGAACAATACAACTATTTCCATCTATATTTTCTTATCCATAATCCTCTCACCTTGAACCTCGAGTTGTCCAGAAGTTGAAACGGATCCGAGGTCATTAGATGCTTCACATTTATAGGTTCCAGTGTCCTTCTCGATAACCTCTGAGATGGTCAGTGAGGCGATTGTGTTCTCGTAGGTCATCTGGATTCTCTTAGTGTCGGACAGCTGTCTGTTATCCTTCATCCTGAATATAAATAGGGTTATATATATATTTGGACTTATCACATAATTAGCACCTATTTTAAAACCAGGACTCATATTTTTTAATAAGACACACGTGTATTATTGGCACACGCAGTGATGTAAGAGCTTAGTGCAATTGTGTTAGTGTCAATGCCAAAACTTTATTATTATGTTAATTGGAATATAATTATTTTATTTTATTTGTGGTGGGTTATTTAGTGTTGACTGTGAGCTAAACATGGGTGATAAAGAGTGGTTGAACAATTTTGTCAACATTAAAAGACACATTTAAAATGGAACTATATTTTTTCTTGAAGGTGTCTTTACTTCCTCTTTGGTTGTGATAAGGATATCAATATTAATTCTTTTAAACTCCAGCCGTTTCGAGATCGGTCTTCAGTTCAAAGAATCTTGTCGTCTAACAAGAATGTCCTTTTATCAATAGGGCTGGTTTTTTTTTAATTTTAATATCATATTTAATGTTGATATCATAAGGGATACTGCAAATATTTATGTTGTAGTTGTACTAACCATGTGATGGATGGCTGGGGTTCACCACTGATCTTACACTCCAGGATGGCTGTCTCTGTTAGTAAAACTGATGTGTCTGGGACGCCCTCCAATACAGACGGTGCTTCTCCAACTACAAAGTAAAAGAGATAATTCCATGAAAGATTCCAAAGACTCATTAATTTGGTTGGTACATTACAATGGATCATCAATATGACGCTGGATGATGAAAAGAAAAATTAATTGTCACTTCTAGAATTTTATAAATACTCCACCAAATTACATGTTCACTTTCTCAGTGACTCAGGGAAAAATTAGTCATTATGACTCAATACTAGTCATTTTGATTAACACAATTGTAGTCTAATGGCTAATTCCTTAGTCGTTATGACTAACATTACCCTAGTCATTTGGAAAATTTGATTCCATAATGTTAGCTCAACAGATCTTTTGTATAAAACAAATGAACCAATTCTACTCATACAGCTTTTCTTCAGCATGTCAATATAAAGAAACTACATTAGATGTGCCATAAATGCAGGATTACTATTAAAATAGGTAGAAACGTATCACTAAGTTGCTTCCACTTTCAATTTCAGAGAAGATAACTGGAAATTAAATCATGTGACATAATTATACTCACTGATTGGTTCCCTGGCAATGACCGGTTGAGATGGTTCTGAAGGTGGACTGAGTCCAGCCTTGTTCTCGGCGATGATGCGGAACTCGTATTCTTTTCCCTCCATGAGATCCTTGACGACGAAGCTCGACTCCGGGATGAGGATATTCTCGCTGACTACAACCCATTTAAAGCTGCGATCAGGTTTCATCTCGACCATGAAGTTAGAGATGGGACTTCCTCCGTCAGTCTCGGGAGTGGCCCATTTAAGGGTGGCCTGTTCTCGGTTGATGTCGATAACTTCTGGTCTACCTGGAACACTTGGTTTGCCTGCAGAAAAACCATATATATTTCACAATAATCTTTCACTTCCAATATCTTTTCTTTGCGGTTAACCGTCGACATCAATTAACTATGTAATGTCAATGTTTAGGTTTTTTGTTTACATCAGGATTTAAGATCATTCGGGATTAATTTTTTAACTCTTTGATGACTGGTGCGGCATTGAAGATCCTGTGCCAGTGCATTCTCTTACATATGCAAATAGGGAGCTTCGCATATATAAAAGAATGCATGGCTTACAAGATCAATGTAAATATGGTTAGGCCAATGCATTCTTGTATATATGCGAGGCGCCCTATGAGCAAATCGCATATATAAGAGAATGCATTGGCGAGGTCCCCAGAGGGTGAATTTAGTGCCACTGATCAGAATCTGTAAATCATTGAAGTAAAATGACACTAACCCCATGGATCGGCTGCTTTGATTGGGTTAGTCGGAACGGATGGTTCTCCGATTCCAGCCTCATTCTCAGCAGACACACGGAACTCGTAATCATTCCCCTCGATTAGATCGAAGGCAGTGAATTTGCTTTCCTTAACAGGTGATTTGTTGGAGCGCAGCCATCTTGTGCTGGTTGATTGTTTACGCTCGATAATGTAGCCAGTAATAGGTGAGCCGCCATCTTCAGCTGGTGGTTCCCATGACAACACCATAGATGACTTGGTTACTTCCAGAACCTTGATGTCTTTTGGCGCGCTAGGAGCAGCTGTAATAAGTTAAATTAACATGTTTAGAAATAGTTAATTTAAGTCAAATAATATGATTCAAGGTTGTGAGATAAGAACATTTATTATATGCTCAACAGTGAATTATAGAAAAAAAACGCGTTTAGATAAACATCGATATCACCCAGAAGGGGATATAGAATAATATACTTTCACACTAGCTCGCGCGTGCGACCGATTCACTTGCATGTACCAATACTGTTTCCGGTTTGTACTGTTGAAGAAGGACAAAGTGAAAGAACCCATTGTGATATTCTAATTTATATTATATTCACTGATATTACATTTATAATAAAAAATCTATTTTATGTTGAAATTCGACATATTTATGGGGGGGGGGGAATAAAGGGAAGAATACGGGAACTATCCACTCAAAAACACTAGATATCCTCTATTTATTTAATCTTATTGGTGTGAATTAATGTGAGAACATATGAAAACCACTTATATTGAGCCTTATGGCTATTATTGTGGGTCAAAATCATTATCTCAGGCAACATTGGGGTACATGGTGATTTAATACCTGGATATCTCTTTTTGAATCCCTCGGTTCCACCTCAAGTTTAAAAATCAACATCCAGGTATTAAATCTCCATGTTCCCCCGCCGTTGCCTGAGATCCAAGGTGTGGCATAATAAGTCAAAAAAGTACTTAAAATTGATTGAACTTGAACTTAATTTTTTATAGTAATGCTTCATTGCAAATTTTGTTGAATTCTGGTTAATAGAACTAAAGTTTATTGTCTGGAAATGAAAAGTTAATGGACAGACAGATGGAAAGACAGACAGGCCTCAACATAATTTATCTTTCCAATGGGCGTACACTGCTGAAAACATATCTGGACATTAAAACAGTATATTGGAAATTTGCAAAATACCCAATCATCGAAATTGGCAACGGTAATAAGCAATGCTGTAGGAAACGCCGTGGCAACATGTGGAATCTAACATGCCACATCATTAAATTTGCCATGGGATTATTTTTCTTAATTTTGAGGGCAGGATACCGACATGTATGTTTGAGACGTACCAAATGGACATTTAGCAACTGTTCCTTTATCCATTTCAGCAGGTTCACTTATTCCCATCTTGTTTTCAGCAGACACACGGAAGTAGTACTCGGTACCCTCAACCAGCTTCTCGATAGCGCAGGTGAGGATTGTGGCTTCAATGGTGCACACTTTCAACCATGTATTACGTTTGGTATCTCGTCTCTCGATGAAGTATTCTTTGAGGTCGCATCCTCCGAGGTTGGTGGGTGGCTCCCATTGTAGTGAGATTTTGTCTTTCTGTACCTTAACCACACTCAAGTTGATTGGTTTTGATGGTTTGTCTGGAAGAGAATATGATGCATAGACCTCATGTTTTATTACTATCAAACCAAAAGTTAACAAGAGCTGGGCTGTTGTTCACTGCATACACCCATGTGGCATACCGCCTAGTGTGGGCATACCTAAAACCCATGGCTGAGATATTCAGGCAGACAGACAAAATAAATAAACATTTTCAGATAAACATAGATGAATAACTCTAGAACGGAAAGCCCAAATAATACGATTGAGTGCTATATTGAATGTCCTCATAGTGGTGAAAATACATACCAAATTTCAACCTATGGTTGAGATATCAGCTTGGACGGACAAATAAACCAACATTTCCTCATAAACAAATATTAACAATTCAAGAACAGAAAACCAGAATAAGATGATTGAACATTTCTCTGAATGTCCTCATAGTGGTGAACATCTATACGAAGTTTCATTGAGATCTGACAACCTATGGTTGAGATATCTGCCCAGACGGACAGCAAGACGCCCCGACGAATGCATGTTATCTTAGTATACCCACCATTTCCTTCGGTCATGGGGGTATAACAATAGAGTAGAGTAATGTTAGCTGTAGCCATTGAAGGCTGCATATATGTGACCCGCCATATCAAATCCAGTCGTAAGTCGGGATTTTTTTACCCTGTGCCAATGCATTCTCTTATATATGCGAGTCGACCATAGATCGCCTCACATATATAAGAGAATGCATTGGCCTAACAATTTTTTATCATTTTTTTAAAATAAATGTTTCTTACAAATTTTAGGACATAAAATAAAAAACATCCATTACCCTGCAGGGAGCCCCACACATATATAGAAGCATATATAAGAGTGTAGCCTGCTCATGTTTATCTGGGGCTCTGTATGGGTGAAATTATAAAATTGTTAAAGAATACAAGAAAAGAAAAAATTATTAAAATTGTAAAAAATTGTTAGGCCAATGCATTCTCTTATATATGCGAGGCGACATATGGTCGACTCACATATATAAGAGAATGCATTGGCAGAGGGTAAAAAAAATCCTGACTTACGACTGGATTTGATATGGCGGGTCACATATGGTTTTAATAACAATCGACGGATGCATGTTATCTTAGTATACCCACCATTTCCTTCGGTCATGGGGGTATAACAATAGAGCAGTGTAATGTTAGCTGTAGCCAGTCTAATTCCTTGTCAAAAATCATTTGAAAAATTCTTCTTCAATCTGACATCCAAGTCAATTCTATTTACAGTACATCCATATTAATGATTAGTTTTATATAGAGCTTAATCAAACATATGACCCAAACAAATACTGAAGCAAAAGAATGATCATGTCTCCTTTAGGATGGACATCATACATCCAACCAAGTCAATAAAGCAAAATAAGATCTTTTCACTGTGTCCTCAAAGTTCTCCGTATTTCCATATGGTTTATGATGTAGGATCACCATAATTCTTCGCTGAGATATCAGAATCAATAGACTGAACTATTTACAAGTTTCAAGGATATATATATGAGTTGATGTGAGATATCCACTTACCAAGTACTGAGATTTCAAAGTCTGCCTCCGCAGTTCCGACTGCGTTTTCAGCGACTATCTTATACAGTCCAGTATCCTCGATACAGGAGTTCTTAATGGTCAGTATACTGTGGTCCTCAGTGGTCTCGATACCAACTCGCTGTGACTTCTCAAGTGGTTTTCCGTCGATCAGCCATTTGATCGATGGTGATGGAATTCCGCTTGTGTTGACTTGTAGCACCAATGATGCATCAGCTTTGATAGTCTGTGCACTCTTAAAGCGGTTGTCATACTCAAGCTTGGGTGTAGCTGAAATAATGATGATAAGCGTTATTGCACATGTTGGTAACTGTGACAAGAACATAATATCTTTTGGAGGTGAAGCACTCTAGGAGGTATGTTGAAAATTATTTTTTTAACCCTTTACCCAACAGAAGGGCCCTGTGCCAATGCATTCTCTTATATATGCGAGTCGACCATAGGTCGCCTCGCATATATAAGAGATTGCATTGGCTTAACACATTAAAAATTATAAAATTGTTAAAGAATGTAAGAAAAAATGGTAAAAAGTGTTAAAAAAAGGATTTTTTTTAGGCCAATGCATTCTCTTATATATGCGAGGCGACCTATGGTCGACTCGCATATATAAGAGAATGCATTGGCACAGGGTATAACTATAACCATCACAATGTGGTCAATGAGCCGGTTCCAATGATATCCATATTTGTATGGTTTTATTGAGACAGACCGAAGATATTTTAGGCTGTTGAAGCTTTATTTGGCCGGTTTTGGCCGGTTTGTTGGGTAAAGGGTTAAATTCAATTTACAGTCAGTCAGGTCAGCATTACCAGGCAATTTTGCCAGAGAAATTTGACGAGACAGCCTGGTCAAAAATCGCATCTTAAAACTAAACATCTTCTGTTCTAAGTGATGGTAATGTGTTAATACCAAACATACATTACTCAGGAATTAAAAAAAATAATGACATAATACTAATGCTATACATCAACAAAGAATATTTTGTTCTCAATAATTTTGAGTAACATTTTCAACTGATTTACCATAAGAAAAATAGTTTGCATTTTGTCTCACTAGTATACTGATGAAATTTAATTGTCACTGTTTGTCATTGTCTGAAGTTAGTTTTGTCAAGCTTTGTTACTATTTTTAGGTACACTAATGAAAAATTTACAGCGTGAATTTTTTTAAATTTATACTCACTATGAATGGCCATTTTGCATTCTGTCATCACACCGCCCATGAGGTTCTTGGCTTCACATCTGTAGATTCCGGCATCGGCGACCTCAGTCTTATGGATTACTAGACTAGCGACCTGGTCCTCGTAACTCATTTCGTATTTTGGACTCTTCCTGATCTGTTTGTTACCGCGTGACCACCTGAGCTCAGCTTCGGGCTCACCGATAGACAGGCCACATTTCAAGATGCAGTCGTTAGTAGCGACAACTGTGGTCTCCTGGAGTCCTTGGAGAAGCACTGGTGGCTCGCCAACTAGAAAAAGAAGAAGTCAAGGGATCTTATAATAAATAATGTTAGTGCCAGGTCCGATTTTTGTATCAACCCATATACCCTGTGCCAATGCATTCTCTTATATATGCGAGTCGACCATAGTTCGCCTCGCATATATAAGAGAATGCATTGGCCTAACAATTTTTCATCATTTGTTATTATTTTTTACAATTTTAATAATTTTTTCTTATAATCTTTAACTCTTTCAATACCAGGCTTATTTTGTAGGTTTAGTGCCAGGGAATCTTACGTTTTTCATGGGCATCAAAATTATTACTATGAATACTTGGTGATAGTATTGAGTTATAACATGCCCCTAAGGTTTAATCCAGTTTGTTTATAAATTCGCTATAGCATGCTTAAGCATACCCAAAACAAATTCAACCCAAAAAACAAAAATAATTCTAATTTTTTTTTTTTTTTTAGGGCCGATTTTACAGGCGTAAATTAGGGCCGATGAGATTGGCCCCTGGCACTGAAAGGGTTAATCAAGTGAAAGCAATGAAGCAATTATTCCAGTTAAAAGTTTTTTATAATAATGACAAAATGATGATATTTCTAGGGTAATTCTTTTTGAATAAACAATGTAAAAAAAATAGCAGGAATTTGTTTTCTATAACCTATCTGATTCCAAATTTTGTACATGTTCTTTTTGCAAATTTTACATGCAAATAATAGATCATATTTTGAAAATCTTTGAAATTTTGCCATTTATTCAACAACCAAGTTCCAGTTTCAGTCACATATCCCAAAAAATCTCAATTTAATGTTAAAGCTGAATGATACAGTAGATGTGAATTTCTAAAACGCACCTATTGGCTCTATAACCTTGACTGGGCCGGCGGAGTTAGATGGTTCTCCGATTCCAGCTTTGTTTTCGGCTGCCACTCTGATTTCATACTCTCCGTTCTCCTTCAGCCCCGGGATGCTGTATGTTGTCTCAGGTACCTGTGTTGTTTCGTTAGCTCGGGTCCATTTGAATGCACCGATAGCTCGGTACTCAACAGCGTAATTAAATATGGGGGATCCACCATCGTCGGAGGGTGGTGCCCATTTGAGAGCCACAGATTGTCTGTCTGTTCCGGTAATTTCTGGGACAGCAGGCTTGCCTGGTTTGTCTGCGAATAATAAAGGTTTTAATTCAGTATATTAAATAGATATTAAAAGAAACCATCAATTATCAAACAGTAATTAATTTTTAAATATATGTTGAAATTTCATATATTCGGAAGAAAAACAAGATGGCAATCTCCCCAGGGTTTCTTCTCCGAATTAACGCTCGCAAATTACTATTTCCTTGGCTTCGGGGGTAAAAAATATTTGATTCAAGTCGAGGAACCCACCCATCACAGCTCAGAGTAATCAGATATCGATGTTTGAAATCTATTATTTTAATTTTCAATAGACAGTCAACGAGAAGAATTTCAGGTGACCAAATTGCGTATAAAGATGGATAACTCTAAAATCAAGTGGCTTTTTGTGTCAGATATTTGACAACCGGCAAAATTTCGTTGAACAAAATGTTGATAAATAACAGGTTTTGTGCAATTTTATACTATAGTTGATTGTGCTTTTCATTATTTTTGGGCAATTATTAGATTCTGATAACTGAAGCGGCATTTCACAAAATGTTGTTGGAATGTGATGATATGGGGACCCTCTGATCGGATTGAGTACCTTTAATGATTTAAACATAATAATTATGTTCATTAACATATTTCAAATTATCTGAGATTTTAAGTTGCCTAGCAACTATTGCAGTAAACAAACACACTAGACCCCTGCACTGAAATGTTATGCAATTGTGTCATCTGTAAGGTGTGACTCAAAAAGGCTGTATTTCTACAAGTACCTATATCATTTCCAATATTGTGAAACAACATTTAGAAAAAAATATTCTCATCATCGTCTTTCCATGTTGACTGCATATAAATGGTAGACAATTATGATTTGTATGGTTCACAATTTACCATTAGAATAATTTTAGGAAAAAAAAACTAGCTATACCACCAGTTACAGTGAATAAAAGAGAAAATTAACCTTTTACCCAACAAACCGGCCAAAACCGGCCAAGAAAGCTTCAACAGCCTAAAATATCTTCGGTCTGTCTCAATAGAACCATACAAATATGGATATCATTGGAACCGGCTCCTTGACCACATTGTGATAGTTACAGTTATGCCCTGTGCCAATGCATTCTCTTATATATGCGAGTCGACCATAGGTCGCCTCGCATATATAAGAGAATGCATTTTTTCTTACATTCTTTAAACAATTTTATAATTTTTAATGTGTTAAGCCAATGCATTCTCTTATATATGCGAGGCGACCTATGGTCGACTCGCATATATAAGAGAATGCATTGGCACAGGGCCGTTCTGTTGGGTAAAGCGTTAAACTCACTGAATTGATCCTTGGCCTTGATGTTGGCCGACGGTTCGCTTGGTTTGCTCTTGCCGACCTTGTTCTCGGCGATCACTCTGAATTGGTAGGTACTATCCTCCATAAGGTCCTTGATGTTAAGACTGGTCTCAGTGATGGCAGTTTTGTTGACTTGTACCCATCTGGGACTCATGCCAGACATACGCTCGATATGATAGCCTGTGACTGGAGAGCCGCCGTCATTCTCGGGTGCTTGCCATGTGATCACGGCAGATGATCTTGTGATGTCACTGACAGTAGGTGCAGCGGGTGCATCAGGTACAGCTGGGGAAAGCAAGGATTACATACAAAAAATAGAAAGTAGAACAATGGAATATGCAGATTTCCCTTACTTATCACCATGAGAATACACATTAAAAATTGCCATAAGGATTGAAGAATTTTTTTTATTAATTTTAGGCTATCACAATAATAAATTTGAGTCGAAGTTTGTAAAATTTATAATTTTTTGTAAAATTTTATTTTCATAATATCGGAAGGCTTACAGTGACACTATGAACTTATGCCATATGCCAATAACCTTCTGACCTGGATTCAGAAACTCATTTTCAAATTTTCTGATGGCATGGGACTTTGGCTCCTATTTTTGCCATTAAAGTTGGATAGATTATATGTGTCACATGTTGTTTTGGATGTATTTTTTCGGAGAACAGAGTTTTGTAAAAGTTTCATGCTATTGTGCTCATTGAGTTTGGAGGTATTCCATCGTCTTTAAGTGTATTCCTAAGCAAAATAAAAAATTACACATTTTGAAATAATGAAAAATATCAAATCCTGCTTCTTTAGTCATAGCCCTATCAAGGGTTTTCTGTTTTATTATTATTATAAACTTACAGAATGGATTCTTGGCGAGGATAGCCTCTGGAAGTTCAACGAAAGCACTAGTGCCGTTTTCGTTCTTAGCTGCCACATGGAACACATATTTGTTTCCCTCAACCAATTTTGTGGCCGTCGTTTCCAGCTCCTTGGGTTTTCCGATCTCCTGCCATGTCTGTCTGTTGTAATCACGTTTTTCGACGATGTATTCCGTCACTGGACTGCCGCCTTCATCAGCTGGGGCTTCCCATGTGAGCTTAGCAGTACTCTCAGTGATGTCACTGGCGGCCAGGTTCTGTGGTGGTGATGGTTTGTCTGAAATGTTAGGGAAATTCAAAATCATGCATATGTTCACTGAAGATATATTTGTTAGAGCAGAGTGATGGTCACAGTGCAATATTTAAAAATTCTTATTAATATTTACCTTGTAACATGAGATTCAAAGTTAAATTGGTTACCAGCACTTTTTAGGTTGCAACTTAAAACAATTTTTCTTTAAATTTTTTTCTGAGAATCAGAATCAGAATTTAATTTTTTTATTTTAGGAAGTGTACATCTATTTTCAACAAGAATGTAAAAAAGATAACCATTTGGATATATCTGAATGGAATACAATAGACTATTCACATGCAGGAAATACTCCGCTGCCCCTCAGTGGCCTCAGGGTTCACTATGGACATGCCAGTGCGGTGCGCAAAGTCACCCAATCATGGGACCAAGAACCCATTGCATAGACAATATTACACATAATTCCAGCTTATTAGGTTATCAATACAATTTCATTAATCTCGCACCAAGTAGTTGTCACTTCTCCCCTCATCACAGGATATTTCTCTATCTGAATGTAACTGAGTGTCCAATAGTACTGAATTGATACAGTAATATAATAGTACCTGGTTCTATGTTGATTCATACTGAAAAAGTTAATTTTGATCACATGATGGACCATAATATTCTCATGAGAGAAAAACTAAAAACACAGATACTGACCTAGAACAATCAGTTTGATGGTCAGAGACTGTTCTCCATTCGGGTTAGTAAAGGAGACTTTGTAGTCGCCGGAGTCTGAACGAATGAGCTTCATGAGACGTATACTGGTGAAGTTGTAGATAGTCTCCGGGATGAATCTCTTCTTATCTGGCATCGATCCGTCATTGTACGTCCAGGTAACCTTAGGTTGTGGGCTACCTTTGAATGGAATCTCGAAGACTGTTGTGGTTCCAACAGGGAAGACAATGGTTTCTTTGTATTTGGCGATGTCATACATCTCGGGTGGTGCTGCAAAGTAAAGAAACACAAGGTTCGGACATTGTTAAACCTTTCTTGACGTGAGCTGCGCTGGTGCAGCATTAAAGATCATGTGTCAGTGCATTCTCTTATATATGTGAGTCTCCCATAGAGAGCTTTGCATTTATAAGAGAATGCACTGGCTTACAAGATAAAGGTAAATATTGTTAGCAGGCCAATGTATTCTCTTATATATGCGAGGCTCCCTATGAGAGAATCACATATATAAGAGAATGCATTGGCACAGGGTTTTCGAAACATTTCAGGAAGCTCCAGTCATTAAAGAGATAAAGTGAAACATTTTACCACATAAATAGATAGAATGACACAAGTCTGGTTAACGTTATTGCACGAGTTTGTTGTGACACAATGGCAAAACAAGAACCAGCTGTGATTAAGAGTTTTACCTTGCGGCCCGACAAACGAGTGCAATAATGTTAACATGTTCACAAAACTGTGTTGTTCTATGTATAACCCTTTACCCAACAAACCGGCCAAAACCGGCCAAATAAAGCTTCAACAGCCTAAAATATCTTCGGTCTGTCTCAATAGAACCATACAAATATGGATATCATTGGAACCGGCTCCTTGACCACATTGTGATAGTTACAGTTAGCCCTGTGCCAATGCATTCTCTTATATATGCGAGTCGACCATAGGTCGCCTCGCATATATAAGAGAATGCATTGGCCTAAAAAAAACCTTTTTTTTAACACTTTTTACCATTTTTTCTTACATTCTTTAACAATTTTATAATTTTTAATGTGTTAAGCCAATGCATTCTCTTATATATGCGAGGCGACCTATGGTCGCATATATAAGAGAATGCATTGGCACAGGGCATAACTGTTGGGTAAAGGGTTAATGCACACTCTGAAGATTGTAGCTAGTAATGTACTAAAATTTAGGTCGATATTGTTTTATTTAATTGAACAACTGTGTAGTTTATGTAGACTTTACCTCATAATTTAGTCAAGATATTTTCTGTTAAAATTTACGTCAATTTCATTGCAATGACATCGGTTTGTAATGTTTAAGGACAAAATAAATTTTGTTATTAAACATTATGAAATCTGTATTTTGCTGTATTTTGCAATAATAAACCAATGGGTTTGGAATAAAAGTCATTATTCTATGAATTTCCAGCTTGGTGAGAAGTCCATCTCTGCTATTATTTCTATAACTGAAATCTTACCTTGTACAGTGAGTTTGGCCTTTGATTTCTTGCCTCTGGCTGCAATACTGACGTCACCCTCATCCTTATCATCAACATTCTTGATGACGAGTTTGTGTGTTGTTCCTTCACAGATGATATCGTATTTATCTTCGGGAGGCAGGATTGGTTTCTCGTTGATATACCAGACTACAGGAACATCCTCCTTGGAGAGCACGCACTCAAACGTGGCTGTGCCTGGGATGACCTCGACCTTCTGATCTTCCAGAGGTTTGATGATATCAACTGTCTCTTCTGTAAATCAACAAAACACAAGTTTGAAAACCTCCATCAGAATAAAATACCAATACAAGAAGAAATTATTCTCTTATAAAACGCAGAATCAATAAATACATTTTGGGAAAGAAAACGCTCTTCCTTGTACAAGCCTGAACTGTGGTTTCAGACAATTATTTTTAATTGTAGAAATTTGTCCGACCTATGTCACATTCCAATAATATACAGAAATGTTTCTAAATGTTAAATAAAAAAACGCAATCCGAATATTTGTCTACTTTTCATCATAATACATTTATTATTTTCATAGTTTTGGAAGGCATTTTTAAAATTAAATTCAGGCAATTTTAGATCATTTTAAATAATACTGAGAATATTATTTGTGAGTTATATTACTTAGTGACCTAAATATGATATTTAAAGTAAAATTTTGTTTGGGAATCAATGAAGCAGATTGTCTGGCTTATATGTTTTTCCAAAGCATTTGAAATAATATTACAAACCTTGAACGACAACAGTAGCTTTAGATGACACGGTGTCAAGTTGTACAGCATACTCGGCCTTATCATCGACCTTTATGCCCTTGATGGTAAGCACATGTTTCTGTCCGTCGACAGTGATCTTCATGTTATCCGTAGATTTGATCTTCTTGCCATCCTTCGTCCATTTGGCTATGATTTTAGGTTTAGATACAACACACTCCAATGTGACTGTCTGGCCTTCAACAACCTCAATGTTTGCCAAAGGTTTGATGATCTCCAGTGGTTCCTCTGCAATACAAAAAAATAATTGATTAACATCTTTGCTGTTAATGTCACCATTATCTGCTATAAGCCATGCAAGAGTACGAACCAAATTCAGCGCAGGCTGCCTAAATTTTTACTGGGCACCCAGAAATAATTCTGCTTAGGCCTCACCTTCTCTGGAAAGTTTCTTTATTATCAAATTTCTATAGAATCTTCTTCACATAGATTCTATTTTTTTTTTAGTTTAGTTTCTCTATATCCCCGAATTGGCAGACCACATATTGCATAATCGAGTTTCCCAATTGGTGTACATCACAATATACACCATTTGGGAACTTCAATCTGAGTCTATGTCTTCCATAGCAGATGAGGCCATGCAGAATGAGGTCCCAGAGGGTGAATTTGGTCATGCTAGCCCGCTGTGCGGGATAGCATCACTAAATTCCCCCTCTGGGAGACCTCATTCTGCAAATGACAGGCACATTAAACTCAGGCTAATAATTATTCTATTCCAAAATTAGTTCATCAAAAGATCCCTAAATGGAAAAGAGAAATAAAATAAATTAAAATTTTTAAATGCTGACCTTGGACGGTTAGTTTGCCCATTGTTGACTTGTCCCCGATTGTGCATCTGTATTTAGCAGCATCGTCCATAGCAACAGTTGGTATGGTGAGAGTATGAGTGAGGTCTTCCGACGTCATCTGGAAGTGATCGTTTGGTTTGATCTCCTTGGTTCCCTTGGACCATTTGGCCATGACCTTTGGTTTGGAAACTTCAACGGTCATCGTGACCTTCTCTTTCTCGGTGACGGTGATATCAGCCAGCTGTTTGGTGATCTTCAGTGGTATTTCTACAGAGAGAAAGCTCGGTGTCATACTCAGGCCAACAGCACAAATTAGCTATTGAATGGAAATTATATCAAACACTCGGAAAATTCAGGCAAGAGTTAACATAATATTTCTTGATGTCCATTTTAGAAGATACCACAAACTTTTATAACTCATCTAATTCTCTCACGGGCAATGTCATATAGTTTTTTTTTTGCGCCAATATGTGGGTATCTGAATGATCATGTATTTAACTGGATAATATAAAAAATAGATACATTTCTTTTTTCTAATTTCGGAACGATATCAATAACAAATAAAATAAACATTGTTATATCTGAATTTCACTAATAATTTTTTTCAGTTTACCTGAAGTTTGTGAGAATGACCAAATTATTGTCCAAAATATGCCCAAATGATTTTTTTGGATAGTGCAAATGCCGAGTAAATCGATAGACTGCAATAGACAATTTTTGCGACCAGTAGTACAAGTAAGTCCTGATTCCTATAATATATATCAACTTTCTCTCTCCTATAATAAATATCAGCTTTCTCTCTCCTATAATAAATATCAGCTTTCTCTCTCCTATAATAAATATCAGCTTTCTCTCTCCTATCTATAATAAATATCAGCTTTCTCTCTCCTATAATAAATATCAGCTTTCTCTCTCCTATAATAAATATCAGCTTTCTCTCTCCTATAATAAATATCAGCTTTCTCTCTCCTATAATAAATATCAGCTTTCTCTCTCACCTTTGACAGTAAGTTTAGCAATAGTTTCCTTCTTTTCGACTGTCATCTTGTATTTGCCTTTGTCCTTGACCTCAGCACTTGGAAACTTGAGTCTATGGACAGTGTTCTCAACGACAATGTCATAACCATCCTCAATGACTTTACCATCTTTGAACCATTTGGTTTTGCGATTTGGTTTGGAGATCTCGCACTCGAAGACGACCTCCTGTCCCTCGTCAACTGATTTGTCTGACAGAGGTTTGATAATTTCAACTGGTGCTTCTGTAAAATCAAAACAGACATTATTTTATGAAATGTTAGTTAACCCTTCCATGACTGGAGCTTCCTGAAATTTTTTTTGAATACCCTGTGCCAATGTATTCTCTTATATATGCCAGTCTCCCATAGGGAGCCTCACATATATAAGAGAATATATTGGCCCAACAATATTTACCTTGACCTTGTAAGCCAGTGCATTCTCTTATTTATGCGAGGCTCCATAGAGGAGACTCACATATATAAGCGATTGCACTGGCACATGATATTTAATGCTCCCATCACGAAAAAGCTAAAATATACTAGGAACTAATGCAGGCCCCCGCAAACCTTCAAGATTTGAGTTGATTCGCGAATCAGGATGCCGATTCGTTCATAAGATTTGAATATTTTCGAATCACCCTTCTTGTGGGTTAAAAAGAACATGAGCTTGCAGATTTTTTTTTCAAAATTTCAATTGTAACTATAGGTCTATTAGAAAACAACTTGTGTAATTGAAAAATGTATAATTTAACAGAAGTATTATGGATTGTTGGAAAGGTTATGATGATTAAAATCTATCAAGCTATGTCATTGCATGAAGAAACGATTATATTTGTATTATAGCAACATTTTTAGGATAGGAATATATCTAATAATTTTCCATAAAAAAAAACCAACTACAAAAATTTTGATCACAATTATAAATATCACACATAACTGAAAATTAATTTGAATTTGATGTAGTAGGATTAAGTCAAAACTGCACATGGCACTTCTGAATATTATGCACAAGGCACTACTCAACATTCTCCACATGGCACTACTCAACATTCTCCACATGGCACTACTCAACATCATGAAATGGCTATATGGAGTTATCTACTTTTCAGAAATCAGAGAATTTATGATAGAACCTCTACCCACCTTCAACTTGTAGCAGTGCAGAACATTTGAGGTCACCGACAACAATGCCATATTTGCCCTCATCATCAAGTTCTGAGTTCTCGATGATCAGTCGATGGACTTTTCCATCAACAACCATCTTGATTCTCTCATCAGCCATAAGGTGTCCATCATCAAAGGTCCAGCGAGACTTGATATCAGGCTGGCTGAGTTCACACTCGAATATGGCTTGTTTCTTCTCGGTAACCCGCTGGTCTGTCAGTGGCTTCAGGAACTCCAACGGAGCTTCTGTGAGGTCAAAAGGGAAACAGTTTTTAAGTGTTAGTAATTTCTCCAGGAACTAACTCGGTCTAGGAGTGCAAATTAAGTCATTGAAGGAAGAAAATATGTGATCTGTGATGGATTCTGATTGCCACGAATCCACAAATCGACCAACACAGAATTATGAGTCAAGTTTTAAAGTTACCTCATAAAATTGTGATCCAATTCAGCCTGTATTTGTCAAAATAGTTGCATAAGATTGATTTTCAAATAAGTTGAAGACAATTAACGATGCACTAATCTATGATATTTAAAGTGATGTGAAACACTCCAGTAGAGTGGCCAAATAGAAATGGGGAATAATCTTGCTCAAAGTAGTTATGTTTACACATATTTTATCCAAATTGACCACACACACCGTCATTCTTATCTATTAATTAAATCAGTGACTCGAGATGGCGAAATCTTTTTCATTAGTTTATCATTGATAGTTGCGTCCCGAATCAAGAAGTAAATATTTACAATAGAGCGTAGTTCATACGATGTTTTCTGTGGAGTGGTATGGTCGATTTGCTTGAACTTTTCGGCAAGTTAGTAGAATGTTACATTCCTCCAGTTGAAATTTCGCATGAATACTAACTTAACAGTTTCAAGCACCCGAACAAGTCCATGATATGTCTTTAAAACAATTTATGTGGGGTTGGTAATTTATCCAAGAATTAAATCGGTCCAGGAGTGCAAATCTAGGCTGCATATATGTGACCCGTCATATCAAATCCTGTCGTAAGTCGGAATTTTTTTTACCCTGTGCCAATGCATTCTCTTATATATGCGAGTCGACCATAGGTCGCCTCGCATATATAAGAGAATGCATTGGCCTAACAATTTTTTATCATTTTTTTTAAATAAATGTTTCTTACAATTTTTAGGACATAAAATAAAAAACATCCATTACCCTGCAGGGAGCCCCACACATATATAGAAGCATATAGAAGAGTGTCGTCTGCTCATGTTTATCTGGGGCTCTGTATGGGTGAAATTATAAAATTGTTAAAGAATACAAGAAAAAATTATTAAAATTGTAAAAAATTGTTAGGCCAATGCATTCTCTTATATATGCGAGGCGACTCGCATATATAAGAGAATGCATTGGCACAGGGTAAAAAAATCCCGACTTACGACTGGATTTGATATGGCGTGGCATATATATATGATCTGTAATGTTTTCTGATTGATTCAACCAACACAGAATCATGGGTCAAACTGTTAATATGACCGGCAACATAATTGACATGAAGAATGTGACATATTTCAATTCAATGTGAGGTAAAATTAAAAGTTGTCAATTTTTTTTATTGTACATTCTGCTTAAAAGCACACCTTTCTTTATTGGTGATTAAATAGTTTTATTAGTTTTACAGACTTCTATGTTATTTTGCAAGAACCAACTTCGACCGCCTTGGGTTCCTTCAACTGCAGACCATATACTACTAACCAAAACATCAACTATCATGTCCCTCTAATATACGAAGATGCAATACTTAGAACATATATATACCTTCAACAACCAACAGTCCCTTGCTGGTGATTTTGTCTTTGATTTTGATTTTGTATTCTGCGTCATCATCTAAGCTGACTGAGTCGAAGAGAAGTCTATGTCTGGTGCCGTCACAGACGATCTTAATGTTATCCGATGGTTTCACGACTTCACCGCTCTTTGTCCAGACTGCCTCGACATCAGGTTTCGACACCTCACATTCGAGACATGCTGGTTCTTTTTCGGGAACATAGATGGTCTTAAGGTTGGATATAAACTCAATTGGTGCTTCTGCAAAAAGAATTTATATTCAAATTGTTATTTTTAGTATCCAATGTTTTGACAATGAATTATTGAAAATGATGCTATGAAAACTGTAATTATTAGTGACTTGGAAGAATTCAGGAAAGGAGACTGCAGAACAAAATATAAAAAAAACTATGTTTCACATGTCATAGTTCACCTGAACAGAAGCTGAAAATTATGACCGGAGTGTAAAGAGAATATACGGGTGGATGTTCAGCTCAAATTAGCACTCCTTGATCGCTTTAGGAGATGAGCTAAAAATAGCACTCCTTGATCGCTTTAGGAGGTGAGCTAAAAATAGCACTCCTTGATCGCTTTAGGAGGTCAGTTAAAATCCACCATTGTACATAACAATTTCCAATGTCTATGAATAGATAGTAAATGACATTCCGTTCAACCATGAAACCGAAACTATAAAATAAAAGCATCATCGCACATGACAAAACAAACCTTGTATGCAGCTGAATAAACCTTGTAAGTAAATTTTTTTAAATTCACGGTTCTAGGATGGGTTGCGTTGTAATAAACACAGAACGACACATGGGTTAATTGAGTTTGTCGATACGGCACTTGTGCCATCGCGAAAAGATAAAACACGTGGCTACACAACAAACCCATTAACACTCTTATGTCGTTCGGTGTATTTATGACACCCTCTTAGGGTGGTAATAGAGCTGCCTGAGAACACAGTATTTTTATTTATTTATGACACCCTCATTGGGTGATGAGGGAGGTGCCTGAGAACACAGTATTTGTTTTTATTTGTCCTAAGCAAATTTAAAGAGTGGGTGTTGTAAGAATATGAAATATTTGTCATACCTTCTACATAGAGTGTGGCAGACGTACAAACATCTCCGATTTTGCACTCGTAGTTAGCTTCATCGTCCAGAGTAACATCAGTGATTGTGAGCGTTTGTCTCATTCCGTCCACTGTTATCCTGTATCGACCCTCCGGAACGATCTCTTTACCATCCTTATACCATGTGGTCTTAATATTCGGTCGAGAGAGCTGACATTCGAAGCAGATTGTTGTTTCTTCGACTGTCTCGGTATCTCTCAGCTTCCTGGTAAATTCTGGTGGCAGTTCTATGAAGAAAATATTTAAATTAACTAATATTATCTCGTGATCTTGCTGAATAATAGTGTGGACAACTTATAAATGGATATGTTCATCAATTCCAGGAAATATAATGACTATCCCATGCCCACATGTGTAGATAATTTTTTTTCTGAATCAATGAGGGAGGGAGGAATTTTTTTGTATTTTTTTTTTGCACATCGTAAGCACATCCCATTACCTATAATGTTAAAATGCCCCTGACTATTCACTATTTGTATTGTTGTCTATAAATTGACACATATCCACTATCAGCTAATCATAAACTTCCAGTTGTGGACAGATTGGAGATTTGAGTTTTGAACTATTTGAAAATTCTGGATAAATTTGCAAATATTTTTTATGAGGCCCTCTTTTGGTGATGAGGGGGGTGCCTGAGAACACTATTTTTTTATTTATTCGGGCCTAATGGGTGTGTAATAAAGTTGTACCATACCTTTGACAAACAGTGTAGCTTCCGTGAAGGCTTCGCCACATTCGCATGAGTATTCTGCTTCATCGTCAGGCGACACGTCGTGTATGATAAGCTGCTGTGTGGCTCCGTCTGATGTAATCTCAAATCGGCTGGTTCCCATCATTTCCTCGCCATCTCGGTACCATATGCACTTGAATGGCTTGTTGATAACGCATTCAAAGATAGCTGAGTCATTCTCGACTGTTTCGACGTCAGACAGAAGTTTGGTAAATTCAGGTCCTTTCTCTGTGAAGGGAATTAAACAAGAGTCAAAACAAAACATAGGATTTATCAAGAGATATTTTCATCATCACTCAAACTGAATATTAAGGCAACACCAGTTTTAATGTCTGGTTTACGAATATCGCCTACATCTTTTATCACAATGTTGAAAAAAAACCCCATTTAATAGTAAGCTTAAATCTGAAAAAAAAACTCAAACATGTAGACATTCTAACCAAGCCTTGAAATAGTGAGCCTGTCATTTGCAGAATGAGGTCCCCAGAGGGTGAATTTAGTGATGCTATCCCACACAGCAGGCTAGCATCACCAAATTCACGCTCTGGGGACCTCATTCTGCTAAGGTGTAAGCAGAATGAGGTCCCCAGAGGGTAAATTTGGTGATGCTAACCCGCTATGCGGGGTAGCATCACTAAATTCACCCTCTGGGGACTTCATTCTGCAAATGACAGACACCCTATTTCAAGGCTTGTCAATAAATGTAAAGCAGCCATTCTCACTCTGGTAATTGAAGGCAAAGATATCTTTATCTGTAACTTGCAACAAAAATCGAGGTAATATGAAATTAACCTACGAGAAAGTGTCGCAAAACTGAAATAAGATGAATTTCACATATATTGTAAAATTTCACGCGATTTGCTATTTTCTGATTACTGGTCGATTAGAAACTTTTTTTTATTCCCTCCTGAATCTACTTTTTTTCTAACCAGATGTTCGTAAATCAGATTTTAAAATTGGTGTCGCTTAACATTGATAAAATGTACCTTTTTATCTTCAATATTTCACCAGTTATCATCTCTGGCAACATTATCCTTTCTAAACTAAACACTCATACATGAGTACTTCCATCAGGAAATGTTCAGATGATAAGTTCAACAAAACGACCAGTTGAACTTATTATCTGAACATTTCCTCAGGGAAGTACTTGCAGTCGTTTTTTTTTGTACTGTTCAAAAACCTTTTAGCAGAATTGACGACTACTAATCCGTTTGTGAGAAAATATTGCTGTTCAAACTTCTTACCACTCGCAGTAAAGTGATATGATTATGTTTGCTGTGATTAGTTTCTACATAATTTTGTTGTTATCTGGTCATAGTGAATGGAAGGCTCGACGATTGCATGGAAAGCTTGATTACCCATGCTTGGCTTCTTGAAACAATTATTTTAACTACTGTAATGCCCTAAATAATCGACTTATCGACAGCAGAATTATCGGTAACTTTTCACGATTTAGTCGGAAATATGGCTTGTTGCCATTCAACGGAAAGCTGAAAGGCACATATTTCCGACTAAATCGTGAAAAGTTACCCATAATTCTTCTGTGGTTAAGGAGTCGATCAATTAGTGCATTAGTGTATGGATATGGCAAACGACAACTGATAGAAAGAACAAAAATTCTATTGACGTAGTATCATCCTATTTGTATGTGTCAATTGTTCTCCATACATGTGTCTGTTTTGTTAACTTTTAATCTCAAGTAATGATCTATCGCCAGAAAGCATTTCATTTGACAAAATGTTTAGCGAGTGAAAATAATTCATTTAAAAAAAATAATAGAACAATATAGGTTGAAAATTTGTAGCAGCAAAAGATATACATAAAACTAATGCAAATTGTGCTTGATGATGTAACAAAGACTCACGTTTAATCATGAGAGTTGCGAACGATTCTTTGCCGTCTGGAAGAACGACAGAGTATTCGCCTTCATCTTCTGGGATGGTGTCCATGATTCGGAGCAGATGTCTGTATCTGTCACACAACATAGATATACGCTCGCTTGGTGCTAGAGGTTTCTTGTTTTTCATCCATTTGACTGGTACTCCCTCTTTGCTGACGATGCACACCAATTCGACTGATTCACCCTCTTGACCTTGGTTGCTGCTCAAAGTGGCTGTAAAGTCTGCTTCAATCTCTGTGGATGCAAATATATCATATCATATCACACATTTCTTGTATAGAGCACATATCACGGACTTTTCAAGGCGCTTGACAACATTAAAATAAATTAACAGATTCCTAAATTTACAGTTCAATCATGTGAGCATTGAAATCTGGTTCATTAGTTCCACGCCCAAATGTTCAGAATAATATTATGTGAATAAATTATCACGAGTTTTTAAAAGACCTTTGAATTCATCATATCCAGGACAGTTGTGGATGATCAATGCTGGAGCATTCCAGAATCAGTCCGGCTATGGAAAATGATATGTCACTGAAACTACTATCAACCTTTGGGTATACTATGAGCATTAAGTCCTCGGGTCCGAGATGCCTCAGTGGTACATTGCAAGCAACTTGAACTTAATCTGCTCGGAAATGAGATGCCAGTGTAGCGTGAACAATAGCCTTTAATCACCTTACTGTGCTGGGAATCAAAGAACTAAAAACTAACCTTCAACAAAGAGGTGAGATGTTGACCTGTCATTTCCAACAATGACGGTGTATTCTGCATCATGGTCCAAGAGAACGTGTGGGATTCTGAGAATATGACGATTGCCGTCGATCTGGATATCGTAGCCTTCATTGGCTGTAATCTGTTCACCGTCCTTCAGCCACATGGCAGGGACGTTTGGTTTAGTAACTTCACAAATAAAGCTGACGGTTTCTGATTCGAGACAGTCGATGTCGGTGAGAGGCATGGTGATTTGTACTGGTCCTTCTGCAAACAAAAATAAGAATACTTCTGAAATGTGAAGACCGTATAGTGAACGATTATTGATATTTATTGACACTGTCATACAAATCCTTAAAAATTTTGATATATTGAGATATATTCAGGTTTCCTCTGGGTTCTTAGCTAAAAAATTTAATTATTATGGATTTTATTTATATTCTAGGGCATAAAACAACATGTTTGAGCTAAGAAGTACTAATTGAGAGAGAGGCTAGCTGTCTTGTTTGAAATAGCTTTTTTATAAGCCGAGATTATAAGCATAGTTTGCATGTCACATTTGTTTTTCAGTGGCAAATAACTGTGTTAACCTAAGAATTTAAAAATATATAAAAAAAATCTTATTGTGGTAATTTCATTTCCACGAATACATCTTTATACCTTTCTATACTAATTACTCATTGACGAGTAGTTCCCTAAGGAAATGTTCAGATAATAAGTTCAACAACCGACCATAGGTCATTTGTTGAACTTATAACCTGAACATTTCCAACCAATTAATATGAATCCTTCAGCACTTGTAATAGACTATTCCAAAGTATACTTACATAACTGTGACGGGAGAATCCATTCAGTAAAGAAAGAGTTAAACAAGTACAGTAATGCCCTAAATAATCAACTCCTTAACCACAGCAGAATTATGGGTATTATTTCATGATTTAGTCGGAAATATGGCTTGTTGCCATTCATCGGAAAGCTCTTACTGAGAGCTTTCCAATGAATGGCAACAAGCCATATTTCTGACTAAATCATGAAAAATTACCCATAATTCTGCTGTGGTTAAGGAGTTGATTATTTAGGGTATTACTGTATATCTCTTTTCAACTGGTTTGTGTTAGATCTAGTTTAAATATGAAAATGAAATTACCATATTACAATAAGTTGTTTCATACTTTTTGTAACTCAGATTAGATTTTCAAGTCCAACTTAGGACAATTTATGGAACTGCAGTACACAATAGTCAACAGTGAATAAAAGTTGTCAAAGCATTAATGTGTTCACCTTCAACGAAGAGTGGAGCTGTAGATTTCTGGTCTCCGGCGACCACAGTGTACTCCGCCTCATGGTCGAGTGTGGCGTCTGGAATCTTGAGAATATGTCTGGTTCCATCAACAGAGACTTGGTAGCCATCATCGGCTGTGACTGGTTTGCCATCTTTAAGCCAAGTGACTGGAGTGTCTGGTTTTGATAGCTCACACACCAGACTAACTGAGTCGTGCTCCTTGCATTCTGTCTCACGAATCGGAATTGTAATTTCAACAGGTTCTTCTGTAAAATAAAATATAAACATTTGACAAATGAATTTCTGAAGCATTTAACATTTCTCTGACTGGAGCTTTCTGAAATTTTGCGAAAACCCTGTGCCCATGCATTCTCATATATATATGAGTCTACCATGGGGAGCCTTGCATATATAAGAGAATACATTGGCCTAACAATATTTACATTGACCTTGTAAACAAATGCATTCAAGCCTTGAAATAGTGTGTCTGTCATTTGCAGAATGAGGTCCCCAGAGGATGAATTTAGTGATGCTACCACACATAGTGGGCTAGCATCACCAAATTCACCCTCTGGGGACCTCATTCTGCTTACACCTCAGCAGAATGAGGTCCCCAGAGGGTGAAATTGGTGATGCTAGCCCACTATGCGGGGTAGCATAACTAAATACACCCTCTGGGGACCTCATTCTGCAAATGACAGACACACTATTTCAAGGCTTGTGTGAGGCTCTCTATGGAAGCCTTGGATATAAAAGAGAATTCACTGGCACATGATCTTTAATGCTAAACCAGTGCAACTTCCATCTTTACTGTAACCGACAATGCAATCATAATGAATATACACGTCTGGGGACACCATCGTGGTGACAATGATTAAGTTTTAACAATTTTATTCTGGTATTCATATGCCACCAAACATCTTATGTTCTAGAATTTTACTATCATATTGAAAGTATGTGATTTACAACAGAAAAATTGTAATGTGATACACAAAATAGTAGGTTCTCTCATAAAAGAAGAAACTTGCCTTCAATAACAACAAATGATGTTGTTTCTGATTGGTCAACTTTAGCAGAGTAACGTCCAGTGTCCTCGACAACAGAGTCCGAGATAACGAGTGAATGAACCTTTCCGTCGGTGACGATTTTGTGCTTATTATCTGGTTTAACTTGGACGGTGTCCATGAACCATTGTACGTTGGCCTTCTCCTTAGAGACTTCACATGTGAGTTTGACCGTATCTGTCTCCTGGACGGTGACATCAGAGAGTGGTTTGGTAAACTCAACTGGTCGTTCTGAAAAACCCAATATAAATATTATTATCTGAAAAAAGTTCAACAAGGAATTATAACATGAATTATAGTGTTCAAAAGAAGCGAAGAATATGCTTCAGTCAGATTGGTTAGACTCTGCTTTCCACTCAGCAACTGAGGTGTCCTCATTGGATGCTACTGGTCACATGTTAAATTTCATTAAATACACATCTGGTTATTTAAAGATGTATTACGGTTCGTTGTATACAATCTCCCGTATTCCAGATAAACTTTCCGGGTCAAGAACTTATGGCTTATAAATACATGTTTGGCTAACCAGATGCTTATGGTTGGCATAATTTTGCATGCATTGTTTGGTCAGCAAGTCGCAAACATTCTTGTCAGTATCAGATACAAATTTGCAAGTTCGAAATAACGTTTTAATCGTATAAAGTCATTTCATTCTTGACATATAACGGGTAAGAAACATTGGATGGTTCAACAGCCAGTCATATGGGGCGGTGCATAACGGTTGTTAGGGAGCAAACGTCTGCTCAAATAAACATTAATTAGCACAGCGTGTATATGCACGGATGTGTAACTTCGTGTATAACTTATATGTATATTGGTATGAACAAAGATGGCATCATAATTTTTAATACAGCAACGTCTGGTTCAGTCGCTGATCTGTAGAAATTATCTGCTAATAATTAATTGATTGACAGCTGTGGAAAAATGTATTGTATGAATTTAAAGTATTTCCAATGATAAGCATAGAAAAAGGTTGTATGACAAAGTCTTATGCCACTTTAATTCTGTTGACTAACCTTCAACTTTGAGTGGAGCAGTTGCTGTCTTGTCCTTAACAGCGATGGAATAATCCGAGATGTCGTCTAGCGTGGCATCCTTGATGGTGAGCGTGTGGGTCTTTCCGTCCTGCTTCATGGTAATCCTGTCTGAAGGTTTAAGTTCCTTGCCGGCCTTCAACCACTTGACTAGTTGTGATTCGTCCGACACTTCACAGGTGAACACAACCGTGTCACCCTCCATGCATGACCTCTCAGCAAGTGGTATGGTGAACTCAATTGGTGTTTCTACAAGTGTTAGCAAATAAATGAAATATTCTATAACATTTTGTATGCAGTTATGGGCAGCAGCTCCAAGGGGCCACAGTATCACAGTAACCACCAAGATTTTCTTTATACTTATACAGTAATGCCCTAAATAATCGACTCCTTAACCACAGCATAATTATGGGTAATTTTTCAGGATTTAGACGAAAATATGGTTTGTTGCCATTCATCGGATAGCTCTCAGTGAGAGCTTTCCGATGAATGGCAACAAGCCATATTTCCGACTAAATCCTGAAAAATTATCCATAATTCTGCTGTTGTTAAGGAGTCGATTATTTAAGGCATTACTGTAGGCATATACATAGGGATTGGGGCACATGTTATGTCCATTTACACGCTGCCCCTCTCCTCTATAAGTATAAAGATGTAGTTAAGGTCTCATATCTTGTAATGAAAATGTATAAATAAGAAATTAGCAATATTTTGGAAAGGAAATTAAAATACAAACAACTACTAAATTATTTTATATATAACTCACTCCAGAGGTGTATTTTGAGAAATCCAAACCCCCCAGAACCCAGTGCAGAAGTCATTTTACCCAGAACCCAGTGCAGCAGCCATTTTACCCAGAACTCGCTTCATGCTAAAGCTTCATAAAATAGACAAACACCTGAAAAGCTTAACCCAAGCGAAATCAGTAAACCTACTAAACTATAAATATAGTGAAGTATACCAAATACTTATTACCTAAGTTATCATACTTAACAAGCAATTTACTTATGAGACTCAACTCTACAAACGCTATACTAAGACAGTTAGGCTTCCCTTGCCAAATTTTAATCTTGTAACTAATCACCCCGACTACTTACTATATGACTACACAAATCACACCCGCACAATCATCCCTCGATTTACGGCTCACCACAGACACAAAAGTCGGAACAATCCGACACAGGTGAACCAAACTCGAACAAGGATAATAGGAACGCAAAACGAAGGCGTGTCCTATCACATCCCGCCAGAAAACATGATACACCTCCACACATGGAAACCAATATCCCCCTTCACAAAAGTCCTTTATACAAGGCCAGGACCCATCACCTATCTTTTTAAACTCTTACAACAACACATCAGGGATATACCAAATGCTCACTAAAGCTAGCCAGCAAACACATCTACCACTCACGTCATGTCACATGTCTCAAACACTGACACAGACATCGAGCACAATACTCGACGTCGGCGAAACAATATAAAACTGGATGTTCCTACTAAGGACAATATATCCAGAGGGCATGAACAGGTCAGACACCTTATGGTGAATAATATTAATCTCTTCATAAAATAGTAGTATAATAAAATATGTATCAAGTATTAGGCCAAAAAAAAAAAATGTTTTGGTTCTCAGGCCCCACCGCATTGAATAAAAAGGGCCGCATTAGGCCTTTTTATTGCAATGCCTGATGTTATGACAAAAAAACTTACGAGAAAAAAAAATTGAAAAAAAAAAATAAAATATTATTTTATTTTATTTTATCAACATGTCCATAACAGATATGTGTTGAATATTAGTGTGCATTGAGCTCTAACATGTAATGTGTTAAAAAGTGACTTGCAGGCTTACAACATGAAGTAGATGACTACCATTAAGAAAATGATTAGCTGATCCTCATGCTCTTCTTACAATTAGTCATTGTGAACAACTTACACTAATTGTAACTTTATACAATTCACTAATTGTAACTTTATACAATTGAAAGGCACAGGACTAAATTCAGGATCACATATTAGAATGGGGAGGTATCAGTTTTTAGACAACAATAACAGTAGTTAATGTCAGGGGCATTATATATTGTTAGGTAATCCCAGTCATACACTGGTAGTACAATGTCATTTTTATATAAGACTAAATGAGTTTATATGCATAACAGTTCCCTCTACCTTTCTGGTTATTACTAGACAGAGGAAGGTATCTTTGTCCATGCTTACTATGCACAGAAAAAAATAAAAAAATAAAAATAAAACCCTCCCTCCCTCATTGATTTGAAAAAAAAATTGCCCGAGAACCAAAACACTTTTTTTTTTGGGCCTTATATCCATTGAATTTTAGAAGGTAAGTTCAGAATTCAACAAGAGCATAGCTGGGTCATGGCTAAATGCACACGTTAGTTTAATTGTAAATTGTTATTAAATCAGATAAATTTTAAGTTGAAAAAGGGCCGTAACAAATGTAAATAAAATTGGACGGAACCCATCTCGGCCTGTATTTTTGGCTGAGAAATACACATACCAACACTCTCTATGTTTGAGCTAAATTGACAAGTTAGAAACTCATGTTCAACATTTCTCTCCTGAGGGTACAACCAAAATATTTTTTTTAAATGCCAATTTTATTATCACTACATTACATTCATATTAAAGACATATTATGGACTTATTTTAATGAATAAAACAGACAAGTTTGTACCCAAACACTATCTGCATTGGTAAAATGTTAAGACGGATCCAAAAATCAGCATTTTCAGATAAAATAGGTGAATAACTCTTGAACGAAAAAAAAACCTGAACAAAACGATTGAACACTCCATCCTCATAGTGGTGAACATCCATAATTATTTTATGAAGATCTGACAACCTATGGTTGAGATATCTGCTCAAAAGGAGAAAAAATGAAAGTGTCAATGACACTGTAGCTCAACTTAGGTAGGGGAATAATTTAATGGTTGACAGTAAATGGAGGAATAGGAAAGGTGCTAATTGAAATGTCTAACATGCGCCAAAGGATTTAGTGATGCAAAGAGTAAAATACAAGATGGCTGCTGGTGGCCATTTTTTTTGGCCAATTGACCCCAAAAGAACTCGTTCCCATCTACGTATAATTGTTAACATCCATGACAAATTTTATGAAGATCTGACCAAAGCTACAACAAACAAATTTCATGATGATCAGACGAACAGTACGACCTGTAGACCGCGCCAATGGATTGAATTTTGAAATCCAAGATGGCCGCTGGCAGCCATGTTTTTTGGCCGAATGACCCCACAATGATTCGTTCCCATCTACATATCAATGTCAACATTCATGACAAATTTAATAAATATCAGACCAAAGGTATGACCTGTAGCCCACGCCAAAGGATTTAGTCATGCAAAAAGTTAAATGCTGGTGGCAATGTTTTTTGACCGAATGACCCCAAAACGACTCGTTCCCATCTACATGTCATTGTTATAATTAATGACAAATTTCATGACCATTTGACCAAAGCTACGACCTGTAGCCCGCACCAAAGGATTTAGTCATGCAAAGAGTAAAATCCAAGATGGCTGCTGGTGGCCATGTTTTTTGACCAAATGACCCCAAAACGACTCGATCCCATCTACATGTCATTGTTATCATTCATGACAAATTTCATGATGATCAGACGAACAGTACGACCTGTAGCCCGCGCCAATGGATTGAATTTTGAAATCCAAGATGGCCGCCAGCAGCCATGTTTTTTGGCCGAATGACCCGACAATGATTCGTTCCCATCTACATGTCAATGTCAACATTCATGACAAATTTCATAAAGATTAGACCAAAGGTACAACCTGTAGCCCGCGCCAAAGGATTTAGTCATGCAAAGAGTAAAATCCAAGATGGCTGCTGGCGGCCATGTTTTTTGGCCGAACGACACCAAAATCACTTGTTGCCATCTACATGTCATTATTAACATCAATGACAAATTTCATGATGATCAGGCGAACAGTACGATCTGTAGCCCGTGCCAATGGATTGAATCTTGAAATCCAAGATGGCTGCCAGGGGCCATGTTTTTAGGCCGAATGACCCCAAAATGACTCGTTCCCATCTACATGTCATTGTCAACATTCATGACAAATTTCATAAAGATCAGACCAAAGGTACGACCTGTAGCCCGGGCCAAAGGATTTAGTCATGCAAAGAGTAAAATCCAAGATGGCTGCTGGCGGCCATGTTTTTCGGCCGAACGACCCCAAAATCACTCGTTCCCATCTACATGTCATTGTTAACATCCATGACAAATTTCATGATGTTCCGATCGAAGCTACAACCTGTAGCCCGCGCCAAAGGATTTAGTCATGCAAAGAGTAAAATCCAAGATGGCTGCTGGTGGCCATGTTTATTGGCCGAACAAACCCAAAACGACTCGTTCCCATCTACATGTCAATATTAACATCCATGACAAATTTCATGATGATCAGACGAACAGTACGACCTGTAGCCCGCGCCAATGGATTGAATCTTGAAATCCAAGATGGCTGCCAGCGGCCATGTTTTTTGGCAGAATGACCCCAAAATGACTCGTTCCCATCTACATGTCAATGTCAACATTCATGACAAATTTCATAAAGATCAGACCAAAGGTACGACCTGTAGCCCGGGCCAAAGGATTTAGTCATGCAAAGAGTAAAATCCAAGATGGCTGCTGGCGGCCATGTTTTTCGGCCGAACGACCCCAAAATCACTCGTTCCCATCTACATGTCATTGTTAACATCCATGACCAATTTCATGATGTTCCGATCGAAGCTACGACCTGTAGCCCGCGCCAAAGGATTTAGTCATGCAAAGAGTAAAATCCAAGATGGCTGCTGGTGGCCATGTTTATTGGCCGAACAACCCCAAAATGACTCGTTCCCATCTACATGTCAATATTAACATCCATGACAAATTTCATGATGATCAGACGAACAGTACGACCTGTAGCCCGCGCCAATGAATTGAATTTTGAAATCTAAGATGGCCACCAGCGGCCATGTTTTTTGGCCGAATGACCCCACATTGATTCGTTCCCATCTACATGTCAATGTCAACATTCATGACAAATTTCATAAAGATTAGACCAAAGGTACAACCTGTAGCCCGCGCCAAAGGATTTAGTCATGCAAAGAGTAAAATCCAAGATGGCTGCTGGTGGCCATGTTTTTTGGCCGAACAACTCCAAAATCACTCGTTCCCATCTACATGACAGTGTTAACATCCATGACAAATTTCATAAACTTCCGACCAAAACAACGACCTGTAGCCCGCGCCAAAGGATTTAGTCATGCAAAGAGTAAAATCCAAGATGGCTGCTGGCAGCCATGTTTTTTGGCCGAACAACCCCAAAATCACTCGTTCCCATCTACATGTCATTATTAACATCAATGACAAATTTCATGATGATCAGATGAACAGTACGACCTGTAGGCCGCGCCAATGGATTGAATCTTGAAATCCAAGATGGCTGCCAGCGGCCATGTTTTTTGGCCGAATGACCCAAAAATGACTCGTTCCCATCTACATGTCAATGTCAACATTCATGACAAATTTCATGAAGATCAGACCAAAGGTACAACCTGTAGCCCGCGCCAAGGGAAATTGTTGACGGACACACGGACACACGGACACACGAACACACGCACACACGGACACACGGACGACGGACGCCAAACCATGGCAATAGCTCAAACTTACAAGTAAGTTGAGCTAAAAAACCCAACATTTCCAGATAAACAAAGATGAATAACTCTGGAATGGAAACCCAAACAAAACACTCCATTAATGTCCTCATAATTATGTTGTGACCCCATACACTCATTGAGGAAATGTATTCTTCTTGAAAGAAAATTTGCTTTTAGTTGTCATAATCTAAAAATACAATCAAGACAAAGTGTGTAAAATTGCTCTCAATAAATAATTTTTAGAAAACGAACTTGTGCTTCTCAGTCATCACTCTTTGCAATTTTTTTTTACCAAAAATTATTGATTCGAAATAAGCATTATGGTTACAACTTTAACAATAGGGGAAATCTCATCAAGGAATATGATTTACTTCTCAAAGAAAGATAATTCAACCCTATTGACAACCTCAACAGAGAGTATGTAATTGGTGAAATTGAAATGTTTTTATTTTATTTTCCTTTTGTCATAAAATTCTGGAATGGTGTGAATGATGTAAGTGGTAGCTTCATTTATTAACTAAACTGAACCTTAAACGTTGCAATTATCTTTTCAAAGAAGAGACAATGTTGCTTCTTCTGCACTTTTAGTTATCTGTGGTCTGCTTTTACCACTTTAACATCCCCCCAAATGAATAATAGACCATTCTGATATACACTTTTTAATTGAATGGGAGAATCCATTTAGTATAGGAAGGATTACGCTTACTTGAAGTGAAAATAGAGGTAATAATATGAGACAAATATAAAATGAAATATTCAGTTTGATAACTTTTGATATTAACAAAATAATTAAGCAATGTTTTACAGTATTTTAACACTTTCCACACCATCGGGAAAGAGTGTATAGTGATTTATGCATATACCAAATTCAATTGTATATATATATCATATTATTTATGGAGGCACGGAATAAGTATGAGTGCCCATTGCTTAAAATGTGCTTGTTTCAATGAGCGTGAGCAAATTCTCATTATAGAGTTTTGCAAAAATTAATAAAATCTCCTTTTCTCCATTCTCTGAAAGAGATGTGCGACTTGGTAGTGATGTAAAATTAGACAGATCAATATGAACAACACATGTGACATATAACAGCTACATGCCATGCAGACAGACAACATAATATAGAATAAAATCAAACTAGAAGACAATTCTACAGAACATTGTGTGATATGTGATCAAAGTGTGTCTTAAAAATAGAAAAACAGAAATCTAAAAATCAAAGTAAAGAGTAAAGTGAGAATGTATACATGTAGGTACATGTAGGTACATTATCCACATTGATATTAATCATCAAAATGAAAGTGAAAGGTGAAATCTTTAGAAAATAATAATTTCTAGCAGTTACTAGCATTTAATGATATATTGTGGTCTTATTTACTACATTATTCGGAACAAATTATTGAGTGATAAACATACGATAATGATTCTGCCAACAAAGTTAGTAGTTAGGTTGCACCGCCAGCTGTTAATCCTCCCCGCGTACAAGTTAGAACCAACCTTTATGATCTGCGTCATCATGCTGCCTGCGGCGCTCGATCAAAACAATGTAGTCACCATAGTCACACACATCAAGGTCATGCACGATTAGCTTGTGGTCGCAACCTTCCGCGACAACTTCTCTGAGCAACTCATGCTTGTAGCTCGGTAAAATCTCCACGTTATCTTTCAGCCATGCAACGTCGATGTCATATCTCGACACCGAGCATGTAAATTGCGCAAGCTTCTCATTTGCAACCTTATATCGTTTGAGCGTCAATGAGATTTTAATAGGCAACTCTGCAATCAAGAGTTAGTAAAGATGCACACTGCTAAAAGGCTATGAAATGAGTGAACAACAACATCGATGCAAGAAAAAAAACAGGTGTTAACAAAAGAAAAAACAGTTAAGAGTTAGAATCAAAGGTATTGGAAAATGGAAATGCATTAAGAATGTTAATATATCACAGGTAATTTGGGATGATAATATCAAATATGAAAAAGTTATTTGCAAACTTAGGTAAGCAGCGAAAGCTTTTATTAATATTGTTAGTCTGAGATCTAAATCTATGAGATATAAATAGACAAAATAAGCCCTCGAAAAAATCCTTTTCCTTCGTTAAGTATAAGAAATGGCTGAGATAAGAATTCTACGAATAAACTGAAATGGGTGCATTTTTAAAATATGAAGAAGTGCAATGAGAATTTATTGATTGAACTGTGAATTTAGAAATTAAAATAAAATAAAATATGAAAGTTACTTCCCTTTAGAGAGAGAATTCAAAGCAAGTGATGATACAAAGCCTTAGTTTCGAACGACTAAATGCGCACTGGTAGCAATATCGTTTGGAGCCCGCAGGGCGTATCTAGCTGCATCATCAGGCGACACGTTATTAATGACTAGCTTATGAACAGAACCATCCACCAGAATGGCAAATTTGTCATTTGGCAAGACAGGCGAGCAGTCTCGATACCATGTGACGTTTGATTGGTCACATGACAGCTGACAGATGAATGTGATACTCTCGTGTTGACGGGCTTCTATTGAGGTTAGAGGGACGACTATGACAGGACTAGCAGGAGAATCTGAAAACAGGCAGAAGGCAACATAAAGCAATATTAGTCGGGAGAAACCACACGCATGCCGATCAAATTCAACTCTCTCAGTGCAGATCTGAAAAGATTGGACCCAAAATAGTCAGAATATCTCGATGATCAGTTCATTTTTCTAAATATTAACCCTTTCAGTGCCAAGTCCGATTTTTGTATCAAACCATATTTCCTTGATCATTTTTCAAATTTATTGATTATAATAATGTAATACATTGAGGGAAAGAGCTCTAAGAGCTCTTTCCATCAATGTATCACATTATTATAATCAATAAATTTGAAAAATGATCAAGGAAATATGGTTTGATACAAAAATCGGACTTGGCACTGAAAGGGTTAAAGATGCTGTATCTCTTTCCGAACTCTCTGTATTAGGCTCCTGCGAATATTTTGTTTCCGATCGAACCGAATACACCAATACTCGCGAATCAAATCGATCTTTTATCAAAATCGGACAAGGCAAGAAAGTCCATAAAACTAAGGGTAATTTTCATTCAAGAAAAATTGTCTTTATCGCGAAGAAAACAGTGCAAAATAAAATGTATGATTCCACCAGTAGTAGTGACCTTGATAAAATATAACCTTGTTGCCGAATGATGCTTGGTGGTTTAATATAAGCTTTTGGATCAATATTGTATTGCACTAATTTTCGAACCAAATTTTGTTCGACCAAATCGTATAACAAATCGAACATCGAATATTCGCAGGACCCTACTCTGTATAGATTCAGAGGTATAATAATAATAATAATAATAAATTTTGAGTGAGAAAGACCAGTCAACAAGCGTCTTTCACAAGGAAATAAGTTTTTTTCTAATTATTTTTCCATGAATTGGGTCAACATATTTTCAGAACATTACAATCTATCTTTTAAAACACTGTTGGTGAAATATTTGAAATACCAGATGTTTCTTGTGTGTTTTGCCTTTAAAACAAGTTTCATAGAACTTTTGCTGTTGTTGGTGAAAATGGTGGCAGGAAGAGATAGAGTATCTTTATATATTACCAAAGATTAGTTGAATCATTATAACTTAAAGCTCTGACCATGGTTTTACAACTGTACTTATTTGGGGCCAAACTGCTCAGTCCAGGTGCTATGGAGTCAACTGAACTGATACCCAAACCTACGGTGGCACAATTGTTTTCAGAATATTTCAACAATCATTATCAAATATTTTACTGTAATCTAGAAGTAGTTTTGAGGTTAAATTTATAAATCCAGCAACAGAATTTATTATTTTAATAAAATTATTTTCTCATCCTCATTAATTTTGTTCACTGTGTTCTTAATTATATTTTCAGTTTGGGAAACCGAATGCTCAAAAGGAAGAAACATGGTGTTAGTCATCTTCATAAAAATGGGGAAAATATCTCAAATCTATAAATCTAATGTTTCACGATTTATATTTTAAAAATCTGGCTAATTTGAAATTCATTAACAGATGCAGCTACCCAAAGTCCTCTCTCAGTATTTTCATTAACTTTATGTGAACTCTAATGTATGGACGATATTTTTTATTTGAGAGGTATTTTGATAAATCAAAATCCAATCCCCTAGATCCCAGTGCACTGGCCATTTTACCCAGAACTCGCTCCATAACCAAAGCTTGTAAAATATAATATGTATCAAGTATTATATCCATTGAATTTTAGAAGGTAAGTTCAAAATTCAAAAATAGGATCACTGGGGTGTGGATAAATACACCCATTAGTAAAACTTGTAAAATTATTATTAAATCAGGTGAAATCTAAGTTGAAAATTGGATGGAATCCATATTCGATCTTGGACTATATTTTTGGCTGCGAACCACACACACCAAGTTTGGTTCTGATCAAATAATCCGAACTGCAACTATCAGTCGAAAACCAAAATCTTATGAAATTGGGCAAATTCTAAGTCCAAAAAGGGCTGTAACACATGTAAAAATAATTTGACGGAACCCATATTCAAATCAGGCCTGAATATTTGGCTGAGAAATACACATAGAATTTAGTTCTGATCAAATGATCCAAACTGGAATTATCGGTCGGAAGCCAAAAATGTTAACTAACAACAGACTGATTACATAATAAGGCCCGTTTTAAAACGGGTGTATAAAAGTAGTTAACCCTTTGAGTGCCAGGTCCGATTTTTGTATCAACCCATATACCCTGTGCCAATGCATTCTCTTATATATGCGAGTCGACCATAGGTCGCCTCGCATATATAAGAGAATGCATTGGCCTAACAATTATTTTTTTTTTTACAATTTTAATAATTTATTCTTATATTCTTTAACAGACTTATGTTGTAGGTTTAGGGCCGATGACATCGGCCCCTGGCACTCAAAGGGTTAAATATAGAGCCACAGATATATGATATTGAAGTTACGGAGGAGGACAGATATTATGGGGCATGCACATGGTTAATATAGGATGCAGATATATAACATTACATTCTTCATGCAGATAAAACAATGGCAATTCTCATATTGTTATTATTTCTTCATTGAAAAACTATATGAAAATCATAATTAATCATGTCCACACTTCTAGGTTTCAGAGAAATTAAGACTTAACCCCTCCATGACTGGAGCTTCCTGAAATTTTGCAACCCTGTGCCAGTGCATTCTCTTATATATGCGAGTCTCCTATAGGGAGCTTCGCATATATAAGAGATTACATTGGCCTAACAAAAATAACCTTGATCATGTAAGCCAGAGCATTCTCTTGTAGATGTGAGGCTCTCTATGGGAGACTTGCATATATAAGAGAATGTACTAGCACAGGATATTTAATGCTGCACCAGCACAGCCCCCTTCATGAAAGGGTTTAAGAAAACAAAATAATTAACTCGCATGGCAACTAGTATGTACATTCACTCTGAGTGGGAGACTAGTATATATCTTCTATCTTGAGTACGCATATGCATGTCTAAATGACTTTTGTTTAAAAAAAAGATCTAAGTGATAATGTAGTACAGTCTATTTACAAAGCAAAACTAAATAATAATGTAATATATTTGATGTTTTGATGAATGATGAATTGTCAATGTTTCTAACAGTGACCTGAAATGTGGACGCAATGCAACAATTACGAGGAAGACGCTTCGCAATACTCAACGTGAAGGAAGCCATTATCATGAGATATTATAAACAATGGCTGCGTTTGTAACATTTAAAAGTTTGAAGAATAGGCTTAACTTCAAAGTAATAAAAAAAATTATTATTTGGCTCATTTGTGATTAGAAAGCAAACTTAATTTCAATTATACTCCAAATATTTATATACAGTAATGCCCTAATTAATCGACTGCTTAACCACAGCAGAATTATGGGTAACTTTTCAGGATTTAGTCGGAAATATGGCTTGTTGCCATTCATCGGAAAGCTCTCATAATTCTGCTGTGGTTAAGCAGTCGATTAATTAGGGCATTACTGTACCGCTCAAGCATTTTCAATTGAAATGTGGTACTTTCTTTAAAAAAATATACTTCAGCTCAAAGGAAATACTAATATTGTATTTCCAAATTTAATAATGGCCTTATGCACATTGGTCGAAAATTAATTAAAGTAAAGAAAAATCATAAACTTTATTCCCTTCATGTCAGTATTGCTTAATTAAAGAAACAAGATGCACAACTCAATTACTAACAGATAGCAACATAATGTGACTAATTATAGAAACGTACCATCAAGATGCAACTTAGCAGAGCTATGCTTGTCGCCAACAACGACAGTGTATTCGGCCGCATCGTTTGGATTAGCATCGACCACAACTAGATTGTGGCGGACGCCGTCATCCTCGATTAGGTATTTCTCATTGGGCTTGATTTCTTTGCCATTCTTAAACCAGGTGACAGTCACGTCTGGTTTGTTAACGTTACATGTGAAGCAGGCTGCGTTATGTTCCTCGACATGCTGTTCAGATAGCATTGCGGTGAATTCGACTGGTATTTCTGAGGAATCAAATAAAAAAAGTCTTGCACATGCTTAGGCGTAAACAAAAATAATGATGTTTCCGGTAACCTGCCCACACCATGTTCAGATCTCCACCCCTACTAATATTATTGACCTTGTTAATCAACACAAAAACCGAAACAAAAAAATTACATTACTCGATCGCTGAACATAGTAAATCAGTGCTGATCAGTAGCCGATCTGCATTATTTACACGGTCGTCAGTGTTTTAAGATGGCAGGCATCCTTGTGAATACGAGCTAGTTCAACTGTGGGTTGATGTCGCCTTTGTGTTTTTTTTATTACAAATACTACCCAGGCTTCATTGTTCTTTCAATTACCTACAGTAATGTGCTCATTGTGTTCTCTTGTATCATTTGTGGTGCCAGATGCATATTCAGAATTAATATGTTCAATATATGGATGATTAAAAAACAAAAATTAAAAACAAACAGTTTCATCCATCCCTACGTTTTTTCCCTCCGTTACCGGAAACATCCTTATTTTTTAGGCCTTATGATAATAATAAGAAAAAATAAAATAAAAGTTGAAGCAAAATTGAGGTATGAGCAAAATATTTTCTCATCAGTGAAACCGAAATCAAAATCATCAAAATATTTATAAAAGTAGATGCTTGCAGAAGATGAATTTTAAATGCAGCAATTCTACAACTAAATAATCATAGACAGAAATAAAAGGTCATAGATAATCTGCAGGCTGTGGGTTATGTATGTCTTTCTATGTAGAACCGCATTTTTTAAGAATTGGATAGTTGCAAAACTAAACCTAGTAATTTAAACAGGCCAGTAGATATTACTAATGTATATATGGATAACAAGTTAATGATATTGATGTTTATTCAAGAATTCAAATGCACAAAATAACATAATACAATGTATACAAGATACATGACAACATATTAAACAAACACTGCAGTGTGGTTTTATCTAGGTCTTTCCCAGAAATGTCTCAGATAGAAAACATCTGTTCTCCTAAAAAAATTGTATTTTAAAACTATAGAGGGCTAATCCATGATTTTCAAAAAACAATCTCAGTGTTATCCATAGTTCAGATATAATAAGCTACACAAATTAATTTGTAAGCCAAGTAAATTAGCATGAATATTTTGGGGGTATCTTGTCAATATTTTGTCGGTCAATTTTGGAATTTTCAGGGCGACTTGCACTTTGCCCGGCTGCAAAGCTAGGGCTACATGAGCAAGAATATGGTGACTTATTCACTCATGTCACCCTCCAAGCTGGTCCCTGACTTTGGATGAACCATGATTAAATAAAATAAGAGACATGGAACAAAGATAAAAGAGCTGCACCATGTAGACTCAGACTCTATGGTTGAAAATGGGAAAATAAATGAAATAGTGATGAAAATAAAAAATCCCAACTAAATATGTAAATAAGTGGAAGAGCTCTCGGTGAAATTCAAACTAAATAGGAGATATGTAAAGGCGCTCTGTGAAATTCAAACTAAATAGGAGATATGTAAAGGCGCTCTGTGAAATTCAAACTAAATAGGAGATATGTAAAGGCGCTCTGTGAAATTCAAACTAAATAGGAGATATGTGGAAGGGCTCTCTGTAAAATTTCAAAGACAAACTGTTCACAACCTTTGGGAAAAACTCATTTTTCTTACAGTGCAGTGAAGTAGTAAGATATATAGAAGAAGTTTAGAGACATGACTTGTATAGCACTTAGTAATAAAACTTGGGAGCTTCTAACTATTCATATACGTTAAACCATCCATCGTTCGTATGACTTTTAATTTGTGTAACGCGTATGCGAAAGAATCTATCGTCTGCCTGATATTTCATGCACTGTGAAGACACCAGTCAATATAATATCTGTCACTGGAAATATATTTTTTTTCCATATTTTTTTCACTTTTCACAAACTAAGAATCTTTCTTTTTAATTAATTTAAAGTAAAAAAATTTGAAACACCAGATTTTTGTAATACAAGCATATTATTAAAACAAATTTATAATAGGAAAAGAGACCCTATCTTTTCATTATATGAAGTTATTTTCATATAATACTAACCACTACATATAATTTGGTATCATAAGTCATAGAGCATAAAAAAGTTTAATGTCTCTAAACTTCTTCACTATTTTGAACATTCATCTAGCTAGACAGGTAGACAAGACAGAGACAACACAAACAGGCAAAAAAAGAAAAGTTATCTGACCTTTGACGGACAGAGTTGCTGATGTCGTTCTGTCCTCGACTCTTGCAGTGATCACGCCAGCATCGGGAGGAATACTATCCTTGATGACGAATTTGTGAAGATTTCCTACAGAGGTGATTTCATATCTCTTGTCCTCGTTGATCTCCTTACCGTCGATGAACCATTTGACTGTCGCTCCGTCTTTGTTGACCTCACAGGAGAATTGCGTGGTCTGACCTTCATCAATGACTAAGTCTTTGAGGAAGGAGATGAATTCTGGAGACAGTTCTGAATTATTTTTTTTAAAGAAATGTTTTAATTTTATAATAAATATAGGAATATTCATATATTCACAATCAAGGCAAATCTGTCACACACTCTTTCATTCATCCATAGAAATCATGCACAATGTCATCCCCTTATTACTCCTAGTAACATTGCTATCTTCATAATAGAATAATAGAAATTACAAGAATAATTTCTCAACCACATATCATTATCATTCAACACAAAGTGTGAGGGTCGTGATTACACAAAGAAGGATAACTCTAGAATGCAAAATGCTAGCAACATCATTGGCACCTCTTTTGAAATTCCATTCAGACCGATAACCCATGCCTGAGATGTAAGCCTAGATGGATGGACGGATGTCAAGACAAACAGATGGACAAAGTCAATCAGGTGTACCCCCCCCCCAATGTTCTTCGAAAAGTGGGGGGTTTAATAAGAAATGGGTTGGGGCCGTCTGTTTCAATTAGTAGATATAACATACCTCTCACGAAAAGAGAAGCAGACGTTTTATTGTTGCCGAAAGCTGCAGTGAACTGTCCCTCATTTTCGACCGCGACATCTTCAATGACGAGTTTATGTTTCTTAAAGTCTTTGATGAATTTCAGTTTAGGTCCCTCAGTTAATTCTTTTTCATCCACAAACCAGCGGACCTTGTCCACGTCCTTGTTAAGCTCGCAAACAAACTCCGCGGTGGATTTCTCAATAGCTGTGACGTCACTGAGTGGTACGATGAAATCGGCTCCGATCTCCTCAACGAAGAACTGAGCCGTGGAAGACTTATCGCCAATTCTGACAGTGACAACGCCAGCATCACTTGGTTCGCAATCCTTGATTCTGAGTTTGATATTTGGACCATCGACGGTGATATCGTATTTGAGGTCCTGTTTGATTTCTCGGTCGTTGATATACCATTTGATGTCCTTGACAGGGAACGTAAGTTGACATACAAATTCAGCAATGGTTCTCTCTGGCACTGATACGTCCTTCAGTGGTACAACAAAGTCAGCAAAGACTTCTGCAAAAATTAATTTATACAATAATTCATAAAAGTCATCATGTCATGCTTTGTAAACATAACAAGAGCATCACTAGGGCATGGCAAAATACGCCCGTGTTAATTTCAACAAAGGGCTGTAGCTCTGGTAAAAATTTCGAACTTGACCTGTATTTTGGGCTAGTAAACCGACGTACCAAATTTCAGTCCATTCAGATCAGACTTACTAAAGTTATCATCCGTAAACGAAAATTTATGGCAAATTCCATAAAAAAGGGCCGTAATTGTGGTGAAAATTTGCCAGGCGGAACCCAAATTCGAACTTGACCCGTATTTTGTGCTAGTAAACCTACATACCAAATTTCATTCCATTCAGTTCAGACTTACTAAAGTTATCATTCAGAAATGAAAAAAGTGTATGGACAGACAGACAGATGGACAGGCTCCCTATATAAGAGAATGCACTGGCACAGGATCTTTAATGTTGCACCAACGCAGCTCCCATCATGAAAGGTTTAACCCTTTAGCGTTCAGAACACCCCAGAGCGCCCTGCCGTGTAGCGTCCATAAAGCCCTAGAGCGCCCTGCCGCGTAGCGTCCAGAGAGCCCCAGAGAGCCCGGAGTTTTGCGTGTTTTTCAGTCATAGTTTACAACAAAACTATTGCATTATAACACAACAAATTGCTTTCATTGTTAATGTAAATAATAAAATATATGTTACATTATTAATTGTTAAGTTTTTGTGGGGTTTTGTGGCAGATTTTGTACAATTTAATCAATAGTTGTCAATAAAATCGCAATAAAACGAAAAGTTGAATGCGGCGGTGCTATTTTTTGAAGTCGACTAGAGAAATCAGCGTACTCGGGTAACTGTGTACGGTCGTCTAACTGACATTTATTTATTTTCGAACTTTATTTTTATTTCCAATAAAATATTCACTTGACTTGTTTATGTTTTTATATCATATGCATCCAAATATAAAACAATCACTACCATTAATTTGACTAACGAAGCTACGGTAAGAGCAAGACGACATGCTGATGTTAGTTTTTGTTACTAAGGACGCCATGTTTGTTCTTACTGCTGTGTAGGCCTATTCCCAAATAAAACTGTTTCCAATTATTATTTTATTTTTCCTAATTCTTCACATGATCATATTGACAATATTATATTTTTTATAGAGTGTATAAAATGTATTGAATAGCAATGCGAGGAACTAATTAGAAGCTTCCAGCAAACAGCGCGTTCGCGTTTACCAATTTCTGAACACGTGGCTTCCATCCAAGCTGGGCGCGAATTTCAATCTTATAGTTATCAATAATTTTTCAAGAGATATTTATCATTTAATCGAACAAAATTGCACTATTAGTATGTCCTTTGTTACAAGTTGAACATAGGCCAAACAATATATCGATTACCGGTAGTTTAACTGTGTACACACCTTGTGTTTTGGCACTAACTGTGATATACATTGCATCATCATTACATCAAGGTCAAGGTAACGCCTGTGTCTCAATGTGATTTATTTTTAGTATATTTCGTCATCCTTATTCAATACGATGTCTTGCTAACTATTATTTAGTTTGGCATCTCATATATTCACGAAGAGAAAAGCACTGTTATCGACCTTAATGGCCATTCAATCTGTTTCAAATGACAATATGTGATGGACATGATCTACGCATGTAAATGTGACAAGATATATCGTAATAAACTGGGTCAAGTACGTACGCATTACGTTCGTGAGGTACACAGAAGGAGTTGTTGTCAGCGCTGAATATATAGTTCTTGCGATATATATTTCAATTCCGACATATTAAACATTATATTGTTACTGAATAGCATTTCAACTTCTAACCTATGATTTAAAAAATTGAAATTTTAGTCTATTAATGCTGATTTTATGTCTTTTTTTATACATGACACACGGAGTAATTGTCCAAGTATTTACGTCGACGTTGCATCTTATTTCTGTACCCTCACGATCATGGCTTGTGTTTTGTTTACATTGGTTACTATCTGTGATCACGTGTCAACAACAGTTAATCAGATTTTTACAATGCTGGAATCAATTTCACAATGCATTTCCACATTTTATTGAATTTCGTTGGTACATTATTAAATGCAAATAAATAGAAGTTGGTTAACACTTTGCTAGTGATTGTGGAAAAGTGAAGGTAATTCTGGAAATCGAGGTTACAACGTCAAACTTCATACAAAATCTTCGCGGTGTTTTTGTTGATAAAATATTGGGGATAATTTTATTAAACGATGTCAAAGTATGGTACGCATTCATATGGACATGAACTAGAGTGATTGGCGCACATGTAGATGTGAAAATTTAAAGGAATGCACGCGTAAAACGCTCTTTATTTTATTAGTAAGTGATTGCTAACAGTAAAGAAAGTACGGCAACTGTGTTGCCTTGCCGTCTTACGTAATACACAACTCAATCGACGACGTTTTCTGTTTTGCAAATTTATATATGCAATATATAATGGGGGATAATTTTGTTTAACGATGTCAAATTATGGTACGCATTCATGTGGACATGAACTAGAGTGATTGGTGCACATGTAGATGTGAAAATTTAAAGGAATGCACTGCAAAACGATCTCATTTTTTTTATTTGAAAGTGATTGCTAACAGTAAAGAAATTATGGCGACTGTGTTGTCTCACGCAGTACCGTACACAACCAGATCTCCGGATTTTTTTGTTTTGCAATATTTCTGTTGATAAATTGAACACAATAATACGATAAATTTTCGGAAATTACCAGCTGAAATGACAGCAATAAAATTCAGAATCTGATACATTTCAATGTGAAATTGATTTTAATTCTATGCAACGAATCAGGGTCAAGAAAAATCCGGAAAGATACCTACCAACTCCATAGTGTCTCCTTGTTCTCCATCGCCAGATGGAATATATGATCAAACAAATACATGTTATCGCTGCAGTGAATTGATCTGGGTCGAAGTATCACGTCGAGTTGAAGAGGTCAGATCGCTGGATCAAACGAGCTGGATCAAACGATCTGACCTCTTCAACGAGACGTGATGCGAAGCCCAGATCAATTCACTGCAGCGATAACAGGTTTATTATATGACATGCTTTTTATTTAAAAAGCACATGCTTTTTATTTAAAAAGCACAATTTCTCTCATTAATTATGAAATGAAACCAATTCACGCGCTCGCTAGTATCAAAAATAAAGAAAGAACTGTCCTGCTTTTCCGGTCATGCGCAGTATGCGAGATGAGGAAGGGTGGTATGACATCGGATCAAACTGCAGCTGATCCGATGGCCAGGAAATGATCGCTATACAATAGCGGTATTGGGGAAAGATAAACGATAGTCATATAATAAATCATCTTACCTGCTCTTCCCATACTAAGGATGTAGTATGAATTAAATAAAAACAAATTGCACATTGCCAATGGGGGGGGGGACTTGACTTTCATAAATATGAAAATCAATTGTCACAGGATCTTTAATGTTGCACCAACGCAGCTCCCATCATGAAAGGTTTAACAACTCAAGAATATGAACGTACCTTGGACAGACAGTTTGGCTGAGGTTGTAACACCACCAAACTGAGCTGAAACATCAACGTCATTATCCTCGGGTGAAAGGCTGAAGATCGTGAGTGTGTGGTTGTCGCCATCATCGACTATCTTGAATTTATCGGAAGTCTTATCCAATGGTTTGCCGTTAATCAACCAATCCATGGACACATTGTCACCAGTACTCTTACAGGTGAATGTAACATCAGTGTTCTCATCAGCTTGAGTGTCTTCCAGTTTAACTGTGAATTCTGATGGTAATTCTGCAATAAAACATAAGGACGCACATCAATGTCATATCCAGAAAATATGGGGGGGGGGGGGGGACATATTTCTCTATCAATGGCAATATGCGAAGTATCGTCCGAGCAGCATATCAGCGAGATGGGGGACAGCACAAGAGGTGTCCTTTCATGAGTCAAATTTTGTATGTAAATTGCATTCACATTTTCCTTGAGTTTGGGGGCATTGAAATTATATCGGTCAACACCCGATATCACCTATACGCTATATAGCTATTTATATAATATATATCATCATATGCATCAAGACATATGCGTTATATATTGCCAGATAATATAGGAGACAATGTTAAATGGATAGTGGTAGTTTAATCCTGGACCATACTCACACTGACAGTATTTAAAAAAATTACATACATAAACCAATTAACCCTTTACCCAACAAACCGGCCAAAAACGCCCAAATAAAGCTTCAACAGCCTAAAATATCTTCGGTCTGTCTCAATAACACCATACAAATATGGATATCATTGGAACCGGCTCCTTGACCACATTGTGATAGTTACAGTTATGCCCTGTGCCAATGCATTCTCTTATATATGCGAGTCGACCATAGGTCGCCTCGCATATATAAGAGAATGCATTGGCCTAAAAAAAATCTTTTTTTAACACCTTTTACCATTTTTTCTTACATTCTTTAACAATTATATAATTTTTAATGTGTTAAGCCAATGCATTCTCTTATATATGCGAGGCGACCTATGGTCGACTCGCATATATAAGAGAATGCATTGGCACAGGGTAAAACAAAATTGGCACAGGGCCCTTCTGTTGGGTAAAGGGTTAACAAAGTATCTGACTATGTATACAACAAACATGGTACTGCATGTATTGATAAATATGTAGAGCAAACATGCACATACACCTACTTTAAGGTCGTGTCGCGTCTAAAGAAAAGACATGTTTACTCCGCTGCACAATCAGGTCTTAGATTACTGGCAGTTCCACAGGGCAATAGTTTTGAGTGGATAGGCTGGGAAGTAGTAGAGATTTCGTATTGTCTGGTGTAGAATAAACACAGAAAACAACACACATTAATTAAAAGAGTAAGGATTGCAAGTGACATACCTTCAACGGTGAGCTTGGCTTCTGTTGTGAGTTTGCTGTATGTACAGGACACATCACAGGTGTCTTCTGGTCTGCATTTACTGATGTTCAAAGAATGTTTCTTCACGTCAGATTTGATGGCGTATTTAGGAATAGGTTCGATCTCTTTACCATTCACCATCCAAGTGACCTTGACATTGGGAACAGATAGCTCACATTCGAAAAGAGCTGACTCCTTTTCTGTGACAGTGATGTCGTGAAGAGGTGTAAGCCATTCCCACTAAAAGAAGTAAGAAGATATTCATCATTAAGATTAAGTCAAACTTTATTGACAGAGAAGAGCCATGTGCAATAATAATTTAAGACAATTCATAAAATCCATGCAGGTAACTGTTACTAGTGTGAATGAGAATGTCTGTACATTCAACTAGTTATTCTAACATATTGGTCTCTAGTTATGAGTTTATTATTTCATTGTTTGCACTTATTAGTACTCTCTAGTTTAACAATGAATCAAAATCATAGCAAAATTATATTACTTCTAAAGGATAATTTTATTTTTTTAATTTGCAAATAATTGATCTGAACGTCATCTTAGGCTCATCATGCAGTTGTTAGTGAGTTTTCTTTAGACAGAGACTCTTTAACTAGAGTTGTATAATAATTATAATGGTCTAGAATTTGACAAACAAATTAAGAAATAATACCTTGGCTTTTGTGATGACGAGACCACTTTCCTCTATTTCTCTCTCTGGTTCCTCCTTCGTTGGTCGGACGTATTGAGGTTTGACTTCCTCCTCGACGGGTAGTTTCTCTTCTTCCTCGGGTACTTTCTTCTCCGGGATTGCTTCTAATTCAGGCTTCTCTTTCTCCCTCTTCTCAGGCTCAAATGGTTTTGACTCATCAGGCTTAAATAATGGAGAAACAAATGTAAGGCTATTTGTTTCTAATTGAAAGTTTACAATGCCAGATATCAACCTTCAAAAGGAGCATCTTTTGTGACCTTTTTTCACTTTGCCATATAATTCCAACAATCACATTTTTTAACAAGAGCAATACTAGGGTGTGGCAAAATATGCCCGTGGTATTTCAACAAAGGGCCATAACTCTGGTGAAAATTGGTGAGAAGAACCCAAATTTTAATTTAACCTGTATATTTGGCTGGTAAACTCACATACAAAATTTCATTTCAGACTTACTATATTTATCATCCGGAAATAAAAAATGAGTGCAAATTCCAACAAAATGGGCCGTAACTCTGGTGAAAATAGGCAAGCAGAACCCGAATTTGAACTTGACCTGTATTTTGTGCTAGTAAACCCACATACCAAATTTCATTCCAGACTTACTAAAGTTATCATCCGGAAACGATAAAAGCGAACGGACAGACAGACTTACGGACAAATAACATAATACGTCCCTTTTTTCAAAAGGTAAAAAGATGAGTGATATTTTTTGGTTAGAATATAATAGAGCGAAATAAGTAAGTAATACAGCTTCATCACATACAGGTTCACGATGGCCAGACAAATTCGGAAAGTTTCCGAAATTCAGCCAAATTGAAAAAAAAATTTACATCATTGAGAAAACCGAGGGATGCCTATTGTGGTCATCCGGAAACGAAAAAAGCGAATGGACAGACGAACGTACAGACGAATAACATAATATGTCCCATTTTTCAAAACAGGCTTATAAAAAGTTGAGAGATGACTGATATTTTTGTTAGAATATAACAGAGCGAAATAAGTAAGTATACAGCATCATCACATACATGGTTCACACTGGCCAGAACAATTCGGAAAGTTTCGTAAATTCATTGGCCATTTTTTTTAAATTTGTCCAAATTGAAAAAATAAAAATATACATCATTTAGAAAACCGAGAAAATGCTTATCATAAATGCCTCATACCTCTTCTTCCTTCTTTTTCTTTTGTGGAAGCTCATATATTGGTGGACTCTCGAGATCTCGGAATCCGGGCTGGAACTTCTTCTTTGGAGCAGTGATTTCTTCACCCTCCTCAAGATGACGAAGCAAGCCACGGTGGTCAATATCATCCTTCTCGACTTCTTTCTCCTCAACTTCACTGTGAATAGCATAACATAAAACTCTTTGAGTGCCAGGTCTGATTTTTGTATCAATCCATATACCCTGTGCCAATGCATTCTCTTATATATGCAAGTCGACCATAGGTCGCCTCGCATATATAAGAGAATGCATTGGCCTAACGATTTTTCATCATTTGTTATTATGTTTTACAATTTTTTACAATTTTAATAATATTTTCTTATATTCTTTAACAGACTTATTTTGTAGGTTTAGTGCCAGGGAATCTTACGTTGTTCATGGGCATCAAAATTATTACTATGAATACTTGGTGATAGTTTTGAGTTATAACATGCTCCTAAGGTTTTATCCAGTTTTTTTTTTTAAATTCGCTATAGCATGCTTAAGCATACCCAAAACAAATTCAACCCAAAAAAAAAAACATCTAAAAAAAAAAAATGTTGATGAGATCGGTCCCTGGCACTGAAAGGGTTAAGGGACGTGCTAAATGAGTTGGTACAACTCGGCCATGCTGTTACATGAGCCAGGACAACTTGGTTAACCGGGATGACGTACACAAAATTAACTGTCAATCAACCTGTCAATCACTGAGCCATGAAGCCAGCAATAATGTCGCAAGTTGTATGGGTGGTCACAAAGAAATGTCACCAATATGACAAGAACATTCTATTGGCTGACGTCAAGTCGAGTCACAACGAATCACGTTACATTGAGGTTTTACTAGCCGAGATGACGCGCTGGTACATGAGCCAAATTGTCATGTCCAACCGAGTTGTTATCCTGGGTAACATAAGATCGTGACATGCGAGAACTATTTTCAGTCGGCTAGCACCTCGTAAAAATAATCCTCAGTATCTCACTCGAGTAGAAAAACCGTATCCTACTCAGAACAGTGAACTATGGTCTATATTTTGTACTTATAAGCTCACAATTTAACTCATTGTACAGTAAGGTATTTATGGCATGCGCAAGATTATAAAACCAAAGAGCATCTAAACAGTCACACAACATAGGATAGGATAGGATAATTTTATTTACAATATCCACACATGGAAAGTACAATTACAAATAAATATAATATTAATAGACTATACATGTATATTGTTAGGGGTGATATAGTCATGACTGACTGTCTTCCTATCACCCCATATCACATTAAATCATCACTTCTGAAATTCATGTAATATCTACTTACACTTGTTTGAGTTGTGATTTCCAGTCAACAACTTCTTCTTCTTTGTCAGTGACAATGATTGTTGCCGGTGCATTGACGGAACCGTGTTCATTGCTTGCTGTGACGGTGTATGTACCAGCGTCTTTCGTCTTGATTTCACCGTATTCCAGTACATGGTAATCAGTATCATCCTCTTTGTAAATCTTCGTACGCCCGCCATGCTTTAGCTTCGTCCATTTACCCTTTGACCACTCAAGTTTCGGATAGGGTGCACCAGCAACCTTGCATTTGAATATTGCGGTGCCACCTAGGAAGAAAATATTAGACAAGTTCAATAACTTTTGTCTCAAATCTTAAACCTTTTATAAATTATAATAACACGAAAAGTAAGCCTAAACCAAAAAAACATGATATGTCATATTGAGTAATTGAGAAATAACAACTTTATATTTGAAGTTTAAAGATGCATAATCCGAATTAATGCTCTCAAATTCTATTTCTTTGGCTTCGGGGGTAAAAAATATTTTATTCGAGTCGAGGAACTCACCCATCAAAGCTCAGAGTGATCAGATATCGATTTTTGAAATTTGTTATTTCCCGAAATGTGTACTTATTTGTGGTCCAGAAAAAGTCATCAAACCGACGGTCTCGGATCAAAATTACGGATGAAGATGAATAACTCTAAAATCAAGTGTTAATACGGCCAAATTTTGTGATACTCAAGTGATAATACGGCCATATTTCATTGAACAAAATGTTCATAAATAACACGTGTAATTAATTGATTCTGATAACTAAAGCGTATTTTGAATAAATGTTGTTGTTGTTGTAACTTGATGATATGGAGAACGCATGATCAGATTCAGTACCTTTAACAATCAATTCAAGAATAAATATGAATCTAACCTTTTATTGATAAAGTTATTCAAACTTCTTTTACTTTACTCACTAATATCAAGCCTTGAAATAGTGTGCCTGTCATTTGAAGAATGAGGTCCCCAGAGGGTGAATTTAGTGATGCTAACACGCATAGCGGGCTAGCATCACCAAATTCACCCACTGGGAACCTCATTCTGCTGAGTTGTAAGCAGAATGAGGTCCCGAGAGGGTGAATTTGGTGATGCTAGCCCGCTATGCGGGTAAGCATCACTAAATTCACCCTCTGGGGACCTCATTCTGCAAATGACAGACACCCTATTTCAAGGCTTACTCACTATCGAAAAATATAAGAAACAAAACACGTATTTTAAGTGCTATGTCCACAAATTTGTTCAGAAAAAGGAGTAAATAGAGCCAAAATAATATTCAATACTATTAACCCTTTAGCGTTCAGAACACCCCAGAGCGCCCTGCCGTGTAGCGTCCATAAAGCCCTAGAGCGCCCTGCCGCGTAGCGTCCATAGAGCCCCAGAGAGCCCGGAGTTTTGCGTTTTTTTCAGTCATAGTTTACAACAAAACTATTGCATTATAACACAACAAATTGCTTTCATTGTTAATGTAAATAATAAAATATATGTTACATTATTAATTGTTAAGTTTTTGTGGGGTTTTGTGGCAGATTTTGTACAATTTAATCAATAGTTGTCAATAAAATCGCAATAAAACGAAAAGTGGAATGCGGCGGTGCTATTTTTTGAAGTCGACTAGAGAAATCAGCGTACTCGGGTAACTGTGTACGGTCGTCTAACTGACATTTATTTATTTTCGAACTTTATTTTTATTTCCAATAAAATATTCACTTGACTTGTTTATGTTTTTATATCATATGCATCCAAATATAAAACAATCACTACCATTAATTTGACTAACGAAGCTACGGTAAGAGCAAGACGACATGCTGATGTTAGTTTTTGTTACTAAGGACGCCGTGTTTGTTCTTACTGCCGTGTAGGCCTATTCCCAAATAAAACTGTTTCCAATTATTATTTTATTTTTCCTAATTCTTCACATGATCATATTGACAATATTATATTTTTTATAGAGTGTATAAAATGTATAGAATAGCAATGCGAGGAACTAATTAGAAGCTTCCAGCAAACAGCGCGTTCGCGTTTACCAATTTCTGAACACGTGGCTTCCATCCAAGCTGGGCGCGAATTTCAATCTTATAGTTATCAATAATTTTTCAAGAGATATTTATCATTTAATCGAACAAAATTGCACTATTAGTATGTCCTTTGTTACAAGTTGAACATAGGCCAAACAATATATTGATTACCGGTAGTTTAACTGTGTACACACCTTGTGTTTTGGCACTAACTGTGATATACATTGCATCATCATTACATCAAGGTCAAGGTAACGCCTGTGTCTCAATGTGATTTATTTTTAGTATATTTCGTCATCCTTATTCAATACGATGTCTTGCTAACTATTATTTAGTTTGGCATCTCATATATTCACGAAGAGAAAAGCACTGTTATCGACCTTAATGGCCATTCAATCTTTTTCAAATGACAATATGTGATGGACATGATCTACGCATGTAAATGTGACAAGATATATCGTAATAAACTGGGTCAAGTACGTACGCATTACGTTCGTGAGGTACACAGAAGGAGTTGTTGTCAGCGCTGAATATATAGTTCTTGCGATATATATTTCAATTCCGACATATTAAACATTATATTGTTACTGAATAGCATTTCAACTTCTAACCTATGATTTAAAAAAATGAAATTTTAGTCTATTAATGCTGTTTTTATGTCTTTTTTTATACATGACACACGGAGTAAATGTCCAAGTATTTACGTCGACGTTGCATCTTATTTTTGTACCCTCACGATCATGGCTTGTGTTTTGTTTACATTGGTTACTATCTGTGATCACGTGTCAACAACAGTTAATCAGATTTTTACAATGCTGGAATAAATTTCACAATGCATTTCCACATTTTATTGAATTTCGTTGGTACATTATTAAATGCAAATAAATAGAAGTTGGTTAACACTTTGCTAGTGATTGTGGAAAAGTGAAGGTAATTCTGGAAATCGAGGTTACAACGTCAAACTTCATACAAAATCTTCGCGGTGTTTTTGTTGATAAAATATTGGGGATAATTTTATTAAACGATGTCAAAGTATGGTACGCATTCATATGGACATGAACTAGAGTGATTGGTGCACATGTAGAATTGAAAATTTAAAGGAATGCACGCGTAAAACGATCTCATTATTTTATTAGTAAGTGATTGCTAACAGTAAAGAAAGTACGGCAACTGTGTTTCCTTGTCGTCTTACGTAATACACAACTCAATCGACGACGTTTTCTGTTTTGCAAATTTATATATGCAATATATAATGGGGGATAATTTTGTTTAACGATGTCAAATTATGGTACGCATTCATGTGGACATGAACTAGAGTGATTGGTGCACATGTAGATGTGAACATTTAAAGGAATGCACTGCAAAACGATCTCATTTGTTTTATTTGAAAGTGATTGCTAACAGTAAAGAAATTATGGCGACTGTGTTGTCTCACGCAGTACCGTACACAACCAGATCTCCGGATTTTTTTGTTTTGCAATATTTCTGTTGATAAATTGAACACAATAATACGATAAATTTTCGGAAATTACCAGCTGAAATGACAGCAATAAAATTCAGAATCTGATACATTTCAATGTGAAATTGATTTTAATTCTATGCAACGAATCAGGGTCAAGAAAAATCCGGAAAGATACCTACCAACTCCATAGTGTCTCCTTGTTCTCCATCGCCAGATGGAATATATGATCAAACAAATCATCTTACCTGCTCTTCCCATACTAAGGATGTAGTATGAATTAAATAAAAACAAATTGCACATTGCCAATGGGGGGGGGGGGGACTTGACTTTCATAAATATGAAAATCAATTGTTACCAATTAATTAAAATAAAATAAACCATCCTTGCAGATAAACAAGAGCCACCATAAGATTTAATAATACATTTTTTCCTATAACTTTGACGTTACCAGAAAGTTATGTTGGCTGGGGTGACGACGTTCTCTCCTATCAGTATTGGTGTGGGTAATGACGTTAGACATATTACTGTTGGGTAAAGGGTTAAAGTCCCCCTCTTCAAGCAGTTAAAGCACTTTCAGGTCTTGAACAATGATTTGTCAAATTCCATATTATTCCACCTTTTCAAGGTCTGCAGACATCAAGCATTATTAATTTCCATGCTACAGGTAAGAAAAAAGGTAATGTAAAAATCTCACCTTCGAGAATTGTGCATTTGATTGGAGTCTCAATGAAGGACGGCAGACAGCCTTTGACTTTGAGTGTTGCCTCGGCGAGGACATCGCCGCCGGTGTTCTTGGCTACAGCCTTGATGGTTCCCTCCATATCTGGAGAAACCCTGTCGATTTTGAGAGTGTGAATTCCTTTAGCTTTGTCGGAGATGAAGTGAATGGTTTCTCCTTCTTCAAGCTCCATGTTGTTAAGTAACCTAGAGAGATAGACATTCACCAAATGAGATGTATGCACAACTTATATTCAGAGTTTTAATTTCAACCAGTGGTGAAATTATCAATGAAGAGTCATTAATTCCTTGAACTCCTTGTATAGAATCTGAGCTACATTATGTATTTGCAATAGAAAACACCTCATTTTAATAACTTTTATGTTGAATATATATGGCACTAGCAATTATTCACCAAGACATGTTGGGTGGGGCTTCCAAACACCCTGACTGTACTTAACATGACACATCTGGGGTGGGGCTTCCAGACACCTTGACAGTACTTACCATGACATTTCTTGGGTGGGGCTTCCAGACATTATTTACCATGAGACTTCTGGGGTGGGGCTTCCAGACACCCTGACAGTACTCACTATGATACTTCTGGGGTGGGGCTTCCAACACCCACACAGTACTTACCATGACACTTCTGGTGGGGCTTCCAGACACCCACACAGTACTTACCATGACACTTCTGGGGTGGGGCTTACAGACACCCACACAGTACTTACCATGACACTTCTGGGGTGGGGCTTCCAACACCCACACAGTACTTACCATGACAATTCTGGGTGGGGCTTCCAGACACCCTAACAGTACTTACCATGACACTTCTGGGGTGGGGCTTCCAGACATCCTGACAGTACTTACCATGACACTTCTGGGGTGGGGCTTCCAGACACCCTGACAGTGAATGAAGCGGCTGCTGACTCAGCTGTTGTGATACTTGTTGGTTTTTCCACAATCTTTGGTTTTTTGCACGCTGAAATGAATAAATGAACCCAGTGAATGAATATCAATAAGCACACTAAAATCAGGAGTCTAATAAAAAGCTTTGACTCAATTTTGACTTAGATTTTTCCCACAAAAGAATAACTAGAATGGATGACTAATAGAAATCCTACTGTATGCAAAACTTCATAGCGTACAGGCTCAAATATCACAATTTTTAAAGACAAATTATGGACTTATTTCAGTCAATAAAACTCATAAGTTAGTACCCAAATGCTATCTCCTCTGGAAGAATTTAACAATCAACTAAGATTGTCGAAAATTCCAACAACATCGACTGTGCCATTTCAGAGAACACAATGTCCGAACTATGCACAAATGAAAATATTTACTCTTTTAATCAGGATGATTTATTGGATGATAAACATAAGGTGATGATATCAACAACAATATCCACTGTAAGTACATTGTTTATAACAATGACACTGTTTTTTGTCTGTTTCGATATCAAATTTATGAAAAGTAACCAAATGTGGGCAAAATGAATTGCTACTTCGTTCTGAAAACCCCCAGAGAAGTGTTCATTACGCACAAATAAACCCATCAAGCAGTATACAGGGAAAAGATACAGTAATATGGCTTCATTGGAAAGCTCTCAGTGAGAGCTTTCCGAAGAATGGCAACAAGCCATATTTCTGACTAAATCCTGAAAAATTATCCATAATTCTGCTGTGGTTAAGGAGTCGATTATTTAGGGCATTACTGTATGTTGCTGTGATAGATTTATACGCAACATATTATGAATGATACAAAATTATCTTTTAAAATCAAAGAATTCTTTGACGATCTAGCTTCTTTTTATGAATTTGGTCCAACAAATTTTTTTCCAGCATTGACAAATTTAAAAAGATAACCAATAGACGAATAATTTTGGGTTGATTTTTAGCTTTTAATCTGAAAATGTGATCAGTCAACCTAATTGGAGAAAATAATATGATGACATATTAATAGTGACTTACGATTGATTTTGATTCTCCCATTGCAGGCGACCTGTCCAGCGGTATTGACTGCGCGGCATGTATAAAGTCCAGCATCAGTCATTTTCACCTTCTTGAATGTCATCGTATGAGTCTGGTCTACGACCTCGAAGACAACATCCTCACTCTCAGTTATTTCTGTATCACTTTTGAGCCAAACTGTCTTTGGTTTGGGTTTTCCAGTGACAACAACTTCCAGTTTCACTTCCGCTGTTTCTAGGACATCAATGTTCCCCAATTTTTTCAAGAACTTTGGTGGTTCTTTTTTAACTGAAAACAAAATGTGAATAATCAAATTGATATCTTGAAAGATTACATCAACATGTTAACCCTTTACCCAACAAAACGGCCAAAACCGGCCAAATAAAGCTTCAACAGCCTAAAATATCTACGGTCTGTCTCAATAAAACCATACAAATATGGATATCATTGGAACCGGCTCCTTGACCACATTGTGATGGTTACAGTTATGCCCTGTGCCAATGCATTCTCTTATATATGCGAGTCGACCATAGGTCGCCTCGCATATATAAGAGAATGCATTGGCCTAAAAAAATCTTTTTTTAACACTTTTTACCATTTTTTCTTACATTCTTTAACAATTTTATAATTTTTAATGTGTTAAGCCAATGCATTCTCTTATATATGCGAGGCGACGTATGGTCGACTCGCATATATAAGAGAATGCATTGGCACAGGGCCCTTCTGTTGGGTAAAGGGTTAAGGAATTTGATGTACACTTGTGATTAATTTTGTTCTAATTTGATACCATTCAGGTTTACCAACTTCATAGCATTAATATGAAGTTATGAATTATTACTTTTACAACCAATTTTGACCTAAATTAAATAAATAATAGTTAAAATCTGTGACATTCATGGATTCAAAGCAGAAATAATAATTTTATCGGTAGGAATGTGAATCAAGGTGATATAAACTAAGATTTAACCCTTTCATGATGGGAGCTGCATGGTGCAGCATTTAAGATCCAATATTTACCTTGACCTTGTCAGCCAGTGCATTATATTATATATGTGAGTCTTCCATAGTGAGTATCACATAAATAAATATTGTTAGGCCAATGCATTCTCTTATATATGCGAGGCTCAATATGGGAGACTTGCATATATAAGAGAATGCATTGGCACAGGGTTTTCACAAGATTTCAGGAAACTCCAGTCCTGGAAAGGTTAATAATAATTGCAGCCCGATAGAAAACGTTTTTATTTCATAGATTACCGTCGACATTGAGTTTCGCCGATGTCTTGGCTTCTCCAGCTTTGTTGGTAGCAACGGCCTTGAATGTTCCGCAATCTTCAACATCGGCATTATCTATGCTGAGAGTGTGAGTGACATCATCACGACCTTTACGCTCCTCTGGGTGGAAGCGGATAGCACCTTCTTCAAGAGGTTTGTCGTCGATGTACCTGAATAATTTTAGAGAAATCAGTTGAAAGGGCAGCATCTGCTAAAACTAGTCATTCACCTGATTAAATGCTAAGTAGAATTTCAAATGTCAATTGTTCTGATTCTGTGCCATTTTGGGGGAATTAATTTGCAATTTTAATTGCATTGACCAGACTCAACTCAGAAGCTTAGCCCTGTTTCAGCAGACCCGAACGACGAAAATAATGAAAAAGACTTTAAATTTGTTGGTATCAATATTCGTGGTTCAGCCTTTTATGACTTTTTGGTGGGTTCGTAAATTTATGGGTCCACTGGTACTAATTCAATCAATGTTTTCTTTATAAATAGACATAAAATCTAACCTACCATTTGACCTCTGGTTGAGGAATTCCTTTGACTGTGCATTCAAACTTGGTTGATTTGCCTTCTTTGATGTCACGGTTGGTGAGTTTGCGTGTGAAGGTTGGTGGTTCAGATTTGCCTGTTGAAATAGAGATATTATATTAATATAATAATTCTTAAATACAACTGTAATATGAATTTATTGAGTCATATAAATTAATTAACTCTTTTCAACATTCGATCTTATGCTGCAAATGTCAAACACACAGACTTGATTCCCATAACTACAAGGTTTAATTTGAGGCTTGCATATTATACCCTGCTTTAACACTTTCTTTACTAAATGGATTCTCCCATCCGCTACAAAACTATATATTGGAATGTTCTATTGTTCATCTGATTGGCCTGCTGTTTAGGAAATATAAGCAGACAATAGACAGATGAAAATAAAATAAAAGTGCAGAAGGATTTATAATCATAAGAGGGAAATGCTCATAAATAAGTTACAAAAACGGTGTTTGTTGAACTTATTATCTGAACATTCCTAAGGTAACTACTAGGAATATTTAGAAAAGAAACGATTCAATACTTGAAAGCATGGGAGCATACCTTCCACGATGACTTTAGCTGAGCAGTCAGCTGTTCCGGCTTCATTGTTTGCTGTACATGTGTATTCGCCCTCATGGTTCATGTGTGATCGAGGAATAGTAAGAGTTGTCGTCTCGTCCTCATATATAATCTTTGTGTTGGGTGTTGGTACAATGGCTTTTCCATCCCTGTGGAACATACCAAATCATTCAATTAAGACCATTCTGTAGCATCTCTATTTTAACTAAGTTACCAACAAAGAAAATAATAAAAGCAGCCTGGAAGGAGTTTAAACATTAGAACAATATAAAAATACTGCTTGATTTAATTCCCCTCTCTGCTCTACTATATTTTTAGTCCCTTCCTCATTTGTTTTTATTTGGATATCTTTTATGTAATCTTTTTTCTCATGCCTTAACCATCAAATTACATTTCAATGACCCATTAATCAGTCTATATTAATACAATTGGACAATCTAAAGCACCTTGTATTATATAAGAACTTAGAAGGATACTGCTTCAATATCTAGAACTGTCCATGACCAATTATGTTAGGAAATAAAAAAAAAAAAAATTGACCTCCAGCTTCATTTTTCGGAAAAAGTTGGATGCAAATCAAGCAATTTAATTAAATATTGGCCTTAGTAACATAACAGGAGCAATCAGTAATACGAAGAGTAATTAACATTTTGCAGCATTTTGAAAAAAATCTATCATTTCTTCATTAATTCAATAATTTACATTGTTTTATAAATTAACAATGTGAAGTAGTTCTAGCTGGTATTCCACTTGAGAGAGATGAAAATATTTATCAACTTCACTAACTATCCACAGTTTAAGCTATTGTTATAGAATAAATCAAGTAGCCATTCTAAAAAGCCTGCTGGCTTTAAACAATCAACATGAGGTTTTGTGTTTGAACCATTCCATATATGATTGTACTCACCGACTCCATGAGACTTCAGGTCGAGGAATACCGGTGACTTTAGCAGATAAGGTCAAAGGTTTTTCAACCACAATGGTCTGTAATACAAAGATAAGATTTGTGTAATTTAGATATACATAACGATGATGAATATACACAACTACTGTTTGGAGATTTGTCATGAAACCGACTTGAATGTAATAAATGTTTTATCAGCAGATTATAATGCAGTATATTACTAATATTATAGCGGTACCAAATACATATTTATTATGTCAGCTATTGCGATTAACCAATCAGCGTTGATAAATAGTGACGATATATGAAATCAATATTAGGTGCTTATCAACCATCTTGTTTTTGATATTTTTGATGTATTTTGGTGCCAAGAAAGGGGCTATCTGTCGGAAATAATTTTCTGCAAATTTAAAGACATAGTACCATATACCAAAACCTGCATGCGATACATTTGAGGAATTCTAATAACTCATAAATTAACTATCAAACTCAACAAGTTGTCCTACTTCTGGTGATTAGCCATTGACTCAATGCAATGACGTTCAACGCCAACGGCGCGTCACTGTGATGTTACATAAGTTAATGGCCTTATGCCTTAGACACATTTAACTTACCAAATTACAATAAATTACAGTGATGATTAATTAAAGGGATATATAATAAATACGTTACAGGATGCTTAGTGGTTGGATATGGTGTTATGTGAGGCTCAGCGAGATCAATATTAGGCTCAGCATACGGCCTCGCCTAATATTGATCTCACTTCGCCTCACATGACACCATATCCGACCACTAAGCGTCCCATAACTTATCATTTTTAACCAAAATCTTGTTTGTCTACCGATATGACTTTTTCAGATGTTGAAATTCTTATATTTTGATATAGAATATAAGTAGTCCATATCGCACCACTAATCTTCTTTATCTTTTTCTTGATGTTGGGGATTATAAATATTTCAAATGAAGCTATTATCACTCTATATAGTCGAGTAATGGTTTATATTGCTACTTACGATATCTTCTGGTGTCTCGACAAACTGTGGAGGTGTTGTCTCTTCTTTGGTCTTGAGAACCAGTGGAGATTTAGACAGTCGTTCTTCTCGTACAATTTCTGCAAAAATAGACATTATGTTACATATATGGCTCAGAAAGACGAGACAAGAGTTCAGTAGGGCATGTCAAAGGTAAAAATATTTCTGGAAACATCGACCTGCTGACTCTCGTTATGGCATCAGGAAGAATTTTTGATTGAATGTAGAAAATAAATAGATTTCAAAAATAAAAAATTGAAATCTAATAGCTCTGAGGTTGAAGGGTGGGTTCCTCGACTGAAATCAATTATATTTCACTCCCAAAGCAGAACAGTAATAGTAATAATAATAACAGTAATTTAGGGGTGTTAAATTGGACAAGGCATCTATAATATATGACTGACTTATTTGATTGAACTTACCATTGACTTCAAGAGGAATATCTGCAGTTGCCTTTCCGGCTGGATTGACGGCTGTACATGTGTAAGGTCCACTGTCCTTGACATCGGTGTCCTTAATCTCGAGACAGTGAGTATCGTCATACTTCTCCGTGTGGTACACTTCACCTTCCTCAAGAGGTTTACTATCCTTAGTCCAAGTCACTGTGGAGGTTTTAAAGATAGCATCAATTTTATACGGAAATGTATGCATACAGATGCGGCACTGTTATTTAGTAGTAATTAGTATGGTATAATGATTGTTTCTATTTGTGGAATTAATTACTAATTTGATATCGAACAATTGAAGTTCATTCCATCTGATAGTTTAACGTTGACTAAAAAAAAGTGAGCAGGAAATTGCTTAACCCTTCTATACTAAATACTCATCGACAATTAGTTATCCCTTAACCCTTTCAGTGCCAGGGGCCGATCTCTTCGGGCCTAATTTACGGTCTGTAAAATCGGCCCTTTTTTGGGTATGCTTAAGCATGCTATAGCGAATTTAAAAACAAACTGGATAAAACCTTAAGGGGATGTTATAACTCAAAACTATCACCAAATATTCATAGTAATAATTTTTATGCCCATGAAAAAACGTAAGATTCCCTGGCACTAAACCTACAAAAAAAGTCTGTAAAGAATACAAGAAAAAATTATCAAAATTGTAAAAAATAATAACAAATGATGAAAAATTGTTAGGCCAATGCATTCTCTTATATATGCGAGGCGACCTATGGTCGACTCGCATATATAAGAGAATGCATTGGCACAGGGTATATGGGTTGATACAAAAATCGGACCTGGCACTGAAAGGGTTAAATGTTCAGATAATAAGTTCAACAAACTAAGTTATTATATGAACATTTCCCTGCAATCAATAGAACTCCTTCTGTAATTTTATTACCTGTCGTCATCTTTTTTTCCTGAAACCCCTCCAAATGAATAATAGACCGTTCCAATGTATACTTTTATAACTTGGTGGGAGAATCCATTTAGTATATAAAGGATTAACTGAAGAATTCCAAATTAAGTAAGTTCAGTCAGTATAGTATATATTAGATCGGAAATTAAATCAAATACTTGTTTGTGTCTTTACTCCAAAAAACATATGACACAAAAGAGAATGTTGATTTCTATTGTAGTTTATCATGGATCACAAAATCACTGTTGTACAAAACCGACATACTTAGAAAATAAGGAAATTTTCAATAAAGCATATTCTATAATCCTGGAATTTGCATCAAATTATAACATAAATAATTAGGATATATATAGATATAGTTTGTAATTATAAAGAAGTTTTGTATATATTAAACAATTACCGCCACCTTTAGCTGTTAGTAGAGAGATGAACATTAGTAAATACGGAATGAAATGATGGTATTATGTATAAAGATGAGGAAGACAAAAGATTTGTAATGAATATGTGATGAAGACAATGATGGAGAATTACGAAACCTAATATATCTATTTATTACATGATCCAACCCTTATTCCATTCATTAAACCCATTTTATTATGATATACAACGGTCATTGTATAACAGGAAATAGTGCCAGCTGTACCCAAATGTATTATTGTTGCGCAAAAGTGACCTTTGACTTCCGGCTTGTTTACATTCCATGCATTACGTATGCAAAATCAGTGTTTGGGACTATTATTTATTAAATTTGAACAAATATTTCATTAAATTTAAACCATTAATATGTCAGTCAGACTCCTATTTATCTGGGACTATTTCTTTACGTGGGCAAACAATGCATAGTTACGTGAAATGTCATTGCAGGCCTTATAGCAGCTGCTGTTAGTTTCACGTCCCATTAAATATGTTTTATGGAGGTTTTGGATCAAGTAATAAATAGAATGTACAACTCGTCCCCAGTTTATAGCGAAATTTACAAAATGAGTCCAGAAGATTAGGTCCAGAACAAATTTTGTAAATTTTGCTGTAAACTGGGACGAGTTGTAGATCCTCTATAATATAATATATACAGTAAGAATAGAGATTTGACATAGACAATGGTGAAACGATGCCGCCACCATTTCCTATATGGTGAACATACCAGGCTGCTCATCTTCTATGTCTAAAATTTGTACAAAACAACACATAATAAAAACAGAAATATAATAACTAAAGGTGATACGTGGATCCATTTTATGCCTTGACATATTTAGAATTGAATTCAATTCTACCGTTATATATCGATAGTGACATTAATGAGATTGAAACATATCTAGGTTTCGAGATTTTCAAACAAACAAAATTCAAACTACAGCATTTGAATTAATGGACAGGATAATATTGGTAATCCTAGTCTCCAATTTTTGTAAACATTGATTAAAAACATTAACCCAGATGATGATAACTACTTCACTGCAGAATATGCTATTCAACAAAGAAACCTATCTGACACATCAACTATGTGGAAGCGACTATACTATTATAATTATAAGACTTACTGAACATGAGAAATTAAATGACTGTTTACTAATACATTCTCATGATTTCTGTGTAGTATCATGGATGAGTGACTTTCACTTTGAATGACATGATGGTTAGTTAACACTTTCATGATGGGAGCTGTGCAGCAATAAAGATCAGGGAATTCTCATATAGGGATCCTCGCATATATAAGAGAATGCACTGGCTTACAAGGTTAAGGTAAATATTGTTAGGCCAATGTATTCTCTTATATATGCAAGGCTCCATATGGGAGACTCGCATATATAAGAGAATGCATTGGCACAGGGTTTTCGCAAAATTTTAGGAAGCTCCAGTTGTGGAAGTGTTAAGATAGGATGATGTGCAATCTCTTGTTTTCTCTAAATTTTCTCTGGTATCAACAATCTCAGAATGTTTAGTGCATGTTATGGGTGCAATGTGTGAATACAGAATTATGAGGTGATCAATATATTGGAAGTGTTGATATTAGGGTTAACACATTTCTCTGCATGTGTAGCTAGGAATTTGTAAGTGGATAACAAGCATTTTTGATAGATTTTCTTTTTTAACCCAGGTTCAAAAACATAAATATTCTAATATACCAATTGTTTATATTATTTTTGTTTATTGATATCCAACTGAATATCCCAAGATTTAGAGGAAAAAATAGGAGACAAATAACTCAAAGCTAGAAGTAAAGTGGAAGGTTGGAATTTTGAGTTGTGTTGGACCAGAAATTAGTGGATAGAGTTCAAGTTATAGAAATTATTCGTAAGTTTCCCCATGTGTTTGTGGATTATTAACTTGCATGTTTGCCTCTGATTATATAGCTATAAATTAGCCTCAACCATCTGTTTATACTGGGATATAAGCTGTTATGTGCATAGGTGGTTAAAGCTAAAACAGTATAGGTGTGGATAATTGAAGTGGGGTTAAAAGGCTTATAAATATAATTTAATGGTGCCCGGATATATATCCTAGTTATCTCATTATTATGTGCTATCATGGTGGAGGGCATAGGAATGCAATCGATATTAAAGAGATTCAGATACAGAGTCATTTGATGGGTTGTGCTTTTGCATTGTCATTAAAAAATATTATTATTTACTTGAGAGGCTAGATATAGGTATGTCTAAATAACATGGTCATGTTTTCGTGACACATGCATTGCTATAATAATTCATTAGAATCTGAACTGATTGCCCATGTACGTATCTATATAAAGTTCATTAGATCATGACCCCACTATAGCTACGCCCATAGAGATCATACTCCACCTATTCAAAACCTGGGAAATTTTTGATGTTCAAACAGGGAAATTTATAACATTGAAAAAACAGTGCAGGTAATTTATTTCCCAGTTTTTACATGTTCCTTAATAATTTGGTTCACAGTAGATGAAGGTCCCATATTTAGGTGACTTTGTTGAGCCGATTCTGATTTGCATCGCTCACAATCATGAAATTTCTCCTGAAATATAATTCAATATCAACTCACAAAAGTCAAAATAATAATGCAATCTCGAGCTCGGACCACCCCTACTGTGAAATAGATTTATTAAGGAACAATTATTAACAAATAAATATATTCCCTAAATTCTTTGTTCAATGTTATAATGTTCCTGGTCACAACAGGTCAGAACATCAAAAAGTTCCCATGTAGAGTAGATTCATGACATGATCTAGAAGGTCATATGACATATAAGTGGCAATAACAATGCCATCAGAAACAACATATATCTCTATCTGAACCTCTCTAATGATAATGAATAAAGTGGAAATTCATGAGGCACACAAACTCTAATGAAAAATAATGAATATGGACACTCATTTCTAAAATTAATAAAATACGAAGCATATTTTATGGTCTATGTATTAGCCCTTTCATGACGTGAACGGTGCTGGTGCAGCATTAAAAATCCTATGCCAGTGCATTCTCTTATATACGCAAGTCTCCCATAGAAAGCCTTGCATATATATAAGAGAATGCACTGGCTTACAAGGTCAAGATAAAAATTATTATGCCAATGTATTCTCTTGTATATGCGAGGCTCCCTATGGGAGACTTGCATATATAGAGAATGCTTTGGCGCAGGGTTTCCCCAAATTTTCAGGAAGCTCCAGTCATGAAACGGTTAACTCTAAATAAGTGAAAACATGTTCATTTCTTCTTACCTGTAGGTTTTGGTTCTCCAGTAACACGAACAATGAATTTAGCAGTGTCATGCTCATTGACAACGACCTTCTCTGGAACTTTAATGAATTCTGGTGGAACCTGTTTCTCCTCTGGAACTGGTTCTATAAATAAGCACATAACCACTCAGTAATCTAACATCTATGGAGTTACACCAGCTTTACACAGGCTAAATTGCCGAATTCAACTTGCATAATTATAGAGACAGACAGTGAAACTGGTGAATTCGCCTCGATTCCATTACACTGATGCAGAAAGTGTCAGATTACTATGAATCGGGCAGCTGGTTCAATTGAGGCAAGGACCAGTCCAATGCGCGAAATTCGGAGACAACAACTCAATAAGTTTCTACTTCATGGAAGTAAAAGTACATTTTAACAACATATTTTCATTTCAAAGTTAAAATAATTGCTAAGTGAATGAAAATTGCTATCTATAACTGTGGTCTATCATTGTTTCTGAGACCCTTATGTCTGTTTATTTGAGCACACTCAATGTCTATACCGGTAGTACACATTTATTGTACAGGAATTGTCTAAATTTGGCATCCAACCATAACTAAGATTTGGTCTGAAATTTTTGTGTAAGGGTATATAGTATACAAGCAGAATAAATTTATTACACAAATTTTCATTTCCATGTAACGTAGTATCCTACTTCATTACCTGATTGTGGCAAGTTAAACCGACTCAATAATCAAAAACTTTCCCGTAGGCCATTAAAATAAAATATCTATGTTCTCAGGCAATTTGATATGAATTTTGAGATGAGGGAGGGAGGCTATTTAATTCAATTTTTTATCTAAAATCTGGAAAATATAAACAAGAACGAGAGGCCGATCACGATCGGCAGATGTTTAACCCATACCTTGGCGATAGCGACTAGCCATAACTGATAATTTGTCAAAGATATGATCACAGGAATTAATCCATATATCAGTACCCAACTTGAAATCAAAAGCTCAAATAATTTGTCTTAAGAAAGGGTTAAAGTATTTGGGTTGGGGAGGAGTAGTTTTAAATCTCATAACTCTGTCCCTACTCACACAAGGACCTCTCACTGTGAGATCCAATGGTTTAGTGATTTCAGAAGACATGTTTAGGAGTTTAAGTTAACTCATTAGAAGCAAAAGTGATAAATCCCTATCTTTGCCACTTTTGACATGCCAGATATTCAAAATTTATTATTCACTTCTAAAGAGAAATTATAATTGCTTAGAACGACATATATGTAGGGGATTCCATCTCGTATTTAAATGGTACTTTAATTACCCACCCCCCCCTTCCCCCATTCTCCCCAGTTATTTGTTTATCAAATATGGACAGATATAAGATCAGATCTGACCTGTGTATTAAATAAGATTAAGTGTTTCATAACAGGGGTGTATGGTTTTCAAAAATATATGTAGTTTATACAATTCAAAAGTATTATCTATATAATGTTATACAGACATAATATGATGGGGATGTTGGCCCCTATGACCACTAAATCGTTCATATAAAAGAAAGTAAGTTAGCCCTCATTTGAATGGTTTCACACATTACAATGTTTTACAAGTAGCTTGGGCACTAAAAGCCACAACCTTCAATGTTAATCTTCTAAGTGCTCTGTGGCCCCTAAAATTCAATCAACCATGAAAATGTGAACAAATGGGAAAATAATGTTCCTGGAAATACTAACATCTACCATATTGATTTTCAAAACAAGTCATCACTTACAATAGTCATGTATATTTATCTGCCTGTTTCCCATTGCATAGATAAATCATATTGGCTATCAGCTGTTGTTTTAATTTCAAATTGAAAGCACGTGTCTGAAGGGTTAATATATTTTTCAAAAATCAATTAATCAGTCAATACCAAAATTGATAGAAGTGAATAGTGTGCAAAGATACCCAATAGATATTAAGAGATATGAGGAAGAGTCCATGTACATTATAGCATGTTGTCTATGGAAACCTTGGAAAGGGTTAATTATTTTTGAAGCAAATTAATGGAATTTAGAAGACACTTATATAGGTGAGGGGGGCCCTTATATCACCCTGTAATGAAATTTCAAGAATAGGAAAAACACCAGTCTTGTGCTGCCATTAATCAATTTGACAGTTAGAATAAACAAACAGCCAGCCACCAGTGTTGTTTATCTTGCTTGACCCACCAGAGCTCTGTATCATATGTCATCACTCATGTCATAACAGATTTCACTTGGAATGACAACATCTATAAAAATCCTCTCATATACTCTGGATGTTGGATGATCACATGGTAATTTATTGATATCATTATATTACATGAAACTATTGCAATAAAATCTTCATATATTCAAAACAGGATATCACACCTGTAAAACTAAAATAAATGAAAATATCAATTTTTTTATTATTATTTAATATTTTTTTTTATTGTTATTTAAAGTTCAAACAAAATTTAATATTTGTATATGCTAAATTTAGCAAGAAGCTAAATCTAAAAAAATTTAATTTAAAAAAATTAAAAATTTTTTTCGAAAAAGGGTCATAACTCCTTTAAAATTAATCGGATCAAACACATATTCGGACTCGATCTGTATTTTGGGCTGTGAAACTCACATACCAAATTTGGTTCCAATCAGATAAAAAATGATTGAGTTATGGCAGAATGCGTGAATTATAAGTTGAAAAAGGGCCATAACTCTGTAACAAAAACTCGGATCAAACCCAAATTCGAACTCGATCTGTATTTTTGGCTGAGAAACCCATATACAAAATTTGGTTTCGATCGAATAGAAAATATTTGAGTTATCGCATTACTCGTAAAGTGTCTACGGACAGACAGACAGACGAACAGACGGACAGACAGACAGACAGACAGACGGACGAACGACGAGTGGTCAATCCGGGCAACGACACTATGTTTACCATACTATGGTATGGGTAAACATAAAAACGTAATTCATTTTAAATATTCAAATCCAATATTTCTAATAGAAAATATTGATAAAATGTTTGACGTGGCTTTTTAAAAGAAAAATTCAGTGAAAAGGGAGGTACATGAGAACATGGAATATTGTTTGATTTGGCCTTACCTATAATTGCATATGTTTCATTATAATTATCAAACATTTATTGGGATATGGAATCAAGCAGCAATTTTAATCATGCTCTCATGCAAGTCAGGTGACAATTCTTGGATCTGAACCTGCCTAATTTAAGATGATATCAAAATATCAAAAATATAATATAATTATATAAATACAAGTTTAGTACCTTCTACAAAAAGTTCTGCTTTACATTTAGCATATCCCAGACTATTTTTAGCTTCACACACATATGTCCCATCATGCTCTGGGATGATATCAATCATGAGCAAACATGATTCACCCTCTTCTCCGTAATGAATTGAAAATCTCTTGTCGTCTTTGGCAATTGCCTTGTCATCTTTATACCAGATAAGTTCTGGTGTTGGGTGGCCAACAGCAACAGCATAAAACTCAGCTTCTTGCCCGATAAAAGCATCGACAGTTTCAATCGACACCGCAAATTTTGGGGCTTCAAAATCTACATCGTCAATCCATTCTGGTCTAACTATTGAAATAGAAACAAGCACATGCATGAAGACAAGATGGGGGGGGGGGGTCTGATTTTATTCACAACTCATGCAATATCAAAGAATTGAGGGTCTTCTATATAACACTGATATCCTCATGAAAAATGCAAGACAGTTGGAGGATATGTTATTTTCATGCCAAAAATATTATGATGTTCAAGACTGAATGAACGCAATTAAAGGCATGGATGGCCTTAGCGATAGGTGTTGCTGTTAAAATTGTCACATCCATTTAAACCACCATAAGCAGAAAGAATAGTAAAATATAGACATATTTTGTTCTTATACCATTAAAATATAGACATATTTCGTTCTTATACCATTAAAATATAGACATATTTTGATCTTATACTTGATTTTATACTGATCATAAATATTGTGAAAATAGTATGTTATTAATAGTCCAACTTTGCTATGTAAACAAATGCCAGGTTCTGTAACGTTTTTGGCTTTTGTTTACATAACAAAGCTTACAAACCTGACAATAACATACCATTTACGTGACATTTATAATTGGTATAAGAACAAATTATGTCTATATTTTAATATTCTTTCTGTTTATGGTGGTTTTAATGGATGTGACAATTTTAAGAATACCCACTGTGAAGGCCATCCGTGCCTTTAAAACACATGCCAATTAGAATGGTTTTAATTACCTAACATAATACCATATTTGCAGGTTGAAATATTTGTTTTCAAGTTTTTGCTTAGGCATGCATAGGATCAAAAGGATGGGATCAAAACTATTTTCTAAGATAATGATATCTTCCATGCAGGGATGGGAAGATGTTAATTATGAAAGCATTCATAACAAGTACAGTAATGCCCTAAATAATCGACTCCTTAACCACAGCAGAATTATTGGTAATTTTTCACAATTTAGTCGGAAATATGGCTTGTTGTGGTTAAGGAGTCGATTATTTAGGGCATTACTGTAGCATTCAGAATGGAGATTCAACTATTCACTATTCTCTCAAAAGCTGACTACGACCCATTGTACTATATTCTTGCTACTTACAATAGCACAAAACAGTGTTATTAAAACCCTTTCATGATGAGAGCTGCACTGGTGCAGCATTAAAGATCCTGTGCCTGTGCATTCTCTTATATATACAAGTCTCCCATAGGGAGCCTCGCATATACAAGAGAATGCACTGGCTTACAAGATCAATGTAAATATTGTTAGGTCAATGTATTCTCTTATATATATGAGGCTCCCTATGGGAGACTCGCATATATAAGAGAATGCATTGGCACAGGGTTTTCGCAAAATTTCAGGAAGCTCCAGTCAAGGAACGGTTAACATTTTATAAGTAAGTGATTATATTTGCAATCCAGACTGTCTGGTTGAACAATTACAATCATTAATAAAATCAGTTCTTATCTCAAGACTACAGTTCTCATATAGAATCTATGACACTATTCTGATTCTGATTTTCAATTTATCATTAGCACTCACAACGATACACACAAGTCATGCCGATCATGCAAGGTTTTCCACTTACTTTCTACAGTCAGTGGAGCTTCGCATGACACGTCGCCATGCTCATTCTCAGCTTTGACCGTGTATGTTCCTTGGTCATCAGGAGAAATTTCATAAACTTCCAAATTGTTGAGTGCATTCTCTTCAAAGATGGCATATCGGCCCTCATCTTCCAGAGGTTTCTTGTTGTAATACCAGGTAATCTTTGGTTTAGGCTCGCCGGTGACTTGGCAGCTGAGTTCAACAACTTGTCCTTCCTTGACCTGAGAAACGATTATTGATAATCAAATAATAATTACTCATGACCCCACTTAAAGCTTCATATACTATAATTATAATTTGGAATAACGATTATCAAAAGACATCTAAAGTAAAGATTTCTGAAACTATTTTGTCAGTATTTTGCTCAAAACATATTTTAACCCTTTGAGTGCCAGGGTCCGATATTATCGGCCCTAAACCTACACAATAAGTCTGTTAAAGAATATAATAAAATATATTAAAATTGTAAAAAACTGTAAAAAAATAAAAATAAAAAAAATGTTAAGCCAATGCATTCTCTTATATATGCGAGGCGACCTATGGTCGACTCGCATATATAAGAGAATGCATTGGCACAGGGTATATGGGTTGATACAAAAATCGGACCTGGCACTCAAAGGGTTAAAGTGGTAATTTTTTCCTTACATGCTTCTTACGGATGAAAGGATTACTGCTATATATATCTGATTGACCATGAATTTGACCAGATCTTTTAACTCAAATGTATTACTCATTGGGCCTAACTAGATAATGTTAGACTAGTTCCATAAAAGAAATAAACGTAATTGCAATATACAGAGTTTGACAAATCTTTTTATATTTAGAAACATTAAAACTTACGGTTGTTGGTTTGATCTTGAGGATAAATTCTGGTGCTTTGCCTTCTGGTTTCTTAGGTTCTGAATGAGACAAAGCCGACAATAAATTACCATCACAAAACATACATACAGGAACTACCTTCATTCAGTTAATCTAAATAAACAGAATTAACATAAACATCCATCAGAAAAAAAGGTTTCCATTGAGCGAAAAAATTATTGTTTCATCTGGATCATTTATATAATCGTGATGTTAGTAAAATATGTAGATGTACAACTACTACGCTGCTTATTACACTACACTGACAAAGAATATAGAATCAAACAGTATGATATACACTGACACACATATAAGAATTGATTTAAGCACAATAAAAATTTAATAAAATATATTTCATGATAAGCATAGGATATGCAAAATTAAACAATTATATTTTTTTTATTGCATAGTAAAGATAGCTGATCACTCGATGTGCCAGAGGCATTTGCAAAATATATATATCAAAGCAAATATATATCCGAAAGGAAGTCACTCACCATGGTTGATATAAAACAAACTCCAGCTTTTAATTTCCAAGTTCGATAAAAGCCTGACTGTGATGTTAAATATCCCCGAGTGCACTTGATTCCTCATTGCACGAATATTTTACAACCCAATTCAACCATTATTTTGAATACAAATTTAAATGTCAGAGAGGGAGAAATTGCCGCTTTATTGTACATGAGCATAAAACTAATGTTTCATGGCTGTACATAGAACCGCCACTGTCTAAACCTGATAGTTTGCGACATTCAAACCCATAATCATTTAATCAATAAAACAATAATTTCGTTGAAAATACAATACAAAGGACCCTAACATAAAGTTATCACATTTTGATGAACATCGAGTTATCAACCAGTGAACGATAAATAAATCTATTGTCAAATGATAACAACACAAAAGTTTAACAACTCTCACACGAACGTTTAGAATAGATTTAATTATCTAGTTTCCATGCTGTTTATACTTTCATAAATATCAAATTTAAAATGTACATAATTGAAATAAATGAGAGCCACCATGTGTGATAATTGTTTCAGTTTTTTTCATGGGCAATTTACAGTAATTCATAGTTGATGACACAATTATTGGTTTTCATGTCTCAAAGATCAAAAGAACTGTGTGTTTTGTAGACATCATCAATAGATCTAATCACATAATCAATAGATATAATCATTTACTTTAGAGTCATAATCACTTAATCAATGTCCTAATGTTGAAAACCCTGGTTAACCCTTTACCCAACAGAACGGCCCTGTGCCAATGCATTCTCTTATATATGCGAGTCGACCATAGGTCGCCTCACATATATAAGAGAATGCATTGGCTTAACACATTAAAAATTATAAAATTGTTAAAGAATGTAAGAAAAAATGGTAAAAAGTTTTTTTAGGCCAATGCATTCTCTTATATATGCGAGGCGACCTATGGTCGACTCGCATATATAAGAGAATGCATTGGCACAGGGCATAACTGTAACTATCACAATGTGGTCAAGGAGCCGGTTCCAATGATATCCATATTTGTATGGTTCTATTGAGACAGTCCGAAGATATTTTAGGCTGTTGAAGCTTTATTTGGCCGGTTTTGGCCGGTTTGTTGGGTAAAGGGTTAAACCCTCGGAGGCAAGCACAAGGGAGAGAACACATTCCAATGCTAAACATGAAACCACTAATACCATCCACCCTGGATATAAAGACACATGAGTGGCATTAGCAAATAGACTCTTCACTCAAGAGTACTTCAAAAACCACTGACATCGAGAACAGTATAAACAGAGGACACCAAGACAAAACAGGGAGCCCGCAAGATAAATAAAAGCAGACATAATCTATACAAAGCTGTGTGAAACAAAACGACAGGCAAAGGAAATTAGGCTAAATCTATTAGCCAGTTTTCTTGAATTGTGCGCTTCTAACGGAATCAGCCTCATGGGGCTATCTGCAAGTACATCGGCCGATAAAGCTCCTTCCCCGGACATAATCAACCTGGCCACAGGATATCTATAACGTGACGTAGGAGAATTAGATATAGAGTGGTACACAGGGACCTGGATAATGAACTGCACCCAAACACTCGAAAACTCAGTTAAACAAACTATATATTTTATCTTAAAATGCTAATTACTCTCACCTCCCTTTCTTTTGCACATGTGTCATAGCTACGTGTCCACTAATGCTTGTATCAAAATTTTTATTTATTTTCTCCAATGAGGTTGTTGTGCTTTCAAACACAATCAATTCCAACACATTAGTCATAAAAGTGTTTTTTTTTTAATATAATTACATTTTGCCTTAAAAGAAAGAAATTTTGGGATATAGGCAAGTGATAGAAATAACAGGAATGGTGTGCAAATCTAACAAATAATGCAAAGAATCTGGGTTTTTTTCCAAATGTACTTGAGTATGAAGTTTATACGCAAAATTTATTTTGTGTGTTACTTATATTCAAAATAGGGGAATTCTAAAAAAAATAATGTTGACTTCAGTTCAAAGAAATAATGTTGAATTCAGTTCAAAGCAAATAATATCTAAATATAATATACGATATTCAGAGAATTAATCAACACTGAGCCTGTGTACCAAGCTAAACGATCTAACATTTTGAAACTTTTTGTCATTTTGGGCAGATGTTTATGTCATTCATTGGCGCATTTGAATTAAGGATAATACATATATATGATAACAAGGGATCACTGCAAACAGCACTATATGTATAATACACCAAACACCAACAGAAACACACACACATCAAGGACCACACAGGTAAAATATAATACTTTTATTTTCAATATTGCAAAGGTACATGGATAAATACAAGGATTAATATGGTTACAAGCTACAAACATAATGCACATGCATATGAGGGAAACAATCACCATATCTGAATGGACCTGGCAATAGCCAAACTACTTACTAATATATACACTAGCAAAACATCACAGCCAAAGTAAACAAACACTATTCATCTCAATAGAAATCTACATCAATACATGTGTATTTAACCCTTCCATGACTGGAGTTTCCTGAAATTTCACGAAAACCATTCAATCTCTTATATACAGTAATGCCCTAAGTAATCGACTTCTTAACCACAGCAGAATTATGGGTAACTGGGTAACTTATCGGAAAGCTTTCCGATGAATGGAAAGCTTTCCGATGAATGGCAACAAGCCATATTTTCGACTAAATCCTGAAAATTTACCCATAATTTTGCTGTGGTTAAGAAGTCATTACTTAGAGCATTACTGTATGCGAGTCTCCCATACGGAGCCTCGTATATAAGAGAATACATTGGCTTAAAAAAAATTATCTTGATCTTGTAAGCCAGTGCATTCTCTTATATATATATGAAGCTCTCTATGGGAGACTGGCATATATAAGAGAATGCACTGGCACAGGATATTTAATGCTTCACAAGGGCAGCTCCCGTCATGAAAGGGATATACATTTAACCCTTTCAGTGCCAAGTCCGATTTTTGTATCAACCCATATTTCCTTGATCATTTTTCAAATTTTTTGATTATAATAATGTGATAAATTGATGGAAAGAGCTCTTTCCATCAATGTATCACATTATTATAATCAATAAATTTGAAAAATGATCAAGGAAATATGGGTTGATACAAAAATGGACTTGGCACTGAAAGGGTTAAATCAAACAACTACCATATGAGGGATTATGGTATGCTAATACCAGTTATAAATTGCACATAATTAGGAGACAGGATTTTTTCCAAGATATTTGTACTGATATCAATAGACATATTTACAATATTGGTATAAATTGAATAAGCGTTATTTAGATATTCTTGATAGAATTTAAAATGTTGTTGATGAGTATAATGATCTGTTTTCTGTTCAGCATTTTGATTATTTAAAAAAATTAGTATGTAGTGAAATGTTGATGGTGTGTTACTCTATATTAAATTTATAATATTATGTTCATAAGCAGCACCATAGACCAGCCTAGAGGTTTCAAATTGAGAGAAGTCACTTTTCCCCAATTCATTCATTAACCTTTCTATACTAAAGCATCATTGATGAGTAGTTAGCACATAGGAAATGTTCAGAAAATAAGTTCAACAAATGACCATAGGTTGTTTGTCGAATTTTTATCTGAACATTTCCCACAAATGAATAGGAATCATTCCGCAATTTCTATTGTCTGTCATCATCATATATCCCGAACATCCCTTCAGATGAATAATAGACACTTCCAATGTCTATTTTTATGACTGATGGGAGAATCCATTTAGTATAGAAATGGATAAATCACACTTGTATGGCTTCTTTTCTTTTTGGACATAGATATAATGGAATAAGCTAGAAGTTATATCTTCACTGAGCGAGAAGTAATGAATTTATCCCATGTTTCCCTCTAGGCTGGAGTAGCAGTGCAATTTGAAAATGTCACTGTGTCAGTAGAGCAGAATGGTTATCAATAGGCCATGTTGTAAATTTAGCGACGTAATAATTTGACAAGAAAAAAATATATTTGGAAACAAATTAAAATCAAATTATTGTTGATTTCATATTAAAATCGCAAAAACCGAATATTAATATTGTAATCAAGTATAATGACTGCTTTATTGATTCAAAGAAATTCTTGCTGGTAGGAAAATCATTCTTCACTTGAAAAGCAGGAAGTTTCGTTTGAGAGACGTCTCCAAAAATTGAGCTGGGAGTAACGCTCCCTAGAAATACTTACTAAGGTTACATGCTCTAGGTTTTCAATGAATCAACTCAAAGATTTATTTTTTGAAATATTCGCCATGACTAATGATCCTAGAGTAAGCCAGCGATATGCTTCATTAAGAATTTATAGGATTTATAAACAATCTCTGTTCCAGTCTGTATTAACCCTTTGTATACTAAATGTCTATTCATCTGTCTGTTGTCTGCTCAGTTTTCCTGAACACCCCTCCAAATGAATAATAGACCATTCCAATATATACATTTATATCTGGTTGGGAGAATCCATTTAGTATAAAAAGGGTTAATGAAAGCTAACCTGTATGGTGGACATAAACACAAGTGTTATCAGTATTAGTGCTGAGAGGTGCCAATGGTGTCAAATTCAAGATCTAATTTCACACCAAACAGAGAGCATTTGTCATCAAGTTTTGGCACAAATGCTGTCTGTGGATGTTCATAGTTGTGTTTCAGTTCAGAGAACTCAAGTCTATCGTGTTGGCTATACAGTAAAATACAAGAAACAATATATACCTCACCTAATGTTGTCATGGTGATGGTATTTAAAAAAATAAAATAAACCACGGAAAACTTTTCCTGGGTGCTAAACGCCAAAAAATTACAATCATAGGGCCATAACTCTGGTGAAAATGTCTGGCCAGGCCTAGTTTGCAAACGTGTTTCAGATATTCTCCTTGTGAAACTCATACACAAATATTTTTTGAAATCCGTTAATAATTGTTCGAAGTAAACCCCCAGACAACCTTTTGGGACGCCCTGACAGTTAGACGGACGGACTGAATTCATTTGATATATCTCCCGCTGAAAAATTTTTCGGGTAGAGGATAATAAAGACATTTTTGGCCAGCACAAACACTGATTAACAGAATGTCAACAACATTTACAAGATATGAATTAGAGAACTCATAAGCTTTCTGATTATGGATGTTACAAGTGTTCATACATGGTTATTAGCAGGTCTGTGAATATGGTGCCGGACATTTGCAGAATGAGGTCTCATCTTTGTAAAGTATCTTTATTATCAAATTAATAAGTTTCTTAGTTTCTTTAGAAACTTCTTCAGAAATATTCTTTTTGTTTTTAGTTTATCAATATCCCAAATTGGCAGAAGAAACATTGCATAATCAAGGTGCCCAATGAGTGCACATCACAATATTCACCATCTGGGAACTTAAATCTGTGTCTAGGTCTCCCATAGCAGATGAGGCCATCCAGAGTGAGGTCCCCAGAGGATGAATTTGGTGATGCTCGTCCGCAGTGCGGGATAGCGTTACTAAATTCACCCTCTGGGGACCTCATTCTGCAAATGTCTGGCATTATATTCTCAGGCTTGGTTATTGGTGAAATCATTCAACAAAACAGTGTTAACGTAGAGATCTCTAGCCTGAATTCACTTCGGCCTCCTTATATTACTTATAATAGCATGACATCTTAAGCTACATGTCATATGTCTCATTATTCCTCTTGGAGGTCATTTATAAGGCAAGGATGTCCGAAAGTCACAGCATTACTGAGAAAGGGTTGTTATTAACAATCGGAGGGCTTTATTAGGGCCTGAAGTGAGAGCAGTGTATTTCGACAGTTAAAAACTGCTGCGGGTCTAAATGAACAATTCAAGACTTAGACACTAGAAATATCTTTGATTTAATTATTTAATTTGACAGAACAATGGGTCATAATTTCTAATTGAAGTGGTTTGCATTGATCTAAAAACTAATAACGATATTCAAATATTTCAAGTTTGAGCTGAAAGAATTAACTTTTGTCGCTAAATTGGTAGGCCCTCTCCCCTCCACAATTATTCAACATAAATTTATAATAACACCAGCTTCAATTCATTCCGATGCAGCTTTTCTACATGAGCCAAGTAAATTCAAGTTTCATGTATCACAAAACACATGATGATTTGAGCCAATCTACTTTATAGATATGGGTAGGCATGAAGTAAAAGAGGCTGAGATATGTTATACAAAGCACTGATCACTATGGTTACCATCTGTGTATAAGTGCAGTGCGTTGTCAGTGAGAGATACACTATTGTCAGCATGCAAGTTAGCAGAGGGGTTAACACAGTCATGCGGAGGGGCGGAGTGTTCACACAGACCTGGTTCTGTCAGGCGGATAGTTGTCGTAACATCGCCAGCAACGTTTTTGGCAACACAAGTGTACGTTTTCTCTACGTCTTCCTTTGTGATATCTGTAACTTCCAACGTCGCGACAGTTTCTTCGTAGACCGAGTGGTATTTTGGTCCTTCCTCAATGGTTCGTTCATCAACGAGCCATTTAACTTCTGGACGAGGAATACCAGTAACCTCACAGGTGAGGACAGCTTTTTCGGCAGTTGGTTTTATAAGTTCAGCGAGTGGTTTAGTGAATTCAGGAGCCACCAAATTGGGCGTGACTTCAGCAGAACAATCGGCTTCACCAAGGTCGTTTGTTAATTTGACCTTGTAGACAGCCTCGTCATCCAATGTAGCATCTTTGATGGTTAACGTGACAGTTTCCTTGATGTACTGAGTCCTGCAAGCCAATCAATAATTTTATTAAAATTCAAATACATGTACGCCATTGTATTATAACATGGTCATCACTCAAATTTTAGGCTGAAGTATTACTACAAATCCCAGATTGATTTTAACCCTTTCAGTGCCAAGTCCGATTTTTGTATCAACCCATATTTCCTTGATCATTTTTCAAATTTATTGATTACAATAATGTGATACATTGATGGAAAGAGCTCTCAGAGTTCTTTCCATCAATGTATCACATTATTATAATCAATAAATTTGAAAAATGATCAAGGAAATATGAGTTGATACAAAAATCGGACTTGGCACTGAAAGGGTTAAGAAGAGTTTTTAGCTTAGATGCACATATTTGTTGTGACATACAGTTTAAGTTGACTTGTGATATGATAAACAGGATGGTTGCCAGTGGCTATTGTTTAAAAAAAAATTCAAATTAAATAGCTCCCAACTAGACATGATCCCGAATATGCCTGTAAATTTTCAAAATATTTTGCCAATAAATGTGGGCTGCAGGTGGCCATGTTTTTTAACAAATTTTGAATAAAATGGTAAGCTCCCATCTAGAGGTCACCCGGAGGATCCATATGAAGTTTGGTGATGATCGGATAAGGGATATGGCTCACAGGCCACAGGGTGTGTCAAAGGATGTAGTTATGCAAAGAGTAATATCCAAGATAGCTGCCAGCGGCCATGTTTTTCATCGAAAATTGTTAAAATTCAATAGCTCCCATCTAAGGTGATCCCAAACATGTCTATGAATTATCAAAATATATTGACAATAACTGTGCATTAACCCTTTACCCAACAGAACGGCCCTGTGCCAATGCATTCTCGTATATATGCGAGTCGACCATAGGTCGCCTCGCATATATAAGAGAATGCATTGGCTTAACACATATTAAAAATGATAAAATTGTCAAAGAATGTATAAAAATATTATAAAAATTGTTAAAAAAGGTAAGATTTAGTTTTTTAGGCCAATGCATTCTGTTATATATGCGAGGCGACCTATGGTCGACTCGCATATATAAGAGAATGCATTGGCATAGGGCATAACTGTAACCATCACAATGTGGTCAATGAACCGGTTCCAATGATATCCATATTTGTATGGTGTTATTGAGACAGACCGAAGATATTTTAGGCTGTTGAAGCTTTATTTGGGCGTTTTAGGCCGTTTTGTTGGGTAAAGGGTTAAGTACAGTGTAATATAATATACAACCAAACCTTCAAAGTTTGATGACAGGAAGTTACCAACCTTTTTGCTGGTACACAAATACATCATACCTGTATCGCTTTTCCTTGTCTGTGATTGTGACCTCATCCTTGTACCAAGTGACCTTTGGCCTTGGTTTACCAGTGACCTTACATGTTAGGATGATTGTTTCTGTAATCTCATACTGTGTCTTCACCAATTTAGTGATGAACGTTGGTGCATCACCTGAATAAATATAAGGTCATTCAATGATTTCTCATTGATGAGTATTTCCCTTAGGACTTATTATCTGAATATTTCCCTCTAAATAATATGAATCACTCTGCAGTTCTATTGTCTTTTGGCCTGTCTGTCGTCTGTTCATATTTTCTGAACACCCCTCCAGATGAATAATAGACCATTCCAATGTATACTTTTACAACTGTATGGGAGAATCCATTTAGTAAAGATAGGGTTAATAGTTGGCTTCTATGCTTATTTCATCAGCTATGGAAATTCTATAACAGTCAGTTATGTAAACTTGTATTAGTGGAGGAAGTAACATTTCGATGTTTGACCCTTTCTATACTAAATGGATTCTCCAACTCAGTAATAAAAAGTAGACATTGGAATCGTCTATTATTCATATGGAGGGGGAAAAACAGGAAAAACAAGCAGACGGAAGATAATAAAAGAGCAGAAGGAGTCCTATTTATTAGAGGGGCAAATGTTCAGATAATAAGTTCAATGAATGACCTATGGTCATTTGTTGAACTTAATATCTGAACATTTCCCCAAGGGAACTATTCATCAATGAGTAATTAGTATAGAAAGGGTTACAGAAACCGATTCCCTGTGAGCAACTGACAAATTTCCTGGACATAGGAATCGTCATGGAACCTCAATATAAGCTCGTCAAGATTCAAACCAGTTTCACCAGCAATAGAAAAATTACGACATGTTAATGCACTTAAAAGTGTTGTGGGGAAGTTGTGGTATATTCCTTGAAAAAATTACCACTGATTTAGATGCTCTGGTACTTTTATTACGTCAAGTCCGTTAATTTTGTGAAACCTCTATCGAAAATGAGACAGGAAAATATTTCTTTTATTGCAGAAATAACAGAAATATGGTAGAAAGTGTAATCTCACTGAGAGCTTTCCGATGAATGGCAACAAGCCATATGTCCGACTAAATCCTGAAAAGTTACCCATAATTCTGCTGTGGTTAAGGAGTCGATTATTTAGGGCATTACTATATATGATTTGAGAATAAAGTTAGGCCTAAGTTTTACTATGGATACTCCACCCACCTGCTGGTTTGACGGTAAGATTAGCAGTCGTTGATACGGAACCAGCTTCATTGGTTGCCTTGACAGTGTACTCAGATGTGTCATCTAATGTTGATTTGTAAATCGTGAGAGTGACGACGTCTTCTTTTCTGATGATGGTGAAGTGCTTGCTCTTTTTAATCTCTATTCCACTCTTGTACCTGAAGAGGATTGACAAGTTTATATATGATTGTTATTTATTAATATAAAGTTATTATACAATGTGTTTTTATGTGTTTTTCCTGTATGAGTTCAGGTTGTGGTGAAAAGTCATAATGGACGAGACATGCAGTGTCGAGTAAAATATGACTTTTCACCACAACCTGGATGAGTACAAGAAAAACATATACTGTACACAACATTGTAAAATGACATTTTTATTATCCATCCGTATATTTATCCAAATTTTGGGAATAAAACTTTTGTTGTTATTTTTAGTATTTGTCGGCACTTGATTCTCTATAAAAACCTGTATTTGATCATCGAAAGCATGATTTGGAATAGTAAACATGAAAGAAGAAAAAACTCAATACAGAAGAGAAACGTCTGCTAAATCCACAAGAGTAATGCACGTGCATCACTTTTCACCGATTCATTTGGCAATAGAGTTACTTCGTGACATCACAGAGTCCCGAAAAATAGTCATATGGGACTCGATTGAGTCATACAGGATTCGATTGAAATCTTTGCCATTTGTTTATCATAATGTTAGACGAATGCTACATTCCCTCGGTGGGAAAAGTTGATTCACCAAAATAATAAAAAATATACCAATCTATTTCGCAGCAATTTGACAGCGAAATAGGAAAAAACTGCCCTGGTGATATATGGCCCATTTCAATTATCAGCATTAGCAACATTGCTTGAGACTTAATTATTCAATTTGAAGATAATTTATAGCTGGCTATGACAAACTTTATTATTGTAGTCTAATTACATGTTGCATATTGGCAAATCAACATGAAATTGAAAGCCATGACATAACATGAATTACATGTATTACAATCAATCTTATCACTGGGGCTATCTCAGCAATATTCTTACCATGTTACTTCCGGCGCTGGCTGTCCAGAAACAGTGACAGTAAAGGTCACAGTCGACCCCTCCGTCACTTCCTGGTTCTCCAGATCATTGATGAAGGTCGGCACCACAGTAAGGGTGACATCGATTTCCTCAGAAACAGGTTCCTGCTCAGTTGGAATCTGCGAAATTTCACATATCAGTCAAAAAATGCTCTAAAGATGCTAAAAATAATTTATCTTATGATAAACAGATAACAATAGAATGTACTTACTAAAATGTGTTGAAATTTCTGAAGTGCTATCCAGGTGCTATCAAGAATGTTTTTTTCCAAAAACTTCCAGTAGCCATATGTTTTATAGTCTCTAATCCTCCATATACATGATTATGTTTTGAACTTCAACCAACATGTATCAATGCACAAGAAGAAATTCATAGATAATTGGTTAATTATTTTATCTATTTTTTTTTTTTTTAAGATAAACTAGCATTTTGTTGACAATTTAAAGATAAATTCTGATTAAAGCAAGTGAAATAATCAGAATCTATGTTAATACATGTATGACTGAAAAGCACTTAAAAAAATTCGTAAACAAATTTAAAATTGATAATAATTTTTGCAAATCTGCTCAAATTCAGCTGCAAAATACACAAAATCATGAGCATGTGGCAATTTAAGCTGAAGAGAAGAAAGCAAATAGTGTATGCTCAAATATAAAATCACAAAAATCATTAAGCAAAATTGTCCCGCCACCAAAATCCACCACCGTAAGTTAGCATAAGCCAAGAAGACACATGTATGGTATATATGTGCATACATACATAAACATATATCTAAAACTATAATCATTGATTACATTGAGTTCTATAGAATCAAAATTGCTTGACATGAAATAAACAAGATTTCTAACTTGCTGACAAGAAATGGACGAGGGACACGGATGAAACGAACATGGAGTTATGAGACTAAAAACTGACATTTATGATGCAACATGAAATGGACGTGAGATGATGTCACACATATATGGAAATCCATATGAGGGGAACAAGTCCACAAAAACCTAATATGTCTAAACAACCAACAACAATTTATCAAAGATGCAACAACGGTCACACTCAGACGGCACCAACAATTAAGGACATCTATGAATAATAATAGCAGTACGTCTGTTATGTCATTCAGTAAAGTCTAGATTACTGTATCTGAAAGTTTAAAATATATGACATTTATTTCAGAAAAGGAAAAAGTTGTTGAACATTTTACAGAAATTCAGGTAAAATTTACAGATTAATATTATAATTTTCAAATTTTTCGTAAAATATTAACAAATTAAAAGAAAAAATCTTATATCAATAGCATCGGCTTTTAAAAACCTGACATCTTATATTTTAAAAAAGAGCCTGTGTTGATGAAGTGAATATGAAAAAGTTATCAATTCTGAACTTGTAAGAATATAAATGGCTGTAAATGATTTATACTTTATACAAGGAGATCACTGCATTGCTACCAGACTTAAATCGATTCAGGGCAATGGGCACTTCCATGCCTTGGTGGGGATGTGCTAAGGGCGGAGTGTGTATGTGTATGGAAGACCATGCATGATTCGGCACTGAGGGAGTGAGAGGACTATCTTTGGTAACTACAGAGTTGAGCCATCCTTAACTAACCTCACACAAAATCTCAACTCTGACTGGGATCACTGTACATAGGGATTCTATTTAAAATACATCAAACAATATGCACACCATTTTTATCATCAATCCTAACATTTATCCCCCGGTATCCATCTCACATATGTCTGTTAATGGTCTGAAATTTTTTAGTAAAAAAATCTAATTTTCTATCATATCATTACTATTTGTAGCTTGCACTTTCTAACCATGAATATAATAAGACATAGGGACCCATTCTATAGCTAGAAGCTGTGTTTCAATGATTTTGGCCATATAAATGTGACTATATATACGTTTGATGTTCAATAGCGGTAAATATTAAGGCGCACTCATAATTTCAAGAATATATACTTTTATACTTTCCAAAATATTTATATAAGACGTAGTCCTCAATAACCAATGAAATTTAATAAACCATCATATTAAGAATCCTGAATTTATTTCCCGTCAAAATAAGTAAAATAAATTGGTTTATCTACATAACATTTCTCATCTATTAACAAAAGTCTGACATTAACAAACCTGCAACAGACATATGTGAATGGGACTAGAAAAGAATACTTCTGCCTTCAATAACCAGAACACAGTCTACTTGCCAACTACACAGTTCCACAAACAATATCAATTATATTTTTTTTAAATTTATCTTATTTAAAATGCCTTAATTCAACATATTTTCTCAAACAATATTTCACTGGTGAAGCAAGTAGACTGTGTAATCTGATTACTTATATTCCATAAATTTCTCAATACACTGCAAAAACCATTGTAAAAATTCATGATTTGAAAAACATGTCATAAATTGATAAATTACTGAAGTAAAATTGCTATGAAAACCAACCTGGAATGCAGCCTGTGCATCTGTGTCCTCAGTTGGTTTTGGCAAGTCGAATCGTTGAACCGTGACATCTTCCTCGGTTTCCTCGACCACCTTCTGCTGAATAGTGATGTCGGCTTCGACGTCTTCCTGGATGATTCGTGACATTGTGACCTCTGACACTTCTTTTTCGGTTTTCTGGTCTTTGGTAATGACAAGTTCTGTTTCGACATCCTCCTCAACACGCTGTGTAATCGTGAGTTCTGATTCAACTTCTTCCTTCTTTGTTGGGCTGATTATCAATTCAGCCTCAACATCTTCCTTAACAGTTGGAGTTATTGTCAATTCAGATTCAACATCTTCCGTTACCGTTGGTGTAATTGTTAGTTCAGATTCAACGTCTTCCGTAACTGTTGGAGCGATAATGACTTCGGCCTCAACGTCCTCCTTAACTTTTGATGTAATTGTCAACTCAGATTCAACGTCTTCGGTAACTGTTGGTGTAATTGTTAATTCAGATTCAACATCTTCCGTAACTGTTGGAGCGATAACGACCTCGGCCTCAACATCCTCCTTAACCTTTGATGTAATTGTTAATTCAGATTCAACGTCTTCGGTAACTGTTGGTGTTATTGTCAATTCAGATTCAACCTCTTCTGTAACAGTTGGAGTAATTGTTAATTCAGCTTCAACTTCTTCCACAACTGTTGGAGCGATAACGACCTCGGCCTCAACATCCTCCTTAACCTTTGATGTAATTGTCAACTCAGATTCAACGTCTTCCATAACTGTTGGTGTTATTGTTAATTCAGATTCAACGTCTTCTGTAACTGTTGGAGCGATAATGACTTCGGCCTCAACGTCCTCCTTAACCTTTGATGTAATTGTCAACTCAGATTCAACGTCTTCCATAACCGTTGGTGTTATTGTCAATTCAGATTCAACGTCTTCTGTAACTGTTGGAGCGATAACGACTTCGGCCTCAACATCCTCCTTAACCTTTGATGTTATTGTCAACTCAGATTCAACGTCTTCGGTAACTGTTGGTGTAATTGTCAATTCAGATTCAACGTCTTCCGTAACTGTTGGAGCGATAATGACTTCGGCCTCAACGTCCTCCTTAACCTTTGATGTAATTGTCAACTCAGATTCAACGTCTTCCATAACCGTTGGTGTTATTGTCAATTCAGATTCAACGTCTTCCGTAACTGTTGGAGCGATAACGACCTCGGCCTCAACATCCTCCTTAACCTTTGATGTTATTGTCAACTCAGATTCAACGTCTTCGGTAACTGTTGGTGTAATTGTTAATTCAGATTCAACGTCTTCCGTAACTGTTGGAGCGATAACGACCTCGGCCTCAACATCCTCCTTAACCTTTGATGTTATTGTCAACTCAGATTCAACGTCTTCGGTAACTGTTGGAGTTATTGTTAATTCAGCTTCAACTTCTTCCACAACTGTTGGAGCGATAACGACTTCGGCCTCAACATCCTCCTTAACCTTTGATGTTATTGTTAACTCAGACTCAACGTCTTCCGTAACCGTTGGTGTTATTGTCAATTCAGTTTCAACTTGTTCCTCAACTGTTGGAGCGATAACGATTTCGGCCTCAACATCCTCCTTAACCTTTGATGTAATTGTCAACTCAGATTCAACGTCTTCCGTAACTGTTGGTGTAATTGTTAATTCAGATTCAACGTCTTCCGTAACTGTTGGAGCGATAACGACTTCGGCCTCAACATCCTCCTTAACCTTTGATGTAATTGTCAACTCAGACTCAACGTCTTCCTTAACAGTTGGAGTTATTGTCAATTCAGCTTCAACGTCCTCCTCAACTGTTGGAGTGATAACGAGTTCGGCCTCAACATCTTCTTTAACCGTTGGTGTAATTGTCAACTCAGCCTCAACTTCTTCCTCAACCGTTGGAGTGATAACAATTTGAGCATCAACTTCATCAGTGGCAGGAAGAGTAAACTCCGCCTCCAGCTCTTCTTCCGGAGCTTCCTTAACGACGGGTTTCTCCTCAACGGTTGCTTCGACTTTCTTAGTAATTTCTTCTGAAATGACACCTTTGCTGACTTCCTCTGGTTTCTCCTCCGATATATCTTCCTCAGTAAGTTTCTCAACCTCAGGTTTAACTCTCAGTTCCTCAGTAGTTGTTTCAGCCACTTTAGGTTTGTCTTCCATAGTGATAGCTGCTTCAACAGACACTGGTTGAGCAGGCTGTTCTAACACCTGTTCTGCAGTAACTGCTTCATCAGAAACAGGTGCCCTTTGTTCTTCTGTGACAACCTCAACTTTTTTGGCTTCGGTTTCAATTGTAATTTCGGCCTCAACCTCCGTTGGTTTTTCTGGAGCGTCAGATACTTGTTCCTGAATGACCGCCTCATCCGAAACCGGTGCCCTCTGTTCCTCAGTCACGATCTCAACCTTTTTGGCTTCAGTTTCGATTGTCATCTGAGCCTCGACAGCCGAAGGTTTCTCGGGTTGTTCAGAGACCTGTTCGGCAATAACTGCCTCATCCTGAACAGGTGCCCTCTGTTCTTCAGCAACAACCTCAACCTCTTCGGCTTCAGCCTCAACTGAGATTTCAACTCCAGTTTCTATATAAGCAGGTATCTCCTTTGTGGCTTCTTCTTCGTATTTCTCCTCCTCAGATTCAACCATTACAGTCTCTTCTTCGGACTCAGATAAGGTTATTTCACCTTCAACCTCAACCGTTTCCTTCTTTGTTAATATGATTTCAGCTTCAACCTCTTGAGTTTCCTTCTTAGGAATGGAGAGTTCAACCTCAACGTCCTCAGCCTTTGGTATAATAAGTTCAGCTTCAACATCTTTGGGTTCTTCTTTGGCAAGTGTAATTTCAGCCTCAACCTCTTCCACTTCGGGTTTAGGAATAATCAATTCTGCTTCAACATCTTCGACTTGTTCTTTGGTGATGACTAATTCAGCCTCAACTTCTTCAACTTCAGGTTTAGGAATAATTAATTCTGCTTCAACGTCTTCAACCTGTTCTTTGGTGATGACTAGTTGAGCCTCGACTTCTTCAACTTCAGGTTTAGGAATGACCAATTCTGCCTCAACATCTTCAACCTGTTCTTTGGTGATGACTAGTTGAGCCTCAACTTCTTCAACTTCAGGTCTAGGAATAATCAATTCTGCCTCAACATCTTCAACTTGTTCTTTGGTGATGACTAATTGAGCCTCAACTTCTTCAACTTCAGGTTTAGGAATAATCAATTCTGCCTCAACATCTTCAACCTGTTCTTTGGTGATGACTAGTTGAGCCTCAACTTCTTCAACTTCAGGTCTAGGAATAATCAATTCTGCCTCAACATCTTCAACTTGTTCTTTGGTGATGACTAGTTGAGCCTCAACTTCTTCAACTTCTGGTTTAGGAATAATCAATTCTGCCTCAACATCTTCAACCTGTTCTTTGGTGATGACTAGTTGAGCCTCAACTTCTTCAACTTCAGGTCTAGGAATAATCAATTCTGCCTCAACATCTTCAACCTGTTCTTTGGTGATGACTAGTTGAGCCTCAACTTCTTCAACTTCAGGTCTAGGAATAATCAATTCTGCCTCAACATCTTCAACTTGTTCTTTGGTGATGACTAATTGAGCCTCAACTTCTTCAACTTCAGGTCTAGGAATAATCAATTCTGCCTCAACATCTTCAACCTGTTCTTTGGTGATGACTAATTGAGCTTCAACTTCTTCAACTTCAGGTCTAGGAATAATCAATTCTGCCTCAACATCTTCAACCTGTTCTTTGGTGATGACTAGTTGAGCCTCAACTTCTTCAACTTCAGGTCTAGGAATAATCAATTCTGCCTCAACATCTTCAACTTGTTCTTTGGTGATGACTAGTTGAGCCTCAACTTCTTCAACTTCTGGTTTAGGAATAATCAATTCTGCCTCAACATCTTCAACCTGTTCTTTGGTGATGACTAGTTGAGCCTCAACTTCTTCAACTTCAGGTCTAGGAATAATCAATTCTGCCTCAACATCTTCGACCTGTTCTTTGGTGATGACTAGTTGAGCCTCAACTTCTTCAACTTCAGGTCTAGGAATAATCAATTCTGCCTCAACATCTTCGACCTGTTCTTTGGTGATGACTAGTTGAGCCTCAACTTCTTCAACTTCCGGTTTAGGAATAATCAATTCTGCCTCAACATCTTCAACCTGTTCTTTGGTGATGACTAATTGAGCCTCAACTTCTTCAACTTCTGGTTTAGGAATAATCAATTCTGCCTCAACATCTTCAACCTGTTCTTTGGTGATGACTAGTTGAGCCTCAACTTCTTCAACTTCTGGTTTAGGAATGACCAATTCTGCTTCAACATCTTCAACTTGTTCTTTGGTGATGACTAATTGAGCCTCAACTTCTTCAACTTCTGGTTTAGGAATAATCAATTCTGCCTCAACATCTTCAACCTGTTCTTTGGTGATGACTAATTGAGCCTCAACTTCTTCAACTTCTGGTTTAGGAATAATCAATTCTGCCTCAACATCTTCAACCTGTTCTTTGGTGATGACTAGTTGAGCCTCAACTTCTTCAACTTCTGGTTTAGGAATAATCAATTCTGCCTCAACATCTTCAACCTGTTCTTTGGTGATGACTAGTTGAGCCTCAACTTCTTCAACTTCAGGTCTAGGAATAATCAATTCTGCCTCAACATCTTCAACCTGTTCTTTGGTGATGACAAGTTGAGCTTCAACATCTTCAACTTCCGGTTTAGGAATAATTAATTCTGCTTCAACATCTTCAACCTTTTCCTCTGTTATGACAAGTTGAGCCTCAACCTCCTGTGTTTCTTCCTTGGTTATGACAAGTTCTGCTTCAACTTCTTGTGTCTCTTCAGGGGCAGTCTTAACATCCTCTTCAACCATTTTGACAACCTCAACTTTAGTTTCAATATCTTCACTAACAACAGCATCTATTGTTATGGCAACAATCTCCTCAGCAGTTGTTGGTTCCTCAACGTCTTCTTTTGGAGCAATTCTCTGTTCTTCGACAGTGGTTTCTGCTGTTTTTGGTCTGGAAATTTCTTGAGTTACTGCAACATCAGTGGACTCCACGGTAATTTCTTCAGTGGTTTTCTCTTCAACAATTTCCTCCTTAGGAGCGATTCTTTGCTCCTCAATGACTTTGTCTGCAGTGTCCAGTTTAGATGTTTCCTCTGTTGAAGCAACATCGATTTGAACAACTGAGATTTCTTCAGTTGTTTTTTCTTCAACAATTTCTTCCTTAGGAGCGATTCTTTGCTCCTCAATGACTTTTTCTGCCGTGTCCGGTTTAGATGTTTCCTCTGTTGAAGCAACATCGATTTGCACAACAGAGATTTCTTCAGTCGTTTTTTCTTCAACAATTTCCTCCTTGGGAGCGATTCTTTGCTCCTCAATGACTTTTACTGCAGTGTCCGGTTTAGTTGTTTCCTCTGTTGAAGCAACATCGATTTGTACAACTGAGATTTCTTCGGTCGTTGTCTCTTCAACAACTTCCTCCTTGGGAGCGATTCTTTGTTCCTCAATTGCAGTTTCGACAGTGTCCGGTTTAGATGTTTCCTCTGTTGAAGCAACATCGATTTGAACAACTGAGATTTCTTCAGTGGTTGTCTCTTCAACAATTTCCTCCTTTGGAGCGATTCTTTGTTCCTCAATGACTTTTTCTGCAGTGTCCGGTTTAGTTGTTTCCTCTGTTGAAGCAACATCGATTTGCACAACTGAGATTTCTTCAGTGGTTGTCTCTTCAACAATTTCCTCCTTTGGAGCGATTCTTTGTTCCTCAATGACTTTTTCTGCCGTGTCCGGTTTAGTTGTTTCCTCTGTTGAAGCAACATCCATTTGTACAACTGAGATTTCTTCAGTGGTTGTCTCTTCAACAATTTCCTCCTTGGGAGCGATTCTTTGCTCCTCAATGACTTTTTCTGCAGTGTCCGGTTTAGTTGTTTCCTCTGTTGAAGCAACATCGATTTGCACAACGGAGATTTCTTCAGTGGTTGTCTCTTCAACAATTTCCTCCTTGGGAGCGATTCTTTGCTCCTCAATGACTTTTTCTGCAGTGTCCGGTTTAGTTGTTTCCTCTGTTGAAGCAACATCGATTTGCACAACGGAGATTTCTTCAGTGGTTGTCTCTTCAACAATTTCCTCCTTGGGAGCGATTCTTTGCTCCTCAATGACTTTTTCTGCAGTGTCCGGTTTAGTTGTTTCCTCTGTTGAAGCAACATCGATTTGCACAACGGAGATTTCTTCAGTGGTTGTCTCTTCAACAATTTCCTCCTTGGGAGCGATTCTTTGCTCCTCAATGACTTTTTCTGCAGTGTCCGGTTTAGTTGTTTCCTCTGTTGAAGCAACATCGATTTGCACAACATCGATTTCTTCAGTGGTTGTCTCTTCAACAATTTCCTCCTTGGGAGCGATTCTTTGCTCCTCAATGACTTTTTCTGCAGTGTCCGGTTTAGTTGTTTCCTCTGTTGAAGCAACATCCATTTGTACAACTGAGATTTCTTCGGTCGTTGTCTCTTCAACAACTTCCTCCTTGGGAGCGATTCTTTGCTCCTCAATGACTTTTTCTGCAGTGTCCGGTTTAGTTGTTTCCTCTGTTGAAGCAACATCAATTTGCACAACGGAGATTTCTTCAGTGGTTGTCTCTTCAACAATTTCCTCCTTGGGAGCGATTCTTTGCTCCTCAATGACTTTTTCTGCAGTGTCCGGTTTAGTTGTTTCCTCTGTTGAAGCAACATCCATTTGTACAACTGAGATTTCTTCGGTCGTTGTCTCTTCAACAACTTCCTCCTTGGGAGCGATTCTTTGCTCCTCAATGACTTTTACTGCAGTGTCCGGTTTAGTTGTTTCCTCTGTTGAAGCAACATCGATTTGTACAACAGAGATTTCTTCAGTGGTTGTCTCTTCAACAATTTCCTCCTTGGGAGCGATTCTTTGCTCCTCAATGACTTTTTCTGCAGTGTCCGGTTTAGTTGTTTCCTCTGTTGAAGCAACATCAATTTGCACAACGGAGATTTCTTCGGTCGTTGTCTCTTCAACAACTTCTTCCTTGGGAGCGATTCTTTGCTCCTCAATTGCAGTTTCGACAGTGTCAGGTTTAGATGTTTCCACTGTTGAAGCAACATCGATTTGAACAACTGAGATTTCCTCAGTGGTTTTTTCTTCAACAATTTCCTCCTTAGGAGTGATTCTTTGCTCCTCAATGACTTTTTCTGCAGTGTCCAGTTTAGATGTTTCCTCTGTTGAAGCAACATCGATTTGTAAAACTGAGATTTCCTCAGTGGTTGTCTCTTCAACAATTTCCTCCTTAGGAGTGATTCTTTGCTCCTCAATGACTTTTTCGGCAGTGTCCGGTTTAGTTGTTTCCTCTGTTGAAGCAACATCGATTTGTAAAACTGAGATTTCTTCAGTCGTTTTTTCTTCAACAATTTCCTCCTTGGGAGCGATTCTTTGCAACTCAATTGCAGTTTCGACAGTGTCTAGTTTAGAAGTTTCCTCAGTTGAAGCAACATCAATTTGTACAATTGAGATTTCGTCTGTGGTTTTTTCCTCCACAATCTCCTCTTTTGGAGCTATTCTCTGCTCCTCTATTTTTGTTTTGGCGACGTCGGGTTTATCTAAATCCTGAGTTTCTGCAATCTCTTGCGTGACCTCAATTATTGTCTCCGTTTTCTGAACCTCGATGATATCTTCCTCCAATGGAGCAGTTTCTTCTTTGGTCGGAATAACAAGTTCTGCTTCCACATCTTCAGGAACTTGAGGTTTGATTTCAATTTCCTGTTCAGAAACAAGCTTTTTGTGACACATATTCCAACATCATAAGTTATGAATAACAGTACAATATAACTGACAGTAAAATATTCTGAGAAGATATCATTTTGAAATAAACATGTATTCTTAAGATGACTAATTTTGAGAGAAGGAAATTATAGGAAAATATATTTTAAAATGTTGCCATTTGACATGACAAAGTCAAGCATTTTAAGCCAGTTGGAAAAGGTGGCATATAAGATAACCTACTTTTTGTCACCAACGATTTGTGTGAATTACTAAAAAAATATATAATCTTCATACTACAATAATTCTTCTCAGAATTTAATGTTGTAAATCAATTCTCAAAGACCACAAAATGTGAAAATTGTCCTTTTAATCTAAGCGAAAAACCAATATAATTGAGAATCACTTCAGTCAACAAAGAAAATATTTCAGCAAGCTGGTTATTCTAGCTATGTAACACTGTGGATTCTATTGGTTGTTGTTTTTATGCAAAGACCATGTAGGTAATCTTCATTGCATATCAAGGATTTTGTTGTAAACATTTATCATTTTCATGAAAAGTAAAAGAAGTGAAATAGAATTTTTCTACAATGGATCATTGAGAATTGAAGTTGTTGAAATTAATCAACATTTTGTGTAATACATGCATCAGTAAAAAATTCACTCGGCAAAAACCATCAAACAGCATGGCATTGTTAATACTGGGTTCATTCAAGGAATTTCAATGCACATATCTGGGGGTGAATCGATTCCTTCAGAAGACTTTATTCCCTATTATACAGTAATGCTCTAATTAATCGACCTCTTAACCACAGCAGAATTATGGGTAACTTTTTAGGATTTAGTCGGAAATATGGCTTGTTGCCATTCATCGGAATGCTCTCGGGGAGAGCTTTCCGATGAATGGCAACAAGCCATATTTCCGACTAAATCCTGAAAAGTTACCCATAATTCTGCTGTGGTTAAGAGGTCGATTAATTAGAGCATTACTGTATGTTAAAAGAAAACAGTACAATCAGGATTCCCTTAACATTTCAGTAAATATTCATGTAAATAAAAATTCTATGGCTAGAGGAAATTTTAACTGGAATTTAGTATGTCCTTCATGTGTATAACAGTGAGCATAAACTCTATTAAATAATAGATTAAAGGGTTGTAAATAAATAAGAATACTATGGTTTTTCAGGTGATCCAATTTTTTTTTTTAGAGATTATATATTCCTGATTTTACTGATTTCTTGTAGCATATGCATACTATAGCTTCAAAGAAAATGAATTCTGGTGTCCTCCTGACAATACAGTTTGTGAACATTGTCAAAAATGTCGAAGGGATGTGGAAAATCTGTACTCAACGTTGATATCCCCGTCTTGTTTCCTGATCATAGATCAGTACTGAGTATGGTTTCCCAGTGTCACGTTTCCTCATGATAGATATGTGCATCATGTAATGCTAAGGCATCAAACCAGCGGAATAGAAAACTCCTGTGCGGGGGAACCGGGGCATGCAGTATGCAAAAATCATGTCAAAATCCAAACAGCCATGGAACTGAATGAGTGAGAATGGTAATGGTAACAAATAATGAACAGAAATAAATGATGAGTTTTAACAACATGAGCATAATTTATGCAGATTAGCATATTAAATTACCTATATTTAGATATAAGTGTTCACTAAAGAAAAGTAACGATGCTATGTTAATTTCCATCTTGATTAGGCAATACAGTAATGCCCTAATAAATTAGGGCATTACTGTACCTTAAATTGTCCTCAATACACGTCCAACTATCCTTACAGATATTATGAATTGACGTTAAATGGGTACTGTACACTAAATCTGGCCATTTATGGGACCATCTCCTATTATACTCAAAAGAATATATGCAACAAATGAATGAATTTGAGCCATGGATGAGTGCAAAATCTATGAACGATGCAAACAACATGGTAATTATAATGAAAATGAGTTTACAACTCGATTCGTAAACTCATTTTCATTATAATTACCATGTTGTTTTACATCGTTCATAGATTTTGCACTCATTCATGGCTCAAATTCATTCATTTGTTGCATATATTCTGTTGAGTATAATAGACAATGGTCCCATAAATGGCCGGATTTAGTGTACAGTCCCCCTTTAATATGGGTCACTCACAACAGTGATATCATCAAAATCATTACTTGTACGTATCGCTAAAGATTTCGTTCTGAATTTAGAATGGAGTAATACAATAATTTCTTTTAATATTTGATAAAAACAATATGAATTTTGATATTTATTTTGATTTTATTTCTTAATGAACAACTTGAATGCAGAAAATAAAAAAATAGTTGTCAAAGAATTTCAGTTAAATTTTTAATTTCAATAGTTGAAAAACTTATAGGTTTATTATTAGATTTTAGTATAAAATTTTTGTGAAAAATATATTTATTCATAATGAACACCTATCTACTACGACTAAGAGTGTATGTGCCATTCTGAACATTTGCCCTATCTATAAACAATGAACAATAATCGCAGGCTTGTAACTGAAGCTTATGCCGCGTCAATGCAGAATATAATGAGAGTGAAGAATGCACTAGCAACAGACATCGTCAAGACAGATAAGCTGAGAAAAGGCGAGAACCAAGCCTGCAAATAGTGTGTCTCACATTTGCAGAATGAGGTCCCCAGAGGGTTAATTTAGTGCACTATCCCTCTGGGGACCTCATTCTGCTTAGGCCTCAACTGCTATGGGAGACCTAGACTCGATTGAATTTGCCCAGTTGAAGTTGGTGATCGCATTAGTCACCTCGATTATCAAATTTATCTTCTGCAAATAGAAACTGAACAGATGGGAAAAAGTATATCTAAAAACAATGTTAATTTGTGATTATAGATACTTCCCAGAAGATGAGGCCTAAGCAGAATAAGATCACCAGAGGGTGGTGAATTTGGCGATGCTAGCCCAATGTGCGATGTAGTATCACTAAATTCACCTCACCCTCTGGGGACCTCATTCTGCAAATGTCAGACACACTATTCCCAGACTTGCAAGAACTCAGAGAATTGAGCCAAGATACCAAGAGAAACAGAAGCTTAAAGAGCGCGCTAGCAATATTAGAAAGCGAGAAACGAGCTAGTCCAGTGGAAACATAATGTTATATACGCTAGGTCGACTATCACGCAATGGTTACCATTGAAGCATTTCAAAAATGATAAAAATGTTAAAGATGTATTCAGGGCTCCAGATCTCAAGTTACAACAACAACATAGGAATAACATTTAACATCTCTTTGCACTTTGTTCTGTTGAAAACCAAATATGATGTATAAACTACTGAAGACTATCATAATAGTGTATTTCGTGTAGCGTTTTATCCAGTAATGCCCAAAGTATATGACCCTTTAACCACAGCAGAATTATGGGAAATTTAGTTGAAATATGGCTTGCTGCCATTCATCGGAAAGCTCTCGGTGAGAGCTTGCCGATGAATGGCAACAAGCCATATTTCCGACTAAATCCTGAAAAAATTCCCATAATTCTGCTGTGGTTTAGGGGTCGATTATTTAGGACATTACTGTACATGTGGATCTAAATAAATAGTAAAATTGGTTTCGTAAAAATTAGACTGGAACACTGAATAAACATTTAAAACCTTTTTTCATTGAAGGTCAATATCTCATTGAGAACACTGATATATATGCCCCATTACCTTTCCCAATTTAAATGTCAAAGACATAATAATAAATCATTTAAGAACTAAATACCTATTTATTCATTTGTAGGTCAGAATATTCAAATAATACGTTCAACAAACATCTCATTGAACATAAATTTTGAATATCTCCACAAATAAATCAATGGGAATCCATTGATTGTTTCTCTCTCTGTCACATCCATATATTATTTGAACACCCCCATAGAATAGATCATTCCAATATTTACTTTTAGATATCAACAACAGAATTTATTCAGTAATGAATTGGTTAACCCTCTCTTTACTAAATGGATTCTCCCATCAGTTATAAAAGTGTGATTTGGAATAGTCTATTATTCATCTGGAGGTATGTTCAGAAAATATAATCATGCGACAGACAATATAAGTGCTGACTGATTCGTATTCATTGATGGGAAATGTTCAGACAATAAGTTCAACACATGGCATATCTGTTGAACTTACTATCTGAACATTTCCTAAGGGATTTACATGTGAATGAGTATTTAGTAAAGGATTAATGTTGGAAACTCCCTTCTCCCATCATTTATAAAATGTTACAATGGTAATTCTGCCTGTGAGTGGACTTAGCGTGTAAAGCATTACGTCGACTGTGGACTAGGAACGAGCGGAGGAGAAAAACAGCAGACAAAGTTAGAGTGGAATAGAATACCCACATAGTTCACATTCAGACACTTCTAATGTTCGACCTGTTGGTACAGACTATAGCTATCGAATTGTCACACGAGTGATAACCCTTGAAACTATAGTAACTTAGTCATCATGTGACTGGTAAAGAGTGACATTTAAATCTTGATATGTTGAGTCAGCATTATCTAAAACGATCTTTATTTTCCTCCAACTCACATGTGGAATACGCAATAAAATATGGTTTTTCAGGATGAATAATATAATGATCGTCCTAAAAGTTAATATACCCGCCAATATTTGTCACATTGTATGTTGGTCAATGAATCACATAAACACCTGTGTACCCATATGAACGACTAATTTACAATTTGCTAGCTTAGGTGAATAATCATATATGAGTGCTGCCGATGTAACCCGATTCCTAAATCTGCACCAACAGGTTCTAAACAGAAGGAGTGCCTGAATCAGAACGGGACTTTTTATGCGGCATATATAATTTAAGCAGTCATTCGCAGGCGCAACATAATAATGGTTTATTCACACAGAGTTTCCCTGCCGTCAATGCTGATGGATTATTACAAGTGACACAGAGGCAGCCCATCTGTTATTCATTGGCAGATCTAGAGATCTCAAGTGCTATACAGTAATGCTCTAAGTAATCGACTTCTTAACCACAGCAGAATTATGGGTAACTTTTCAGGATTTAGTCGGAAATATGACTTGTTGCCATTCATAGGAAAGCTCTCGCCGAGAGCTTTCCGATGAATGGCAACAAGCCATATTTCCGACTAAATCCTGAAAAGTTACCCATAATTCTGCTCTGGTTTAGGAGTCGATTATTTAGGGCATTACTGTACATCCCTTCAAGTTAAGATAATTGGACTTGGATAAAGGTTGATGGTTGAGTGACTACATCTTAATCATAGTTGGAGGAGCAGGGTGCTAATTATTGTAAGGTTTTATGTATATTTCAACAAATTTGAACTTGCCAAAATATGAGACACAAAACACCAAAAAGGGCACCCAAAAAAATGAAAGCACTGTATAGTAAAAATATTCCATACAACTATTATCTTTAGATTGAATAATCACAGAGACTTCCATTACGTGCAGTTTAAGTTCAATATCTGCCAATGAATAAATGAAAGAAATGACCTATGTCACTTATTTTAGTATATCAGCATTGGTAAACAGTGAATGGAAACTCGTTGCACTGAAATAAAAAATTTTAACACAGGACAAACTGAATACATGTACTAAATAAACTGGTTTTGCATGAAAAGTACTATATAACTTATTGAAACAACCAAAGAGAAATACATAGAACTGTAAAATGTTGCATCAATTTATCTAGTAAAAAGAAATAAAATAAGGACTATATGCATAAAATTCAGTATGTCCTGTGTTATTACAATTATATTATCCTACAATCTTGTCTGATATTCAAGAGTCCATTAGCATATAATGTGATTAAAATGATGATTATTATACAAATAACTTTTGGAAATCTCACAATTGGACTCAATAAGAAAGATGGGTAAAAGATAGAGCTTCTTATAAACTCTTTATTTCCCCAAAAGTTTTTCTGATGTTTTTCCTGGAGGAAAAGTACATTTTATCATTTCGAAAATCAGACAAGCATCGCAAACAATTTAATCAGCAACCTTGCATACCCACTGGTGCCCTAATTTTTTATGATAGTTATAAATGGTCGAAATAAACTAAAAGTTCAAAGGTGTCTGTCACAGGACTTCTTGACAGATATAAATTTATCAAGATACATCTGCCGTGTATTAGTTTGTGTAGCAGAGTTTAATGACACAAACTGACAAGTAACTTGTCTGAACAGAATGAAACTTTATTCATCTAGAGAACAATGCAAAATTTCTCATAGTATTTTGAAAATCATTAAAACATTAAAACAAAGACAAAGAAATATGTGAATTTGCATATGGTTGCTTTAGAAAGTATAAATCGAGACAATTGAAGGTTTACACACCATAGAGCTAAATGCACGTATTCCAGAAATGATTAGTTAGGATTACTACTTTTATCATTGCCATAATTCTTAAATTACCTCTGCATACATTAGCCCTGAGGTTCATGACGGGAGGTGCGCTGGTGCAGCATTAAAGATCCTGTGCCAGTCTATTTTCTTATACATGTGAGTCACCCACAGGGAGACTCACATATATAAGAGAATGCCCTGGTTTACAAGGTCAATGTAATTATTATTAGGCCAATGTATTCTCTTATATATGAGAGGCTCCCTATGGGGTGACCCGCATAAATAAGAGATTGCATCGGCACAGGGATTTTTAAATTTTTTAGTAATCTCCCATCATGGAAGGTTTAAAGTGAACTCCATTTATATCATTTTGTTACAGATTTGTACATATATTTCAATGATGTGTGTATAAAGAACTGTAGTTGATGCTCAAATTGTTTTATTTTATAACAGAATAACGGGCTAATGTGTTTTTCTGTATAGAAGCGAATTTTTTAGCTTGGTGTGTGTACCTTTATAAGCTGGAAAAATAGGTTCCAGACATTTGACTGCACAATAATTTGTCGAATAAAAAATCAGTTTTTTATAATAGCAAGTCTGTTTGTGACTCTCCTATAATTTAGTGTGATTTTCAAAAATTATGTTCAAATTTGAAAGTTTTATTTTGACTTGTGTGACTTTTGAATCAATAATTCCTCACACATACAAAAATAATGTTAATAGTTTGTCATGGAACCTAATACCAGCTCAAAATAAAATTAGAGACATAATGTCACAGCTGATGTATCGAATCATTACGGTAGGAAAGTTAAAATGTCCAATATTTAAAGCCTGAACACTAAAAGTTACAACCATTCTTCAACTAAATCAAACACTATACTGGAGAAATCATAATTGTTGAAATGTTTCCAATTTTCTGGAAGAAAATTTTATGTGCGATTTGGAATAAGCTATGACAAAATGTCAAATATCTCTGATTGAGAAATAAAATCCATCTCACATCTAAACATTTGTAGGTAATAGATTTATAATAGGTTTAACTTCTATTACCAGGACCAGATTTATCCACTTCTTTACAGGCCCCTCCTACCATGATTATTACACATAAATTATTAGTCAAGGAATTCCTCTTTTGTTCATATAGACAAAAGATTGAGACTTTTAACTGAATATAATTAAATAATTGTGGGTGACTATATTTGATACAGGTAAGATTAACATGGCCCAAGCGAGTTGATTCTGGGAGTAACTTTATGAGATGGATTATTTCTCCATCTGAGATCTCTGGAATAGAAGGTTTATTATAATCATTAATTCCTCGATGATATTGAGTAATATTTGATAAACTCACGGTGAACGCTGCCTCTACGTGTTCCTCCTCGACGATCTCGGCAGTGATGTCTTGTTCAAATTTCCTGCAATTAAATATAAATGTCTAAGTTGAGGGGACCTAACAAAAAGTTTGCAGGTAAAATTTATCAGAAAACCATCACATCTTACTAATTATCGATAACCCAATCATTATTGCAATTGTGTACAAAGAATAAATGATAATGATATTTCCTTCACACTGACCAGTGGCCTCTAAATTTCATATTTAACAATAGAATGCAAGGAAATGATGTTGAGAAACTATTGCAAATATGAATATTTGGCTCTGAAGTTGGAGCCATTTTCCAAATATTCAAGACTAACTAATCAGTTTGTTATATTAGCTATAATAGTTGAGTATAGATATTGTCATTTTGTCTAAAAAAGAAAACAAAAAGGGATAACCCCAAATCACATTTAACGTAAGTGTTTCAAAATAAGAGTCGTGCTAATTTGGTACCATAATGTATTGATCCATGCAAATGATCAATGATGATGGCATGCATGACATGGAAGTTAGTTGACATTCACTTAGGCCATATATTATTATGAAGGAGCGATTGTGTTGTCACGTTAATGCCATTTATAATGGCATACTTATGTTATCATTAAATAAAAATAAGCTGGCACAAAGTGTTGCAAAACAAATTTTATCTGGCGACTGTTCATTTGTTGCAATATTGTTAGGAGTACATTTTGGTTGTGCACTGGGGAGCGCTATCCCAAAGTTTGTCAAAAACAGAGAAATTGTGGATTTGACACTGTAATCATTAAATTCAAGATGTGCCTGACCAAGCCTTGAAATAGAGTGTCTGTCATTTGCAGAATGAGGTCCCCAGAGGGTGAATTTAGTGATGCTACCTCTGGGAACCTCATTCTGCTGAGTTGTAAGCAGAATGAGGTGCCCAGAGGGTGAATTTGGTGATGCTATCCCGCTATGCGGGGTAGCATCACTAAATTCACCCTCGGGGGACCTCATTCTGCAAATGACAGACACACTATTTCAAGGCTTGTGCCTGACCTGTTGATATGATACCTATCTGGTATTATTTCAACTTAGATTGGACATTCAATGTATGCATTTAAAAAATAGTTATTCCATGTTTTTATTTGGAGCTTCTGCCAGAGAGATGGACAGATCTATACATCTCTTGGAAACACTCCTGTTGAAGGGACATCCTTTTATTTTCTTGCTTCCATTTGTACATTGTTCCTCCAATTATTGTTTGTAACAAATCGGTTTACCATCATCTTTACCCTTTCTGTACTAAATGGATTCTCCAACTCAGGTATAAAAGTATTCATTGGAATTGTCTATAATCATTTTGGAGGGATGTTCAGGTAATAAAAACAGACAACAGGCAGATGAAAAGATAATACTGTACAGAAGGATTCATATTTATCGGTGGGAAATGTTACGATAATAAGTTCAACAAACGACTTTTGTTTGTTGAATTTAAAATATGAACATTTCCTAACGGAACTACTCATCAATGAGTATTTAGTACAGAAAGGGTTAATAATAAGTAATAATTGTCTGAACAAACAGGTTTTTCATTATAAGCTAAGATCACCAAAGAAATAATGGGTATTCGAACGTCCCGATATACATTAAAATAAAACCTGAATGCGCTATATTAGTAACCAGGTATATATGGAAACTCACTTCGACTTTTTGCCTGATTTTTTTAGCAGGCTTCTAAAATCAAGCTGTTCCATCTCAAACTTGATGCCGACTTTTGTCTTGCTGTTCATGCAGATGGAGAAAGAGGTTAAAGTTCATGCATAATAACAGAGATTCATGCTTCGCCAGTGATATATGGCGAGTGTTAGTTGGGTTGTATATACATTTGAAGCTCTATTAAGAATTGTAATTCAATGATTCTGACAAGACAAGTGCAAATCTGATTCCAATTCCAATCAATCACCAGAAATTCACTCACAGGTATCATTGCCACTTGTAAAGTTTTTGAAGCAAATTATACATATTTTTTTGATTTTTGAGAAGCTACTATTCAGATGTTGAATTAATAATATGCCCATAATTTATCTTTTGATAAATCCCAATGAAAAAACAGTCCAAAGAAATTTCAAACAAAATGAATAACGATAAAGATAAATATACCCTTTTCATTTTTAAATAAGGATATTGTATATGAAAATTTGCCTCACATACTGAAATTCCCAAATGATTACTCAACAGGGAAAATTTATCTACTTTTTTGTTGGTAAGGACAACACATGCATATAACACAAAATTATCATTACATATCACGAAAACGTAAAACCATGCATATTCATCATATAAAGATTGTTTCTGTCATATTTAATCATAGCTCTTCAGTAATATTATTTATTATATGCTCGAACATTAATTTATATACTAACGGCCAGCTTGATCGATTGAAGGCGATGACATGTGAGAAAATATTTATCATCGTAAATGGCAAAGGTCGTTTGAAGCACATATAATAAAAAGAATATCTAGTGTTTTTTAAGTGAATACTGAAAATTATGTCCTTTGTGATCAAGACAGATGTTTATTTGCCGTGAGCTCAAGAAAATAAACATTTGTCTCGCTCACTCATAACAAAATTTTTGGTTTCCAATAAAAAAAACACCAGAAGTCCTCAATAACTAAGTACCAAGAGCTACAAAATATCAGATTCAATATATGAAAGGCTTTAATCTCAATGACAATCAAGATGTACTTTATTTAGCAGCTGGTGTGTAACATGCATTGATATCAAGCATATAATTATATTTCATATATCATATACCCATAACTGTACACTAGTTTTATTAAGTTACCAATTGATAAAAAAATGCTTTTGGCGCACATGCAAATAACTAATTGTTCTTATGTAAAGCTACTCATTGGGAAAAACACCCAGAATCCACACCAAAGCAACCGAAATGCATTTCATGCATATACTCACACTTCAGTTGTGAGCTGTTCTCTGAAGTCCGTCTTCTCTTCTTCTGTTTCTGTAATGTACAGATAGATTTATGAGAGACATATACATAGATTTGCAGGGACTGTTGGGGCTGTCCACCTTGGTATTTGCAAGTGCACACCTTTAACCCTTTCATGATGGAAGCTGTGCTGGGGCAGCATTAAAGATCCTGTGCCAGTGCATTCATTTATATATGCGAGTCTCCCCCTTGCATATATAAGAGAATGCACTGGCTTACAAGGTCAAGGTAAATATTGTTAGGCCAATGAATTCTCTTAATTATGAGAGGCTCCCTATAAGAGAATGAATTGGCACATGGTTTTCACAAAATTTCAGGAAGCTTCCGTCATTGAAGGGTTAACCAGACAAAAATTTCCAAGTTCAGTAAATTCCATGTGCACCCTATTGAGTTGAAATTTTCTAACTGTTCCAACTATGGAGGAAATAAACAGAAGAATAAGGGAACTATATTTCCCTATTCTGCGGATGGTGAAGTGAACAGACAGCGATCAGATGTTGTCTTTGATACATTGATTGAAGGCGACATTGAGAAAACATTTATCGTCGTATATAGCAAATTTCTGTGAATTGCGTACATTGACCTCTTCGCTGCTATGATGTCCGTAACTATTAGATGTAAAAGTGCAAGTCATGTGCTATATGGCCCGTAGGTACTATGGACCTACTTCAGCACATTAGCAGTAGTCCATTATTCATAACTGGAACACAGACTTTGGTGCATCTGAATAACTGTATCTTGAAGTTTCGAACAGTGTATGATGTTTCATGATTGTGAATGATAATAGCCTTTCAACTGAGTCAGTTTTATGGTTCTTGTGATATTCCCGTTACATTTTTTCACTGGAAAATGGCAATAACGTCAACAGCCCAGCACACGACGTCATAACGCCATTTAGCAGTGAAGAGGTTAAAAAGAATATATAGTGCTTTTGAGTGAATACCGAAATTTATGTCATTCATGAACAAGACAAACATTTATTTTGTTTGCCTCACTCACTCATGATGTAATTTTCAATATCCACTCAAAAGCACTAGATATCCTCTATGAATTCACGAGAGAATTAGTTGATATACATGTAGTGTAATCTGTCTATGTATTACCAACAAACCAGGATGACTGTTTAATTCAACAGAATATGAACACTCACTGTCAACAAGCAGAGATACAGAGATAGCTGAATCTCCGATCTCATTGGTCGCTTCCACTTTGTATGTTCCGGAGTCTTCCGGCAGAACCTTGTCGATCGTGAGTTGTGTGTGGTACGTTGTCTCGTCATCTTCAGTCACGGTTACTGTAAATTTATCATCATCAGGCAGATCAATGCTGTCTTTGCTCCATTTGATCTGAAAACATCAATGAAAGAAACTAGTTTTAACCTACGGACTAATTTCACTATCAAATTCAATTCTGTATGAGTCAAGGGTTCTTATCATAGACAGAAAATATTATGGATTTTAACATAATACCAGCACTGTTAGTAGGAACATCATAATAAATATTTGTGGTCTCAGGCAATTAGAGTTACTTCCCTTCTCAGGCAATTAGATCTCAATTTTGAGATGAGGGAGGGAGGCTATTTATTTTTATTTATGTTCCATCTGGAAAGCATAGGCTATTCCAGAAACAACACAAAATTCATATTTATTGTTCAAATCCAATATTTCTAACAGAAAACATTGTAACAAAATTCTTTTTAAAAGAAAATTTTGATTTAGTTTAACCCTTTCAGTACCAAGTCCGATTTTTGTATCAACCCATATACCCTGTGCCAATGCATTCTCTTATATAAGCGAGTCGACCATAGGTCGCCTCGCATATATAAGAGAATGCATTGGCCTAACAAATTTTCATTATTTGTTATTATTTTTTACAATTTTATAATTTTTTCTTATATTCTACTCTCTTTCAGTGCCAGACTTATTTTGTAGGTTTAGTGCCAGGGAATCATGGGCATCAAAATTATTATTATGAATACTTGCTGATAGTTTTGAGTTATAACATGCCCCTAAGGTTTTAACCAGTTTGTTTTTAAATTCGCTATAGCATGCTTAAGCAAACCCCAAAAAAAAAAACAAAAAAAAAAATTATAATTTTGTTTAGGGCCCATTTTACAGACCGTAAATTAGGGTCGATGAGATCGGCCCCTGGCACTGTAAGGGTTAAACATATTTTATTGCCAAAGATTGTGCAAGTGTAATACACAATAGTCCAAGGGATTAGGGCCCAATTGCTAGCTACTTAGGATCGCCCCAGAATTTTTTATTTATTTGGTCTAACCTTGGCTTCAATGAGGTCACAAAAATATGTTGTTGAAAAAAAAATAATTGAATTTGGCAAACAACCCAAATTTGAAACATTTGATCCGCAAATCGGCAACAAAAATGTTACCAATATTGGCCTGAAGAAGAAACTTGAATAAGAGGTGACAACAGGAGGTTTGGATTTGGAAACCTGAGTGCATCTTGAGGGACTGCATGACGATATCATGATGTACCACTTACCTGGGGAGCAGGTGAAGCATGAATAGTTCCCTCGAATGTCACAGACTTTCCTTCAGGAACCTGTTTATAGACGGGTTTCTCTGTGAATACTGGAGCGATGTCCTCAGGTACTGTAATCAACATGAATAATCGTCATGAATAAGGTTTTATTACAAGAGAATCAAAAATACGAGTCGGGTAAGAATTGAAGTATTATAGCTTTATACCGCTCTTAAAGGTCTTTTATCATTCACTATTATAAGTTATTATACAATATGTGTTTTTCTTGTACGAGTCCAGGTTGTAGTGAAAAGTCATATTGGACGAGATACGCAATGTCGAGTCCAATATGACTTTTCACCACAACCTGACCGAGTACAAGAAAAACTCATACTGTATATAACATTGTATATATTGACATTTTTATTATCCATCTGAATGTTTATCCCAATTTTGGGTATAAACCTTTAGTTGTTATTTTTGGTATTTGTCGGCACTTAATTCTCTATAAAAGACTGTATTTGATCATCAGAAAGCATGATTTTGAACAGTAAACACGGAAATGAAAAAAAAAAACTCAATGCGGAAGTGAAGCGTATGCTAAATCCACCAGTGTTGCGCAATAGTTAATTCATGACGTCACAGAGTCCCGACAAAAAAGTGATATTGCACACTTGGGAGTCCAATATGACATTCGGGAGTACAATATGACTTTTCCCCGGATTATCACGTGGCGGCTTTTGCCCAATCGGAAATAGTGTTAGTTAAGGGATAGATAATAATAATATCTTATTACATGATCCGACACTTATTCCATTCATTAAACCCATTCTATAATAATGATATGCAACTGTCATTGTATAACATGAAATAGTGCCAGGTGTACCTAAATGTTTTATTTTTGTGCAAGCGTGACCTTTGACTTCTGGCTTGTTGTCTGGTTAATTCCGCTAATCTCCTTGTTTTTACTCATTTGAACCACATTTCAACTGTACAAGCCTTGAAATAGTGTGTCTGTCATTTGCAGAATGAGGTCCCCAGAGGGTGAATTTAGTGATGCTACCCCGCACAGCTGGCTAGCATCACCAAATTCACCCTCTGGGAACCTCATTCTGCAAATGACAGACACGTTATTTCAAGGCTTGCAACTGTACATTATAAATTTCCAACAAACCTTCAACGAAGAGTTCTGAAGTAGATTGTGCGACTCCTGCTTCGTTCTCGGCGACAATGGTATATCTGCCGGTGTCTTCTGGGAAGACCTCGTCGATGAGAAGGGTAGCGACACCATCCTCATATTTGATTGTGAATTCATCAGTTGCCGACAGAGGCACATCATCCTTGAGCCATGTGATCTTTGGTAGAGGCTGTCCGATGACGTGAGCTTCCAGCAACACCTTGTCACCGTCGACGACCTTAAGTGGTTTCAGCTCGAGGCTGATTTCTGGTGCGATTCGCTCTTCAGCTGAAGAAAGACATTTTTAAAATTAGAAATGTCAATTTCAAGTGACTCAAATACAGTTATAAACTTGTTCATTCGACCTGATAAGTTGATAATACAATTTATTATACGCTCAACAGTGAATTATAGAAAAAAACGCATTTAGATAAACATCGATATCACCCAGAAGGGGATATAGAAGAATATACTTTCACACTAGCCCGCGCGTGCAACCGATTCACTTGCGTGTACCAATACTGTTTCCGGTTTGTACTGTTGAAGAAGGACAAAGTGAAAGAACCCATTGTGATATTCTAATTTATATTATATTCACTGATATTACAATTATAATTAAAATCTATTTTATGTTGAAATTCGACATATTTGTGGGGGAAATAAAGAGAAGAATACGGGAACTATATATTTATATTCTGCGGATGGTGAAGTAGCATTGCTTGAACAGGCATCGATCAGCTGATGGCTTCAAAAATGATGCATCGATTGAAGATGAGTGTGAGATCATTTAACCCTTTACCCAACAGAACGGCCCTGTGCCAATGCATTCTCTTATATATGCGAGTCGACCACAGGTCGCCTCGCATATATAAGAGAATGCATTGGCTTAACACATTAAAAATTATAAAATTGTTAAAGAATGTAATAAAAAATGGTCGACTCGCATATATAAGAGAATGCATTGGCACAGGGCATAACTGTAACCATCACAATGTGGTCAATGAGCCGGTTCCAATGATATCCATATTTGTATGGTTCTATTGAGACAGACCGAAGATATTTTAGGCTGTTGAAGCTTTATTTAGCCGGTTTTGGCCGGTTTGTTGGGTAAAGTGTTAACGTCGGGAACGGTGAATTTCTTTGGAAATGCGTATAATAAAAAGAATATCTAGTGTTTTTTGAGTGGATACCGAAAAATATGTCATTTGTGACCCTTTGGTGAGTAGAACGACATATATGTCGCCATACGGTTCGCGAGTGGAACGACATATATGTTGTTTCAGGAAGAGTCATTTTTATGTAGACATAACCAGGGGGGGGTCGTGAGAAAATTTACACATATAGGGCCCAAAAACATTTTTTGCAGCCCTTTTACTACCCACCCACCCTTTTTGTGCAAAATAATTATGTGCCATATGCGACCCCCCCCCCCCCCCCCCCCATTTGTCTCACTCACTCATGACATATTTTTGGGTATCCACTCAAAAACACTAGATATCCTCTATGTTTTGAGGCTTCCTCTTTCAAATGGTATATAATATAGAATATGTTGTATCAGTCTTTGTAAACATATATTCAGATTCACACGGATACTGAGTCTATCGTATTCCGGCCAACATTTCGTTTATTGGAAGGCTTGTGGTATTGCCCCGAATTATGGTACATCGCGCTAATTAGTTAATTAGTTAATAGTTTTCCTTGGACCCCTTTATTTTGGTGCTACAAATAGTGAGTTTTGATAGGCGCTGCTAATGTGGAATCCCGTGGTTGGGAAATGAAAACTCTACGAAAGGTCATCAGACCCACTATTTCATATGTGGGTATGTAGTTTACTCCAGACTGATGTTGTATATAATGTGATCTGGGGATTTAAATGTAAGGAGGCCTTTAACAGCTATTTGAATTTTGTGTAAAAGAGAGCACAGCATGCTAACTTCTCCGATAGATATCTCCATGACGATATTAATAATTCTCAATTAGCCCCTAAGGTCAAAATATTGAATCTGTGATGAACACTCTCATTTAGTATCTCACCTGTTACGAGTTGCTCCACCTTCTGTGTGAGTACGATTTCAGCCTCGACGTCTTCTCGCTCCTCTGCTGTGATGAAAAGCTCTGCTGCTACATCCTGTGTTTCTTTAGGTGCGAGGGTAATTTCTGTCTCGGCCTCTGTAACAGGTTCTTCTTTAGGCGCGAGGGAAATCTCAGCCACGACTTCCTGTTCTTCTTTAGGCGCGAGGGAAATCTCAGCCACGACTTCCTGTTCTTCTTTGGGTGCGAGAGTAATCTCGGTCTCAGTGACTGTTTCTTCTTTCTGTACGATCTCAATTTCAGCCTCAACATCCTGTTGTATCTATAAATAATTATAATTATTATTTATGGCTTCCCATATTATCTACCCATGGGCCTATTAGAGATCATAGGCTGAACCAATCCTGCTCATCAAAACAAGTGTCCACATACAACTGCGATGATTTCAACATTACCATCGTGTACATATGGCAACGACCCCACAGTTCCATCAACTGCATTTGGGGTGTTGTGTACTTGTTATTCGTCCTCGCAGGAGTTGCCGTTCGGCCATGGTGTAGCTGCTGTTGGACTGTGGTGCTCAACTGCAGCCGAAAGGCAAGTACATTACAGTAACAGTGGACACTTGTTTTCGCATGCACAGTATGTTCATTGCTAAATATGCCTATACTGGATTCTGGATCTTGAATGCTTAGTGCCATAAATGTTGACAAGTGCTAACCAACAATTATAATATCTGTAACATGGAAAATTAGCGATAAAAATGATTGTGCAAACAATGTGTCATTAAAAGAATGGTTTGAATTTACAAAGTCGAAACCAAGATCGGCCAATTTTACATGTTTTACAGTTTAAATGACATAAATAAAATACCTGTGGAATGATGATCTCTGCTTCAACGTCTTCCTTTTCCATTTGAACCAATGAGATTTCAGCCTCAACATCCTCTTGTGTCTATAAATAATTATATTTATTATTTACGGCTTCCCATATTATCTATCCATGGGCCTATTGGAGACAATAGATTGAACCTATCCCGCTCGCCAAAACAATATCTGCATATAACCGTGATGACTTCAAAATTACCACTGCAGCTGAATGGCAACTACCCCATACCCCAGCTGCATTTGGGTCGCGGTGTACATGCCGTTCGCCCTTGGTGTAGTTGCCATTCGACGCGACGAAGTACACCACAGTGACAGTGGACACTAGTTTAGATGGGCGTGGTATGTTCCAATGCAAACGTCATTCAACAACAATAGACAGGTTTAGAAAGATAACTGGTAGTCATGTTAATCAGCTAACTGTTGTCAATTACTAAATATCGCCTGGATTTTTAAATTAAATATTCAGAGTATAATCTGACTACAGTACGCTGACAGATTGGATTCTGAAAGCTTAGTGCCATAGATATTGACACAAGTGGTAATCAACAATTCAAATATCTTTAATGTGGAAAACTAGCAATAAAAATCATTGTGCAAACAATGTCATATTAAAAGAAAGGCTCAAATTTACAAAGTCTAAAACCAAGAACGGCCAATTTTACAGGTTTTACAGTTTAAATGACATAAATAAAATACCTGTGGAATGATGATCTCTGCTTCAACGTCTTCCTTTTCCATTTGAACCAATGAGATTTCAGCTTCAACATCCTCGTGTGTCTACAAATAATTATATTTATTATTTATGGCTTTCCATATGATCTACCCATGGGCCTACTGGAGACCATAGTTGAACCTATCCCGCTCCTCAAAACAAGTGTCCACATAACCACGATAATTTCAAAATTGTCACTGCGGCTGAATGGCAACTACCCCATGCTTCCACCAGCCAACTGCATTTGGGCTGCGGTGTACTTGCAGTTGCCGTTCGACTGCGGCAATGTAGACAATAGCAACTGTGGACACTTGTTTTGATGTGCATGGTATGTTCAATGCAAACCTCACTCAACAACAATAGATGGGTTTAGCATGATAACTGGTGGAATGATAACCATTGGTCTGGTGGGATGATAACTGGTGGTCAATCACATAACTGTTGGCAACTTCTAAAGAATGCAATCTGTCTATATTTCGCTGACAGATTGGATTCTGATCGCTTGGTGCTGTAAATGTTGGCACAAGTGGTAACCAACAATTGAAATCTATGTAATGTGGAAAATTAGCAATAAGAATCATTGGGCAAACGATGTCATATTAAAAGAATGGTTTGAATTTACAAAGTCTAAATCAAGATCGGCCAATTTTACAGGTTAAACAGGTAATTTGACATAAATTAAATACCTGTGGAATGATAATCTCTGCTTCAACGTCTTCCTTTTCCATTTGAACCAATGAGATTTCAGCTTCAACATCCACTTGTGTCTATAAATAATTATATTTATTATTTACGGCTTCCCATATTATCTACCCATGGGCCTATTGTAGACGGTAAGACAAAAGGTTGAACATACCCAACTCACCAAAACAAGTGTCCACATATAACCGTGATGACTTCAACGTTACCACTGCAACTGAATGGCAACTACTCCATACCCCAACTGCATTTGGGCCGCGGTGTACATGCTGTTCGCCCTTGGTGTAGTAGCCATTCGATCGCAGCAAAGTACAGTAATGCTCTAATTAATCGACCTCTTAACCAAAGCAGAATTATGGGTAACTTTTCAGGATTTAGTCGGAAATATGGCTTGTTGCCATTCATCGGAAAGCTCTCCCCGAGAGCTTTCCGATGAATGGCAACAAGCCATATTTCCGACTAAATCCTGAAAAGTTACCCATAATTCTGCTTTGGTTAAGAGGTCGATTAATTAGAGCATTACTGTACATCACAGTGACAGTGGACACTTGTTTTGGTGTGCAAGGTATGTTCCAATGCAAATTTCATTCAACGACAATAGACAGGTTTAGAAAGATAACTGGTAGTCATCAAGCCTTGAAATAGTGTGTCTGTCATTTGCAGAATGAGGTCCCCAGAGGGTGAATTTAGTGATGCTACCCCGCATAGCGGGCTAGCATCACCAAATTCACCCTCTGGGGACCTCATTCTGCTTACACCTCATTCTGCAAATGACTATTTCAAGGCTTGGTAGTCATGTGAATCAGCTAACTGTTGTCAATTACTAAATATCGCCTGGATTTTTAAATTAAATGTTCTGGATATAAATCTGCCTATACTACACTCACAGATTGGATTTTGAAAGCTTAGTGGCATATATATTGACACAAGTGGTAATCAACAATTCAAATATCTTTAATGTGGAAAACTAGCAATAAAAATCATTGTGCAAACAATGTCATATTAAAAGAATGGTTTGAATTTACAAAGTCTAAACCAAGAACGGCCAATTTTACAGGTTAAACAGGTTAAATGACATAAACAAAATACCTGTGGAATGATGATCTCTGCTTCAACGTCTTCCTTTTCTATTTGAACCAATGAAATTTCAGCTTCAACATCCTCTTGTGTCTATAAATAATTATATTTATTATTTATGGCTTCCCATATGATCTACCCATGGGCCTATGGAGACCGTAGGTTGAACCTATCCCGCTCGTCAAAACAAGTTTCCACATAACCATGATGATTTGTTGCCACTGCAGCTGAATGACAACTACCCCATGATTCCACCAGCAAACTGCATTCGGGCATCAATGTTGTAACTTGCAGTTGCCAGTCGAAGGTGATGATGTAGACCACATTAACTGTGGACACTTGTTTTGGTGAGCAAGGTATGTCAATGCAAACCTCATTCAACAACAATAGACAGGTTTAGCATGATAACTGGTGGAATTATAACTGGTGGTCATGTCAATCACATAACTGTTGACAACTTCTAAAGAATGCAATCTGTCTATATTTCGCTGACAGATTGGATTCTGATCGCTTGGTGCTATAGATATTGACACAAGTGGTAACCAACAATGGAAATATATGTAATGTGGAAATTTAGCAATAAACATCATTACACAAACAATGTCATATTAAAAGAATGGTTTGAATTTACAAAGTCTAAACCAAGAACGGCCAATTTTACAGGTTAAACAGGTTAAATGACATAAACAAAATACCTGTGGAATGATGATCTCTGCTTCAACGTCTTCCTTTTCCATTTGAACCAATGAGATTTCAGCTTCAACATCTTCTTGTGTCTATAAATAATTATATTTATTATTTATGGCTTCCCATATTATCTTATTTATCTACCCATGGGCCTACTGGAGACTGAATCTATCCTGCTCACCAAAACAAGTTTCAACATTGTCATTGCGGCTGAATGGCAACTACCCCATGCTTCCACCGGCCAACTGCATTTTGGGCATGATGTGCTTGCTGTTCGCCCTTGGAATAGTTGCCGTTCGATCGCGGCAAAGTACACCACAGTGACATTCGACACTTGTTTTGATGTGTGTGGTATGCAAATATCACTCAACAACAATAGATAGGTTTAGCATGATAACTGGTGGAATGATAACTGGTGGTCATGTCAATCAGCTAACTGTTGGCAACTTCTACAGAATGCCTCGAGTTTGAAATTGATGTGCTGGATATAAATCTGCCTATACTATGCTCACAGATTGGATTCTTAAAGCTCGGTGTCATAAATGTTGACACAAAATAAAATCAGCATTTGATATATCTATAATGTGGCTTTAATAAGTGAAAAGAAATGTCATATTAAATGCTTTGAATTTATACAGTCTAAACCATGAATGATATATTTACAGGTTTATAATACAGGTTTAAAATACAGGTTAACCTATTCATGACTTGAGCTGCGATAGTGCAGCATTAAAGATACCGTGCCAATGCATTCTCATATATATGCGAGTCTCCCATAGGGAGCCTCGCATACATAAGAGAATACACTGGCTTACAAGGTCAAAGTAAATATTGTTAGGCCAATGCATTCTCTTATATATGTGAGGCTTCCTATGGGAGATTCATATATAAGAGAATGAATTGGCACAGGGTTTTCGCAAAATTTCAGGAAGCTCCAATCACGGAAAAATTAAATAAAATACCTGTGGAATGATAAGCTCAGCTTCTACGTCTTCTTTTTCCATTTGAACCAATGAGATTTCAGCTTGCACATCTTCTTGGACCTCGGTTGTTAAGGTGATGGAAGCTTCTACATCTTCCTCCTCTTTTTCTGCTTCTACAAAACAACAGAATGAAAACTTGATGTTAGTGGGGCACATATGGATGGTTAGATTAATTAAAATAGTGTATCTCTTCTTTGCAAGTTTTATATAGATTCCGTGGGTACAAAATAGTCGATATGAATCAAGGACACCTGTCTGGAAAAGCTTCTATCAATTAATATCGATTTTAAGTAGAGTTTTTCTAACATAATTTTTAGAACAGGAGACTTGCGGAAACATTCGGAACATAGCGAGATGAAGAACTCTATCATCCTCTGTCATCAAACATTCATCGAGACAATATCATAATGAAAGAATAGATTTCACTCAAATGCATCAGAGTAATTAACCCTTTCATGACGGGAATGGCACTGGTGCAGCATTAAAGATCCTGTGCCAGTGCATTCTCTTATATATGCCAGTCTCCCATAGGGAGTCTAGCATATATATAAGGGAATGCACTGGTTTACAAGGTCGAACAAATATTGTTAGGCTAATGTATTCTCTTATATATGAGGCTCCCATGAGAGTCTTGCATATATAAAAGAATGCATTGGCACAAGGTTTTGCAAAATTTCAGGAAACTACAGTTATCAAAGGGTTAATTAAACCACACTTTACAACCCGATCTTCAGTTTTGACGGCGTTTTATTCACAAAAGAAGGTTCTTGTAGTCTTAAAATCTTGATTTAAAAAAATTATGTTGTTGTAATTGTGGCCTGGAACAGATACACCGTCTTTAAAGATTTCATTCACTTTGATATCACTGAGTTATGGTGCACCTTTGTTTGTAGTAATAACTATAACTCCTTGATTTTGAGTTTAATTAAATCTAGAAAAAGGGCACCAAAAACTGTCTCTGGATCAGATATTTCTTGCATATGGCTATATCTCCTTCCTACGGACTGTTCTACTCTTAACATTGGTAAGTTATCTTCAATGTTGTCAGTTAAGTTGAATAATAATCATTGTTTGCACCTACCTTTGATAACAATCTTCTCTTTTTCTGATAAGATCTCTGGTTGGGCTGTAAATAGCAATAATATTTTTGTGAGAAAACAGTAAAGTAAATTTTTATTTCTATAACAGATACTGTTGCCTTGAGCTTTCAAATCTGAGAATTAGAAAAGAATAAATGAATTCTCCTGAAAGCTGCAAAATGCAGGTTGTTTGCGGATAATAATTTTCAATGATATTACCAGTATGTGTAAATTCTATAGCCAACAAAAGTACTGGAAATGTAATTTCGTATTTCAAAGATCTAGCAGTCAGTAAAGGTCAAGTTATTTTTCATTATATATATGACACCAAATTCTGAACAAATTTTCTTTACTATGAAATATGTAACTGAGGTATCTATATGCTATATGTTTAATCAATACTCAGGCTATAAAGAAATGTGTAATAATATTTTCCTGTTGAACAGAATTGTGATCAAACAGAAACAATAGAATAAAAAGGATACAACAGAGACAATATTCACAGAGCAACATACAACATATACATTTACATACATACATATACAAGAACAACATAGGTCAGTCAGAAAAGAAATTTCATTAAAGAGACCTCAATCATCCCTTTACAAAAGTGTACTGAACTATGAACGAAGTAAACATATTAAGAGCAAACTTGAATATTTTAAATGGATTAAAATTAGGATAATATATAATTGGAAAGCATATTCAAATTGGATTGCACATTCCCCAAATCTTCAGGCCAGAAAGAAATTGCTCATATGATAAACAATAGTTTTATTAATGTGCCTATTCGTTTAAATAGATCATTCTCCAGTTCATTATAAATGCTGCTAAAAGAGAATTTAAATATATTTATTTAAAAATTACAGTGCACTTCTCAATGTAAAGTGATCAAACAGTGGTCTCAACAAATAGCTCTGCTATTAGTATATCCTCCATAAGCTACCGCTAGCTGTTCCAGAAATGTCCAAACCTAAAGTTAAATATTTAAAAGAGTTGAAGAAGTTATGTTTTCTTATATTTTCATTTTTAGTTTTAAAGACAAAAATTCATTATTTCACTCCGTAGTGAGTTTGAACTTTCGATAAATCTTTCTCTATAAATCTATTTTGTAATATATATAATATTTAAATAAACTTATTAGAGAAATTGTAACATGCCTAAACATTTAAATTACTTGAGCACTTGAAAAATTAAAATTAGCAAACATTAGAAATGTATCATTGACATTGTAGATATTTATGAAAAGCTGAAATGAACTAATGAGTTAGTCTGAACAAGTCATACCAAGGCAAATGTCTTCATATCCCCTCACGTATGTGAAGGGAAGTAACTCTTTTATACTCATATAATCCAGTGGTTGATATTCGGTCAAATCACATTTCATTGATGAAAAGTGACGAAACCTTAAAACAATTTGGTTTAAAAAAAAAATTCTTTTTCTGTTATCGAGATTGAATAGAAGCAAAGATAACTATTTCAGACATAAAGGTGTTATTTTTAACAAGTAGAGAGCTCTTGACTCTAAAACTCTCCATATTAAAATAAGTCTATAGTTTTTCAGAAGAAGCATTATTTTAATTATGAGATGTTTCCAACCACAAGACTAATGAGTATACAAGGTTCTTACATTTGCTGCAAATTCAAAAAAGAAATATAATTAGCTGTTGAAAGGTTAATAAGACAGTATTTTTTTATATTTATATTTCATTTTTTTCCTTAATGATCAGCTCGGAAGATTTAGGTATGACAAGATATGTCCAAAATTTGGCTATAATCATTTAAAGATGGATTATCTCTTTCTAAATACGTTTATATAGTTTCTGGAGTATAAAATAATAAATATGAATCGAAGAAACCTTTCCTTATCATTTAATATTGATTTTATATCGATATTTTCTTATATAATGCGATAATCAATTGGGACATTTTTTTCATTACAGTACTATTTTTAGAACAGACCATCATGAAACTTTCATACGATCTCAGATAGAAATAGAGTTCTCGCAATTGCTCGCTCCGAACGTTCTGCGAGCCATAAAATGTCCCAAAATGATTGTATGTATTATACGAGAAAAATTCCAAACAGCATCAATATTTATTGATAGAAGCATTTCTGGACTGGGGTCTTTGATTCATATTTATTATTTTATACCCAGGAAACTATATAAAACTTGTTATAGGAAGATAGACAATCTATAATTAATTTTTTTATTTCCCTATAATTTGTGATGGAAATAAAAGCATAACTTTTACCTAAAGAATTAATAAAGATAAGGTCTCTTAGAAAGTTATTTTGCTACTGTAACTACAGTAATGCCCTAAGTAATTGACTCCATAACCACAGTAGAATTATGGGTAACTTTTCAGGATTTAGTCGGAAATATGGCTTGTTGCCAATCATCAGAAAGCTCTCGGCGAGAGCTTTCCGATAAATGGCAACAAGCCATATTTCCGACTAAATCCTGAAAAGTTACTCATAATTCTACTGTGGTTATGGAGTCGATTACTTAGGGCATTACTGCAGTTGCTCCGAAGAGAGACCCTATCTAAAAATAGAATTTAATGAAGTCTTTTTTTTCTGTGCCAAGACAAATTGAGCTGAGAAATGTTCTCAATGTAGGGTTTAGTAGAAAAGGTTCCATAGTCAGTATATTACAATGCTTTTAACTCTGAAATAAAGTTGACAAAAGTTAAGCAGGAAATTAACAGGCAATAGCTTCATGATCGCAGCGCAATCATAAACATAAGGTGAAGAAATAGCAGCGCATTCCGAAAAAATCCAACCTGAGTCGGCAGCAGCGCATGCTAAAAATAACCTCTGATCTCGCACAATGACCTTCAACTGTCTGAATTTAATAAATTCAAATAATTATCCTTTCAGAATATAGATATAATTTTTGTTTAAATCCTGCAAATCACAGTTCCAACCAATCACAGGCCAAGATAAAACAATTCCAAAGAATCATGAGAATATAGCACATACATGTATTCTCAGAAAATGCTCTTTCAGTAAACCAAATATATTTTAACGAAATATAAAAAGTAAATTATTGCCACAAAATATGGTGTCAGACATTTGCAGTATGAGGTCCCCATAGGGTGAATTCAGTGACGATACCATGCACAGTTGGCTAGCATCACTAAATTCAACCTCTGGTGACCTCAATCTGCTTTGGCCTCATACACTCTGGAAAGTATCTTTATTATCAAATTAACAAACTTTTTAGTTTCTTTAGAAACTTATTTAGAAATATTCTTTTTCTTTTTTAGTTTATCTGCTCTGTATCCACAAATTGGCAGATGACACAATGCATAATTGAGGTGCCCAATGGGTGCACATCACCATTGTCACCATCTGGGAACTTCAATCTGTGTCTATGTCCCTAACAGCAGATGAGGCCATGCAGAATAAGGTCCCCAGAGGATGAGTTTGGTGATGCTAACCCACAGCGCAGGGTAGCACCACTAAATTCACCATATGGGGACCTCATTCACCCTCTGGGGAACTCGTAAACTTCCATAAGATATTGTGCAAGAAGAGATGTTATAAATACGAACTTCACGCAAACGTTACCTCGCTCTTCTACAGTGATCAGCGCGTCTTGTTCGTGTGGCCCCTCAACTTCAGAAACAGTTTCAGATACATCAATTTTAGCCTGAGACACCTCATGTGGGACAGATGGCTCTATAGCAATGGACTCGGTGACCGGCGTCGTAGCCTCCGCCTCGGAGGGAATGAGTTCTACTTCTTGGACAATATCAGTCGGTTTCTCAACCGGGACTTCTATTGTTTCTTCGGCTGATTTTGTGACCTCAACCTCGGTGATGGATATAGTTTCTTTCACCTCAGAGACTTCTTTCTCAACTGATAACAATTCAACTTCAGTTGTAATATCCGATGGTTGCTCAACTGAGAACTCAACTTTTTCTTCGACTACTTTAGTGATTGTGGTCTCACTAATAGCCTTTTCTTCAATCTTAGTCACTTCTTTTTCAGTAGGAGCGATCTCAATTTCAGAGATGACTTCGGTTGGTTTTTCTTCTGAGACCTCAACTTCCTCCTCAACCGCTTTAGTGATCACAGTTTCTTTCGTAACAGTGATTTTCTCAACTTCACTGATGTCTTCTGAGGTTGGGATAATTTCTACTTCAGTAGTGATTTCTGTTGGTTTTTCTTCTGAGATGTCAACTTCCTCTTCAACCGCTTTAGTAATCACAGTCTCTTTCGTAAATGTGATTTTCTCAACTTCAGTTATGTCTTCTGTGGTTGGGACAATTTCAACTTCCATTGAAATGTCAGTTGGTTTTTCTTCTGTGACCTCAACTTGTTCTTCAACCGCTTTAGTAATCACAGTCTCTTTCGTAACTGTAATTTTCTCAACTTCAGTTATGTCTTCTGTGGTTGGGACAATTTCAACTTCCATTGAAATGTCAGTTGGTTTTTCTTCTGAGACCTCAACTTCCTCCTCAACCGCTTTAGTAATCACAGTCTCTTTAGTGATTGTAATTTTCTCAACTTCAGTTATGTCTTCCGTAGTTGGGACAATTTCAACTTCCATTGAAATGTCAGTGGGTTTTTCTTCTGTGACCTCAACTTGTTCTTCAACCGCTTTAGTAATCACAGTCTCTTTTGTAACTGTGATTTTCTCAACTTCACTGATGTCTTCTGAGGTTGGGATAATTTCTACTTCAGTAGTGATTTCTGTTGGTTTTTCTTCTGAGACCTCAACTTGTTCCTCAACCGCTTTAGTAATCACAGTCTCTTTCGTAACTGTGATTTTCTCAACTTCAGTTATGTCTTCCGTAGTTGGGACAATTTCAACTTCCATTGAAATGTCAGTTGATTTTTCTTCTGTGACCTCAACTTCATCCTCAACTGCTTTAGTAATCACTGTCTCTTTCGTAACTGACATTTTTTCAACTTCACTGATGTCTTCTGAGGTTGGGATAATTTCTACTTCAGTAGTGATTTCTGTTGGTTTTTCTTCTGAGACCTCAACTTCCTCCTCAACCGCTTTAGTGATCACAGTTTCTTTAGTGATTGTGATTTTCTCAACTTCACTGATGTCTTCTGAGGTTGGAATAATTTCGACTTCGGTTGTGATTTCAGTTGGTTTTTCTTCTGAAACCTCAACTTGTTCTTCAACCGCTTTAGTAATCACAGTTTCTTTCGTAACTGTCATTTTTTCAACTTCAGTTATGTCCTCTGAGGTTGGAATAATTTCTACTTCAGTAGTGATTTCTGTTGGTTTTTCTTCTGAGACCTCAACTTCCTCCTCAACCGCTTTAGTTATCACAGTTTCTTTAGTGATTGTGATTTTCTCAACTTCACTGATGTCTTCTGTGGTTGGGATAATTTCGACTTCGGTTGTAATTTCAGTTGGTTTTTCTTCTGAGACCTCAACTTGTTCCTCAACCGCTTTACTAATCACAGTCTCTTTCGTAACTGTGATTTTCTCAACTTCAGTTATGTCTTCTGTGGTTGGGACAATTTCAACTTCCATTGAAATGTCAGTTGATTTTTCTTCTGAGACCTCAACTTCCTCCTCAACCGCTTTAGTTATCACAGTTTCTTTAGTGATTGTGATTTTCTCAACTTCACTGATTTCTTCTGAGGTTGGAATAATTTCGACTTCGGTTGTGATGTCAGTTGGTTTTTCTTCTGAGATGTCAACTTCCTCTTCAACCACTTTAGTAATCACAGTTTCTTTAGTGATTGTGATTTTCTCAACTTCACTGATGTCTTCTGAGGTTGGAATAATTTCGACTTCGGTTGTGATTTCTGTTGGTTTTTCTTCTGAAACCTCAACTTCATCCTCAACCGCTTTAGTAATCACAGTCTCTTTCGTAACTGACATTTTTTCAACTTCAGTTATGTCCTCTGAGGTTGGAATAAATTCTACTTCAGTAGTGATTTCTGTTGGTTTTTCTTCTGTGACCTCAACTTCCTCCTCAACCGCTTTAGTAATCACAGTCTCTTTCGTAACTGTGATTTGCTCAACTTCACTGATGTCTTCTGTGGTTGGGATAATTTCTACTTCAGTAGTGATTTCTGTTGGTTTTTCTTCTGTGACCTCAACTTCCTCTTCAACTGCTTTAGTAATCACAGTCTCTTTCGTAACTGTAATTTTCTCAACTTCAGTTATGTCTTCTGTAGTTGGGATAATTTCGACTTCGGTTGTGATTTCAGTTGGTTTTTCTTCCGAGACCTCAACTTCCTCTTCTGCGACTTTCATGACCTCAGTTTCTTTAACTTCAGGTTTGAGCTCAATTTCTGACACTTCTGTCGTCTCGGGTATAATTTCGATCGTGTCTGTTATTTCAGGTGCAAGTTCAACCTCTGATTTTTCAGTTAATTCAGATACAATTTCTATAACCTCTGTTTTCTCTTCTTTGATTTCAATTTGAATCTCTTCACTAACATCATGTTTGATATCGATTTCAATTGTTTCTTCAACCTTCGATTTGAACTCAACTTCAGTTTTCTCTGTGACCTCGGATATAAATTCAACAACTTCTTTCATCTCCTCTTTGATGTCTATCTGTATTTCTTCCCTAACGTCTGGTTTGACTTCAATTTCAACTGTTTCTTTGACGTCAGGTTTAAACTCAACTTCGGAAATCTCTTTTGGTTCTGGCTTAATCTCAATTTCAACTGTTTCGGTTATCTCGGGTTTGAATTCAACTTCAGTTTTTTCAGTGACCTTGGAAACAATTTCAACCACTTGTCTTGTCTCCTCTTTGATGTCGATCTGTATTTCTTCTCTGACATCTGGTTCGACTTCAATTTCAACTGTTTCTTTGATGTCAGGTTTAAACTCAACTTCGGAAATCTCTTTTGGTTCAGGTTTGATTTCAATTTCAACTGTTTCAGTAATTTCAGGTTTAAACTCAACTTCAGTTTTTTCGGTGACCTTGGAAACAATTTCAACCACTTCTCTTGTCTCCTCTTTGATGTCTATCTGTATTTCTTCCCTAACATCTGGTTCGACTTCAATTTCAACTGTTTCTTTGACGTCAGGTTTAAACTCAACTTCGGAAATCTCTTTTGGTTCAGGTTTGATTTCAATTGTTTCAGTAATTTCAGGTTTGAACTCAACTTCAGTTTTCTCTGTGACCTCGGAGATAAATTCAATAACTTCTCTCGTCTCCTCCTTGATGTCAATTTGTATTTCTTCTCTGACATCTGGTTTGACATCGATTTCAACTGTTTCTTTGACGTCAGGTTTAAACTCAACTTCGGAAATCTCTTTTGGTTCAGGTTTGATCTCAATTTCAACTGTTTCAATAATTTCAGGTTTGAACTCAACTTCAGTTTTTTCAGTGAGCTTGGAAACAATTTCAATAACTTCTTTTGTCTCCTCTTTGATGTCTATCTGTATTTCTTCTCTGACATCTGGTTTTACTTCAATTTCAACTGTTTCTTTGACGTCAGGTTTAAACTCAACTTCTGAAATCTCTTTTGGTTCAGGTTTGATTTCAATTTCAACTGTTTCAGTAATTTCAGGTTTAAACTCAACTTCAGTTTTCTCTGTGACCTCGGAGATAAATTCAACATCTTCTCTTGTCTCCTCATTTATGTCGATCTGGATTTCTTCCCTAACGTCTGGTTTGACTTCAATTTCAACTGTTTCTTTGACATCAGGTTTGAACTCAATCTCAGACACCTCTTTTGGTTCAGGTTTAATCTCAATTTCAACTGTTTCAGTAATCTCAGATTTGAACTCAACTTCAGTTTTCTCTGTGACCTCGGAGATAAATTCAATAACTTCTGTCGTCTCTTCTTTTATGTCGATCTGGATTTCTTCCCTAACGTCTGGTTTGACTTCAATTTCAACTGTTTCTTTGACATCAGGTTTGAACTCAACTTCAGAAATCTCTTTTGGTTCAGGTTTGATTTCAATTTCAAATATTTCAGTTATTTCAGGTTTGAACTCAACTTCAGTTTTCTCTGTGACCTCGGAGATAAATTCAATAACTTCTGTCGTCTCCTCTTTTATGTCGATCTGTATTTCTTCCCTAACGTCTGGTTTGACTTCAATTTCAACTGTTTCTTTAACATCAGGTTTGAACTCAACCTCAGACACCTCTTTTGGTTCAGGTTTAATTTCAATCTCAACTGTTTCAGTAATCTCGGGTTTGAACTCAACTTCGGATTTCTCAGTGACCTTGGAAACAATTTCAACAACTTCTTTCGTCTCTTCCTTGATGTCAATATGTATTTCTTCACGAACTTCTGGTTTGACATCAATTTCAACTGTTTCCTTGACAACAGGTTTGAACTCGACTTCGGAAATCTCTCTTGGTTCAGGTTTGATCTCAATCTCGACTGTTTCGGTTATTTCAGGTTTGATTTCAATGGTTTCTTTAGCCATGGGAGCGATATCAGTTTCAACCGGCTCAACCATTTCAACTTTTTGGCTAAAATCAACCACATCCTCTGGTTGAGGAGTGATCTGTTCTTCTGTAGTCACCTCCGTGATAACATCAACTACCTCTTCATAGGAAACCTTAGTTTTTGATGTCTCGGGTAGCTCAAGATCAGCTTTTTCAATAATTTCTCGTTCTTCACTTGATTTAGCCTCTTCGTGAGTTTCTTCGACTATTTCTTTGTAATACTCCTCGACTTCTATCAACCCATGAGCAAGCGCTTCTTTACGAGTCGTGTCAATGTTGAACAAATCTTTCTCGTTGAGGATCTCTGCTACATCAGGTGTTTCGACAAGGTGCTCATGTACCTCAATTTCAAACAAATCGCTAGTTTTCACGTCAATAACCCTCTCGTCAGAAATGAACGACGAAGCGGGAGATTGTGATGCCGTCTCTTGTACATCATAAACATCTTCAGAAACAGAAGTCTCCATTGAAACTTCCTCAATTTTCTCAGAATATTCAACCTTGATCGGAATATGATGTACTTTGCTCTCATCTGGCGTTTCAACAATAGGCTTGCTTGGGAATTCAGGTATCGAGGTGAAGTCGCCGATTTCACCAATCTCTTCAATGATTTCTGTGTAAGTCTCGCCGAGGTCGATAAGACCGTCAACAGTTTCCGACTCCTCTGCCTCGTCAATCACCACTGATTCGCTGACACCCTCAACCGTAACCTCATCGGTCTTTTGAGGCTTTGGTTTATCAACCTCTTCAACTTCCTTCTCAACTTCTATATGAATTACATGCTCAATGACCTTGCTTTCTTCAACCTCCTCAGTCTCGTCAATCACCACTGATTCGCTGATACCCTCAACCGTAACCTCATCGGTCTTTTGAGGCTTTGGTTTGTCAACCTTTTCAACTTCCTTCTCAACTTCTATATGAATTACATGCTCAATGACCTTGCTTTCTTCAACCTCCTCCTTCTCAACCTCGGGAAGCGAAGTATCTTCAACCTGAGGTGTAACTTCAATCTCTTCAGAAATATCATAATATTTCTCAGTCGTGTCGATAACTTCTTCTTTAGTGACAGATTCCTCAGTTGGTTGCACCTCAACCTTCTCCTTTTCAACCTCTATCTCAGTTTCAGGCGCCGTCTCAATTTCTTCCTCGAAAGTAGCGGTGAATTTCTCGGTGATTTCGATGAATCTTTCATCGGTTTTAGTGACAGGCTGATCCGTTGTTAACACCTCAGTAACATCTGTCTCTTTAACTTCAGGAACAGACTCAGTTGTCTCGATAATCTCAGTGTATGTCTCGCTGACCAACTCGATGCCTTCGTCAGTAACGAATTCATGAACAGGCTCCGATTGGGCACGTTCTTCCGGTACTGGGGTTTCAGTAGGGGTGGCAGTTTCGATCTCCTCTTCGAACACTGCAGTATATTTCTCCGTTATTTCTATAACGTCCTCGTCAGTCTTAGTTTCAATGAAATCTTTATCAGCTACTTCTTCTTTGGTGACATCAGTGACTTCTGGGGCCACCTCAGTTTCCTCAATAATTTCAACATATTTTTCGAAAACTTCAATAAGGCCCTCATCAGTAACCGTCTCATCCAGAGGCTTTGTTTCAACAACCTTCTCAACAACAGGCTCAACTTTCTCAGTCGGTGTAAACTCAACCTCTTCTTCGAATGTGGCCGTAAATTTCTCAGTTATTTCGACGATATCTTCTTCTGTCTCAGTGATTGGTTGTTCCTTTTCAGATTCTTTGAGAGGCTCCGTTTCTTTAACCTCGGGAATGAATTCAGTTTCCTCAATGATTTCAACGTAAGTCTCATCAAGCTCAATTAACCCATCAACTTCAACTGGTTTATCAGAGATCACTTCTTCCTCAAACACAGCAGTGTATTTCTCTGTAATTTCAACCACTCTCTCATCTGTGGGTGTCTCTATGATAATCTCATGTTCGATGACCGTTGGTTGAGGTTTTTCTTCAACAACCTCAATATCAATCCGTGTCATCTCCTTCTCGGGTTGTTGAAAGTCAATGGTCAACGTCTCTTCAACAACCAGTGGTTTGACTACATCTTCATCGAGGGTGACAGTTTCCTTGTAGACAGTTGATATTTCAGTTGGGAGAGTTTCCTCGGTGATTTCGGGACCGTCCTCAATTATTTGTATGTCCGTCCTAACATGCTCAGTAATATGAATTGTCTCCCTTTGTTGTACATCAAGTTCAAGCTCTACGTCTTGCAACTGTGGAGAGATTTCGACAGTTGAAGTTTCCATCTTCTGAGAAGTAACATCAAATTCAACGGTTGTCAATTTCTTTTCTTTTTGGATGTCAATTTCGAGGACTGATTTTTCCTTTTCTTCAATTTGGATATCGTAATCAGGGAACTTCTTGCCCATGTCAATATCTGCTGTTGATGTTTTCGGTAGTTTCTCAATGGGAGTTTCCTCCACATCAATAGTTATTTCTGTAACTTCTTTTCTTGGTTGTTCAACGTCAACCACTGTGTCCTCTATGAAGAATTGCTCCGTGGTGATGACTTCAGTTACTTTCTCTTCAACTGTTACTTCCTCTGGTTCTTCAGGAAGTTCAAAGTCAATTGAAACTGGTTCGAGTTTCTTTGTAACATCAAATTCAACAGTTGATAACTTCTTCTCCTTTTCCAAAATTTCAATTTCTAATTCCGATTTCTGTTTTTCCTGTATTTCAAGATCAAACTGGGGATATTTCTGTCCCATATCAACATCAGCTGACGACAGTTTCGGACTAATAATGTCAACTGGTTTTTCGATATCGAGAGCTAGAGTTGTCTTTTCTTTCTTTGGCTTCTTCTCAACTTCAACCACCATTGTTTCTGAAGTAACCTCGGAAACATCGGATGTGACTTCTGTAACTTCTGAAACTTGCTCATATATCTCAACTTCCTGTTCCTCTGTCTTTGATGGTAACTCAATATCGATTCTCTGTTTTTCTAACTTCTTTCTAATTTCAAACTCCACAGTAGACAACCTTCTTCGAATGTCCTTTGGCATTTCTGTTGTTTCTTCTTCTTCGGCAATTTCAATGTCGAATGTAGGATATTTCTGTCCGACTTCAACCTCAGCTGTTGAAGTTTTTCTTTCCTTTTTGACAGGAATCTCTTCCACTTTGATTGCGAGAACAGCTTTCTCCAGTTCTTTGAGGTATTCAATTTGTTCCGTCTCAGTCATGGATGCGACTGCAGTGAGATTCAGGACATCGTCAAGTTTCGGCGCAATCTCATCTTCAGGAACGATGTCAGTGATTAATTCGGACAATATTTCGATGTGCTCTTCTACTATTTTTGTCAATGGTATGTCAGATATCGTCACATATTCTTCCACTGTAACAGTTTCGGCAATCTTTGGTTTCTCTTCAGTAATAACGACTTCAGTAGGCTTTTCCTCCATGGTCTCGATAGGTGTTTCAGAAGGTTTAAAAACAACCTCAGTTGACTTTTCTTCCTTCTCAACTTCAACCACCATTGTTTCTGAAGTAAGCTCTGAAACATCGGTTGTGACTTCGATAACTTCAGTAAATTGCTCATATATCTCAACTTTCTGTTCCTCTGTTTCTGATGGTAATTCAATATTGATTCTCTGTTTTTCTAACTTCTTTCTGATTTCAAACTCCACAGTAGACAACCTCCTTCGAATGTCCTTTGGCATTTCTGTTGTTTCTTCTTCTTCGGCAATTTCAATGTCGAATGTAGGATATTTCTGTCCGACTTCAACCTCAGCTGTTGAAGTTTTTCTTTCCTTTTTGACAGGAATCTCTTCCACTTTGATTGCGAGAACAGCTTTCTCCAGTTCTTTGAGGTATTCAATTTGTTCCGTCTCAGTCATGGAAGCGACTGCAGTGAGATTCAGGACATCTTCAAGTTTCGGCGCAATCTCATCTTCAGGAACGATGTCAGTGATTAATTCGGACAATATTTCGATGTGCTCTTCTACTATTTTTGTCAATGGTATGTCAGATATCGTCACATATTCTTCCACTGTAACAGTTTCGGCAATCTTTGGTTTCTCTTCAGTAATAACGACTTCAGTAGGCTTTTCCTCCATGGTCTCGATAGGTGTTTCAGAAGGTTTAAAAACAACCTCAGTTGACTTTTCTTTCTTCTCAACTTCAACCACCATTGTTTCTGAAGTAAGCTCGGAAACATCGGTTGTGACTTCGATAACTTCTGAAACTTGCTCATATATCTCAACTTCCTGTTCCTCTGTCTCTGATGGTAATTCAATATCGATTCTCTGTTTTTCTAACTTCTTTCTGATTTCAAACTCCAAGGTAGACAACCTCCTTCGAATGTCCTTTGGCATTTCTGTTGTTTCTTCTTCTTCGGCAATTTCAATGTCGAATGTGGGATATTTCTGTCCGACTTCAACCTCAGCTGTTGAAGTTTTTCTTTCCTTTTTTACAGGCATCTCTTCCACTTTGATTGCGAGAACAGCTTTCTCCAGTTCTTTGAGGTAATCAATTTGTTCCGTCTCAGTCATGGAAGCGACTGCAGTGAGATTCAGGACATCGTCAAGTTTCGGCGCAATCTCTTCTTCAGGAACGATGTCAGTGATTAATTCCGATAAAATTTCGATGTGCTCTTCTACTATTTTTGTCAATGGTATGTCAGATATTGTCACAAATTCTTCCACTGTGACAGTTTCGGCAACCTGTGGTTTCTCTTCAGTAGTAATGACGTCAGTAGGCTTTTCTTCATAAACCTCAAACTCCGCCTCCTCTGACGTGACAGGAACTTCCAAAGCGATTCTCTGCTTCTCAAGTTTCTTTCTCACGTCAAATTCTACCGTAGAGAGTCTCCTGTGAATATCAACCTCGGCAACTTCTTCCGTTTCCTCGACAATTTCTATGTCGAACTGAGGATATTTTTGGCCCATTTCGATACTAGCGGTGGACGTTTTACGTTCTCTCTTCACTGGAGCTTCTTCGACTTTGATAGCCAGTATTGCTTTCTCCATTTCCTTCAGGTATTCAATTTGTTCAGCTTGAGTCATCAGAATGACGGCAGTCAGATTCAAGACGTCTTCAAGTTTCGGAGCCATCTCTTCTTCTGGAACGATCTCTGTTAACAGTTCCGTAATGACATCAATATGCTCCTCCATTGTTTTTGTGAGTGGAATATCGCTGATAGTGACATGTTCCTTAACTTCAACGATTTCTTTCATTTCTGGTATAAGCTTCTCCTCTGTAACCACGTCTGTGGGCTTTTCCTCTTCCAGAACGATATGACCTTCTCTCGTCTCACTGGGTTTCTCCTCAGAAACGGAGACTTTTATTTCAACTTTGCTGATCTCCTCTTCCTGCAATGTTAGCTCGTCCACTAATGTGAATTCAGTCGGCTTCTCTTCAGTCACCACAATATCACCTTCAACTGTTCCACTCAGATCGGCCGGGACAACAGAGATGCTTTCTTCAACTTTGGTGATTTCTTCTTCAGTTGGAGCAAGTTTCTCTTCTTCGGAGATCTCCGTTGGCTTTTCTTCAGTCACCACAATATCACCTTCAACCGTTCCACTCAGATCGGCCGGGACAACAGAGATGCTTTCTTCAACTTTAGCAATCTCAGCTTCCTCAGGTTTGAGCTCTGGTTCAGTTAGGATTTCACTTGGTTTTTCTTCAGTAATTTCCATTTTACCTTCTTCGGTCTTTGCAAGTTCAACGTCGATGACGGAAACTGATTCTTCAACTTTGGTGATTTCTTCTTCACTTGGAGCAAGTTTCTCTTCTTCGGTGATCTCTGTTGGTTTTTCTTCAGTAATTTCGATTTTACCTTCTTCAGTTTTGGCGAGTTCAACGTCTATGATGGAAACTGCTTCTTCAACTTTGGTGATTTCTTTTTCAGTTGGAGCGAGTTTCTCTTCTTCGGTGATCTCCGTTGGTTTTTCTTCAGTAATTTCGATTTTACCTTCTTCAGTTTTGGCGAGTTCAACATCGATGACAGAAACTGCTTCTTCAATTTTGGTGATTTCTTCCTCTGTTGGAGCAAGTTTTTCCTCCTCGGTGATTTCAGTTGGTTTTTCTTCAGGAATTTCAACTTTATCTTCTTCAGTCTTTGCGAGTTCAACGTCGATGACGGAAACTGCTTCTTCAACTTTGGTGATTTCTTCTTCAGTTGGAGCGAGTTTCTCTTCTTCGATGATCTCCGTTGGTTTTTCTTCAGTAATTTCGATTTTACCTTCTTCAGTTTTTGCAAGTTCAACGTCGATGACGGAAACTGCTTCTTCAACTTTAATGATTTCTTCCTCAGTTGGAGCGAGTTTTTCCTCCTCAGTGATTTCAGTTGGTTTTTCTTCAGTAATTTCGATTTTATCTTCTTCAGTCATCGCGAGTTCAAAGTCAACGACGGAAACTGCTTCCTCAACTTTGGCGATTTCTTCTTCAGTTGGAGCAAGTTTTTCTTCTTCTGTGATTTCAGTTGGTTTTTCTTCAGTAATTTCCATTTTATCTTCTTCAGTTTTGGCGAGTTCAATGTCAACGACGGAAACTGCTTCTTCAACTTTGATGATTTCTTCCTCTTGTGGAGCGTGTTTTTCTTCTTCTGTGATTTCGGTTGGTTTTTCTTCAGGAATTTCAATTGTCTCTTCTTCGGTTTCAGCAAGTTGAACGTCAAGGACTGAAACGACCTCTTCCACTTTGGTCACATCTTTAGTAGTTGGAGCAAGCTTTTCTTCTTCAGTGATATCAGATGGCTTCTCTTCAACAATTTCAACTTTTTCCTCGAAGGTTTCAAACTCAATTTTCTCGGTGACAGAAGTAGTTTCTTCAACGACACTAATTTCTTCACCAATTGGTTGAATCGCTATTTCAACTGTAATCTCATCTGGTTTCTCAACAGGAATCTCAACCTTTTCTTCATATATCTCAAATTCAACCTTTTCAGTCACAGAGGTTGTCTCTTCAACCAGGGAAATATCCTCCCCAGTTGGTTGAAATTGTGTTTCGATAGTAATTTCACTGGGTTTTTCTGACGGTATCTCAATTTTCTCTTCATAGACCTCAAACTGGACCTTCTCAGTAACAGAAGTGGTCTCTTCAACAACAATCGTTTCCTCTTCCGAGGGAGTTATCTCCTGTTCGGTTGATATATCAACTGGCTGTTCAACAGGAATATCAATCTTCTCCTCGAAGGTTTCAAACTCAACTTTTTCAGTGATAGATTTTATTTCTTCAACAACTGGAATCTTTTCCTCAACAACATCAGTTTCAGTTGATGTAATTTCAATATGTTTCTCAACTGTAACTTCAAACTGTTGCTCAGCTGGGAACTGGATACTGATTTCTTCTTTAACTTTCTCTGGAATATCTATCTCAATTGTTTCTTTCACTTCGGGTTTGAATTCGATTTCAGAGATTTCCTTGGTTTCTGGTTTGATTTCAATTTCAACAGTCTCAGTTATTTCTGGTTTGAACTGTATTTCTGTTGTTTCTTTAACTTGAGATTTGATTTCAAACTCTATCGTCTCTTTGACATCAGGTTTGACGTCAATTTCAACTGTCTCTCTCACTTCGGGTTTGAATTCGATTTCGGAAATTTCAGTGGTTTCTGGTTTTACCTCAATTTCAACAGTTTCAGTTATTTCTGGTTTGAACTGTATCTCAGTTGTTTCTTTAACTTGAGGTTTGATTTCAAATTCTATCATCTCTTTGACATCAGGTTTGACGTCAATTTCAACTGTCTCTTTCACTTCGGGTTTGAATTCGATTTCGGAAATTTCAGTGGTTTCTGGTTTTACCTCAATTTCAACAGTTTCAGTTATTTCTGGTTTGAACTGTATTTCTGTTGTTTCTTTAACTTGAGATTTGATTTCAAATTCTATCGTCTCTTTGACATCAGGTTTGACGTCAATTTCGACTGTCTCTCTCACTTCGGGTTTGAATTCGATTTCAGAGATTTCTTTGGTCTCAGGTTTAATCTCAATTTCAACAGTTTCAGTTATTTCTGGTTTGAACTGTATCTCAGTTGTTTCTTTGACTTCAGGTCTGATTTGGAACTCAATTGTCTCTTTAACATCAGGTTTGACATCAATTTCAACTATTTCTTTAGTTTCTGGTTTCACTTCAACAGTTTCTGTGAATTCAGTTGGTTTTTCTTCAGTAATTTCGATTTTACCTTCTTCGGTTTTGGCGAGTTCAACATCGATGACGGAAACTGCTTCTTCAACTTTAGTGATTTCTTCTTCAGTTGGAGCGAGTTTCTCTTCTTCTGTGATTTCAGTTGGTTTTTCTTCAGTAATTTCGATTTTACCTTCTTCAGTCTTTGCAAGTTCAACATCGATGATGGAAACTGCTTCTTCGACTTCAATGATTTCTTCCTCAGTTGGAGCAAGTTTTTCTTCTTCGGTGATTTCAGTTGGTTTTTCTTCAGCGATTTCAACTTTTTCCTCGTCAGTTTTGGCGAGTTCAACATCGATGATGGAAACTGATTCTTCAACTTTAGTGATTTCTTCCTCTTGTGGAGCAAGTTTTTCTTCTTCTCTGATTTCCGTTGGTTTTTCTTCAGCAATTTCCATTTTACCTTCTTCAGTTTTGGCGAGTTCAACATCGATGACGGAAACGGCTTCTTCAACTTTGGTGATTTCTTCTTCAGTTGGAGCCAGTTTTTCTTCTTCTGTGATTTCCGTTGGCTTTTCTTCTGAAATTTCGATTTTACCTTCTTCAGTTTTGGCGAGTTCAACATCAATGATGGAAACTGATTCTTCAACTTTGATGATTTCTTCCTCTTGTGGAGCGAGTTTCTCTTCTTCTGTGATTTCTGTTGGTTTTTCTTCAGGAATTTCAATTATCTCTTCTTCGGTTTCGGCAAGTTGAACGTCAAGGACTGAAACGACCTCTTCCACTTTGGTCACATCTTTAGTAGTTGGAGCAAGCTTTTCTTCTTCGGTGATATCAGATGGCTTCTCTTCAACAATTTCAACTTTTTCTTCGAAGGTTTCAAACTCAATTTTCTCGGTGACAGAAGTAGTTTCTTCAACGACACTAATTTCTTCACCAGTTGGTTGAATCGCTATTTCAACTGTAATCTCATCTGGCTTCTCAACAGGAATCTCAACCTTTTCTACATATATCTCGAATTCAACCTTTTCAGTCACAGAGGTTGTCTCTTCAACCAGGGAAATATCCTCCCCAGTTGGTTGAAATTGTGTTTCGATAGTAATTTCACTCGGTTCTTCTGACGGTATCTCAATTTTCTCTTCATAGACCTCAAACTGGATCTTCTCAGTAACAGAAGTGGTTTTTTCAACAACAATCGTTTCCTCTTCCGAGGGAGCTATCTCCTGTTCGGTTGAGATATCAACCGGCTGTTCAACAGGAATATCAATCTTCTCCTCGAAGGTTTCAAACTCAACTTTTTCAGTGACAGATTTTATTTCTTCAACAACTGGAAGCTTTTCCTCAACAACATCAGTTTCAGTTGATGTAATTTCAATATGTTTCTCAACTGTAACTTCAAACTGTTGCTCAGCTGGGAAGTGGATACTGATTTCTTCTTTAACTTTCTCTGGAATATCTATCTCAATTGTTTCTTTCACTTCGGGTTTGAATTCGATTTCAGAGATTTCCTTGGTTTCTGGTTTGATTTCAATTTCAACAGTCTCAGTTATTTCTGGTTTGAACTGTATTTCTGTTGTTTCTTTAACTTGAGATTTGATTTCAAACTCTATCGTCTCTTTGACATCAGGTTGGACGTCAATTTCAACTGTCTCTTTCACTTCTGGTTTGATTTCAATTTCAACAGTCTCAGTTATTTCTGGTTTGAACTGTATTTCTGTTGTTTCTTTAACTTGAGATTTGATTTCAAACTCTATCGTCTCTTTGACATCAGGTTTGACGTCAATTTCAACTGTCTCTTTCACTTCGGGTTTGAATTCGATTTCGGAAATTTCAGTGGTTTCTGGTTTTACCTCAATTTCAACAGTTTCAGTTATTTCTGGTTTGAACTGTATTTCTGTTGTTTCTTTAACTTGAGATTTGATTTCAAACTCTATAGTCTCTTTGACATCAGGTTTGACGTCAATTTCGACAGTCTCTCTCACTTCGGGTTTGAATTCAATTTCAGAGATTTCTTTGCTCTCAGGTTTAATCTCAATTTCAACAGTTTCAGTTATTTCTGGTTTGAACTGTATCTCAGTTGTTTCTTTGACTTCAGGTCTGATTTGAAACTCAATTGTCTCTTTAACATCAGGTTTGACATCAATTTCAACTATTTCTTTAGTTTCTGGTTTCACTTCAACAGTTTCTGTGAATTCAGTTGGTTTTTCTTCAGTAATTTCGATTTTACCTTCTTCGGTTTTGGCGAGTTCAACATCGATGACGGAAACTGCTTCTTCAACTTTAGTGATTTCTTCTTCAGTTGGAGCGAGTTTCTCTTCTTCTGTGATTTCAATTGGCTTTTCTTCAGTAATTTCGATTTTACCTTCTTCAGTCTTTGCAAGTTCAACATCGATGATGGAAACTGCTTCTTCGACTTCAATGATTTCTTCCTCAGTTGGAGCAAGTTTTTCTTCTTCGGTGATTTCAGTTGGTTTTTCTTCAGCGATTTCAACTTTTTCCTCGTCAGTTTTGGCGAGTTCAACATCGATGATGGAAACTGATTCTTCAACTTTAGTGATTTCTTCCTCTTGTGGAGCAAGTTTTTCTTCTTCTGTGATTTCCGTTGGTTTTTCTTCAGTAATTTCCATTTTACCTTCTTCAGTTTTGGCGAGTTCAACATCGATGACGGAAACGGCTTCTTCAACTTTGGTGATTTCTTCTTCAGTTGGAGCCAGTTTTTCTTCTTCTGTAATTTCCGTTGGCTTTTCTTCTGAAATTTTGATTTTACCTTCTTCAGTTTTGGCGAGTTCAACACCAATGATGGAAACTGATTCTTCAACTTTGATGATTTCTTCCTCTTGTGGAGCGAGTTTCTCTTCTTCTGTGATTTCTGTTGGTTTTTCTTCAGGAATTTCAATTATCTCTTCTTCGGTTTCGGCAAGTTGAACGTCAAGGACTGAAACGACCTCTTCCACTTTGGTCACATCTTTAGTAGTTGGAGCAAGCTTTTCTTCTTCGGTGATATCAGATGGCTTCTCTTCAACAATTTCAACTTTTTCTTCGAAGGTTTCAAACTCAATTTTCTCGGTGACTGAAGTAGTTTCTTCAACGACACTAATTTCTTCACCAGTTGGTTGAATCGCTATTTCAACTGTAATCTCATCTGGCTTCTCAACAGGAATCTCAACCTTTTCTTCATATATCTCGAATTCAACCTTTTCAGTCACAGAGGTTGTCTCTTCAACCAGGGAAATATCCTCCCCAGTTGGTTGAAATTGTGTTTCGATAGTAATTTCACTCGGTTCTTCTGACGGTATCTCAATTTTCTCTTCATAGACCTCAAACTGGATCTTCTCAGTAACAGAAGTGGTTTTTTCAACGACAATCGTTTCCTCTTCCGAGGGAGCAATCTCCTGTTCGGTTGATATATCAACCGGCTGTTCAACAGGAATTTCAATCTTCTCCTCAAAGGATTCGAACTCAACTTTTTCAGTGATAGGTTTTATTTCTTCAACAACTGGAAGCTTTTCCTCAACAACATCAGTTTCAGTTGCTGTAATTTCAATATGCTTCTCAACTGTAACTTCAACCTGTTGCTCAGCAGGGAACTGGATACTGATTTCTTCTTTAACTTTCTCCGGAATATCTATCTCAATCGTTTCTTTGACTTCTGGTTTGAACTCGATTTCAGAGATTTCCTGGGTTTCTGGTTTGATTTCAATTTCAACAGTTTCAGTTATTTCAGTTGGTTCTTTAACTTGAGGTTTGATTTCAAACTCTATCGTCTCTTTGACATCAGGTTTAACGTCAATTTCGACTGTCTCTCTTACTTCGGGTTTGAATTCGATTTCAGATATTTCTTTGGTCTCTGGTTTGATTTCAATTTCAACAGTTTCAGTTATTTCTGGTTTGAACTGTATTTCTGTTGTTTCTTTAACTTGAGATTTAATTTCAAACTTTATCGTCTCTTTGACATCAGGTTTAACGTCAATTTCGACTGTCTCTCTCACTTCGGGTTTGAATTGAATTTCAGAGATTTCCTTCGTTTCTGGTTTGATATCAATTTCAACAGTTTCAGTTATTTCTGGTTTGAACTGTATTTCTGTTGTTTCTCTAACTTCAGGTTTGATTTCAAATTCTATCGTCTCTTTGACATCAGGTTTGATTTCAATTTCAACAGTTTCAGTTATTTCTGGTTTGAACTGTATTTCTGTTGTTTCTTTAACTTGAGATTTTATTTCAAACTCTATCGTCTCTTTGACATCAGGTTTGACGTCAATTTCGACTGTCTCTTTCACTTCTGGTTTGAATTCGATTTCAGAGATTTCTTTTGTCTCGGGTTTAATCTCAATTTCAACAGTTTCAGTTATTTCTGGTTTGAACTGTATCTCAGTCGTCTCTTTAACTTGAGGTTTGATCTCGAATTCAATCGTCTCTTTGACATCAGGTTTGACATCAATTTCAACTGTCTCTCTAACTTCGGGTTTGAATTCAATTTCGGAGATTTCAGTGGTTTCTGGTTTTACCTCAATTTCAACAGTTTCAGTTATTTCTGGTTTGAACTGTATCTCAGTTGTTTCTTTGACTTCAGGTCTGATTTGAAACTCAATTGTCTCTTTAACATCAGGTTTGACATCAATTTCAACTATTTCTTTAGTTTCTGGTTTCACTTCAACAGTTTCTGTGAATTCAGTTGGTTTTTCTTCAGTAATTTCGATTTTACCTTCTTCAGTTTTGGCGAGTTCAACATCAACGATGGAAACTGATTCTTCAACTTTAGTGATTTCTTCCTCTTGTGGAGCGAGTTTTTCTTCTTCGGTGATTTCCGTTGGTTTTTCTTCAGCGATTTCAACTTTTTCCTCGTCAGTTTTGGCGAGTTCAACATCGATGATGGAAACTTCTTCTTCAACTTTGGTGATTTCTTCTTCAGTTGGAGCCAGTTTTTCTTCTTCGGTGATTTCTGTTGGTTTTTCTTCAGCGATTTCAACTTTTTCCTCGTCAGTTTTGGCGAGTTCAACATCGATGATGGAAACTGATTCTTCAACTTTGGTGATTTCTTCTTCAGTTGGAGCCAGTTTTTCTTCTTCGGTGATTTCTGTTGGTTTTTCTTCAGTAATTTCGATTTTACCTTCTTCAGTTTTGGCGAGTTCAACATCAACGATGGAAACTGATTCTTCAACTTTAGTGATTTCTTCCTCTTGTGGAGCGAGTTTTTCTTCTTCGGTGATTTCTGTTGGTTTTTCTTCAGTAATTTCGATTTTACCTTCTTCAGTTTTGGCGAGTTCAACGTCGATGACGGAAACTGATTCTTCAACTTTGATGATTTCTTCCTCTTGTGGAGCGAGTTTCTCTTCTTCTGTGATTTCAGTTGGTTTTTCTTCAGTAATTTCGATTTTACCTTCTTCAGTTTTGGCGAGTTCAATGTCGATGACGGAAACTGCTTCTTCAACTTTGATGATTTCTTCTTCAGTTGGAGCGAGTTTTTCTTCTTCGATGATTTCAGTTGGTTTTTCTTCAGCGATTTCAACTTTTTCCTCATCAGTTTTTGTGAGTTCAACGTCGATGACGGAAACTGCTTCTTCAACTTTGAAAATTTCTTCCTCAGTTGGAGCAAGTTTTTTCTCTTCGGTAATTTCCGTTGGTTTTTCTTCAGAAATTTCGATTTTATCTTCTTCAGTTTTGGCAAGTTCAACATCGATGATGGAAACGGCTTCTTCAACTTTGGTGATTTCTTCTTCAGTTGGAGCGAGTTTTTCTTCTTCGGTGATTTCAGTTGGTTTTTCTTCAGCAATTTCAACTTTTTCCTCGTCAGTTTTTGTCAGTTCAACGTCGATGATGGAAACTGCTACTTCAACTTTGAAAATTTCTTCCTCAGTTGGAGCAAGTTTTTCCTCTTCGGTAATTTCCGTTGGTTTTTCTTCTGAAATTTCTATTTTACCTTCTTCAGTTTTGGCGAGTTCAACGTCGATGACGGAAACTGATTCTTCAACTTTGATGATTTCTTCCTCTTGTGGAGCGAGTTTTTCTTCTTCTGTGATTTCTGTTGGTTTTTCTTCAGGAATTTCAATTATTTCTTCTTCGGTTTCTGCATGTTGAACGTTAAGGACTGAAACGACCTCTTCCACTTTGGTCACATCTTTAGTAGTTGGAGCAAGCTTTTCTTCTTCGGTGATATCAGATGGCTTCTCTTCAACAATTTCAACTTTTTCTTCAAAGGTTTCAAACTCAATTTTCTCAGTGACAGAAGTAGTTTCTTCAACGACACTAATTTCTTCACCAGTTGGTTGAATCGCGATTTCAACTGTAATCTCATCTGGTTTCTCAACAGGAATCTCAACTTTTTCTTCATATATCTCGAATTCAACCTTTTCAGTCACAGAGGTTGTCTCTTCAACCAGGGAAATATCCTCTCCAGTTGGTTGAAATTGTGTTTCGATCGTAATTTCACTCGGTTCTTCTGACGGTATCTCAATTTTCTCTTCATAGACCTCAAACTGGACCTTCTCAGTAACAGAAGTGGTCTCTTCAACAACAATCGTTTCCTCTTCCGAGGGAGCTATCTCCTGTTCGGTTGAGATATCAACCGGCTGTTCAACAGGAATATCAATCTTCTCCTCGAAGGTTTCGAACTCAACTTTTTCAGTGATAGGTTTTATTTCTTCAACAACTGGAAGCTTTTCCTCAACAACATCACTTTCAGTTGCTGTAATTTCAATATGTTTCTCAACTGTAACATCAACCTGTTGCTCAGCTGGGAACTGGATACTGATTTCTTCTTTAACTTTCTCCGGAATATCTATCTCAATCGTTTCTTTGACTTCTGGTTTGAACTCGATTTCGGAGATTTCAGTGGTTTCTGGTTTGATTTCAATTTCAACAGTTTCAGTTATTTCTGGTTTGAAATGTATTTCTGTTGTTTCTTTAACTTGAGGTTTGATTTCAAATTCTATCGTCTCTTTGACATCAGGTTTGACATCAATTTCAACTGTCTCTCTCACTTCGGGTTTGAATTCGATTTCGGAAACTTCTTTGGTCTCCGGTTTAATCTCAATTTCAACAGTTTCAGTTATTTCTGGTTTGAACTGTATCTCAGTCGTCTCTTTAACTTGAGGTTTGATCTCGAATTCAATAGTCTCTTTGACATCAGGTTTGACGTCAATTTCGACTGTCTCTCTTACTTCGGGTTTGAATTCAACTTCAACAGTTTCTTTCACTTCTGGTTTTATCTCGAATTCAATCGTCTCTTTGACATCAGGTTTAATGTCAATTTCAACTGTCTCTTTCACTTCAGGTTTGAATTCGATTTCAGAGATTTCAGTGGTTTCTGGTTTTACCTCAATTTCAACAGTTTCAGTTATTTCTGGTTTGAACTGTATTTCTGTTGTTTCTTTAACTTGAGATTTGATTTCAAACTCTATCGTCTCTTTGACATCAGGTTTGACGTCAATTTCAACTGTCTCTTTCACTTCTGGTTTGATTTCAAATTCAACAGTTTCAGTTATTTCTGGTTTGAACTGTATTTCTGTTGTTTCTTTAACTTGAGGTTTGATTTCAAATTCTATCGTCTCTTTGACATCAGGTTTGACATCAATTTCAACTGTCTCTCTCACTTCGGGTTTGAATTCAATTTCGGAAACTTCTTTGGTCTCCGGTTTAATCTCAATTTCAACAGTTTCAGTTATTTCTGGTTTGAACTGTATCTCAGTCGTCTCTTTAACTTGAGGTTTGATCTCGAATTCAATAGTCTCTTTGACATCAGGTTTGACGTCAATTTCGACTGTCTCTCTTACTTCGGGTTTGAATTCAACTTCAACAGTTTCTTTCACTTCTGGTTTTATCTCGAATTCAATCGTCTCTTTGACATCAGGTTTAATGTCAATTTCAACTGTCTCTTTCACTTCAGGTTTGAATTCGATTTCAGAGATTTCAGTGGTTTCTGGTTTTACCTCAATTTCAACAGTTTCAGTTATTTCTGGTTTGAACTGTATTTCTGTTGTTTCTTTAACTTGAGATTTGATTTCAAACTCTATCGTCTCTTTGACATCAGGTTTGACGTCAATTTCAACTGTCTCTTTCACTTCTGGTTTGATTTCAAATTCAACAGTTTCAGTTATTTCTGGTTTGAACTGTATTTCTGTTGTTTCTTTAACTTGAGATTTGATTTCAAACTCTATAGTCTCTTTGACATCAGGTTTGACGTCAATTTCAATTGTCTCTTTGACATCAGGTTTGACGTCAATTTCGACTGTCTCTTTCACTTCTGGTTTGATTTCAAATTCAACAGTTTCAGTTATTTCAGTTGGTTCTTTAACTTGAGGTTTGATTTCAAACTCAATCGTCTCTTTGACATCAGGTCTAATGTCAATTTCAACAGTCTCTCTCACTTCAGGTTTGAATTCAATTTCGGAGATTTCCTTGGTTTCTGGTTTGATTTCAATTTCAACAGTTTCTGTTATTTCTGGCTTGAACTGTATTTCAGTAGTCTCTTTAACTTGAGATTTGATTTGGAGTTCAATGGTCTCGCTAACTTTTTCATCAGAAGGAATCTCTTCTGGTTTTGTGACATCAACAGTGATTTCGGAGACTTCTCGCGTCTCAGGAACCTCTGTTGTTTCAGATATTTCTAATTGGGAGATTTCATCGACAGGTTTAACGTATTCAGGGGCCACAGACTCTATGCCGATTTCTTGTACTTCCTCTGTTTCCTCAATCTCTTCAATTTCTAAATAAAGGTAATCAAAAAAAACTTCATAGCAAAAAGAAACAAACAGGGGGAAAAACATGTACAGTAATGCCATAAATAATCGACTCCTTAACCACAGAAGAATTATGGGTAACTTTTCAGGATTTAGTCGGAAATATGGCTTGTTGGCATTCATCGGAAAGCTCTCAGTGAGAGCTTTCAGTTGAATGGCAACAAGCCATATTTCCGACTAAATCCTGAAACATTTCCCATAATTCTGCTGTGGTTAAGGAGTCGAATATTAGGAACCTAAAAATGTCTGTATAGTGATGGTTTGATGTACAGGTCAGAGGTGATATCCATTGTACCATGCAGAACACAACTAATTAAACAAATCATATATACTCAAATCATTCAAATTTGAATGGTTTCTCGCATTTAAAGACACATAATCCAAATTATTTACTATTTCTTTGGCTTCGGGTGTAAAAAATATTTAATTCGAGTCGAGGAACCCAGATCAAAGCTCAAAGTTATCAGATATTGATTTTTGAAATCTGTTATTTTTCACCACCTTGAATATTTGGCGGCCTAGCAAATATTTGAAGAGGCGACCATCATAATCTGGATATCAAATTGCGTTGAACAAAAAGTTTGATATATAGATCGTTTTGGAAAATTCTATACTAGAGTTGACAGTGGTTAGCATTATTTTTTTGGTAAATAATAGATTCTGATAACTAAAGCGTCTTTTGTAAGAAATGTTGTTGTTGGAATCTGATGATATGGGGACAATCGAATCAGATTGTACATGGATTGTGTAGTCTTTATTTATTACACACATATTTCTATATTTGGTTTAACCCTTTGAGTGCCATGTCCGATTTTTGTATCAACCCATATACCCTGTGCCAATGCATTCTCTTACATATGCGAGTCGACCATTTGGTCGCCTCGCATATATAAGAGAATGCATTGGCCTAACAATTTTTCATCATTTGTTATTATTTTTTTTATTTTTTTACAATTTTAATAATTTTTTTTAAATCTAAAAACAAAAAATGTTTTTTATTTTTTAAGGGCCGATTTTACAGACCGTAAATTAGGGCCGATGAGATCGGCCCCTGGCACTGAAATGGTTAATTATACTATTTCAGCCTGTATGGTAATTTAACCCTTTCTATACTAATGGATTCCCCCACGAAGTTAAAAAAGTATACATTGGAATGGTCTATAATTGATTTGGAGATAATATAAGCAGAAGACAGAAACTAAAAGTGTAGAAGGAGTCCTGTTTATTGAGGGAAATGTTTAGGTAATAAGTTCAACATACGATGGTCATTTGTTGAATTTATTATCTGAACATTTCCTACAGGATAACTACTCACCAATAATTGTTTAGTATAGAAAGGATAAACCCCAATGCTCTTGTGCTATCCCGATAACTTACATGGCATAAAACCCAACAGGTACTGCACAAATAATTCAACATCGTATTTTGTTGAGTGAAATCAAACAGAAACAATATTTCTTACATTGTTCAGACATTGTATTTTCTGGAATGGTACAATGGATATGTTCTGACATTACCGCAATAATAATAGTATTCCTCCTGTCTGTACACTACTTGAGTACAGAAATAATAGGTGTCACTTATCCCTTAACTGTCCTGGAAATTCCTTGAAAAGATAGAACTTAAAGAACCCTTTCATGACTGGAGGTTTTTGAAATTTTGCAAAACCCTGTGCCAATGCATTCCCTTATATACGCAAGTCTCCCATAGGGAGCCTCAAATATATAAAAGAATACATTGGCCTAACAATATTTACCTTGTGCATTCTCTTATATAAGCAAGGCTCTATATGAGATACTCGCATATATAAGAGAATGCACTGGCACAGGGTCTTTAATGCTGCACCAGCATGTCTCCCATCATGAAAGGGTTAAATAAAGTTGAAGCCAAATTTGAGTGCCAAATGCATCAATGTAGCACCTTAAATAAGAAGCGCGCCTCTAGTTTACTAACAATCTGGGTCCAGAGTTTGTGGGTTGAATGCACAAGCCAGAGAGTAGCGCGGAGAAAAAATTGTAAAGGCAGGTAGAATCTAGAGGTAATCTGTAGGTCATAACAATGTAATGTGGGGTCTGTAGAATCTCAGATGTAATCTGTAGGACATGGCATAACAATGTAATGTGGGGACTGTAGAATCTAGAGGTAATCTGTAGGACATGTCATAACAATGTAATGTGGGGACTTTAGAATCTGATCATATTAATGCCCTAAGTGATCGACTCCTTTAACCACAGCAGAATTATGGGTAACTTTTCAGGATTTAGTCGGAAATATGGCTTGTTGCCATTCAAGCTCTCGGGGAGAGCTTTCTGATGAATGGCAACAAGCCATATTTCCGAATAAATCCTGAAAATTTACCCATAATACTGCTGTGGTTAAAGGAGTTGATTACTTAGGGCATTACTGTATATTGTGTAACACTAACTCAATCAGATGACTGTAATTCAATATCAATACATATACTGAATCCTTGTGAACAAGGTGCATTATCTACTGAGCTTTGAGAATTCATCACAAGTTAATGTAGACCAAGTTTGCTCAGTTCACAACAGCTTGGGATATCGGTTCGGTTGATGCTGTTTTGGACCAAGTCCCACCCATTACTCTTCTATAACAGACTGTCATTGAAAAGACGTACTATATTTACATGTGGAGTCCGGGCATTCTTGTGAACCCCTGAATGTGATTAATCATCTGACATGTCCACGATTAATCTGTATTTAAAATGATATATCATAAAGGTAAAGAGATGATACAATCGTTTAATATATTGTTTAAAAACATTTTTTTAGCACGACAAATCAAAAGTCTCGGGAAAACAAGGCTTAAGGCTTTGTTTACTTATAAATTTTGTTGCTTTAACATTCAACAGACCTCTGATATAAACCTGACATGTTTAATATCATCATGCATGGAAAAGTCTGCCCTCTTTGTTCACATATGCAAAGTGGCCATTTTACCTAATCCGAAGACATACAAGCAAAATAACACGATTCTAGGCATAAAGTCTGTTATACATGTCAACAACAGAAATAAGACGGGACTCGCTCCAAAATAATATCAACCCATCCGACATCCCAAGCTTTTGTGTACCGAGCCAACTTGGTTTAACCCTTTACCCAACAGAACGGCCCTGTGCCAATGCATTCTCTTATATATGCGAGTCGACCATAGGTCGCCTCGCATATATAAGAGAATGCATTGGCTTAACACATTACAAATTATAAAATTGTTAAAGAATGTAAGAAAGAATGGTAAAAAGTGTTAAAAAAAAGATTTATTTGGCCGGTTTTGGCCGGTTTGTTGGGTAAAGGGTTAAAGCTGTTGTAGTTGTTTGAAGATATAGACCTGCTTCAATGGCTGATGTTTTCAGGAAGTGGAAATGTGAATTGGTATGAGGAGTGCCATTAGTGGTGAAGAAAAGCTGTATCAAGGAATCAGTCATGCAGATATTGAGCCAACACTCTGCCTTCATTTTGATAGATTTTACTCCAACAGAAAAAAGCAATAAAGCAGATATTGTGCCATGAAAAACAACTTTGTTCACAAAGAACAGTATATGTCTCAAAGCAATTTCAGATCACAGTAATTGAAGATCTCCAAATGTTAGAAGGGAAAACTTTTAACACTTAGATGATGGGAGCTGTGCTGGTGCAGCATTAAAGATTATGTACCAGTGCATTATCTTATATATACAGTAATGCCCTAAGTAATCGACTCCTTAACCACAGCAGAATTATGGGTAACTTTTCAGGATTTAGTTGGAAATATGGCTTGTTGCCATTCATGGGAAAGCTCTCACTGAGAGCTTTCTGATGAATGCAACAAGCCATATTTCCGACTAAATCCTGAAAAGTTACACATAATTCAGCTGTGGTTAAGGAGTCGATTATTTAGGGCATTACTGTACACGAGTCTTCCATAGGGAGCCTCACATATGTAAGATAATGCACTGGCTTACAAGGTCAAAGTAAATATTGTTAGGCCAATGTATTCTCTTATATATGCGAGGCGCCTATGGGCAACTCGCATATATAAGAGAATGCATTGGTAAAGGGTTTTCAAAATTTTTTAGGAAGCTGCAGTCATCGAAGGGTTAAATAGTGAATAAACTTCCGAAGTGCTATGAAGCATCTGTTTAAAAGTAAGAAAATAGAGATTTGAGAATATAGGTCCTCTGAGGTCAGATAGGAAATGGTAGAATGGTAGCGGATAGACGAACTCAGATAGGAAATGGTAGAATGGTAGCGGATTGACGAATTTGGCATGCTAAAGCTGCACTTGCTTTCTCATTCTTCTTCAATAATGAATGTAGTAGCAACAAATGTATGAGCAGCACTGAAACTTAATTAATATAGAAATTATGATAATGTATTCAGGATTCCAGTCTGAATTTTATATGAAAGTCTTGCCTTAACGATAAAGACTCTAGCTGAGAGGCATCTTAAAAAGACCATTTTGATCATATAGTATTTAATATTGAATTATTAAAAAAATATATTTTAATATACTTTAAAAGGGACACTAGCAATGAAAGCAATAACTTTAAAACATAAATATTTTGTAGTACTAAAATGCCAACTTTTAATATTTCCCATGTGTTGTTTCAAACAAATTTTATGATGGAAAAAGTCAATAGTGATGAAATTTCTTGTTGTAATTGGGTGTCTGGAACCACAAATACATCTCTAATGGAAAGTTCATTTAACTTAAACAAAGTTTTCTTTGACAATATAATCATTGTAAATCAGGTTCTGTACAACTATTTTACAGTATAGACAGCATCTTATATAAACAACAGATATTGGTCAAAAATTAATTCAAAGATGCTGCAATATATTTATGACCAGATAGTACCAAACAACAGACATGTGAAGTGTCTGAAATATTATTATTAATTAACTATTATTAAACTGTTACTGTTTGCTTTAAATGAACTCTCCAATGTGAACAAGTTGCTGAAAAATATTTCGCATGCGCAGCGACAATGTTCAATCCTCAAATTAGTTTATCAACAAGCATCATTACCAGGAAAACTCTTCTGAAAATGAATTGAATTTTATAAAACTTGATAAGCATGAGCTGTTTATCATCTAAATTATGACTGATTGTCGATGACACTGGCCATGCAATATGTTCCAACATGAATGGTAATAGTGGAAGAATCTTTGCATTTCCATATATAGATATTTCTTCAATAGTTTTCGAATTTTGTATCAGCGGTCAACTATTCTGGCAACATATAAAGGTAGATTTACTTGTAAACAAAAAGGATAATGGTCACACAATAAAAATATTGGTTTTTCAGATGTTTTTAATATAATTATCGCGTGCAGCGTGCTCAATGAGAGTAAAATTACTCAAATGAAGATTGAACATATCGACATCTGTAAAGAAATGTTAGCTGGAAAAAAAGCAGCAGAAATTACGTCATAAAACTTCAGACAATGTTCCCATATTAATTGCACCCCCAGTGGGTAAATGTGCAAAAAATATAAAAGTCTGTAAAAACATCATCACTAAGAATTGTATGATTTTTTTTCTTATGATGAATCATTCCAAATAAAAGCTCAAAATGAGGGGTTAAGGAATAGACCCTTTAAACCAATGCTTTTATTGTATTTGGACTTTTTTATCTCGATAATTGAACATCAAGCAAGTGAAAATGTTTTGAATCTGTTCATGATAGCTCTACATAAATATTTCACTGTCTATTCCTTCACAATACGGAATGAAAGCAACCGGCAATGAATAATACTAAACTACATTTAACCCTTTCAGTGCCAAGTCCGATTTTTGTATCAACCCATATTTCCTTGATCATTTTTCAAATTTGTTGATTATAATAATGTGATACATTGATGGACAGAGCTCTAAGAGCTCTTTCCATCAATTTATCACATTATTATAATCAATAAATTTGAAAAATGATCAAGGAAATATGGGTTGATACAAAAATCGGACTTGGCACTGAAAGGGTTAAGAATATTGTTCTATGCAGTAATGCCCTAAATATTTGACTCCTCACTGAGAGCTTTTCGATGAATGGCAACAAACCATATTTCCAACTAAATCCTGAAAAATTACCCATAATTCTGCTGTGGTTAAGGAGTCGATTATTTAGGGCATTACTGTACATATTTCAGAATGCTTGTTCAATTATCTTGTGTCTGTCAAACATGAAAATCGTCAGCCTTGTAACATTGTCAAGACACTGATCTGGCAGTTTCAAAGAGATAATTGGTAATATCTTGATGATCTGCAGTCGTATTCCCTAAGTTATACTATAGTATAGCGCAGTCTAGACTCAACATCCATCTTGTATTGACAAAGGGATTCCATGATACTGGAGATCATGTATCAAGGTTTGTGAGAACAAGGTCAAAATAAATATTGTTAAACCAATGTATTCTCTTATATATGTGAGCATCCCTATGGGAGACTCATAAATATAAGAGAATGCACTGGCTTACAAAGATCAAAGTAAATGAGAACAAGGTCACGGTAAATATTGTTAGACCAATTTCTTCTCTTATATATGTGAGGATCCCTATGGGAGAGTTAACTTCTACTAGATGAACTACATATAATCTAGTCCATCATGGTGAATACGACTGCTGAAAATTAAACATTTCACTAGTTCGGCAAGGCTGTCAGCAAACAAGGATGTAGGAAAACCTAAGAATGGAAGCAGTATTAATAAAAGAAGAGAAATTAAAATGATTGTAATCAGGAAAAGAGAGAACTTCGTAACAAGGTCCGACAATAGGAATAAGTAGCAAGGTGTGAACTTTAAATGAAGATAACTATGGAAGGCCAAAGGTGCCATTTCATTTACCAGTTTATTTGTGTAGGTTACAGTAGTAATTTAACCCTTTACCCAACAAACCGGCCAAAACCGGCCAAATAAAGCCTCAACAGCCTAAAATATCTTCGGTCTGTATCAATAACACCAAACAAATATGGATATCATTGGAACCGGCTCCTTGACCACATTGTGATAGTTACAGTTATGCCCTGTGCCAATGCATTCTCTTATATATGCGAGTCGACCATAGGTCGCCTCGCATATATAAGAGAATGCATTAGCCTAAAAAAAATCTTTTTTTAACACTTTTTACCATTTTTTCTTACATTCTTTAACAATTTTATAATTTTTAATGTGTTAAGCCAATGCATTCTCTTATATATGCGAGGCGACCTATGGTCGACTCGCATATATAAGAGAATGCATTGGCACAGGGCCGTTCTGTTGGGTAAAGGGTTAATGCATACATGAAAAACTAACTCCATGAGTTGTTCCAGGGAAATTTCCCATGTTTTTTTTTTACCCTAAGATATTATGAATCATGCAACAGACGAGTAATAAAAAGGCGGCTTCCAACCATGCATATGGTTGGAATTTTCAATGCCATTTATTTCACACGTACTGATAATGAGTAATATTAAACTGAAATTGTCAATCAAATTAGTAGAACAGTCATCAAGACAGGAAAGGCATGTATTAGTGGAAAGGCATTTACCCTGTTATATTATGCTATCGCTTGATAATTATATTCAATTTTATTCAAAGATGACACCATGTAAGCAGCTAAATAAAAACGAGTTACAATAGAATTAATTACTCGACAATATATGAACTTAAATTTTTTTGAAATAAACTACAGATATTAGATATTAAATGTGTAGTTCCTATAAACTGAAATTCAAAATGACATATTTCACGTCAAGATATATTAAGTGCATAACAAAAATGCATTCTTTAACTTAATGAGGAAAAAAAATCTGTTTACATGGTAAAATTAGAGATTTTCTTGTAATATAATACCATATTTATCAATGATATAACAGCAAATTGAAGGAAGGAAATGGTTGGATGGACTAATTCTAAGTCGACAACATCGAGCCATAGCAGGAAAAAGCACCAAACGGTGAATGACATGGATTGATGTCAATGTATGTGTGGAAGGGCATGTCAATAAAGTCTCTTCAATTGAAAAAGAAAATTCCATAGATATTCTTTTGAGATGTTCAATCACAATTGCATATTGATTTGAAATTCATGAAAATATCAGACATAGCTCGCTCTACCACCAGGCCCTTCGTAGAAGTGTATGATGTTTCAATTCTCTGAAATTTGAATCAGTTTTCATCTTCAAACAACGTTTAATTTTTCAAATGATATCACCAAATGTCTACAAACAACTCGGTTCTGAAACATTTACATGTATGAAATGAAACCCTCTGGTATAATATATCATTTCTGTTTACTAAGGGGTCCACAGTCATTAAATTATGAATTAGCATTACAACAGAAGAATTGTGGTAATGTTTGAAGTATATCAAAATATACCTCGTGTTTATTGGTGACCAAGATCACCACAATGGGTCTTACATATAACCCGTGTCTCGATGTAGATAAATGTTGGGGCGTCAGGTGTGTGCAATTGTATCTCTTCAAAAACATCATGTCATAGCGGGATAACTCAACTAACTTTGGTAAAGTAAGAACAAAATGTGACAGGGGCGTTCAAATGAAATTATAAGAGAGAGAGAATCAAGGGTTCAGAAACATATTCACTAAAAAGAACGTAACTGTCTAATTGGGTATAGGCCTGACTATAACTATTTAACATGCCTCTGTAGTCATTTATTAACCAGATGTTTTCTTAACTCCCCAACTCTGTTAATTAGCAAACAAAAAATTACCTATGCTAAAAAATTGCTCAGGCCAGAAATATTTCCTTGGATAAAAAGCATAAGCTCTACACCATAGAACTAAAATTTCAGTTGGGTCTGACTTTAATAAAATGGCTGATTATCATTGTTATCTCAGTGGCCCTTGGCATACAACAATGAATTTTTGCTGTCTGCATACTTCCGCAGTGTGACAATAAGACAATGTCAGCAGCAATTTGTTTAATTATGCACAAAACATTGGCAGGTTTTGAAATTTGACTCGGCCAAAAAAATAGATAACGAAATATCTTTTTGCCTTGGCATTTGCCTCAGCTCAGCCGATAGCCGACGCTACTTAACAGGGCTGACTCCCAACACAGAGTGATTATTAAGGCAAGATTCAAAAAAGACATCGGGGTTGGAAAACATCAGGATAAAATGTACTGGCAAAGATATAAGAAATAGCACTAGACATGAACGTGTTTGTAGAAAGGTGTGCCGTCCAGATTAAATCAAACTACCTTTGTCATATAAATGGGGGAATATACGGCGTTTATCATTGACTAATGACCATGTAATAATATATATATTGATGATGCACTTTCATATACAGAAATGATCACATGGTTAAAAGCGACTGCCTAACTGACATTGTTAAATTTCATCATTGCTTATTTTAGCACTAATTCTGGTGACCGCAGGCACAAGCCCCGCCTCCTATTTTCAGTGCATGATAATTTACAGACATAATTAAAGAGGTAGTTTGAAATATCTAAACTGAGAGGTGTGCTGGTGTGGTGTGTGTAGAACATAGCGGCGAATGTGCACAGAGAAAACCCAAAAAATTGTATCTACTAAAATTAAATCTACTCAAACAAAACTTACCGACAACTGTTAGCTCGGCTTTCATATGGACTTCTCCCAACTCGTTGATAGCGACACATTCGTACACACCCTTGTCTTCTGGGAAGACTTCTGTGATCGTGAGAGCATGCAGATGTTCCTTGACCGTGATTTGGTATGTGGGCGAGTCCTCGGGTATGACTTCTCCATCCAGGGTCCAGACGACCTCTGGTTTTGGGACGCCATAAATCTCACATTGGAAGGTCACAGGTTCACCCTCCTTAATTTCGACACTGTGAAATTCAGTGACGAATTTAGGTGCCTCAGGTTCAGGCATTGCAGGTACTTCAATAGTAAGCTCCGCCTTTTCGACAACCTCAGGTTCGGTCTCAGTTTCAGGTACTTTCTCCTTCTCGACAACAGGGAGTTCTTCTTCTGGTGCTTTCTCCTCTGCTTTCTCCTGAACAATTTCAGTCGTCTCAATTTTGGTTTCCGTGACAGTTGTCTCGGTGATTTCCTTTGCTGTGATTTCTGCAGTGACATCTTCAGACACGACTTCTGTTGGTTTTTCTCCCGTTGTTTCGATGGTTGTGATTTCAGTCGTCTCCTGGACGATGGTTTCCTCAGAGATCTTTTCACCTTCGACCTTTTCGGGAATCTCGGCAGTGACCTCGACCTTTTGTGCTTCCTCATCTGGTTGTGTGAGCTCTATAATCCAGAAACATTTCACAATAAGATTCACATATCTATTTTAGTTAGAACTTTTCAGATTATCAGTATGAGTTATCAAAACATTGAAGAAACAACTGTTATATATATCTATGCTATTCTTATTCCATTAAAATTGTTTTTAGAATAGTTCGGCAAAGTATTCAAAATAAAATAGTACAGATATTATTAAATCCATCATTTGAGGGATTTTCCTAACCTTGGGTACGTGAATAGGACCATAAACAAAATCTAGGCATAAATTCTCAAAGTAGAATGAAACATTGTTAAAAGGGTTGTGGCTGTTTAGAGCATTAAATTAAATCTAGTAATTCTTGCTATGATTACATTCCTGCCCAGTTCCAGGGACCAAAATATGTCCATAAATACAGGAGATATCATATTATCATATAGACTTCATGTGCCTCAGAAATACTTCTTAAGTCATATAAATTACCACTTTGGAGACAAAAAAGTGGTCGTTTTTTCCTCTAGTTATTTGTGCATGGCATGTTTAGATCTGTCTCATTTTCACCCAGACCCCTGGACCGATTTCATGTATATACATAATATCCTAAATAATCGACTCCTTAACCACATCAGAATTATGGGTAACTTTTCAGGATTTAGTCGGAAATATGGCTTGTTGCATTCATTGGAAAGCTCTCAGTGAGAGCTTTCTGGTGAATGGCAACAAGTCATATTTCCAACTAAATCCTGCAAAGTTATCCATAATTCTGCTGTGGTTAAGGAGTCGATTATTTAGGGTATTACTATATATAGCTTACTTTGAGAGGAAGTCAGGTTCTCTATACAACCTTCCTTACTTGCCATTATATACAGGTATGGGTAGGTCATATTAGTAAATCTTACTCGTATTTGAATCTGTGCAGAACATATATGTCTTCTCCTCAAGTTATATATTCACATTAAAATTTTGCACAATCTGGTGAGTGAATTGTAAACTGTTGTGAAAATAACCATGTCCTCTGTCACCTGGGCAAACATGCTTTAACCCTTTACCCAACAAACCGGCCAAAACCGGCCAAATAAAGCTTCAACAGCCTAAAATATCTTCGGTCTGTCTCAATAAAACCATACAAATATGGATATCATTGGAACCGGCTCATTGACCACATTGTGATGGTTATAGTTATACCCTGTGCCAATGCATTCTCTTATATATGCGAGTCGACCATAGGTCGCCTCGCATATATAAGAGAATGCATTGGCCTAAAACAAATCTTTTTTTAACACTTTTTACCATTTTTTCTTACATTCTTTAATAATTTTATAATTTTTAATGTGTTAAGCCAATGCATTCTCTTATATATGCGAGGCGACCTATGGTCGACTCGCATATATAAGAGAATGCATTGGCACAGGGCCGTTCTGTTGGGTAAAGGGTTAAGATCAAATGCAGAAAATATTGGGGTTAAATATATGGGGTATATGAATGACTTTTGCATTGCCATTCAATAAAGGACAAAATTGTTATCTACAGCAACATTGTGCAGATTTTATACCTGGATGTCTCTTCAGCTCCGCCTCGGGGTTCAAAATTGATATCCATATCCCCTCAATGTTGCCCGAGATAACTTATAACTGCTGTGAGATAATTTAATCTGATTGATATTCCATATCCACGGAAAAACGACATATCACCAATCTCTTAGATTTTACAAAAGTGGGAAAATAATGTACTGCATAAATTTAAATACATGTATGGTAATAGTTTGTTTCTTTATATAGACAATCATAATATTGTAAATCCGATCAACCTGGAACTTCATTTTTATGAAGTTTTGTACCTTGAGACACATAAGTGAGATGACTGCGATGTTTCAGATCATGTATTAGTGCCACCTTCACCTGAACACCCCCCCCCCCCCCACCAATATCTGACATTTCTTAGCCATCTTATTGCAATGTGAAAGTGTTGGGTATCCGCAGGTATTTCTAACAGGACAATTCAGCCAAGGAGTGCCACCTGATGTCAGTGATGTCATGCAAGTGTTATTTCCAATAATAGTCTGTCATTTATAAGAATACTGATATGGAAATTTGGTTTCCAGGGATAATTTAGTACAGGGGTTAACCCATTGTATACTAAATACTCATTCCTTAAGAAATGTTCAGGTCGTCTGTTGATATTATCTGAATATTTTACTCCAATAAATATGAATCCTTCTGCAATTTTATGATCAGTTGTGTGCTAATATTTTCTTGAAACCCATCCAAATGAATAGACCATTCCAATGTATACTTTCATTACTGAATGGGAGAATCCATTTAGTATAGAAAGGGTTAACCGACTCACTTCAGTTTTAATTTGAGCGATATTTTGTGTGATGTCATAAGATTCATGGCTTTTTTAATATTGTTAAATTACATTATAGCCTACAATAAGTGTGATCGGCACTGTCATTTCTGAAGCCTCACACATGGCAAAGTTGATATAAACATTACAGAATGCTTAGTGTTGTGTGAGGCTCGGCTAAATCCAAAACTCATACCAATACCACTATACCTTTCTCGATTATGTATTTGCCAAGGGAACATATTTAAGGTGAGTTTAAGTCTATAATAGTCGAAAATATGGCTTGTTGCCATTCTCAGGAAAGCTCTCACTGATTTTGCTGTGGTTAAGGAGTCATTTTATTTACGGCATTACTGTACTCATTGGTGAGTAGTTATCTCTTAAGAAATTCAACAAACGACCAAAGGACTTATTATATGAACGTTTCCCACCAATTCTGACCAATTAATCAATAGAAATCGTTCTGCACTGCCACACTTGTATTATCCATGTCCGTCATTAGATAAATAATGATTGTGTAAGTAAATTTCTTTCAGGAGAATACACATGGAATAGGTATTTGTTGCCGAGATGCTAATATGAACAATTTAGCAGTATTCACTACGAAATGGCACCCCAAGGAAAAGTAATTTTCATATATGCAATCCATTTTATGCACATCATTGACGTAGGTATTCACATTTGTTTTAGCAGGCAAATAATCTTCTTATTGTCGATATTGCCATGAAAATTGGTAGGCATTAGGCCTTCCAAATGTAGGTATTCCCTATCTCATACATTGGTAGCCATACTGACAGGTACTTATATGTCGATGCAAGGAAGTATTCGTACGAGGCACTGAAACCATCACAGTTTTATCTCAGATGTTGTCTCATACATTTTTTACACCAAGAGATATGCCTAAAACATGGAAGGAAAGATACAGTAGAGCTAGGGACCAGTGTACTGACATCCATCTTCATCACATTTATGTTGATGGTATTTATTGGCTATAGAACGGCTATAAAGAGGACAATCTTATGATCCATAATACCTTGACTTGAACATGCATTTAATATTAGGCTTATCTCTTTCTTTAAATATTCATGGATGAGTAGATCCCTCAGGAAATGTTCAGATAGTAAGTTGTTTGTTGAACTTATTATCTGAACATTTCACACCAATCAATCCTTCTGAACTTCTATTCAGTCTGTCATCTGCTTATATGGCCTTGACATCACTCCAGACGAATAATATTTAGTATAGAGAGGGTCAATAATTAATGTAATTTTGGGAGTTATGATTATTATTGTTTGAGGACAGAATTGCTCTAGCGTGTTCCTGGCCATCAGTTGATGGTATGAGTACGATCTCGTCAGGATATATTTCCACGATCATAAACTATTGTAGCATGTGCAGTTTTGTTTTTATTACACAGCCAACCAACATCTCCTAACAGATCATTTTTGTATATACTTATCTTTTCTTGTGTGTTATTGCTTTTATTTTAAAGTTCTAGTTTCATTATCGAGATGGACATCATTTACGTTGTGTGACCTCGACATCGACTTGAAAAAGATATCTGTTTTACAGTAATAGGCATGTAATGAATTCATATTCCGATGCAATTGAATTTTACCAAATGGAATAAAGATAGTGCCTAAATATTGCAGTAAACTAGTCTGTTGCTATGGACCTTTCCTCAGTTTATAACATTTGTCTCTGTATTGTTGAATCTCAGACTATCTTGTGCATAAACCAAGTTTAACCCTCTAGATTTCTGAATGGACTCATCCATTCAGTTCCAAAAGTATACTATGGAAAAGTCTATGCGTCATTTGTGGGGATATTCAGATAATACAGACAGACAACAGGCAGAGAAACATCCAATAAATTACTGTTTATTTATTTAAAGGGAACTCAGGTTATAAGCTCAACAGACAGCTAATTGAAAACTGGTGCGCTTACTTTCTGAACATCCCTCAAATGAATGAATGGGAATCAAGTAACCAGCTGTCAGCGAGTATCCGGTTATTCACAATACCCAACCACTCACAGCCTCTCAGTGTAAATGGAGGTCTCTCAGTGTAATTTCGTATTTCTGACAAACAATAAACATTCTAATTCACTCATTCGGTGACTGAATCGCTGCATAATTCACCGGGAAGTACCTTCGTTCCTAGGGACAGCAATGTAAACAGTGGGAAATTTGAAGTATGATTGAAATGCACATCGGCTTACATGTAATTCATAGTCGGAAACAATATTAGGACAACCCATGTTAATTGAAACAGGTCTTTCAAAACAAAATCGAAGAATGTCGGAATAATGACGTAATTACAGCAGATATGATGTTGCAAATAGCGACCGCATTTATCAGTAAAGGGGTACTTCGGTGACATCCAGTTCGTCTGGGGTAATGCGACTTGTGTTTATAGAAGAAAAGTAACGAACACCTCATTATGTGGGGGTCAAGTTTTCCCAATATGGGCATTCTGGTGGGTTTTACTCTATTCCTGGGCAAGAGATTGTAATATTTGTTATTTTAATTTGTTGCAATACATTCTACTTCCTGAATGTGAATGTAAATTCTGCAACTGATGCCCAGGAATGGCATAAACCTCACCAGAATGCCATATGTGGAAATTGGTGCATGCTGTATTTCTGTTTTATTACATGATCCGACCATTGTTTTATTACATGATAATGACCATTCTTTCGTTGTATAAACCAATTCTATAATACCGGTGATCAACGACCGTTGTACAACAGGAAATAGTGACAGGTGTACTGAAATGTATTGTTGCGTGGAAACGTGACCTTTGACTTCCAGCTTGTCATCTGTTTATATTCCATACTAAAGACTATTGTTTATTTAGTTTGAAAAAATATTTCATGAAATTTAAATCATTAAATACTTCAAAGCGTATTAATTATTTGGCACTATTTCTTGACCAGACAAACTTCCTGCTTGCCTTATAGAAGCCGCTTTTAGTTTCTTGGCCCATTTAAGTACATTTATGGAGGTTTTGGATCAAATAATAAATAGAATCTGGTCCCCAGTTTATATCAAAATTTATGAAACTCGTCCAGTAAATTAGGTCTGGACCTCGCCAAAGGCTCACTCAAGACATAATTTACAGGACACGCTTTGTTATTAGAAATCCTCTATTAAATCACAAGTGACATTACCTTCGATGAACTGGACATCAGCATCACAAGACAAGATGACTCATCAAACTGATATATAGTATATTCCACATATATGTGAGGAATCTTAAGGCATTGACACCACATGATATAAATGATGTTCACATCGATCATGAAACCAGAACTACAAAATAAATCATCAACAAACAAGACAAAACAAGCTCTGTCTGTTTCTGTATAAATCTTGTAAGTCTTTTTTTCAGTTAATAGATTCTAGGATAAACACAGACACACATATGGAACTTGTGCTGTGCATCTCGTTCTATTCTCCCATGCTGGCATTAGTTCGTACCAACAAACCCAGTAACACACTTGTGTCAATCTGTGTATTTAATGCAAACAATAAACACCTACTGATGTTTATATTTCATAAACAAATCCAAATTACACTGAGAGGCACCATTTACATTGAGATGCACCATTTACATTGAGAGGCACCATTTACATTGAGATGCATCATTTGCACTGGGAGGCACCATTTACATTGAGACACCATTTACACTGGGAGGCACAATTTACATTGGGAGGCACCATTTACATTGGGAGGCACCATTTACATTGAGACACCATTTACACTGGGAGGCACCATATACATTGAGAGACACCATTTACACTGGGAAGCACCAATTAGATTGAGAGGCACAATTTACACTGGGAAGCACCAATTAGATTGAGAGGCACAATTTACACTGGGAAGCACCAATTAGATTGAGAGGCACAATTTACACTGGGAGGCACCAATTAGATTGAGAGGCACAATTTACACTGGGAAGCACCAATTAGATTGAGAGGCACAATTTACACTGGGAGGCACCAATTAGATTGAGAGGCACAATTTACACTGGGAAGCACCAATTAGATTGAGAGGCACAATTTACACTGGGAGGCACCAATTAGATTGAGAGACACCATTTACACTGGGAAGCACCAATTAGATTGAGAGGCACAATTTACACTGGGAGGCACCAATTAGATTGAGAGGCACAATTTACACTGGGAAGCACCAATTAGATTGAGAGGCACAATTTACACTGGGAAGCACCAATTAGATTGAGAGGCACAATTTACACTGGGAGGCACCAATTAGATTGAGAGGCACAATTTACACTGGGAAGCACCAATTAGATTGAGAGGCACAATTTACACTCGGAGGCACCAATTAGATTGAGAGGCACAATTTACACTGGGAGGCACCAATTAGATTGAGAGGCACAATTTACACTGGGAAGCACCAATTAGATTGAGAGGCACAATTTACACTGGGAGGCACCAATTAGATTGAGAGGCACAATTTACACTGGGAAGCACCAATTAGATTGAGAGGCACAATTTACACTGGGAAGCACCAATTAGATTGAGAGGCACAATTTACACTGGGAGGCACCAATTAGATTGAGAGGCACAATTTACACTGGGAAGCACCAATTAGATTGAGAGGCACAATTTACACTGGGAGGCACCAATTAGATTGAGAGGCACAATTTACACTGGGAAGCACCAATTAGATTGAGAGGCACAATTTACACTGGGAGGCACCAATTAGATTGAGAGACACCATTTACACTGGGAAGCACCAATTAGATTGAGAGGCACAATTTACACTGGGAAGCACCAATTAGATTGAGAGGCACAATTTACACTGGGAGGCACCAATTAGATTGAGAGGCACAATTTACACTGGGAGGCACCAATTAGATTGAGAGGCACAATTTACACTGGGAAGCACCAATTAGATTGAGAGGCACAATTTACACTGGGAGGCACCAATTAGATTGAGAGACACCATTTACACTGGGAAGCACCAATTAGATTGAGAGGCACAATTTACACTGGGAAGCACCAATTAGATTGAGACACCATTTACACTGGGAGGCACCAATTAGATTGAGAGGCACAATTTACACTGGGAAGCACCAATTATATTGAGAGACACCATTTACACTGGGAGGCACCAATTAGATTGAGAGGCACAATTTACACTGGGAAGCACCAATTAGATTGAGAGGCACAATTTACACTGGGAAGCACCAATTAGATTGAGAGGCACAATTTACACTGGGAGGCACCAATTAGATTGAGAGGCACAATTTACACTGGGAGGCACCAATTAGATTGAGAGGCACAATTTACACTGGGAGGCACCAATTAGACTGAGAGGCACAATTTACACTGGGAGGCACCAATTAGATTGAGAGGCACAATTTACACTGGGAGGCACCAATTAGATTGAGAGGCACAATTTACACTGGGAGGCACCAATTAGATTGAGAGACACCATTTACACTGGGAGGCACCAATTAGATTGAGAGGCACAATTTACACTGGGAAGCACCAATTAGATTGAGAGGCACAATTTACACTGGGAGGCACCAATTAGATTGAGAGGCACAATTTACACTGGGAAGCACCAATTAGATTGAGAGGCACAATTTACACTGGGAAGCACCAATTAGATTGAGAGGCACAATTTACACTGGGAAGCACCAATTAGATTGAGAGGCACAATTTACACTGGGAAGCACCAATTAGATTGAGAGACACCATTTACACTGGGAGGCACCAATTAGATTGAGAGGCACAATTTACACTGGGAAGCACCAATTAGATTGAGAGACACCATTTACACTGGGAGGCACCAATTAGATTGAGAGGCACAATTTACACTGGGAAGCACCAATTAGATTGAGAGGCACAATTTACACTGGGAAGCACCAATTAGATTGAGAGGCACAATTTACACTGGGAGGCACCAATTAGATTGAGAGGCACAATTTACACTGGGAAGCACCAATTAGATTGAGAGGCACAATTTACACCGGGAGGCACCAATTAGATTGAGAGACACCATTTACACTGGGAGGCACCAATTAGATTGAGAGGCACAATTTACACTGGGAGGCACCAATTAGATTGAGAGACACCATTTACACTGGGAGGCACCAATTAGATTGAGAGGCACAATTTACACTGGGAGGCACCAATTAGATTGAGAGGCACAATTTACACTGGGAGGCACCAATTAGATTGAGAGGCACAATTTACACTGGGAAGCACCAATTAGATTGAGAGGCACAATTTACACTGGGAAGCACCAATTAGATTGAGAGGCACAATTTACACTGGGAGGCACCAATTAGATTGAGAGGCACAATTTACACTGGGAAGCACCAATTAGATTGAGAGGCACAATTTACACCGGGAGGCACCAATTAGATTGAGAGACACCATTTACACTGGGAGGCACCAATTAGATTGAGAGGCACAATTTACACTGGGAGGCACCAATTAGATTGAGAGACACCATTTACACTGGGAGGCACCAATTAGATTGAGAGGCACAATTTACACTGGGAGGCACCAATTAGATTGAGAGGCACAATTTACACTGGGAGGCACCAATTAGATTGAGAGGCACAATTTACACTGGGAGGCACCAATTAGATTGAGAGGCACAATTTACACTGGGAAGCACCAATTAGATTGAGAGGCACAATTTACACTGGGAAGCACCAATTAGATTGAGAGGCACAATTTACACTGGGAAGCACCAATTAGATTGAGAGGCACAATTTACACTGGGAAGCACCAATTAGATTGAGAGGCACAATTTACACTGGGAGGCACCAATTAGATTGAGAGGCACAATTTACACTGGGAAGCACCAATTAGATTGAGAGGCACAATTTACACTGGGAAGCACCAATTAGATTGAGAGGCACAATTTACACTGGGAGGCACCAATTAGATTGAGAGGCACAATTTACACTGGGAAGCACCAATTAGATTGAGAGGCACAATTTACACTGGGAAGCACCAATTAGATTGAGAGGCACAATTTACACTGGGAGGCACCAATTAGATTGAGAGGCACAATTTACACTGGGAAGCACCAATTAGATTGAGAGGCACAATTTACACTGGGAGGCACCAATTAGATTGAGAGGCACAATTTACACTGGGAAGCACCAATTAGATTGAGAGGCACAATTTACACTGGGAGGCACCAATTAGATTGAGAGACACCATTTACACTGGGAAGCACCAATTAGATTGAGAGGCACAATTTACACTGGGAAGCACCAATTAGATTGAGAGGCACAATTTACACTGGGAGGCACCAATTAGATTGAGAGGCACAATTTACACTGGGAAGCACCAATTAGATTGAGAGGCACAATTTACACTGGGAGGCACCAATTAGATTGAGAGACACCATTTACACTGGGAAGCACCAATTAGATTGAGAGGCACAATTTACACTGGGAAGCACCAATTAGATTGAGACACCATTTACACTGGGAGGCACCAATTAGATTGAGAGGCACAATTTACACTGGGAAGCACCAATTATATTGAGAGACACCATTTACACTGGGAGGCACCAATTAGATTGAGAGGCACAATTTACACTGGGAAGCACCAATTAGATTGAGAGGCACAATTTACACTGGGAGGCACCAATTAGATTGAGAGGCACAATTTACACTGGGAGGCACCAATTAGATTGAGAGGCACAATTTACACTGGGAAGCACCAATTAGATTGAGAGGCACAATTTACACTGGGAGGCACCAATTAGATTGAGAGACACCATTTACACTGGGAAGCACCAATTAGATTGAGAGGCACAATTTACACTGGGAGGCACCAATTAGATTGAGAGGCACAATTTACACTGGGAAGCACCAATTAGATTGAGAGGCACCATTTACACTGGGAGGCACCAATTAGATTGAGAGACACCATTTACACTGGGAAGCACCAATTAGATTGAGAGGCACAATTTACACTGGGAGGCACCAATTAGATTGAGAGACACCATTTACACTGGGAAGCACCAATTAGATTGAGAGGCACAATTTACACTGGGAGGCACCAATTAGATTGAGAGACACCATTTACACTGGGAGGCACCAATTAGATTGAGAGGCACAATTTACACTGGGAGGCACCAATTAGATTGAGAGACACCATTTACACTGGGAGGCACCAATTAGATTGAGAGACACCATTTACACTGGGAAGCACCAATTAGATTGAGAGGCACAATTTACACTGGGAAGCACCAATTAGATTGAGAGGCACAATTTACACTGGGAGGCACCAATTAGATTGAGAGACACCATTTACACTGGGAAGCACCAATTAGATTGAGAGGCACAATTTACACTGGGAAGCACCAATTAGATTGAGAGACACCATTTACACTGGGAGGCACCAATTAGATTGAGAGGCACAATTTACACTGGGAAGCACCAATTAGATTGAGAGACACCATTTACACTGGGAGGCACCAATTAGATTGAGAGGCACAATTTACACTGGGAAGCACCAATTAGATTGAGAGGCACAATTTACACTGGGAAGCACCAATTAGATTGAGAGGCACAATTTACACTGGGAGGCACCAATTAGATTGAGAGGCACAATTTACACTGGGAAGCACCAATTAGATTGAGAGGCACAATTTACACCGGGAGGCACCAATTTGATTGAGAGACACCATTTACACTGGGAGGCACCAATTAGATTGAGAGGCACAATTTACACTGGGAGGCACCAATTAGATTGAGAGACACCATTTACACTGGGAGGCACCAATTAGATTGAGAGGCACAATTTACACTGGGAGGCACCAATTAGATTGAGAGGCACAATTTACACTGGGAGGCACCAATTAGATTGAGAGGCACAATTTACACTGGGAAGCACCAATTAGATTGAGAGGCACAATTTACACTGGGAGGCACCAATTAGATTGAGAGGCACAATTTACACTGGGAAGCACCAATTAGATTGAGAGGCACAATTTACACTGGGAGGCACCAATTAGATTGAGAGGCACAATTTACACTGGGAAGCACCAATTAGATTGAGAGGCACAATTTACACTGGGAAGCACCAATTAGATTGAGAGACACCATTTACACTGGGAGGCACCAATTAGATTGAGAGGCACAATTTACACTGGGAAGCACCAATTAGATTGAGAGGCACAATTTACACTGGGAGGCACCAATTAGATTGAGAGGCACAATTTACACTGGGAGGCACCAATTAGATTGAGAGGCACAATTTACACTGGGAAGCACCAATTAGATTGAGAGACACCATTTACACTGGGAGGCACCAATTAGATTGAGAGGCACAATTTACACTGGGAAGCACCAATTAGATTGAGAGGCACAATTTACACTGGGAAGCACCAATTAGATTGAGAGGCACAATTTACACTGGGAGGCACCAATTAGATTGAGAGGCACAATTTACACCGGGAGGCACCAATTAGATTGAGAGGCACAATTTACACTGGGAAGCACCAATTAGATTGAGAGGCACAATTTACACTGGGAGGCACCAATTAGATTGAGAGGCACAATTTACACTGGGAGGCACCAATTAGATTGAGAGACACCATTTACACTGGGAAGCACCAATTAGATTGAGAGACACCATTTACACTGGGAGGCACCAATTAGATTGAGAGACACCATTTACACTGGGAAGCACCAATTAGATTGAGAGGCACAATTTACACTGGGAAGCACCAATTAGATTGAGAGGCACAATTTACACTGGGAGGCACCAATTAGATTGAGAGACACCATTTACACTGGGAGGCACCAATTAGATTGAGAGACACAATTTACACTGGGAAGCACCAATTAGATTGAGAGGCACAATTTACACTGGGAGGCACCAATTAGATTGAGAGGCACAATTTACACTGGGAGGCACCAATTAGATTGAGAGGCACAATTTACACTGGGAGGCACCAATTAGATTGAGAGGCACAATTTACACTGGGAAGCACCAATTAGATTGAGAGGCACAATTTACACTGGGAAGCACCAATTAGATTGAGAGGCACAATTTACACTGGGAGGCACCAATTAGATTGAGAGGCACAATTTACACTGGGAGGGTGTATATAATATGGAATATGATGTGTATAATGTTATCTGGGCATTCAAAAATTAAGTGGGCCTTTAAAGGGATATTCGAACTAATAAATTTGTCTCACTCCCAGAATATTTGCGCTTAACCCTTTACCCAACAGAAGAGCCCTGTGCCAATGCATTCTCTTATATATGCGAGTCGACCATAGGTCGCCTCGCATATATAAGAGAATGCATTGGCTTAACACACTAAAAATTATAAAATTGTTTAAGAATGTAAGAAAAAATGGTAAAAAGTGTTAAAAAAAGATATTTTTTTTAGGCCAATGCATTCTCTTATATATGCGAGGCGACCTATGGTCGACTCGCATATATAAGAGAATGCATTGGCACAGGGCATAACTGTAACTATCACAATGTGGTCAATGAGCCGGTTCCAATGATATCCATATTTGTATGGTTTTATTGAGACAGACCCAAGATAATTTAGGCTGTTGCAGCTTTATTTGGCCGGTTTTGGCCGGTTTGTTGGGTAAAGGGTTAAGTGTAAATAAATAATAAATATGAAAAGGGCCTCCAATAGAAGCCATGTAGACATATGTATAAGGTGGCCCGCCCACCACCCCATGGACTATTCAAGTTCTTCAACCTTCTTCAGAGAGTAGTCATTGCTGTAATTCAGCACCAAAGATCAATGCTGTTGAAATAGCGGAGTATTTTTCTGCTACAAAACATGTGTGAAACTCTCAGCGGGAAATTCACTCATGATCTGCATTCACAAATAATATTCTGATATATTAAACCTATGTCACTAATATGTGCTAAGCAAATACGGTTATAGATCTTTGAAATCTGAGACATCTAAGATAAAACTGTGATGGAAAACTATCTGCATGTATTTCCCCTAAAGATTCATGGAGATATATTGACACTGGGTAGTGTTCACATGGGTAATTTATAAATTGCAATCATGGTCGCACATAAAATATTTACTTTTAGACCAAACTTTTTTGCAATAACATTATAGCATTTGAAGTGAATATTTATAGATTATTTGTATTCCAGAAGTTTCTTTCAAAATGACATTTACAAATATATCAGCATACAAATATATCAGTGAAAAATTATTTAAATTTATAAAGTCTCCAGAGTTTTTATCTCTAAAAACATCCCTGAATTTGCGTTTTTAAAAGGTACAAAACAAACCTTTTTTTGCCATGATTTGAAAATTCACCAAGTGAGCACTAAACCCAAATTACCTTGGTATTGGGGAATTTCTCGACTTGGTTGAGTGAAATCTGCACTCATCTTTCCCCATGTATGTGTGCTATGAGTACAGCCTATAACTGTTTATATAGACCCTCTCGCTATGCGAGTTTCCCCTGGGAATGTAGGGTGTCAGTTTGTTAATAATAAGCTCTTACCTTGATTCATCCATGCAAAGTAAAACATCAAATCCATGCAAATCTAAAACTGCTCTACGAAGGCCTAAATATGGAAATAATTTCATAGAGAAATATTGTAATTTATAATTTTGGTTGGTCTGACATTCTTAATATTGTTTGAATGGCTTGTAGTTTGATATTTAGCAGGAAAATTGGAACAAGTTTCTATACATCCAATCTCTATTTAGAAAATAAGAATGTTATGTTCTAATAACAGAGTATTGAATCCAAAAACTAGAGAATCATGTATATAAAAGTTCCAATGTTCCTGCCAGCTATGTAATTTACTGAGAACTATAAATACTGAACAAGAAATCAATGTCTGGAAGATATTCTGGGTACCATTCTAACTTGGGCACTTTTATGCAGCAAAATGAATCACATTTTCAGTGGAACATTCTGTTTTCATAGCATTTTTTATGCACATGAGAAAATTTCAAATTAATCAAAAGGCTATTGAAGTCAATAGAATAAAAACAATGTCTAACTAGTAAAAGTGTGTACCCAGAATGTTCTTCAGACGTCTGAATTATAACAAAAATATGTCCATTTGACAATAATATGATTTCTTTGAGATCTGGATTCGTGGACTAGAAATTTCGTCACCGCAGAGCTTTACTACATCATCTACTGTAACATAGAACAAACAAGCATGTTAGTAAGACCGTAATATTTTGACAAACATGTTTACTTATTGTATATTTTGCCAGCATTTTCCACAACAATCATGACAACTCCTTCAAAATAAAGTTAGCTTTTAATGAATAAAACACTATCTCCGAGCTAAAGTGAGAGTTTTCAACACAAATATGGTCAACTTTCCCAATTTTAAACACTTGGTCATTAGTTTTGCCAAGGATAATCTTTCCATCAGTAAGCTGCTAATTACAGTAATGCCCTATATAAACGACTCCTTAACCACAGCAGAATTATGGGTATTTTTTTAGGATTTAGTCGGAAATATGGCTTGTTGCCATTCATCGGAAAGCTCTCAGTGAGAGCTTTCCGATGAATGGCAACAAGCCATATTTCCGACTAAATCCTGAAAAGTTACCCAATATTCTGCTGTGGTTAAGGAGTCGATTATTTAGGGCATTTCTGTAGTTTCAAGCTATTCGTAAAGCCAGCTAGTAGTAAAATACCACTGTCTAGCTGGGATTACTATGGATAATATAATTTTAGTATTTAGCCGCCTTCTGAGTTGTTTGTAGGTAAAAATTAATCAAGTAATCAATGCTAACGTTTAAATTTACATAAGAATTTCCATTCTAAAAGTAGGTATACGAACATCGACCTGATGCTAAAATCTAAAATTTAAGATTTTTCTGCAAGTTAGAATAATCAGTAGTATTAATAGTAATGCAAAATAAAAACACATGAACTACATTCTAGATGTTAATAATTCCTTAAAATTGCCTAAATGAATAAAGAATTCTGATGCTGGACCAGAATTTAGTGTAATTATTCTTTTTCAATGAAATTGATAAGAAAATGGTGTTCCATGATGTGAATTCTGGAACTAATGTTCAAACGTTGGAACTCACTTGGTAATGAAATTTTAGGCCTTGGTTAATAGAAACAACAACGGAAATGATTCTAATGACTAGTTTCACTCTCTAACACTAAAAAGCAGGTGAGCGTGTTTTATGGTTGAATATAAGAGACACTTATATAGATAAAACTCTTCAAAACGTAAAAAGTTAACCATAATATTTTATCATGCACATTGAAGCATCTACTGTACCATGCTTTTCAACTTTTAATTTAACTGTTTTTGGATTTGCAGACTGTAGAGTAACAGAGAATGATTTTCAACCAACCTGTCATCCTCATAGATGTCAACATTTTTTTAGCTAGGGTAATTGATGAAAATTTTAGTGTCGCATGTAAAAATAACGGAAATTGAACTTAGAATATGGAGCTCTATAACAGCATTATTCATCAAAGATTTTTCAAATGAAATTAATAAATACTGGAGAATTGAACGTTATCAAATGAAAGCATCGGTTTCTAATCGATTCTCATATCTCTCCCACAGTCTGAATAAACAGACAAAATATCTTTTTAGTTTTAAAGCTTTATTGAATGCTTTTGTCGCCGTATAAAAAACATCACGGAATTTCATTGCATAAACTCATATAAACATGATGAAGTTTGAAGTCACACATCCCACATATACATATAGGTTTATATAAATAATGAATGCCATTTCAATTATCTACAGTCGTCCATTATATAATTCACCACCTTTTGCCAGAAAAAAGTGGCAGTAATGTTTTTAAATAAATGCCAATTTGAAATTTCTATGAGCGTCCTATAGATACTCAAGCTACTAATATGGAATAACAAAGTAATCGATTATAGCATAGATTCCTTTCTGGTTGAAAAGGTCAAATTACCTGCAATCAATGCGACTTTTTCTGGCAAACATTCAAAATTCTACACATTTTTTGAAAGACATGAATCCGGCAGAAGTGTCTCTTATCAGCCCACCTGCCTTACTAAACACACAATAATGATGTCATCCCTTACTCCAAACGTCAGGGCGAACATTTTACTATTTTTTTTTTCAAATGAAATGATTTTGATGAAAACATGAAAAACAATGTTTGGAAATTAAACGTGAAAAAAAAATTACGAAGAAATTTTGACCGAGTGCCATTGATCATGTACTCACTATTGAGACCTATATGAGAAATAATCTTATTCCAGCTCAAAACAGGCTGAGTGAAGATATTGGCTCCGAAAATTGTAATTCATCAGTTATCTCATGCTAAGGCCAAAAAATCAAAGTACTGTGTTCTCAAGCATCATCACTATTCACTTTCAGAGGGTCATGATCAAATATTTTATTTGAGAAAATAACTTGACATTTTCCAGTCATTCAAATTTGTTTTCCTTTTTAATTGCATGAGAACACCTTTACTTATTTCCCAAGGCCTTACTTGTGTTAGGGTCGCAAAACTTCTGTTTTCAATCATTATGTTAACAATGACCAGCAAATATGATTTTACCACTCAAGTCATAATATTTTATTCTCATTCACTTGCTATATTCCATAATATGATTTCACAATGCAATAAGGCACCAGCCAAAACTAAATGTGTGAAAAAATAAAACATGAGTATGATGTTATTTGGAGTAAAGAACGCTCACATGATTATATGCGTTAATAAACTGAAAATAAAAACGTACTGCACAAACAAAAAATTATCGTGGTGAAAAGCAAACAGAGGAAAAAAGAAAGATGATTTGGGAATTAGCTGCATTTTAGTTAAAATTGCCATAAACAAGACCAAATGCTAGTCCAGAAACTATTACCACAGCTAAGAAACCATGCTAACAGTTTGAGGACTAATATGGCAATAAGTACAGCGAGCAGAAGGGACTGCATGCGCTCGTCATCCACGCTAATCGTGTTCGCACCTAATGCTACCGTTTCCGGTACGAGTTTTTCCACTTGTTGTTTTTCCTCTGTTACTATTTCTTGTGTGACTTCAACTCGGACCGTCTCTGGTTCACTCTCCTTAGCTGTGCGGGGTGCTAAAATCAGACAAGATTGACATCATGATTCTGATTCGTAACCGTCGGCCTATAGAAATAATCTCGTTTCATTGTGTTACGACATTAAAGGGAATCAAATTCTTCGAAGTTGGTTCATGCATAATAACAGAAAATTTATAAAAGTTTGTAAAACACAAGTCATTAACCCTTTACCCAACAAACCGGCCAAAACCGGCCAAATAAAGCTTCAACAGCCTAAAATATCTTCGGTCTGTCTCAATAGAACCATACAAATATGGATATCATTGGAACCAGCTCCTTGACCACATTGTGATAGTTACAGTTATACCCTGTGCCAATGCATTCTCTTATATATGCGAGTCGACCATAGGTCGCCTCGCATATATAAGAGAATGCATTGGCCTAAAAAAAATCTTTTTTTAACACTTTTTACCATTTTTTCTTACATTATTTAACAATTTTATAATTTTTAATGTGTTAAGCCAATGCATTCTCTTATATATGCGAGGCGACCTATGGTCGACTCGCATGTATAAGAGAATGCATTGGCACAGGGCCCTTCTGTTGGGTAAAGGGTTAACAAGTACATGTAAACATAGACTGACTTTAATCTTATTTTCATTGATAATTATTCCCAATAATGAGATTTTGCATATCAAGACCATTGTCATGTTACTCATGTAACCATTACTGTTATAGTGCAAGTAGTGCAGATGGGGTCATTGTCACAAGGCATCGATTACATTCATAGCCAGCTTTTTAAATCAATCACAAATGTAGCCAGCTTTTCACCGGTGATCACATTCGTAGCTTTTCTAATTCCATGCTTTATATGGCGCGAAATAAGACGTCATAGAGTTTGTGATAAAATGTCAATGTCACTCTCTAAAACTGACTTCGTTTATCAACTTATATTGGAATATAATTTGAGCATTCTAACGACATTGATCGGAAACCATGTTCTTCTAAGAGGTGATATTTTCACAGACTTTTATAATTTTTGCACATTTACCAACTGCGAAGGCTCTGGGTACCTTTGAATGTCGTGTCTGAAGGTGTAATACCAACACTAATATGATTGTCTTCATATGAGATATTAAAATTCTCATTCTACGTGATTAATTAATAATAGTCAGAAAGGTATTTAGCTCGTAGATGAGTGTTAATAAAAAATTTATAATAAATTATGGTTAGCTGTGATGCCAAACGTATCCTAGCTCTGAAGTTAGTTAAAAGAGAGGTGAAAATAATATATTAACCCTTTCATGACAAGAGTTGCGCTGGTGCAGCATTAAAGATCCTGTGCCAGTGCATTATGTTATATATGCGAGTCCCCCATAGGGAGAACCGCATTTTTAAGAGAATGCACTGGCTTACAAGGTCAAGGTAAATATTGTTATGCCAATGTATTCTCTTATATATATGCGAGACTCCCTATGGAAGACTCGAATATATAAGAGAATGCATTTGCACAGGGTTTTCGCAAATTCAGGAAGCTCCAGTCATGGAAGGGTTAAAGTAAACATAGCTGAAAAGATAATTCCAACTGAAAATAGTTCTGTGAATGAAGATATGTACTATAACCATTGTCAAATGCTTTTTACCGAAATAAACTCTCAGTCACAATAGAAGAAAAATATCCAAAAGTTAATTCCAAGTGACTCATGTCATTTTAAATAGAGTGCTCACCCTTTTTTATCATGATTTAACCAACTGCTAGATTGGCATAACGATATGATGTTTCTGAAGGCAACATATAGGCTGTCAAAGGCACAACCAACTAAGAAATAATATATTTGCAAGCGATTTATTCATAAAGACAGTCTTGATTTTGAGATGGGTTTAGTTTGGAATAAATTGTCAATCCTCACACCATCAATTAATAGAAATCCTTCTGAATTTATATTATCTTTTCGTCTGCTTTTATTACCTCCAAATGAATAATAGATCATTCCAATGTATAATTTTATGAGTGAATGGGAAAGTCCATTCAGTAAAGACAGGATTAAATGGTACATTTAGATGAAACACATTCGAGAAAATCATCCGTGGCATTTGAAGTTTGTTCAATTATGTTGGAACCACAGGAAGTAAAAAGTTAGTTTATCAAGTTACATCGGAAATAAAAGAAACGAGATATGATCCAATTCAAAACAAGTTTGTTTTTTTTCTCACGTTTTAAACTTGTGTTTGGCTATCAAATTTCATCAATAAAGATCATGCATGAATGGAATTTCCAAACTGTAGCAATCTATCAATACCAAGTCACTTCAATGTGACTTAACCCTTTACCCAACAGAACGGCCCTGTGCCAATGCATTCTCTTATATATGCGAGTCAACCATAGGTCGCCTCGCATATATAAGAGAATGCATTGGCTTAACACATTAAAAATTATAAAATTGTTAAAGAATGTAAGAAAAAATGGTAAAAAGTGTTAAAAAAAGATTTTTTTAGGCCAATGCATTCTCTTATATATGCGAGGCGACCTATGGTCGACTCGCATATATAAGAGAATGCATTGGCACAGGGCATAACTGTAACTATCACAATGTGGTCAATGAGCCGGTTCCAATGATATCCATATTTGTATGGTTTTATTGAGACAGACCCAAGATATTTTAGGCTGTTGAAGCTTTATTTGGCCGGTTTTGGCCGGTTTGTTGGGTAAAGGGTTAATGTGTCCATTCTTGACAAATGTCATCAATACTAAAGTCCAGACTGAAACAAAATATTTTTAAAATTTTAGTTTGATAATCAGTTATATCGGTGCTAAAGCGTTTTATCATGTCAGGCTGTGAAAGTGCAATTTTATATAAAACAAAGGATGCAGTATACAAGAATAATGTTCGGCACCACAGCAACCAAGAAAATAAAAAATCCGAGAATGACAAAATAGTGCACACTCAGTAAAAGTGAACCAAAGATGATGAAAACATAACAAAACAAATAACAAAAACATAACAAAATGGCTCACTTGCCACACGTCGTCCACATAGCTTGCATGTATAACAATGAGAGAGTATATAGAGTAACTCCAACGTTCTATGTCAAGATATATCCGATAATCAAAATGAACTTGATAAATTTGATTCATAATGACCCTTAAACGAATTCCTAACATAATTAGTTGGAGCAGCTATATATCACATGAAGTTTATTTTTCCTCCTATATTTGTGACCATATTAACCCTTTACCCAACAGAAGGGCCCTGTGCCAATGCATTCTCTTATATATGCGAGTCGACCATAGGTCGCCTCGCATATATAAGAGAATGCATTGGCTTAACACATTAAATATTATAAAATTGTTAAAGAATGTAAGAAAAAATGGTAAAAAGTGTTAAAAAAAGATTTTTTTTAGGCCAATGCATTCTCTTATATATGCGAGGCGACCTATGGTCGACTCACATATATAAGAGAATGCATTGGCACAGGGCATAACTGTAACTATCACAATGTGGTCAAGGAGCCGGTTCCAATGATATCCATATTTGTATGGTTCTATTGAGACAGACCGAAGATATTTTAGGCTGTTGAAGCTTTATTTGGCCGGTTTTGGCCGGTTTGTTGGGTAATGGGTTAAAGGAGAAATATTTAAAGAAAATTATTCTGTGATTCATAATTAGCATATCAATACATTTAAAGATGCATGATCTGATTTATCGCTCCCAAATTACTATTTCTTTGGCTTTGGGGTAAAAAAAAATTTGATTTGAGTTGAGGAACCCACCCATCAAAGCTCAGAGTGATCAGATATCAATTTTTGAAATCTATTGTTTTTCACCACCGGTACTTTTTAGTGGCCTGGAAAAAGTCGATAGGCCGACAGTCTCGGCATTCGTTGAACAAAATGTTGATAAATAACAGGTTTTGGGCAATTTCATACTATAGTTGGCGCTGGTTAGCGGCATTATTTTTGGACAATTAATCGATTCTGATAACTGAAGTGGCATTTCAAAAAATGTTGTTGTTGGAATCTGATCATATGGGGACCATCGGATTGAGAACCTTTAATATCTTTCTTGCAGAAAAGTTTGAACTATTTCTGTATAAAAACTTTTTATAGAGGCAGTTTATTACATAATAATGAAAAGTGAACTGAATTGAGTTCCATGGAATTAGTATAATTCCATAGTAATTGACTTGAAAACGTATTGCGGTAATTCTCTGTGAATATGATAAATCAATGGTTTCTCTAATATATCACACATTACTAATAGTACACAATGATCCAACATGTGTGTTAAATCGCTTTATTCCAACATGAAATTACAGGGGAAAAAAAGATTTCATGTGATATATAGGGAACAAAAACTTCTTGTTTTTCATCAGTGCCATATTAGTTAATAACATATCAAAATTTCAATAAATTTGGCAGTGCTAATATTTCAACTCACTATTTTACTGCATTAAAGTTTATCCAAGTTAATAACATATCAAAATTTCAATAAATTTGGCAGTGCTAATATTGCATCTCACTATTTTACTGCACTAAAGTTTATCCATTTAATTGCAAAAAAAATGTATAAAGCTGGAATTATTGTTTAATTCTAAATTAAACTGGAATACTTATTAAAATAACAAATCAATTAGTCAACACTCCGGTTACTAACAAAGCTATCCTGGTTATAAATAATACTCTACTTTAAAATTTACAATGGAATTATTCGTGGAAATTTATAAACTACAAACATTTTCACAACCATAGAATTGCTGCACAATGCACAGAGCATGAACCTTACGATCCTTAGGTCCATGAGGTTATATCTCAATAACATGATAATTATTAGATTGAAATCAAAAGATTCGGTTAACAAAAATTCCCAAAAATTGTTAATCACTTTCTGATGCTAAGACTTTTAATAGTAAAACCAGGAAGAAATCCTGGTAATATAATATTTTTTTCAAAAAAGATATTTTAAATTTATGTTTTGTCCTAGGATTTTACATCAACGAATACTGACGTCAGAAATTATTAAACTAAAATCGACTTCAACTAATCTATAGTTACATTGCTCGCATCTGTTCACTTATCTTACATGTACTGAATACAAAATTCACAAATCTGATTTCTTATCTTACATGTACTGATACAAAAATCTTAAATCTATTTTTGTAACTCAATTTCATCCTGGAAAAAGAGTAGTCACAATACTCAATGAAAGTCATATTTGATGTCACAATAGTCAAAGAGTCATATCTGATACGTTAAAATAAACAATTCACACTGTAGTTTGTTTGATGACTCGTCGGTTGATTCCGACCAATTCTTTGGTGTCCCTTTTCCATTTTATTTCAAGCTCTACTTCAATCTCAAAGAATTCCTCTCGGATAAGTTTGGCTGCATTCAGAAACTCTGTTATAAGCAAAGCAATCACAGTCAGTTAGCATCAAAAATACACAATAGTGGAAAAACATGACCAAACACGCATGCTGCTCACACGTCATTCAGTATATGCTGTAGAAAAAGAAGCACCGAAGTAATTAACCATTTCAGTGCCAATTCCGATTTTTGTATCAACCCATATTTCCTTGATCATTTTCCAAATTTATTGATTATAATAATGATGCATTGATGGAAAGAGCTCTTAGAGCTCATAGAGCTCTTTCCATCAATGTATCACATTATTATAATCAATAAATTTGAAAAATGATCAAGGAAATATGGGTTGATACAAAAATCGGAATTGGCACTGAAATGGTTAAAAAGGTAATCGATTTACATGTCTATTATTAATACAAGTCATTAATTACTTTTTATTAATTGTAATTGAGAAAATGTTCAATTCACAATTTACTCTCCATTTCTTTAGAAAATGTAATTAATTAGTCAATTACAGTTTCAAACTACATTTAAACCATCCCTGCACAAAAATACAATAAAATGATATATATCCATGAATGTTTATACATGTATGGAAACCTATCATAACCAGTCATCGTATATTTGCTAAAATATATAAAAATTTCATTTATTTTTAATATAGCCAATCATGTTATACTTTCATTTCTTTTTAAAATCTTCATCACATTTTCATGAGCAGCATGTGTGTTTTGTATAGTAAATAAACGTAATGCAAACAAACCCAGCAGCAAAAAGGATATGGTGGCATTCACACATCAATTAGTCTCGTTCAAAGTCAAATATTGCTTTAATTCGGTCCTTGGTATCTATCAAAACGTAGCAACCAACATTAGCTTATTCTGAGATAAAAATCAAGAAATCTGGCTGCTATTTGATCACATAAAAAAGAAATTTCTTATTATAGTAATATCTGCACATAGAAAGGTTTCTAAATATTTTAATTGTAAAGAAATAGAAATTTATTTAAATAATTTTTGTCTTAATTAATATAGATTTATTAAGCCATGTCCGATTTGACACATAATTATCAAAAATTTTATAAGTTAATTTCCAGCTTAGCGCACAAGAGAAATGAAAAATATTTTCAATAACCATCATTCGTATGGCACAAGATTCACAAGAATAGACAAAAGAATCCATCAGTTTTATGCCGAAAATGAGTACCAATCTTCATAATTGAGAACGCTCTTTATTATCTACCGCTTTTAGATGATGGAAGCATGGACGCTCCGAGCTTATAAGAGACGATCAATAGAATTTTTGCTAGGCTAACAAATATCTAAAACATATTAAAACTTCCTCTTTTGAAAGTCGATATCAGGCCAAAACAACCTTCTATTAATGGGCTTTCGGGTCCAATCTAATTATTTTCTGAAGTAGAAAACATGCAGATCGTAGTTTTATGGTGTCAAATCGGACAAGACATCTTTAAACATTTGTGTACAAAGCTGAAAACAAGAGTGAAGATGAACATTACGCAAGCAGCAAGCAAACATTTAATATAGATGAGCGATGCTAGTAGCTGTTATATGAAATGGAAACGCTATATAATATATGGTTAGCCACAAACTTGAAACATTAACAAGATAAACATGGATCTGAACATCATGCACATTGAAAAGAATGGAGACATATCGTGTCATTTTCATCTTTTATTTTTAATCAAAATAAGCATGTGTTACAAGAGATATTATTGTCCATTACAATTCTTAAATAAGTAAATTGTAACAAATCTCACAACATTTCAAATTTGTGGCTATCCATAATCAGTGACCCTCATCCTATGATAAGCGGACAAGCCTTGAAATAGGGTGTCTGTCATTTGCAGAATGAGGTCCCCAGAGGGTGAATTTAGTGATGCTACCCCGCATAGCGGGCTAGCATCACCAAATTCACCCTCTGGGGACCTCATTCTGCTTACACCTCAGCAGAATGAGGTTCCCAGAGGGTGAATTTGGTGATGATAGCCCGCTATGCGGGGTAGCATCACTAAATTCACCCTCTGGGGACCTCATTCTGCAAATGACAGACACACTATTTCAAGGCTTGTAAGCTGATTGAAGATTTTAGAATGATTATTGCAGTAGAAAGTTTTTAAAGGTGAACTGTACACTAAAACCGGCCATTTATGGGACCATCTCCTATTATACTCAACAGAATATATGCAAGAAAAAATGAATTTGAGACATGGATTAGTCCAGAATACACGTATGTGCTATATGAACAATGCAAACATCATCGTAATTATTTTGCATCATCGTAATTATAGTGAAAATGAATTTATGACTCCAGCCATTTATTCATTTTCATTATAATTACCATGTTGTTTGCATCGTTCATAGAGCACATGAGTGCATTTTGCACTAATCCATGGCTCAAATTTATTCAAATGTTGCATATATCATGTTGAGTATAAAAGGAGATGGCCCATAAATGGCTGGATTTAGTGCATAGTACCCCTTTAATATTTTGAATTTTCGGTGAATAATTTATAATTAGCGAAAATTGAACAACAAATTTGTTAACAAACAAACATTTAACAAAGATTAATAAATTCATAAAAAATTTAATATAACTAGATTTAACATGACTAAACTTTATATGTAGAAAGTCATAGGATAAGGGTTAACATATATTAAATATAATAAATACATTAGTCTTTATAAAATAAATGACTACATTAAGCAAAACATGTGAACCATGTTGGTAACATGTGAACCATGTTGGTTAAAGAAAAAAACTATGCGTCTAATAACTCCAAGTGTAGAATTTTGGTTTCTAAAAGGCGTATATAGGCTGAAATCGTACTTTTATATATTTTCCTCAAAATTTGAATTTTTTTTGTCCCTTCTGCCTTGTGATCTTGGCAAAAATAACAACCTGGTTGCACATAATCATGACTATCAGTATAATCGATCGCTGATCATTTAAATAGTTGGTTTAAAATTGATTGGGGTCTTCCCCATATTGACAATAGATTGGGTATGCCCCATGTAGTTATGACGTTTTATGGGAAGGCATCTTGTTTACTATAAGATATGAATATGGATAGTAACTCTGTTGCCGTGTGGCGGTTATTGCCCTCCAACTTCAGGATAAAGTTATTTTGGAAGGTTTTTTTTATAGTTATACTGGTATTGGTTGTTTATATTAATAAACAGCCCATTGAATATGAACAAGCATCATTGAACAAACTTATCCTTGGAGTGCCCCTCATTTCAAGATATATCAGTAAATTAGATTCTGAAAAAAGCAAAATTAGCCAAATAGGAACCAAAATTCTAATCTAAAATGGGACAAATTTAAAACAAGTTGGGTTAAATATCTACTGTTTACAGATTTAAGTCACTGTGTAGCTCATTACCTCATGCCGGATCTTAAGTCATACCTATACAGTGAGTGTGACTAGGTCTCATATCACACTGGAGGTCATAATCAAAGCAATCATTTTTGGCGTTGTTCAAGTTAAGCCAATCAGGGCACACATTATGTGGAAAGCGTTTTGTTTGTTAATAGGTCACCTAATCCATTAATAATAACCATCTTTGACTTAAGTTCATGAGTGTGAAATTGTCAGGTAAGTGAATACGAATAGTTTATAAGTTTAAAACAAACAATACTAAGATTTCTTGCTAGTTGATCTAAGTATGTTGGTTCGGTATTTAGAAGGTAATAGGTATGTGAAAATCTAACTGAAGCCGATGAACAAGTTACATACAGCGAGTTAATTATTCAAGTTGAATACAACTCTTAGCTGATGTTAATTAGAAGCAGAAATAAGGTTTTTCATGGAGTCAGTTTTCGATTTTCGCTGATATTCCCATTATATTTTCCACTACAAAATGACCTTAACCCTTCCATGACTGGAGCTTCCGGAAATTTTATGCATTCTCTTATATACGCGAGAATCCCATAGGGAGCCTCGCATATATAAGAGAATACATTGCCTCACAATATTAACCATGACATTGTAAGCCAATGCATTCTCTTATATATGCGAGACTACCTATGGGAGACTCGCATATATAAGAAAATGCACTGGTGCATGATCTTTAATGCTGCACCAGCGCAGCTCCCATCATGAAAGGATTAACTAAATCATGACCTCATCCAGCAGTGAAGAGGTTAAGCTACACAGTGGCATTAATACTGATTTTGTAAACAGGAGTTGTAGAATTTAATTAATAAGCATGTCGTCTACATGTTAAACTACAGGGTCAAAAATCTACAAAAATGTATGAGACAGCCCTACAAATTATAGAAAAGCACTAGTTCTTAAAAAATAAATAAACCATGCCATTTATGCTCCAAAGGCTATGAATTGTACAATGTAGCAAACTATACAGTAATGCCCTAAGTAATCGACTCTTTAACTACAGCAGAATTATGGGTAACTTTTCAGGATTTAGTCGGGAATATGGCTTGTTGCCATTCATCGGAAAGCTCTCGGGGAGAGCTTTCCGATGAATGGCAACAAGCCATATTTCCGACTAAATCCTGAAAAGTTACCCATAATTCTGCTGTAGTTAAAGAGTCGATTACTTAGGGCATTACTGTAACATGTAATAATGAGATGCTGTTTATTAAGTGCTGCATCAAAATATTAATTTAAATTCAAGTGCTTTAATCTAAGCTGCCTTGTAATAGATATAAATTTGAGATCAATTTTCAGGTAGAATTTTAAATTATAAATAAATGTATATTGATAAAAGTGTGCTGCTCTTCATAGAGGTAAAATATTTCCATAAATTTTGTCACTTTTCATAGAAAATTTTCTAACAAAACCAATGTGACAATGAAAATAATTATGTACGTCAGTTTTCTTCATAGTTGAAGATGTTATAAAGCTTTAGTTAGGCGCTGATATGACTAATTACTAATAACTAAGCCGCTGCGGAAATGCGTCCCATTGCCGTAATGTTATGTGACATGCTATGAGCGATATGATCGACCGAAAGCTTGTGCGAGCACAAAAGATGCTTACTTTCTACAAAGATGTCGATAGTGGTTCTGGCCACACCGACAACATTTTGTGCCTCACAAATGTACTCGTTTTCATCATCCAATTTGATTTCTTTGATCGTGAGAGTGCATCGGCCGTCTTGGTATTCTGTTACGAATTTCTCACCACTGATGATCTCAATCTTGTCCTGAAAGACAACAGTTTCCTTCTGATACTATTCTTCTTAGCAACAAACAGTGACAGAAAATCTTTTATGTTTGATTCCATTGACGAAATTTGGACCCAGGGTTTTCATCACAAAAGTACCCAAAAAAATTATACTAAGGCGTAAAACAAAGTTCTTTGGCAAAACTATTGTTGATGACATTATATTTGCCATGCATTTCTATTGGTTGGATGAGGTTCAACTTTGTTGAAACCAATAACGACCGAGCTCGGGGAATAAATCCAGAAAATAAATATATTTAGAATCTTCTTCTGTTCTTGTAAAGAATGCGTTCTAACTTGAGACGCAACTTTGGTAATTAATTGAGACACCTAGATTTTAGTTTATGTTCAAGGCATCATCCTTCATTGATTATGTGGGCACAAAAAGAATCCTTGAATAACACTGATACATATGACAGACTTATGATATACATTTCTTCTTTCAGAAGGATTCCAGCGTTAGGAACCAAATTACCCAGGGTTAATGATTTCACAAGTAGCTTGTTATTAAAGTTAACATTCCCAAAATTATCCCCACAAATCAACTGTCCTATGTTTAGTTTGGGAATAAATTTATCTTTGAAGCTAAAATATACCTATATAAATTACAGTGAAATCTCAAGGCATGCTTAAACCCTTTCTATACTAAATACCCAATGGCGAGTAGTTTCCTCAGATAATAAGTTTAAAAAATGACCATAAGTCATTCATTGAACTTACTATCAAAGCATAATCCCACCAATGAATATGTACTCTTCTGCAAGCCTTGAAATAGTGTGTCTGTCATTTGCAGAATGAGGTCCCCAGAGGGTGAATTTAGTGATGCTACATAGCATAGCGGCTAGCATCACCAAATTCACCCTCTGGGAACCTCATTCTGCTGAGGTGTAAGCAGAATGAGGTCCCCAGAGGGTGAATTTGGTGATGCTAGCCCACTATGCGGGGTAGAATCACTAAATTCACCCTCTTGGGACCTCATTCTGCAAATGACAGACACACTATTTCAAGGCTTGCTCTTCTGTACTTGTATTTTCATTTCTTTTGGCTGTCGTCTGCTCAAATGTCCTTATCATCCATCCAAATGAATTAAGACTATTCTGGTGTATACTTTTATAACTGAGTGGGAGAATCCATTTAGTATAGAAAGGGTTAATATAACACCTCAACTCTTCCGAAATGCTACATAATGTATTAAAATTCATCACACAAATAATATAGAGGCATCTAGTTTCTGGTGGATAACTTGATCATGTATGTACATACCTGGAACCATTTAACAGTGGGTGTTGGTTTACCAGCCACGATACATTCTACTGTCAAAGTCGTACCCTCCAGAACCTCAATGTCTCGCTGTAGAATTGTTGTATATCGAGGTGCCTCAAGTTCTTCTTCTGAAAACATAAATCGTAATCTAAGATTCCAGGCAAAACTTCTCACGCAGACAATAATCAGAAGATGTAATGTCACAGTAATGAGCAACAAAAAGAGACAGAACAATAAAAAGTAATCGGTGGTGGAGACTAAACAAAAGTTTCATATCATTATTGAGGGCTATTTCATGTGTGTTCAAGCCTTTAAATAGTGTGTCTGTCATTTGCAGAATGAGGTCCCCAGAGGGTGAATTTAGTGATGCTACCCCACATAGCGGGCTAGCATCACCAAATTCACCCTCTGGGAACCTCATTCTGCTGAGGTGTAAGCAGAATGAGGTCCCCCAGAGAGTGAATTTGGTGATGCTAGCCTGCTATCACTAAATTCACCCTCTGGGGACCTCATTCTGCAAATGACAGACACACTATTTCAAATCTTGTTTGTGTTGGTAGAGTTATGTAATTCTGCTTTGAATTAAGTACTAATCAAGGCTAAAAATATATACGCTGAGCTAAATCAATGTTGTTTTTACTTTGTAATAGTTTATATCTGTAAAAATTTGACACAGTCGATTCAAAAGATTAATCTGAATAAAATCCTATAAAACAAAATGTTGTCAATCTTCGATGCAGTAATATGAAATTGACCTACGCGAGTATAATATCTTACCTGGGGCTTCCTTGACCTCTATGTCGACCTCGACCTTCTGTATCTGCTGCTGAGTGATTTCGGTTGTTTCTTCGACGAGTTTCGATACTTCGACCTCAGTGACCTCCTCAGGAGTCTCCTCAGGGGCAACTTCGACCTCAGCAGAAACTTCAGAAATAATTTTCTCAGAAACATCCAGGGTTACGTCAACTTGTTGGATAACTTCCTCAGTTGGTGCAGCAGTCACGCTTTCCTCAACTGGAGCTGAAATTTCAACCTGTTCAACTTCTTCATCAATCTTGGCGACTGATGGTTTCTTCTCTTCAACAGTGATTGTTTCCTTGATAACCTCAACAGTCTCTTCAGTCGGTGCTTCAGGAGTCTTCTCAGTAACTTCAGCTGGTGCCTCGGCTTCGATAACCTCAACATCAACCTTGACCTCGGAAGGTTTTGCAACTTCAACCGTGATAGTTTCTTTGATGGTTTCAATGGTTTCTTCAGTGGGAGCCTCGTGAGCTTTTTCCGTGACTTCAGTTGGGGCTTCTGGTTGAATGACCTCAACATCGGCCTCAACTTCGGAAGGTTTCTCAACTTCAACCGTGATGGTTTCTTTGACGGTTTCAATAGTTTCTTCTGTTGGAGCTTCCGGAGCCTTCTCTGTGACTTCACCGTGAATCTCGGCTTCTTGAATATCAACATCAGTTTCAACTTCAGAAGGTTTCGCTACCTCAACCGTGATGGTTTCCTTGATAGTTTCAATAGTTTCTTCAGTTGGAGCCTCTGTGGCTTTTTCTGTGACTTCACCGTGAACCTCGGCTTCTTGAATATCAACATCAGTTTCAACTTCAGAAGGTTTCGCTACCTCAACCGTGATGGTTTCCTTGATAGTTTCAATGGTTTCTTCAGTTGGAGCCTCGTGAGCTTTTTCCGTGACTTCAGTTGGGGCCTCGGGTTGAATGACCTCAACATCGGCCTCAACTTCGGAAGGTTTCTCAACTTCAACCGTGATGGTTTCTTTGACAGTTTCAATAGTTTCTTCTATTGGAGCTTCCGGAGCCTTCTCTGTGACTTCACCGTGAACCTCGGCTTCTTGAATATCAACATCAACCTCAACTGCAGAGGGCTGTTCTTTCTCCAGTGTGATTGTCTCTTTAACCAATTCAATAGTTTCCTCTTCAGGAACCTCGGTTTCTCTCTCGGTGACATCAGTTGATATTTGTACCTCAATTGATTCGACACCAGATTCAACCTCAGAAGGTTTCTGTTGTTCCAGAGTAATTGTTTCTTTAATAATCTCAATCGTTTCTTCCTTTGAAACCTCTGTTTCCTTCTCAGTGATTTCAAGTGAGATTTCAGTTTTGGTGACTTCCTCCTCTGTTTCAATAGTTGAGGGTTGTTCAACCTCGAGTGAAATAGTCTCTTTGATGGTTTCAAGAGTTTCTTCGGTTGGTTTTTCTGGTTCTTTTTCAGTGATTTCCAAAGAAATTTCAGTCGTTGTCACCTCTTCTTCAGTTTCGATGGTTGAGGGTTGTTGAATTTCAAGAGAAATGGTTTCTTTGACTGTTTCAAGAACTTCCTCAGTTGGTTTCTCGGGTTCCTTTTCAGTAATCTCGAGGGAAATCTCGGTTTTAGTAAGTTCCTCCTCAGTTTCGATGGTTGATGGTTGTTGAATTTCAAGAGAAATTGTTTCTTTGATGGTTTCAAGAACTTCTTCTGTTGGTTTTTCTGGCTCTTTTTCAGTGATTTCCAGAGATATTTCAGTCGTTGTCACCTCTTCCTCGGTTTCAATAGTTGAGGGTTTTTCAACGTCCAGAGAAATTGTCTCTTCGAATGTTTCAATTGTCTCCTCAGTTGGTTTTTCAGGCTCCTTTTCGGTAATTTCAAGAGAGATTTCAGATTTTGTGATTTCTTCTTCAGTTTCAATAGTTGAGGGTGCCTCGACATCCAATGTAATTGTTTCCTTGATAACTTCAATCGTCTCTTCTTTGGGTTTCTCCTGTTCTTTCTCAGTTATTTCCAATGATATTTCTTCCGTGATGACCTCTTGTTCGGGTTCAGCAGCTGATGGTTGCTCAATTTGAAGAGAAATGGTTTCTTTCACGGTTTCAAGAACTTCCTCAGTTGGTTTTTCTGGCTCCTTTTCAGTGATTTCCAGAGAAATTTCAGTTTCTGTCACCTCTTCCTCAGTTTCGATGGTTGATGGTTGTTGAATTTCAAGAGAAATGGTTTCTTTGACAGTTTCAAGAACTTCCTCAGTTGGTTTTTCAGGCTCCTTTTCAGTAATTTCAAGAGAAATTTCTGTTTTTGTGACTTCTTCTTCAGTGTCAGTAGTTGAGGGTGCCTCGACATCCAATGTAATTGTTTCCTTGATAACTTCAATTGTCTCTTCTTTGGGTTTCTCCTGTTCTTTCTCGGTTATTTCCAATGATATTTCTTCTGTGATGACCTCTTGTTCGGGTTCAGAAGCCGATGGTTGCTCAATTTGAAGAGAAATGGTTTCTTTCACGGTTTCAAGAACTTCCTCAGTTGGTTTTTCTGGTTCTTTTTCAGTTATTTCCAATGATATTTCTTCCGTGATGACCTCTTGTTCCGGTTCAGCAGCCGATGGTTGCTCAATTTGAAGAGAAATGGTTTCTTTCACGGTTTCAAGAACTTCCTCAGTTAGTTTTTCTTGTTCTTTTTCAGTTATTTCCAATGATATCTCTTCCGTGATGACCTCTTGTTCGGGTTCAGAAGCCGATGGTTGCTCAATTTGAAGAGAAATGGTTTCTTTCACGGTTTCAAGAACTTCCTCAGTTGGTTTTTCTGGTTCTTTTTCAGTTATCTCCAATGATATTTCTTCCGTGATGACCTCTTGTTCCGGTTCAGCAGCCGATGGTTGCTCAATTTGAAGAGAAATGGTTTCTTTCACGGTTTCAAGAACTTCCTCAGTTAGTTTTTCTTGTTCTTTTTCAGTTATTTCCAATGATATCTCTTCCGTGATGACCTCTTGTTCGGGTTCAGCAGCTGATGGTTGCTCAATTTGAAGAGAAATGGTTTCTTTCACGGTTTCAAGAACTTCCTCAGTTGGTTTTTCAGGCTCCTTTTCAGTTATTTCCAGAGAAATTTCAGTCGTTGTTACCTCTTCTTCAGTGTCAGTAGTTGAGGGTGCCTCGACATCCAATGTAATTGTTTCCTTGATAACTTCAATCGTCTCTTCTTGGGGTTTCTCTTGTTCTTTCTCAGTTATTTCCAATGATATTTCTTCCGTGATGACCTCTTGTTCGGGTTCAGAAGCCGATGGTTGCTCAATTTGAAGAGAAATGGTTTCTTTCACGGTTTCAAGAACTTCCTCAGTCGGTTTTTCTGGTTCTTTCTCAGTTATTTCCAATGATATTTCTTCCGTGATGACCTCTTGTTCAGGTTCAGAAGCCGATGGTTGCTCAATTTGAAGAGAAATGGTTTCTTTCACGGTTTCAAGAACTTCCTCAGTCGGTTTTTCTGGTTCTTTCTCAGTTATTTCCAATGATATTTCTTCCGTGATGACCTCTTGTTCAGGTTCAGAAGCCGATGGTTGCTCAATTTGAAGAGATATGGTTTCTTTCACGGTTTCAAGAACTTCCTCAGTCGGTTTTTCTGGTTCTTTTTCAGTTATTTCCAATGATATTTCTTCCGTGATGACCTCTTGTTCGGGTTCAGCAGCCGATGGTTGCTCAATTTGAAGAGAAATGGTTTCTTTCACGGTTTCAAGAACTTCCTCAGTTGGTTTTTCTGGTTCTTTTTCAGTTATTTCCAATGATATCTCTTCCGTGATGACCTCTTGTTCCGGTTCAGCAGCCGATGGTTGCTCAATTTGAAGAGAAATGGTTTCTTTCACGGTTTCAAGAACTTCCTCAGTTGGTTTTTCTGGTTCTTTTTCAGTTATTTCCAATGATATTTCTTCCGTGATGACCTCTTGTTCCGGTTCAGCAGCCGATGGTTGCTCAATTTGAAGAGAAATGGTTTCTTTCACTGTTTCAAGAACTTCCTCAGTTGGTTTTTCGGGCTCCTTTTCAGTAATCTCGAGGGAAATCTCTGTTTTAGTGAGTTCTTCCTCGGTTTCGATGGTTGATGGTTGCTGAACTTCGAGTGAGATCGTCTCCTTGAAAGCTTCAAGAGTCTCCTCAGTTGGTTCCTCAGGAGCTTTTCCGGAGATATCCAAAGATATCTCGCTTTTAACGACTTCTTCCTCGGCCTCAGCCTCTGATGGCTTCTCTTTCTCGAGAACAATAGTTTCTTTATGAATTTCAATTGTTTCCTCTTTGGGTACTTCAGTCTCTTTTTCGACAACTTCAGCAGTTATCTCGAGCTCAACTGCTTCCAAACCGGTTTCGACAGTTGACGGTTTCTCGATATTGAGGGTGATAGTTTCTTTAATCTGTTCGATCGTTTCCTCAGCGGGTTGTTCAGTCTCAGTCTCGACGACTGGTTTGGTCTCTTCTGGTATCTCAGCCTCTTCCACTGGTTTGATTTGTAACTCGATTTCCGATTTCAATGCCTCTGCTTTCTCAACTTCAATGATCTCCTCGTGAGAAACATCAATTTGTACCTCAGAGACTTCAGTCGGAACTTCTTCTGGCTGAACTTCTTCAATGATCTTTGTCGTTGTGAATGTCTGCTGCACGGTGACCTCCTCTTTGGTGATATCGGTAACTGATTCTTCAATAACTTCCGCAGCAGAATCTGTAACATCGGTGGGTTGTTCTGGTTGGATTTCCTCAACAACCAGTTTTGTCTCAGTTATGTCCCTTTGAACAGTTATAGTCTCCCTTGTTTCTTCGATGACGTCAGAAACAGGTTTTTCGACTTCGACCTCAACAACGTCAGCTGGGATTTGATCTTCAGTTATTTCCTCGATGGCCTTGACCTTGCTCTTTTCTTCTTGAATAACAGTGATTACTTCTCTTGTTTCTTCAATTGTCTCGGGAGCAGCGGCTTCAGTCTCAACATCAACCACATCCAAGATTTGCTCAACCGGCTTCACTTCCTCTGCGGTGTCGACCTCACTGGTTGGTTGTATTTCGAGCACAATGGTTTCCTTTATCTGGGATAGGACTTCTGGTTCAGCTTGTTTCACTTCAATTTCAACCACTTCTGTGTGTTTCTCTTCAGAAATCACTTCCTCTTTAGTAGTGACTTCACTGACCTCTTTATGGGTGACGGAAATTGTTTCACGATGTTCTTCAATCACCTCCGATACGGGTCGCTCCTGCTCAAGAATAACTTCCTGTTCTGGGGCAATGTCTTCTGGGACAACCTCAACTTCCTGGTCAGTTGTCAGTGGAACTTTTTCCGACACGGTGACGATTTCCTTGGTGATTTCTGTGATGACTTCGGCTGGTTTTTCAGGAGCTTCCTCCTCGATAATGATCTCTGTTTTGGTTGTAGTCTCAGTGATGACGTCTTCATCAACTTGAGTTGTTGGAATCTCTTTCTCAACTACTTCAATTTCTTCCTTTGTTACTTCTTCAACTATCTTCTCAGTCTCAACCAACTCCAAGGATTGGACTTCTTTCATCAGGGTTTCCTCAATGACTTCTTGAGAAACCTCAACTTCAACTACCTCCTCTGGTTGGCTCTCGACATCAGTTGATGGTTGAGAAGTTGCTGAAATAAAACAAGACATTTCTTCAAACTTGTTACAATGCACAACCATTAACCCTTTACCCAACAAACCGGCCAAATAAAGCTTCAACAGCCTAAAATATCTTCGGTCTGTCTCAATAGAACCATACATATATGGATATCATTGGAACCGGCTCCTTGACCACATTGTGATAGTTACAGTTATGCCCTGTGCCAATGCATTCTCTTATATATGCGAGTCGACCATAGGTCGCCTCGCATATATAAGAGAATGCATTGGCCTAAAAAAAATCTTTTTTTAACACTTTTTGCCATTTTTTCTTACATTCTTTAACAATTTTATAATTTTTAATGTGTTAAGCCAATGCATTCTCTTATATATGCGAGGCGACCTATGGTCGACTCGCATATATAAGAGAATGCATTGGCACAGGGCCCTTCTGTTGGGTAAAGGGTTAACAAGAGAAACATAAGACTGATCAAGGAGTTTCTAAAATAATTTTTGAAAAGAAAAAACATGACAATTATGATGTGAAAATTCACTACAATGTCTTACGTGTTAAAGTAATAAAATTATTAGTTTAACTTTTTATTTACTAAATACTCATTGACAAGTAGTTCCCTTATGAAATGTTAAAGGGACCCACCCAAGACACTCGCAGTTAATAAATATGCAAAAATGATAAAAGTCTGTAAAACATCACCACTGAGGAGAAGATGGAGTAAATTATACACTGTGTTCTTATATTAATTATCGAAAGTTCACCAAAAATGAAATTTCGCTTGTTGAAACCATTGTTATGTAATCAAGTTTTGATTCAACTTTGGTATCTTATTGGACTAACTGGACTTTTATCGGTAATTCCATTGTAATGATAATGTATAAATAATAATGGTTTTTCCTAGTAAAATCACATTAGTGGAGAGTTATTAACCCTTTCATGATGGGAACTGCGCTGGGGCAGCATTAAAGATCCTGTGCCAGTGCATTCTCTTATATATGCGAGTCTCCCATAGGGAGCCTCAGATATATAAGAGAATGCACTGGCTTACAAGGTCAAGGTAAATATTGTTAGGCCAATGCATTCTGTTATATATGAGAGGCTCCATATTGGAGAATGCGTGACACAGGGTTTTCACAAAATTTCAGGATGCTCCAGTCATAGAAGGGTTTATAATGAAAATATGCTCTCACTTCGAAGTCCCTTTAACCCTTTCATGACTAGAGCTTGCTGAATTTTTATGAAAACCTTGTGCCAATGCATTCTCTTATATATGCAAGTTGACCGTAATAAAGATAAAAATTGTTAAAGAATGTAAGAAAAAATTATTAATAAAAAGATAATATTGTTAAAGAATGTAAGAAAAAATGCCAACAAAATTATAAAATTGTAAAAGAATATAAGAAAAAATGATAAATTTGATCAAAATTGTCAGGCCAATGCATTCTCTTATATATGTGAGGCGATATATATATATATATAAGAGAATGCATTGGCACAGGGTCTTTAATGTTGTGCCAGTGCAGCTCCCATCATGAAATGGTTAATAAAATGCTGGTAACACTCACGAAGAACAGTGATGTAGGCATATGTGGAGCATTTTCCGGCCTCGTTGACAGCTTCGACCAGATATTCTCCCTCATCTTCAGGCATGACGTCTTCAATAACCAGCATTGTTCTGCTCTCTTCGTATGTTATCTTGATATCTTCCGTAACCTTGAGTTCAGTGTCGTCAAAGTACCAAGTTAGAGTCGGCATCGGTTCACCAACAGCAACACACTCCAATGTGAGAGTAGTACTATCCATGACAGTGACGTCTTGTAAATAAACGACGAAATGTGGTGCCTCCGGAGCCTTAAGTTGGATCTCGAGAGTAGCTTCCTCTTTAGTTTCTGGTTGGACTTCAATCTCGATCTTCTCAGTTGTCGTTGTGTCGATCTGAATAGTTGAGACCTCCTTCACTTCTTCCTTCTTAGAAATCTCCAGCTGGATTTCAGTTTTCTCCGTGACTTCAGGTTTGATCTCCATTTCGAAGGTTGATTGTTCTGTGACTTCTGGTTGAACTTCAAATTCAACCTTCTCTTTTGGCTTGATTTCCATTTGAACCATAGATTCTTCTTTGACTTCTGGTTTGATTTCGATCTCAGTGACGTCGGTCGGTTTAATCTCGATTTCGGTAATTGCAGACTCCGCCTCCTTAATGATCTCCTCACTAAGTTCTTCAGCGTAAGTGTCGACTTTAGGAACGTCTGCTGCTTCAACAGCTTCGGTTGTCGTTTCTTCGATATCTTCTGCTGTTGGAGCAACCTGTTCCTCCTCAACCGCTTCGACCTCGTATTGAGTGGGTTGATCAAGCTTCAACTCCACAACTTCCTTGACAGTCTCAGATGGCTCAACTTTTTCCGAGACACCATCAACGACATCAGAAACTTGTGGTTGTTCAGCAGTTTCAACCAGAATCTCGGTTTTGTATTCGGAAGGTTCTTCAGGTTGAACAGCACCAATCTCCATGGTGATTTCAGCAGTTTCAACTGTATCCTGTTTCTCTGTTGTAACCTCGGTGACTTGTGGTTGTTCAGCAGTTTCAACCAGAATCTCGGTTTTGTATTCGGAAGGTTCTTCAGGTTGAACAGCACCGATCTCCATGGTGATTTCAGCGGTTTCAACTGTATCTTGTTTCATTGTTGTGACCTCGGTGACTTGTGGTTCTTCTTGCACCTCAACCAAGGCCTCGGATTTGTACTCTGGGGCTTCCTCAGGAGACACTTGCTTGACATCAACGTCGATCTCAACTGGTTTAGCTTCTTCAGAAACTTCAACGACGACTTCAGAAACATGTTTCTCTTCAACTATTTCCTGAACGATTTCTGTTTTGTATTCTGATGTTTCTTCGGTTGGTTTCTCGGTAATCTTCACTGCGATATCTTCAGGCTGAGCAGCCTCAGTTATCTCAACCACAACCTCGCTTGTTTCTTCAGGTTTGGTTACTGCTTCAACCAGCTCAGTTTTGTACTCAGCAACTTCTGGTTTGCCTTCCTTGATTTCGATATCGATTTGAGATGTTACAGGTTTCTCTTCCTCTACGGACAGAACTTCAGCGACTGCTGCTGCTTCTGGCTTCTCTTCGAGAGCCTCGGTCTTATACTCGAGTGGATGCTCAGGAACAGACTCAGCCAGCTCAGGCGCCTCTTCAGAAACGGCTAAGATTTCTTCTGTTGGCTGAGCGACTTCAGCTGTTTCCTGCTCAGCTACTTCATCAGTGACAGTTCCCACTTGATACTCAGTTGTCTCGGCAACAGTTTCCTCGACAACCGGAGCGGCAGTTTCTGGTGCGGCAGTTTCTTCTGGCATTTCTGCGATTTCTGCTGCTTCTTGTGTTTCTTCGACCTCAGCTTGAGGAAGTGTCGCTGCTTGTACAGTTTCGACTTTTTCTTCGACAATATCCTCCTCTTCTTTGATTGTTTCAGAATCACTGCTGCTTCTCTCGAATGCAGCTTTCATTCTCTCTTGGAGTTTCTGTATGTCATCTGCCATTTCGGTAGATGTTGAGATTTCGAAATCAGACATATCGGAGTCCATTGGTCTGGGTGACAGAACAGACGCTACTGTTGACTCAGATGCTTCCTCACTGTCAGCCACATACTCATAAGCTGAAAGTGAAATAGTGCCATTTTGAGAACAAATTCAGCAGTAAAATATTCCTGGGAACATTTAAAGATGAATTCAGGGTTCCAAACCTCCAGTTACAACAACAAAAATAAATCTTTTTTCCAGTGAATTCTGGTGAATTATCATTAATTATTAATTGCATTGAATAAACAAGTTTCACAGATAAAACATTTTAGTTTGGATAATACTTTTTCTAGTTTTGTTAATTCTTCCTTGTTAACTTCTTTACACATCCAATGTTATTTATGTGGCAGCCAATTTTGGTCATCAGAATCAACCCATTCTGTCAAAAGGGACCGGATCAGGGACCTTACCAGATGTGTAAGTTTCTATGAATTTAACCCTTTGAGTGCCAGGGGCCGATCTCATCGGCCCTAAACCTACAAAATAAGTCTGTTAAAGAATATAAGAATAAATTATTAAAATTGTAAAAAAAAAAATTGTTAGGCCAATGCATTCTCTTATATATGCGAGGCGACCTATGGTCGACTCGCATATATAAGAGAATGCATTGGCACAGGGTATATGGGTTGATACAAAAATCAACCTGGCACTCAAAGGGTTAAACAAAACTATTTACATAGCCCATCTGTGTTACAATAAATCCTGTTCGGTGATTTGTCAACAGCCAATTGGGACCCTAACTCGAACATGACGTAAAAATTGTTGACCTAATCACTAAAATCAGTCAGCAGAATAATTGCGCGTGCTTTTCTAAGTTCAGCCGAATTGCATCTGAAGCCAGTTATTTATATCGATCACGTTATCATTGTCAAGTGCTTGGAAATTTTATATTGGGCTGAATTAATGTGCTGCTTGGGCTAGTCTCAAAATCTCAGCAGATTTTGTGAAAATAAATAAGAATATACTCAGCTTTTTTATGTGAACAATTCATCAAAAAGCTATATAAATATCAGAATTGAATGTAGTTGGTGCGTGTGTTATTGAGGGATATGGCTTCACAGTTCACACAATGTGCCCCAACGACCTCAGCGCCAAGCCTTGAAATAGGGTGTCTGTCATTTGCAGAATGAGGTCCCAAGGGGGGGACTTTAGTGAAACTACCCCACATAGCGGGCTAGCATCACCAAATTCACCCTCTGGGAACCTCATTCTGCTGAGTTGTAAGCAGAATGAGGTCCCCAGAGGGTGAATTTGGTGATGCTAGCCCACTATGCGGGGTAGCATCACTAAATTCACCCTCTGGGGACCTCATTCTGCAAATGACAGACACACTATTTCAAGGCTTGCTCAGCGCTGTATTACCCAATGACACACACCCACCCACTACATTAATTTTTTTAATAAATAACAGACTGAAGACAACAAGTCAAAGCACTCACCTTCCACATCAAGAACTGCTTCGGTAACAGCCTGTCCAAATGGATTGACGGCTTCACATCGATATTTACCAGCGTCCTGTGGGAACACTTCGATGATAAGTAGAGTACAGGTGCCCTTCTCAGTGTCGTTGTCGATTTTAAAGTCGGGCGTCTCATCCAGTACCTTGTCGTCATGGTACCAAGTGATGTCTGGTTTTGGAATTCCTGTGACTTCACAGCGGAATTTTACCTCCTCCCCATCCATGACCTGAAGAGAACGAGTTTAGAATATTAGTCATTACACAGAAAACATCAATCATTTTATTATGTACTTGCCTATAAAACAGCGGAAAATTAAGGAAACATAAATCCACAGAACGACACGATATGTAAATGGGTATGTCGATACGGCACGAGTGCTGTCGCGGAAGGATAGAACGAGAGGAGCTTGCACCTCGAGTTCTATCCTTCTGCGACAGCACGAGTGCCATATCGACAAACCCATTTACACATCGTGTCATTCTGTGTTTATTACACGCTTCGCGTCCTAGAATCTGTGCATTTAAAAATATGGAACAGCAATAACACTGTACTTCTGGGAACAAGCGAGTAATAAACCCTCGTATGTATCTCTTAGAAAGCACAGTGAAATTTGGGTCAACCAGTTGTTTCTTTCTGATTATTGTTTAATATGTTGTACTATTAAAAGTGAAAATGCCGCATAATTTAGCAACTTTGAGAATAATAAATAAGGCGTATATAGTAAAAATAATACCTGTACAGTTTTTTGTTTGAATATCTGAAGCATCTCATTTGTGTCTGGAAAGAAATATTGAATTTTTGCTCACAGCTTGCAGCCGCTCATGAAAATTCACTATTTCTTGCCATACACTCATTAGATATTTCAGTATTCAAACAAAAACTATAGGTATTCTCTATAGGAGCAAAATCAGTTACACTATATTTTAATACAAAAAGTATTGGTGCACCAAAAATACCTAATTACCTAAGTTATCATACTTAACAAACAACTTACGACAATTTATACCGACCCATGCTTTACTAAGCCAGTTGGGCTTCCTTTGCTAAACTTTAATCTTTGTAAATAAACAGCAGAAATATAACTGGAAAATTGAACAATTAAGGCAAGGCCCTCTGTGACAATTTATGAAGATCACACTATATTTCTAAACCCAGTAAAAAACAATGACATGGGAAAAATATCTCGCGGCTTACAAATAATTAAAGAAGAACATTTGTATTCTTCTTGTATTTGTAAGAACATTTGTATAAATGTGAAGAAAGGCAATTTTACAACTTGTTTTTACCTTGAGAGACATTAGCTGCCATGTGAATTTTGGAGCCTCTCCCTCAATGACCTCGTCTTCGGGAGCTTTCTCAGAAACTGGAACAACGAGCGCCACTTCTTGCATCTCTTCTGGTTTTGCAGCGAACTGTATCGTGATCTCCTCTCGGTGAGTCTCATCTGCCTCGATCTTCTGAACCGGCTCAATTTCCGTCTCTGTCTTATATGTCTCCACTTCCTGTTTGATCTCCTGCGTGAATCCGATCTCGAGCTCTGTGCGAGCGGGAGCGGCTTCCTCCTCGCTCGGCTTATCGGTGATGACTAGTTCTATGGTCTCTTTGACTGGTTCCTGGCTAACTTCTGGTGCTTCAGAAATGATAATTTCTTCGGTGGTTGTCGTTTCTTTAACAACAACCTCCTCAGATTCAGGAACTTTTCCGACCTGTAAATCAATAGTGACTTTTTCTTGTTGCTGGGGTTTCTCCTCGGTCTCGGTTATCTGAGTCGTTTCTTTAACTTCGATCTGTTCAATCGTGAGTTCTTTGATGACGATCTCCTCCTTTTCTGGAACTTGTCCGAGTTGAAGTTCAATCGTTTCTTTCTCATGAGTGACGACTTTCTCTTCTGTTGGCACCATCTCACTTACTTCAGGTTCCTCATCCTTAACTATAATTTCTTCAGTTGTGATTTCTTTAATGACAATCTCTTCCTTTTCTGGAACTTGTCCAAGTTGAATTTCAATGGTCTCCTTTTCTGTGACGACTGATTTCTCTTCAGCTGTCACCGTCTCAGTGAACTCTGGTTGCTCGTCAATAATGATAACTTCTTCAGTTGTGATTTCTTTAATGACAATCTCTTCCTTTTCTGGAACTTGTCCAAGTTGAATTTCAATGGTCTCCTTTTCTGTAATGACTGATTTCTCTTCAGCTGTCACCGTCTCAGTGAACTCTGGTTGCTCGTCAATAACGATAACTTCTTCAGTTGTGATTTCTTTAATGACAATCTCTTCCTTTTCTGGAACTTGTCCAAGTTGAATTTCAATGGTCTCCTTTTCTTTGATGACTGATTTCACTTCAGCTGTCACCGTCTCAGTGAACTCTGGTTGCTCGTCAATAACGATAACTTCTTCAGTCGTGATTTCTTTGACGACGATCTCCTCTTTCTCTGGCACCTGACCAAGTTGAAGTTCGATCGTTTCTTTCTCATGAGTGACGACTTTCTCTTCTGTTGGCACCATCTCGCTTACTTCAGGTTCCTCATCCTTAACTATAATTTCTTCAGTTGTGATTTCTTTAATGACAATCTCTTCCTTTTCTGGAACTTGTCCAAGTTGAATTTCAATGGTCTCCTTTTCTGTGATGACTGATTTCTCTTCAGCTGTCACCGTCTCAGTGAACTCTGGTTGCTCGTCAATAACAATAACTTCTTCAGTAGTGACTTCTTTTTCGATTATCTCCTCCTTTTCGGGAGCTTCTCCGATCTTCAATTCCAGAGTTACCTTCTCCTGGATGGCAGTCTCTTCAGTGAGTTGCGTCTCAGAAATAGTCACATGTTCTTCTTCAACGGGTTTAGGTTCTTCGATAATTTCTTTCTCAGTGGTCACTTCAGTTTCTTTAACTTCGAAAGGAACTTCTTGAACAAGTTCGATGACATCACGACGAGTTTCGAGAACGGTTTCCTCAGGAGCAGCAACTTCGATCTCGGGTGCCCCTTCTTTGATATCCTCTTTCTCGGTGACGACTTCAACCTCAGTCACCTCGACTGGAATTTCTTTCTTCACCTCGAAAGTGTCGCGTTGGATCTCAATAACGGTTTCTTCAGGAGCGGCAACATCAGCTACCGGAGCCTCTTCTTGGATATCTTCTTTTTCAGTAACGACTTCAGTAATTTCGACTTCGACAGGAACCTCTTGTTTGACTTCAATCGTGACTCTCTGAGTTTCGATAACTGTCTCTTCAGGAGCCGCAATCTGAGCTGTGACTGTCTCACGATGTTCCTCAAGTGGAGCTTTCTCCTCGATAACGTCGGTTTCGAATGGTTTAGGCTTTTCTTCCTCAGCAACCTCAATAGCTTCCTTCAGAATGTCAACAGCAGCCTCTTCAGCCATGACTTCAACTCTGACCTCTGTGATTTCTTCGATGTGAGGCGTTTGTATGATATCGGCTGCAAGTGGCCTTTTTGGTTCTTCAAAGACGACTTGAATTTCTGTCTTTTCTCGTTTTTCTTCAGGTTTGATCTGAATAACCTTAGTTGTCTTTTCAATAGTTTCTCTCTGTTCGACAATCTGTTCCTCGACAGGTTTCTCAGACTCAGTTTGAGGTGCAGTCATCGCGATCTCAGCATGGGCTACTTCTGTGAAGGGAATTGTTAATTCTTGTGGCTTTTGTTCCATCTCCTTGATCTCAACTTCAATTCTTTGAATTGACGTTTTCTCAACTACCTCAGTCTCAACCGTTGTAACTTCCTTTTTAGGTGCAGAAAGCCTCAGTTCAACCTTCTCTTTCTTGTCGGGAATAATTTCAATCGTCTCAGAATGAATTTCGTCAGTAGGTTCGGCAATTGGTATCGTCTGAATATCGGTGACGATGGTCGTTGTAGCTTCCGTAATATGCATATCTTCCTCCGTCGTAACGGGAATCATAACCACTTCAGTTGGTTTATCCTCCTTCTGGACGATCACCGTTGTTTTGTGAACTTCTGCTCCTTCTAAGACCTCCTCTTGTGGAAGCTCTGGTTGTTGTTGTGTCATCGACACGGTCTCGGAGATTATCGTCGTGGTAGTTGTTGTGATGGGTATTTCTTCTGGCTCTTGTTGTGGTACGCCAATTTGAATGTGAATTTCATCACGCTGTTTAGGTTCGACTTCGATTGACTCGATATGACTTGTGGTTTCTGTAACTGGCTCCACTTGCTGACTTGGTTCAAATTCTACTATCTGTTTATGAGTGGTTGGAGTCTCGACAATCGGGACAGATTTAGTCGTGTCGATTTCGATAGTTTCTCTGTGGTAATCGTCACTTTCGGAAACAACTTCAACTTCGGAAACTTCCTCAATGGCTGCAATAGAGAGATATATTTCATAAGGATAACTACATTAAAGACATATTGTGGACTTAATTCATTGAATGAAATCAATCAGTTAATATTCAAATGCTATCTCCATTGGAAGAATACAGCAATGAACTGATTGCCGAAAAATCCAACCAGATCGACTCTGCCATCTCAGAAAACAAAACGCTTGAAATACGCACAAATTAATGTAAATATTTACTACTTTATTTGGGACGCATTATTGGGAATAAACATTGAGAGCTTTCCGATGAATGGCAACAAGCCATATTTCCGACTAAATCCTGAAAAATTACCCATAATTCTAATGTGGTTAAGGAGTCGATTATTTAGAATATACCTCAGCGGTGTGTTTCATAACACTTCAAACTTGAGAATGGCACAAATGTAATAACAAAATTGTAATTTAAAGGCCCACTTACTTTTCGAATCACCAGATCACATTATATACAACATATTCCATATTATATACCATTCGAAAGTGGAAGCTCCAAAACAATGTATTATCAACTTATCCGGTCGAATAAACTGGGAACATGTTGTTTTTGTCAAGGTACCGACGTGTGTTCTGTGCTTAATTTTGATCTGGTCTGTACTGCCAGTTTATTATTCTCAATGGTGAATCATTTTATCTGTTAGTTGTGATTTATGACACATTCAATATAATTTCAATTTTAATTGAGATACAAAATTAACCATTTGTGACCCGCCATATCAAATCCAGTCGTCAGTCGGGATTTTTTTACCCTGTGCCAATGCATTCTCTTATATATGCGAGTCGACCATAGGTCGCCTCGCATATATAAGAGAATGCATTGGTCTAACAATTTTTTATCATTTTTTTTAAATAAATGTTTCTTACAATTTTTAGGAGATAAAATAAAAAACATCCATTACCCTGCAGGGAGCCCCACACATATATAGAAGCATATAGAAGAGTGTCGTCTGCTCATGTTTGTCTGGGGCTCTGTATGGGTTAAATTATAAAATTGTTAAAGAATAGAAGAAAAAATTATTAAAATTGTAAAAAATTGTTAGGCCAATGCATTCTCTTATATATGCGAGGCGACCTATGGTCGACTCGCATATATAAGAGAATGCATTGGCACAGGGTAAAAAAAAATCCCGACTTACGACTGGATTTGATATGGCGGGTCACATTTCTTTACTTAATACTCATTGACAAGTAGTTATCCATTAGGAAATGTTCAGATAATAAGTTCAACAAATGACCATGTCGTTTGTTGAACTTATTATCTGAACATTTCCCACCAAAGAATATGAAGCGCTCTGCAATTGTATTATCTATTAGTACGTCTTTCATCTGCTCATTTTTCCTGGACACCCCTCCAGATGAATAATAGACCATTCCAATGTATACTTTTATAACTGGATGGGGGAATCCATTTACTAAGAAAAGGTTAGAAACTCACTTGAGACGGTGAGTTTGCATGATGTGATGCTTTCACCGACTGTATTAACAGCCACGCAGGTGTATTCTCCGTCATCCTCTGGAAACACCTCAACGATGATCAGGATACTCTCGCCGCCCTCGTAATCGATGGTGATCTGGAAATCGGGGGATGATTGAAGCTCCTGTCCGTTGTGATACCAGATGATATCTGGGCGTGGTCGACCACGGAATTGAACGTGGAGAATAACTCTCTCACCATCCTGTACAGTTTTTGGTTGCAGAAGTTTGGTGAAGACGGGCTGTTCCATCGGCTCCTCTGGTATAGGTTCCGTCGGAGCTTCTGGTTTCTTGTCCGGTTTCGCCTCTTCTTTTGGAGTTTCTTTTGGCTCAATTTTCTCCTCGACTTCCGGCTCTTCTTTAGTGACAATGTCAGTTGGTCCCAAATCAACCTCGATGGTCTTCAATGCTGTGAAAGATAAGGCATTTGACAGTCTTATTGCAACTGATTATCAGAAATGTATTTAAACATAGAACAGGTTGAATTAATTATATTTTCTTCTAATTTTTAATTGAAAAGAAGAATACAATTAGTTCAGACAGCATGTCAAATACTTCTTCCAAATTATCACTTCCTGGTTTTCATGAGAAAAACTATACTTCCTAACAAAAAGAAACTTCTTACTGATAAGCACACAAAATCACGACATTAGCTTTCAGGTTTAGAGGTTTTCTCAACCCTTTGAGTGCCAGGGGCCGATATTATCGGCCCTAAACCTACACAATAAGTCTGTTAAAGAATATAATAAAATATATTAAAATTGTAAAATTTTGTAAAAAAATAAAAAAAAATAAAAATTCTTAAGCCAATGCATTCTCTTATATATGCGTGACGACCTATGGTCGACTCGCATATATAAGAGAATGCATTGGCACAGGGTATATGGGTTGATAAAAATATCGGACCTGGCACTCAAAGGGTTAAAGATTCAACTACTGTTTGTTTGACTTGCAAATTATCTCCATTTAAAATCCAAAACAGTACAGTCTAGAAGAGTTCAGATTAAAGATTCATAATCCGATTAAGCGCCCCTCAAGTACTATTTAGTTGGATTCGGGGATTAAAAATATTTGATTTGAGTCGAGGAACCCACCTATTGAAGCTCAGAGTTATTAGATATCAATTTTTAAAATCTATTATGTTTCACAATTGAGACTTGTTTGTGGCCCAGTAAAAAGTTGATGAGCCCATGGTCTCGGACCAAATTGCGGATGAAGATTGATAACTCTAAAATCAAGAGGCTTTGTGTTGATAATAAGGCCAAATTTCATCAAACAACATGTTGTTAAATAACACGTTGCTGCCAATTTTATACTATAGTTGACAGTGGTTAGCATTATTTTTGGGCAATTAATCGATTCTGATAACTGAAGCGGCATTTCTAAAAATGATGTTGTTGTTGTTGTTGAAATCTGATTATATGGGGACCATCAAATCGGATTGAGTACCTTTAAGTTGTTCGGGTTTATATAATTGCAAAACATATTGTCATTCACATTTCCATCTGTGAGGAATTGAGATTTTTGCGACGGTGAAAAAAATGAGAGCCATCTTAAAGGGGTACTGTAAACTATATCCAGCCATTTAAAGGGGTACTGTAAACTAAATCCAGCCATTTAAAGGGGTACTGTAAACTAAATCCAGCCATTTAAAGGGGTACTGTAAACTAAATCCAGCCATCTTAAAGGGGTACTGTAAACTAAATCCGGCCATTTATTGGACCATCTCCTTTTATGCTCAACAGAATATTTGCAACAAATGAATGAATTTGAGCCCATGGATTAGTGCAAAAATACACTCGCATGCTCTATGAACGATGCAAGCAACATGGTTATTATAATGAAAATGATGTAATGGCTCGAGTCATAAAGACATTTTCATTATAATAACCATGTTGCTTGCATCGTTCATAGAGCATGCGAGTGTAATTTGCACTAATTCATGGCTCCAATTCATTCATTAGTTGTATATATTCTGTTGAGTATAAATGGAGGTCCCATAAATGACCAGATTTAGTGTACAGTACCCCTTTGAAGTCAGTGGTTCAATTTAAGATACTTACGGATCACAGTAAGAGTCGTTTTGCATGTGACTGTACCGAGATCATTATTGGCGACACATGTGTAGTCGCCAGCGTCCTCGGGCACGACATCTTTGATGGTTAGCGTGGTGGTGTTCTTCTCACGAGTAATGATCACCTGTGGCGTGGGGGTAATCTCAAGTTCATCCTTGAACCATTTGATTTCTGGAGCTGGTTCTGATTCAACTTCAACTTCAATGCTGCAAGTAAAGGTCAAAGGTCAACAATGAATGTAATCAAATATATTAAGGTATAATATATAGAGAGTAATCAATTAGAGGTCAACAGTGAATGTAGTCAAATATATTAAGGTATAATATATAGAGAGTAATCAATTTGAGGTCAACAGTGAATGTAATCAAATATATTAAGGTATAATATAGAGAGAGTAATCAATTAGAGGTCAACAGTGAATGTAATCAAATATATTAAGGTATAATATATAGAGAGTAATCAATTAGAGGTCAACAGTGAATGTAATCAAATATATTAAGGTATAATATATAGAGAGTAATCAATTGGTTCCGAGAATTACGTTAAATAATTCACTAAAGGCGAAAGATGTCAGTAAGAAATGAGTGCGCGTTAGCACATGAGTTACTTACCCAAACGTCTCTCGCATCAAGTGAATTATTGAACGTAATTCTTGGAACCAATTGATTACTCTATTTAATACACTTCTGCGTCAATTTGGTTCGCCAAATATGATTAAAACAAACAAATTTAATGCATGAAAGTCGCGATGTAGAGAAAGATCAACCATTGAAAATTCAGTCTAAGACAGTAAGCGACATAACGTCAATGACGTCATGGGAAATGACATAATTCACTAGTGACATTACCATTTTTAAATAACAGCATTTTCATTGGAAATCACGCATAGAAGTGTAATAAATGTAGTAAATAGATCGAATATATGCTGCTGCAAGTGGAATGTGCATACTGTTACTGTTGGTCGCCATTGGTTTAGTTCACACAAGAAATGCTGATGGCTCGTTAATTAAGTATGTAAATCAGCCACATGGGTGGGGTGAGACAGCAGTGATGTATGGTGTGAGATGGGAAAATATCACCTAGCTATCTCACATGGCCTGCCTGTGCTAAAATGTGTAGGGGGTGGGAGAAATCTATATGAAGCCCAACCATTGTCTCAAATTTATCTTCTTTTTTTTTATTTGCATTGATGCAAGTAAAATTATGGTACAATCAAATGTCCAGCTGTTTGGCATTTCCTGTGACCAAAATTAATCAAAATATAAACTTGGAACCGGAACATTTCTTTTAATGTAAAATAAGTTGATCCATATAAATGTTGGATAAAGATCTGAATTTAAATACAGATGTATTTTCTTGAATGTATGGCATACTAGTATTGTTTATATGTGACTTACTTGACAGTTCCGCCCTCAGTGATTTCCATCTGTTGGACGGGTGATTGCAGGAATTTGGGTGACACTTCAAGTGTGGTCTTGTGTGTTTCCTCGACAACAGTTATGTCAGTTACTTCCTGATCGAGTGTGACTGTTTCCACGACAACCTGTGATTCCTCAGCTATTGTCATCTCTTCAGTGGCTGTAATTCAAATATTATTTCCAGTGAATTCAATTATTTCTCCCATAGAAGGACATCATCACAAAATTAGATAAACTTAAAATCAACATAGAATAATTTACAAACCAAACTATGTAGTTCAAGTTCATCCATATGATATGATCTTGTTCAAGGTCATGTGAAGATTGTAATTGTCATAAATATATAAAAACACTCAAAAGGGAAAAAAATCCAAAAAGCATGATACTATTACCCAAGGCCATTAAAAATAAATACCATCTCAAGTAATGATATAGAGAAAACTGATTGAGGGAGGGAGGCTGTTTATTTTTAATATATTCCAAGAATTCTGTAAAGTAATGCATATATGGATAATTATAAGGAATAGATTTCAACTGTTTTCCAAGCAATCTACCCTCCAATACAGAATAGCCATTACATCAAAAACAGAAACATATCTAAATTTCTAATTGAGGTAAATTTGTGATTGAGTTTTGAACTTTTCAAACATTTTGGATCAATTTGAGTGATGAGAAAATTTCAGAAAGTTCAGTCATGGAAGGGTTAAACTATAGTTGTTTGTCTATATGTCTGTATGTTAAAAATGTTAAAATATAAAACTTGAAAAGTGAACAAATTTCATTAGCACAGAAAGTAAACCTTGTAAAAAGACTTACTTTCCACAATAATGGTACAAGATGTCATTGCTTCACCGACGACGTTGGCAGCACGGCAGGTGTATTCCCCAGCATCATCCGGGAACACTTCAGCAATAAACAGCTTACAAACTCCCGTCTCAGGTGCAAACTCCATCTTGAAGTCTGGACTTGGCAGAAGTTCTTTATCTTCCTTGTACCATTGGATAGTTGGCATGGGTGTTCCAACAACTTGGCAAGTTAGCGTGACTTCTTCTCCATCTTTGACGATTTGAGGTTCGACATTTTCCACGAATTCTGGTGGAATGTTTTCAGCTTCCTCGGGCTGTTCTACGAGCTGAATAACTTCAGATGTCGCCATTTCTTCGTCGGTTACTTCAGTGATTTCAGTATCAAATGACATAATGAATTCAGTTTCGACAACATCGGTAGATTCTTCTTTAATCTCAGTCGGAGCCTCTTCAGTAGGTTCTCCCAAGACAATCGTCTCAACTGTTTCAAGAGCTTCTTTTTGCTCATCTTCAGGAGCGACTTCAGCTAGTTCGATATCGGCAGAGATGATAAGCTCGGCCTCGACGGTCTCCGCAGGGACATCCTCCTTGATATCAGCAGATATCTCGTCGACCTCAGCAGTCAACACAATTGTCTGCGTAACGTCCTGAGTCTCCTCAGCTGTGTCAGTAACTTGAGGTAAAAGGACAGTTTTAGATTTTGACTCCGGTAGTACTTCTTCTTCAGCAACCTCAACTTTCTCTTCTTCTTCAGGTGCTTCGCTGACAATGTCAACCTCATACTTAACCTCAAACTCTTTAGCGGGAGATTCGTATTCCCTTTCTTCTTTGACTAAAGGTTCGAGTTTAGGTCTGTCGATGATTTTAGCCTCGATTTGATCTTCTTCGATATCTTCCTCGGTCGGTTCGACCTGGGCTTCGTCAGCAGGTAACATCAAGACTACTTCGGTTTCCACCGCCTCTGTTTCAAAAGGCGCCTCCTCCATTTTTTCGGGAGCTTCTTCTCCGGGCGTCTCCGGCAAGACGAACTCCTCGCTTTGTGGAATAAGCAGAGTAACCTCCTCGCTAATAGCTTCCTCAGTCGGAGCTTCGTCTTCTTTGCCGCTGACCTCCATCGAAACGTCAACTTCTAACTCGGGAAGGACAAATTCTTTTTTCTCTATTACCATGGCAACGACCTCAGTTTCTGGAGTCACTTCGGGCATTTCTTCCTCTTCTTCGACAGGCTCGACAACAATCGCCTCCGGAATCGGAGACTCGGGTCGCACTTCTTTCGTAAGTGGCTCAACTTTGGGTCTATCAATCAACTTTGGACTGATCTCAACCTCTTCAACCTCAACTGGTTTAATTTCTTCTTCAACAGGTTCCTTGATGATCATTTCTGCCTCCAAATCGGCATCAACATCATCAAAGGCCTCTGAAGTATATTCCTCCGTTGATGTGGCATCAACTTCGGGGATGAGAACATTGAGAGTACACGCTGTAGTTGCCTCCCCTGCTGGGTTGTGTGCAAGGCAGACATACTCGCCGTGATCTTCTGGGAAAACTTCTACGATCAACAAACTAGCATCACCAGTTTCAGGATTGTAGGTTGGAACATATTCCTCGTGTTGGTCGATATTTTCTCCGTTATGGAACCATGCGCATTGTGGTGCTGGTTTTCCAGTTATTTTGCAGCTCAATTTCAGTTCCTGGCCATCGGTGGCCTGCTGTGAATTGAGTGGTAGAACGAACTGTGGTGGCTGCATGGCCTCGGCGGGTGACGGTGTGAGCTCAGCCTCGCTCTTCTGAGGCAGCATCTCCTCGACAGCTGGTTCTGTAAATAAACCAAAAGTAAAGTTTAATGTTAGCATTAACCCTTTCGTTAGTGAATAGACTCTCTCATTCAGTAATAAAAGTATACAATGGAATGGCTGAGTATTCATTTGGAAGGGGGAGGTTTAAACAATACAATACAAGTGCACCGCTGGGCGGAGGTAACGCCCCCGACTGTACAATCAGAGAAACTTTCTGGTTAAGCGCTATAAAAATGCCACATTTTGTTCTATATTAGCTTCAAATTTGGTCTGGTGCCACAAAAATAGAAGGAAAACTGAATTTTCTAAAAACAAAACTGAATTTTTAAGTCGAAAAGGGTCATAACTCTCACAAAAATTATCCGATTGAACCGAAATTTTACCTTGACCTGTATTGCGATATTGGTAATACACAAAAAAACGGGTTTTGCAAATAAACAATCCAAAATCTGGAAACCAAAAAAAGTAGCAGAAAACCTGAATTTTCTAAGTCCAAAAAGGGGCGTAACTCTGGAAAAAATGGGCGGACGAAACCACGGCTATGGGGAAATATCTTGTCCCCCCGGCTGGTCTATTGGCATACCAAAGATCAACTGAATTGAATTAGCGAAACCAAAGTTATGAGTTGAAACGCTCGTATGCCACAGAAAACTGAATTTTCTAAGTCCAAAAAGGGAGGTAACTCTGGAAAAAATGGGTGGACGAAACCGCAGTTATGGGGAAATCTTGTCCCCCCGGCTGGTCTATTACCAAAGATCAACTGAATTGAGTTAGCGAAACCAAAGTTATGAGTTGAAACGTTCGTACGGACGGACGGAAGGACGGACGGACGGACGTACGGCTCGACGAAAGGACGGACGGAAGGACGGATGGACGGAGGGCTCCACTATATACCCCCAAATCTCCATCGGAGATCGGGGGCATAACAAGTGTATAAGACATTAGATTGTTATTCAGTTATAAGGAGGAAACATTAAGCCTTAGGCCATTAGTTGAACTTACTATACATATCTACATGCATTAAATAATTGATTTCATCAAATCGTGTGGTGTATTTCAACGGGTCTTCTTGTCTTTAAATTATAAAGCAATTTGTAAAATATGGGTCTTGAGGGCCAATTTAAATATCCAGTGTAGTTTTGGAAAAAATGGGTTGTTGGTTCCAGAGAAATTGTCCAGCTACTCAAAAATGCCCGATCGACCCACGTTTTGATGTCAATGATAAATTATTATAAAAATAAATTATTCTAGTAGGCATACTATCAGAACGTTATTTATTATTATTTTAGAAATAATGGAAACAATGATTTAATCATGATATCATAAGGGCAAGACAGCCTACTTGGAAGTGCAATAATAAGTGAGATTTTCCATTTAACGTACCCTGCACATATAGTGTGGTGCTGGAGACGGCCTCGTCACCCTTTTCAGTGACGGCTTTACATGTGTACTCTCCAGTATCCTGGGGACCCACTTCGATGATGAGTAGGATGCTCTTACGATCCTCCTGTCTGATCTCGTAGTGGGGTGATGGCTTTATCTCCAAGCCGTTTATGTACCAGGACACCACGGGTGGTGGATGGGCATCTATCTGGCACTCCAGTCTGAAAGTATAATATTCAAAGTTATGTACAACCCAACAAGAACAATCCATATTTCTCTATAACAATATCATTATCATGTTGATTTTCTGTGTAATTTAGACAATCACACAACATACTGATCATTAGCACTGTTAGTGACATACACCGGTATGAATATTCACTTACAAATGTATAATCAATTAATATTGGAACCAAAAGTTGCAAGACTTGTTCAGCAATAAATGATTTCACCAAATTCAAAGTAATGATGGACGCTGCTGAATACACAATCGGCTTTGCACATTATATCAGTGACATATCGCCCTGATAACCTTGGGAAAAATCATTATATCTCAGGTTGTCTTGTACCAAATGGCCTAAAATTTTGCGCGTCATATTCTAAGATGTGCCATAGGATATTGTCAAAATTTGGGCGCAATCGGACATGAGCATGATATATTTTTAGATGTGCAAAAATTGTAACAGAGTTACACACAGACAAACATTTTGCTTTTATATAGATAGATTTCTACTTCTGTTCAGTTTCTACATTGGTCCGAGTTATCTATAAAGCCATGATTTTGAAGCTGTACATGCCTCTTATTTCTAAACCTATCTAAACATGTTGGGGTCTTTGTCAATGAGAAAGTCAAGAATCCAGCTATAACTATATCTGCTAACTATACCAATATATGAGCTTAGTTACCTTGCTATGCTGCGTTCTCGGAAATAGACTTCAGGTTCTAGAGGTTGGACCACCACAGGTTTAATTATCTTTGAAATGGTTCTCTCTTCACGCTCAATTGTGGTTTCAGTGGTTGTCACGGTGATAGTTTCTGTCGTGGATGGTGCTGGTATTTCCACGACTTTCTCCTTGCCTGTAAAATTTAAATTACTTTATTATTCTAATTTAGAAAACTCAGTTTCTTTAACCCTTTGAGTGCCAGGGGCCGATCTCATCGGCCCTAATTTATGGTTTGTAAAGTACCCTGAAAAATAAAAAAAAATTAAAAAAAATTTAGATTTTTTATTTTTTGGGTTGAATGTTTTTTTGGGTATGCTTATATAAGCATGATATAGCGAATTTTAAAACAAACTGGTTAAAACCTTAGGGGCATGTTATAACTCAAAACTACCATAGTAATAATTTTGATGCCCATGAAAAACGTAAGATTCCCTGGCAATAAACCTACAAAATAAGCCTGTTAAAGAATATAAGAAAAAAATATTAAAATTGTAAAAAATTGTAAAAAATAAGAACAAATGATGAAAAATTGTTAGGCCAATGCATTCTCTTATATATGCGAGGCGACCTATGGTCGACTCGCATATATAAGAGAATGCATTGGCACAGGGTATATGGGTTCATACAAAAAGCGGACTTGGCACTCAAAGGGTTAACATAGTCCCAGATAAATAAGACTCTTTGGCATAAATTTAATGAAATGTTTGTTCAAAATAAATCAACAGTTGTCACAAACATCAATATAGCGTACGGAATGTAAACAGATGACAAGCCGGAAATCAAAGGTCACATTTGTGCAACAATAATACATTTAAGTACACCTGGCACTAATACCTGTTATACAATGACCGTTGTATATTATTATACTAGAATGGGTTTAATGAATGAAATAAGGGTCGGATCATGTAATAAAATGAACTATGAACTAACCGGCCATGGTGAGCGTTGTTTTACATGTGACTTCGCCTACTGGATTGTGAACAAGGAGCGTGTAATAAAATAAATTATAAACATACCGGCCATGGTGAGCGTTGTTTTACATGTGACTTCGCCTACTGGATTGTGAACACGGAGCGTGTAATAAAATAAATTATAAACATACCGGCCATGGTGAGCGTTGTTTTACATGTGACTTCGCCTACTGGATTGTGAACACGGAGCGTGTAATAAAATAAATTATAAACATACCGGCCATGGTGAGCGTTGTTTTACATGTGACTTCGCCTACTGGATTGTGAACACGGAGCGTGTAATAAAGTAAATTATAAACATACCGGCCATGGTGAGCGTTGTTTTACATGTGACTTCGCCTACTGGATTGTGAACACGGAGCGTGTAATAAAATAAATTATAAACATACCGGCCATGGTGAGCGTTGTTTTACATGTGACTTCGCCTACTGGATTGTGAACACGGAGCGTGTAATCTCCTGCATCCTGCGGCTGTACATTGATGATTATCAGTATGATCGTATTTCCTTCACGTGTTATTTGACGTCTGTCTGATGGCTTAATTTCTTTTCCTCCAACATAGAAGGTGCACTTCGGTGGTGGATGAGCGATAACCTCAGCATGTAGTCTGAAATGTTTTCGTTTGAATTAATTTGTGACATTCTTAACAAGAAAAAATCTTCAACCACAAACATTACTGCTATGAACATAATAACTTATTAGAAACAGAGACCATATAGACTTCAGTACTTTGTTTACTCATCCTCACCTGAGAGGATGCAATCAGAGAAGCTAATGAGTACGTCAGGATTAGCATACTGACAATATCCATCGACTCCCGAATGGGTACTCGAGCGTGTCCCCCACAATAATTTTGAAAACCAACACAACTTTAGACATTCAATGGCAAAGAGCAGGATTAGAACGCATGATGTTTTTACATGATGTTATGAGTCGAGCAAGCTAAGCACTAGGCCACACCGCCACACCACAAGTTTTCTTGACCGACGTTGTCCGGGCTATTCAAAAACCAAATTTCAAGTCGATAGCTCCACCCGTTTCCGAGATCTGGTCTGCGCATGCGCGAAGCTGGCGTCGCACGGGCTCGGCAACCTGATAAAATTCGTATCCGGGGCAAGATACATTCACATAGCAAATTTCAAGTCGATAGCTCCACCCGTTTCCGAGATCTTGTCTGCGCAAGCGCGAAGCTGGCGTCGCACGGGCTCGGCGACCCGATAAAATTCGTATCCGGGGCAAGATACATTCACATAGCAAATTTCAAGTCGATAGCTCCACCCGTTTCCGAGATCTCGTCTGCGCATGCGCGAAGCGGGCGCCGCACGGGCTCGCCAATACGACAACCGCCTGGTCAAACTACACACACGTACCAAGTTTCGTCCCGATCGGTCGAGAATCGTAGATTTGTATAAATGACATACATACATACAGACATACAGACAGACAGAGGTCTTCAAAATATATATGAGATGATTTAACCCTTTACCCAACAGAAGGGCCCTGTGCCAATGCATTCTCTTATATATGCGAGACGACCATAGGTCGCCTCGCATATATAAGAGAATGCATTGGCTTAACACATTAAAAATTATAAAATTGTTAAAGATTGTAAGAAAAAATGGTAAAAAAAGATTTTTTTTTAGACCTATGGTCGACTCGCATATATAAGAGAATGCATTGGCACAGGGCATAACTGTAACTATCACAATGTGGTCAAGGAGCCGGTTCCAATGATATCCATATTTGTATGGTTCTATTGAGACAGACCGAAGATATTTTAGGCTGTTGAAGCTTTATTTGGCCGGTTTTGGCCGGTTTGTTGGGTAAAGGGTTAAAGAGAAATGTACCTTGCTGTTTCACCAGGTTTGACTAGTATTTGAGGCTGCAGTGGTTTCGTGAATTCTGGTGGTAATGTTTGGATTGTGGAGACGTGAATTTCACGTTCGGTTTCCTCCATTGTCATGGTATTTGTAATTCTCTCTTCAATAACGAATCTATCCTGGGTTTCATATCCAAGATTTATCTGCTCAACAGTTCGGTGAGCTTCCTCTTTGTCTATACAAGGAAACGTGAAAAGTGTTAGATAACAGAAAAGAACTGATTAATTCAAAGACATTTGTACATGAGCAGTTGCTGCTAAATTCCTTGTAAATCAAAACAATATCAGCACCTGAATAATAACAATTACATTTCAAACATTGCATTCAAGATATCATAATTAATTAAAACACAGAATCCAAATGACAAAACATCTCATATTCAGCTTTTTTGAATATAGCAAGTTATATGACATGATACTCCATCTATATAACGCTCTGAATACAGCAAGCTGTATGTAAGAATACTCCGTACATTTATAACTTTAAACTGATACGGAAAAACATAGATTTTACTCAACAGAATTCGTTAATAGGGTTCTGATTGAGAAGCAAGCATAATATATGAAGTAGCAAAGCATGTTTTATTAGTAACGGAATATTATTGCTAATAACAGATGAGAGTTAATGATTCTTATTCATTTAAACCGATATGGCTCATTCCATATACATAATTTGGTAAGGTAAGAGGTATCCCAAGACACACATATGCAGAAGATTTCAGAAGAAATTCATCTATATGGCGCTGAAAATACATGCTTTGTTTCTTATATATTTCGATAAATTTGAGATCATTTCGTTTGTGATGGTTCAAAATTTTTAATCAACGGGTCGTGTAAAAATTACATGTATAGACCATGGTAAGAAAATCTAGAGCTGTCGTCACTCTGAAATGTTTATGGTACTACATTTTGATGATTAAACAGAAGAGAAAGCAGTGTGTGAAGTTTTAAAATTGTTTCATGTTAACATAAAACAAGATACCTTTTTCCAGACATTGCGCGTTATTCCGTTTCCGATTCCAGAATTGAAATTAATACAAATATCGCAATATTTGATCGGGACCCGATCCACGTTGTATTTGTTATAACTTCAATGGTGTCTCTCTGGGCCATATAATGCTCTAAGAAAGTTAGATCAAGTATTTATCAAACTATTTCGATACTGGAACATATTCAAAAGCGAATATTATAAGGTGTATTTTGGAGCACAGACCGCCATGTGGCTTTTTATGCAACAGAAACGTTTGTTCAAAAAAAGGCTCCAAATTACCTAGCTTTTTTTCTTTATTTTAAGATTTTATCTCTTCACTAAACTATTTTATTCTGATTCATGGACATAAAATAATAACTCTGTCAGCAGATAGAAGGTTCTGCAACCAGAAATTAATTTTCTTCAAATTGTCACACAATATGTCTGTGGAACAACAATTATTGTAACTATTTTTAGAGGATTACAACTGATAAATATATGCATATTTTATAAATGAAAATCTTAACTTGTAATCACTCTCAAAGCGGTACTGTACACTAAATCCAGTCATTTATGGGACCATCTCCTGTTATGCTCAACATAATATATTCAACAAATGAGTGAATTTGAGACATGGATTAGTGCAAAATACACTCGTGTGCTCTATGAAGGATGCAAAAAGCATGGTAATTATAATGAAAATGAATTTATGACTCATTTGATAATTAGTCTGCATCAGAATGATTCAAAATTCTCTTCTTCTTATGCTCAAACAATGGCATCGAAATGGTCTCATGAAGATATTATTATCAGACTATGCTCAAGTGAGCAAAAATCTTGATATTTGGCTTCTCATTAATGTTATATTGGCACCAGTTGATTGTTGAAGCCAGGACAGGGAAGGGTCAAAGGTCAAAGGTTGAAAGCAATGGGTACTTACTGTGTTAGTTGGAACAGCATGAGTTGAAGCTTCAGGGCATCATGCAAGTCAGTCGCTTTAGTATCCAACCATGCACCGCTCGGATCATGCATCTTCGTAACTAGGACAACACATTTTCCAAACACCATGCAATTTTGCTAAGGGAATCTTTCTGTATTGTTAATTGATTTCACAGGAAAAAATATCAAGAAAGTGACGAAAACACAAAAACAGAGAAAAATCATGCAATGTTATTAACACGCTGTAAACTGAAATAAGAACCAACTGATTGTTTAATTAGATTTCTGAAGAAATGAATAATTAGTTAATGATTAAGAATTAGCCTTTGGAAGAAAAGTGACAGCAGAAATTAGCCGATTTCAGACAATTTATTTTAAGATGACAGTTATGAATTTCGAGAAAAGTGGCAACTATTATTTCTAGAGCATTTCCAGGTAAATTCAGAAACCATGTGTAACTAACCAAAAATATAACTGGAATCGGTGCCTGATAGTGTTCAAGATAAAAAATGGGCAACATCTGCAGAACTAAGCAAAAATTATATTGGAACCCTGTAGTGTTTCGGATCAGAATTGGGCAACTTTAGTGCAATTTATCAATCAGACTTCTGCCCAAATTCTGCTAATTTCAACAGACATGTAAAATGCCTTCCCTATCATAATTCTTCCCGAAGACGAATTCTTTGTATATGAGATAAAACGAATCAACATAACTACAAGCCATTCAATAATATCAACGAACAAACGACCAACATGCCTCAAATATCTAATCTACACTAACAATTCATTCTGATGCGGGAGAACAAACATGGATGAATCAAGGATTTCCCTCGTCAGTAGAGTATATATGCACTAAGGTTATGAGATATTAGAAACTACATAGTTAGCTCAGATATAAATCAGATTATATATTGGCTGCTCGTTTCGTATGTTAACATTGGAGAATATGCGGTAGGATGGGATCATCGATTTCATGACTTGAAAGGTCAAGAATGGCGGGTGGGAATACATGGCCAGTAGGTCACATCACCACTTGGATTTTTTATGTTCATTGTTTATTTTGATTTGTTTTACGCCTATGTGATCTGTATCTGTAGATAATTCAGTGCAGGAACCAATTCTGGTTATAGACGCACTCTATGTAAAGGCAATAATGTACAAGCATCATATAAAAAACTTTACTCATTCAAGGGCTTACAGGATATCATGTGACGGAAAATAATTATAAAAGTTTTCAGATTATAGGAGAAACAGCGATGAAATGATCATCAGTAACGAAAATGAGAGTTAATTGTCCATTTTGTGAATAGAATTTTTGAATGCTTGATATCCGGGAGATTCTATATATTAGTATTCAGAATATTTGGTATGATTCTCTTTCAGGAATTTCCGCAACTGCATGCAATTAAACAGAGATTAGACGAGGGATGTGTTAGTTGAGGATTAGTTTGACTATGCGCCATACCTTGTACATAGAGCTCGGCGGAGCACTCAGCTGTTCCGGCAATGTTCTTAGCTCGGCATGTGATGATTCCGGAATCTTCTAAGTAACTTTCCTTGATACTCAGAGTTGATGTTGTGTTCGTTCTCTCGATCTACAAATTAACATAAAGATGCTAGTCATATTTCAAAATAGTTTTAAAATCAATGGTGGCTAACAGTCATGATTTAACATTGTGCAATAGACATGGGTGAAAAAATATTTGAGGTAACTGTTGTTTGTAATAATTCTTCATGTGTGACCCTACAGATATAAGAACATTCTTGTATTTATCTATTTCTGTTAGCAAAATGATAGATTTACCTTGAAGTCTCGGCTATCAGCGATTGGTTCGTATATTTACCTTGAAATCTCGGCTATCAGCAATTGGTTCGTATGTTTACCTTGAAGTCTCGGCTAACATCGATTGGTTCGTATATTTACCTTGAAGTCTCGGTTATCAGCGTTTGGATCGTATATTTACCTTGAAGTCTCGGCTATCAGCGATTGGTTCGTAGTTGCGAAGCCATGTGATCTCAGGTATTGGTTGACCAGTGAACACACACTCGAATTTAGCTGGACTCTTCTCGATAACCAGAGTGTTTCCTATTGGTTTACTGAAGCTTGGTGGCTGGACTGGCTGAGATGGTTCAACCTCACTTTCAGTACCTGCAACATGTCAGGGAGATTTCAGAAAATTTTGTTAACCCTTTACCCAACAAACCGGCCAAAACCGGCCAAATAAAGCTTCAACAGCCTAAAATATCTTCGGTCTGTCTCAATAGAACCATACAAATATGGATATCATTGGAACCGGCTCATTGACCACATTGTGATGGTTACAGTTATGCCCTGTGCCAAAGCATTCTCTTATATATGCGAGTCGACCATAGGTCGCCTCGCATATATAAGAGAATGCATTGGCCTAAACAAAACCTTTTTTTAACACTTTTTACCATTTTTTCTTACATTCTTTAACAATTTTATAATTTTTAATGTGTTAAGCCAATGCATTCTCTTATATATGCGAGGCGACCTATGGTCGACTCGCATATATAAGAGAATGCATTGGCACAGGGTCGTTCTGTTGGGTAAAGTGTTTACAAAGAAGGATTCAATATCACTCATTCAAGCCTGGAAATAGGGTGTCTGACATTTGCAGAATGAGGTCCCCAGAGGGTGAATTTAGTGATGCTAGCCCACACAGCAGGCTAGCATCACCAAACTAATATTTTTTCAATATGTTCTATTAGGAATATTGGATTCGAACAAAAAAAATAAAAAAAAATTTGGGGAATATGTTTTCCAGATTTTGAGAAAAAAATAAATAGACTCTCTCAATCATCTCAAAATTGAGATCTAAGTACGGTAATGCCCTAATTAATCGACTACTTAACCATAGCAGAATAATGGGTAATTTTTCAGGATTTAGTCAAAAATATGGCTTGTTGCCATTCATCTGAAAGCACTCATTGAGAGCTTTCCGATGAATGCCAACAAGCCATATTTCAGACTAAATCCTGAAAAATTACCCATAATTCTGCTGTGGTTAAGGAATCGATTATTTAGGGCATTACTGTATGGTAATCCTTATGCACTCTTATCTGGTCTAGAGTTAACATTACCCGAGAAGCACAGATAACTCACCATGTACTTTGAGGCGTGTCGTGCAGGTTACCTCCCCTTTCTGGTTCCTAGCGATACACTTATAGACACCAGTGTCTTCTGGGAAGGCTTCTTGAATCAAGAGAGTATGTACGCCCTCCGGAGTAGATTCCATTTTGAAGTATTTAGATGGTTTGACGACTACGTTGTTTCTGTACCATGTTACAACTGGAGCTGTTGAGAAAATAAACTAAGATTAGGAGGAGAATATCAAGACTGTTATCAGTTCTCATCTAAAAACTGACAAATATCGGTAGTGCCTTATTTGTGCAATATTAAGTCATCACAGCAACAGAATTTATATCACAGGGTTGAATTGAATAATGGTGTCTTTTAGACTCAACACACCTGAATTGATTATGAATGTTATTAAATATCATCTAATATCATTGATCATTAACCCTTTACCCAACAAACCGGCCAAAACCGGCCAAATAAAGCTTCAACAGCCTAAAATATCTTGGGTCTGTCTCAATAAAACCATACAAATATGGATATCATTGGAACCGGCTCATTGCCCACATTGTGATAGTTACAGTTATACCCTGTGCCAATGCATTCTCTTATATATGCGAGTCGACCATAGGTCGCCTCGCATATATAAGAGAATGCATTGGCCTAAAAAAAATCTTTTTTTAACACTTTTTACCATTTTTTCTTACATTGTTTAACAATTTTATAATTTGTAATGTGTTAAGCCAATGCATTCTCTTATATATGCGAGGCGACCTATGGTCGACTCGCATATATAAGAGAATGCATTGGCACAGGGCCGTTCTGTTGGGTAAAGGGTTAAGCACGTGAAGTGATATGTGAATTATATTGTCGGTAGTTAAAAATATTCATTGATTCATGCATGTCATGTTGTTTATGAAAATGGATATAAATTTGTTTACTGAACTTAATATCAGATTTCAAATATCCAACATTACAGAAAATAACTCCCAAATTTGAGATAACACCATCCCCAGATATATTCTGAATTTGTGAGTCAATGGGCAAGCTGACAATTTTTTTTTAACCCTTTCAGTGCCAGGGGCCGATCTCATCGGCCCTAATTTACGGTCTGTAAAATCGGCCCTAAAAAAAATAAAAAACATTTTTTTTTTTTTTAGATTTTAAAAATATTATTAAAATTGTAAAAAATTGTAAAAAATAATAACAAATGATGAAAAATTGTTAAGCCAATGCATTCTCTTATATATGCGAGGCGACCTATGGACGACTCGCATATATAAGAGAATGCATTGGCACAGGGTATATGGGTTGATACAAAAATCGGACCTGGCACTCAAAGGGTTAAAAGCTCACCAGCATCAGGTCACCTTGTTCAGATAAGATCTGACTATTCAGACGGTCTTTATTTAACGGTTTACCTGGTTTACCAGCGATGTGGCATTGTAACTGATCGTACAGTGTTTATTTAACGGCTTACCTGGTTGACCAGCGATGTGACATTGGAACTGGACTTGTGCACCCTCGTCCACGTCCTTACTAACCATCTGTTTGGTGACCTTGGGAGCTACGGTTGGCACGACCTTTTTTGGTTTAGGTGGTACTGTTGGTGGGTGAGCAGGTACTGCAATCAGAAGTGAAAGGTATGTTTTCACACTTCACTGGTTACTTTGGTTTTATGTTGCTCCTTTGACAGGGATTTTTATAGGCAATGGCAGGGGCCAAAAGTGGGCACCGTTCCCAATGGAAAATAGTCACGTTTTTCCCAAATTCTGACCCCAAAATTCCTAATTTATATTTTTATGAATATTTTCATGTAATTTTGCTCCATTTACATAAAATAGGAATGAAAAATCTAAGAAACACATTAAACTGTTGTTTACGCTGACTTTCACAATGAAAAACTTGCACCTAAATTTTCTATATTATTATTATTTCCCAGTTATAAGCCTCCATGGTGCAAATTTATCCAATGGAAAGGGTCCAGGAATGGGTAGAAAAAAACCTATTCCACAAAATTACTTGACATTTAAAATCCATCAACCACCGTTAAGAGTTCATACTGCATCATTTTATTACACGCTTGTTCCTAGAAGTGCAGTGTTATTGCCGTTCCATATTTAAAAATCCGTATGGAACATACGTTCCATACACATCTCGTTGACGTAAAATGATGTTCGCCTCAACCATGAAACTGGAACTATTTAAATAAAAGAATCATCACACATGACAAACACGCCCTGTATGAGCCTAAATAAACCTTCTAATCCGGTATTTTTAATGCACGGATTCTAGGACGCGAAGCGTGTAATAAACACAGAACGACACGATGTGTAAATGGGTTTGTCGATACGGCACTCCTGCTGTCGCAAGCGCCTCTAGTTCTATCCTTCCGCGACAGCACTCATGCCTTATCGACAAACCCATTTACACATCGTGTCTTTCTGTGTATTTATGTCACGTTCGCATATATCACTCACACTAAGGTTTTAAATGTCAATATTTTGATATTTTATAACTTCTAATTCTGCATGTGTTAACATATATTATCCCTTTCATGACGGGAGCTGCGTTGGTGCAACATTAAAGATCCTGTGCCAGTGCATTCTCTTATATATGCGAGTCCCCCATAGGGAGCCTCGTATATATAAGAGAATGCACTGGCTTACAAGGTCAAGGTAAATATTGTTAGGCCAATGCATTCTCTTATATATATGATGCTACCTATGGGAGACTCTCATATAATTAGAAGAGAATGCATTGGCACAAGGTTTTTGCAAAAATTTCAGGAAGCTCCAGTCATGAAAGGATTAATAGAATATAAAGGTGACTGTCTAATTTTTTGTCATGACTTTTTTTTTTATCCCGATATCATTTCTTTATGAATTATCTTGACCTTATATGGTCAGACAAAAAACTAACTTTTTTGTTTGAAGACAAATTTGTTAAAACTAAAATAAATGCTGACCTTCAATGAAAAGTTTGGCAGTACATGTGGTTTTGCCGACATCATTGACAGCAATACAAGCATAGATACCAGAGTCTTCTGGTCTGACTTCATAAATCAGTAACGTATGGTTGTCGTCTTCTGTGATAAACTTCAAGCGTGGGCTCTCCCAGAGACGTTTACCATCCTATAAATGAGAAGTAAATGAGATTTAATAACATTAACCTTTACTATACTGAATTCTGGATTGTCCCATTCAGCCCTAAAAAGATACATGGAAAGGTCTATTATTAATCTGGAGGGATGTTTAAGTAATAAAAGCAGACGACAGACAGAAAACAGTTAATAAATGAAGAGAATGATTGATATTCATTTGTGTGAAATGTTTAGATAATAAATTTAACAAACTTATTATATGAACATTTCACAAGAGATAACTACTCGACAATGAGTATTTTTTATATTTAGGGTTAAATTAAATATCAAAATGTTACCAAATATATATGGCAAGGTTAATATCTCCACTAAATTTGATCATGGCCATATGATGACCAGGCTGTGATACGGTAATATACCAATTTGAAAAATGACCTCATGAAGAAATAATTCAACTGTAGAATTAGTATTATTTCTTCAAAATGACTCGAGTCATAAACTTATTTCCATTATAATGTTGTTTACATAGTTCATAAAGCACATGAACATATTTTGCACTAATCCATGGCTCAAATTCATTCATTTGTTGCATATAATCTGTTGAGTATAAAAGGAGATGGTCCCATAAATGGCAAAATTTAGTGTACAGTAGTACCCCTTTAAACGAAAATGAAAATGAAAAAACATTTTTGAGAAGGGGCCAACAATAGGATGATGAGGATGAGTGGGGGGGGGGGGGGGGGGGGGGGGGGGGGGGGTTAAAATCTTATACTGCTTATTGGTTTAATAGCTAAAATTAAGTTATAATTATAGTTATTTAACCTTTTCATGACGGGAGCTGCGCTGGTGCAGCATTAAAGACCCTGTGCCAGTGCATTCTCTTATGTATGCGAGTCTCCCATAGGGAGCCTTGCATATATAAGAGAATGCACTGGCTTACAAGGTCAAGGTAAATATTGTTAGGCCAATGCATTCTCTTATGCATATATAAGAGAATGCATTGGCACAGGGTTGTCACAAAATTTCAGGAAGTTCCAGTCATGACAGGGTTAAAGAAAAGATACACTACCTTCTCCCAGAAAATCTTGGGTTTAGGTTTGCCAGACACCTGACAATCCAGAGTGACTGGTTCTCCCTGTAACACCTTGGTATCATGGAACAGGCTGCGGAACTCTGGTGTAGATTCACGTCTTGGTTCATCTTCTTCAACGACAGTCATCTTGGCTTTACACTGTGTCATACCATAGACATTCCTAGCTTTGACAGTGAACAGACCGGTATCTTCTGGGAAGACTTCCGGTATGAACAAACTGCTGCTAGTTTGTGTAACCTCTATCTGGAAGTCATGTGACGGTTTAATCTCGAAGTTGTCACGGTACCATATGATCTCTGGATGTGGGGTGCTCTTGAAAACAACTTCAAGTCTGAAAAGAAAGTGGAAACCTTAAATTAGTTTAAAGTCAAGCTATTTGATAAATTAACCCTTTCAGTGCCAAGTCCGATTTTTGTATCAACCCATACACAAAAATCAGACTTGGCACTGAAAGGGTTAAAGTCAAGCTATTTGATAAATTTTGATAAATTAAATAACATTCTAACTCCAAACCTTGAAATAGTGTGTCTGTAATTGCAGAATGAGGTCCCCAGAGGGTGAATTTAGTGATGTTATCCCGCATGGCATTCACCCTCTGGGGACCTCATTCTGCTGAGGCCCCAACTGCTGTATAATAAAAAATTGTATGTGTGCCTTGAAAAGGTCTGACTGGTCTTTGGTTGGATATTTAACCCTTTCAGTGCCAGGGGCCGATCTCATCGGCCCTAATTTACGGTCTGTAAAATCGGCCCTAAAAAAAATAAAAAAAATTTTTTTTTTTTTTTTTTTTTTTATAGATTTTTTTGGGTTGAATTTTTTTTGGGTATGCTTAAGCATGCTATAGCAAATTTAAAAACAAACTGGATAAAACCTTAGTGGCATGTTATAACTCAAAACTATCACCAAGTATTCATATTAATAATTTTGATGCCCATGAAAAACGTAATATTCCCTGGCACGAAACCTACAAAATAAGTCTGTTAAAGAATATAAGAAAAAATTATTAAAATTGTAAAAAATAATAACAAATGATGAAAAATTGTTAAGCCAATGCATTCTCTTATATATGCGAGGCGACCTATGGTCGACTCGCATATATGAGAGAATGCATTGGCACAGGGTATATGGGTTGATACAAAAATTGAACCTGGCACTGAAAGGGTTAAGCTTCATTATATGTAAATTAGGATGTTTGTTGGAGATTTAAGCTTCATTATATGTAAATTAGAATGTTTGTTGAACTCATTAGCTAAACACTCATACAAAAGAGTTCTTGTCGGTTGTCTGCTTCTAGAATCTAACTATCCCTACAAATGAAAAATGGATCATTCCAACATTTAATTTGATCATTGAATGGGAGAATCCATTGAGAAGGGAAAAATTAATGTGTGCTAATGAAACTTGCCACTAGTTTGAACGGAAGGCTCATTCAAACCCCACAATTATGTATATATATATTGGTAACAGGTATCTCAAAATATACCTAAGTGGAAGATTTCCTAACTATTTTGTCGATATAGTGCTGAAAGTATGTGTTATGTTACCTATATTTTTTTTTTAATTTGAGATTGTTTCATTTGAGGCGGTTTAATTTTTCAGTCAGCGGTTGGGTAAAAAATTGCAACGGTAGACCACGGGAAAAAAATCTAGGGCTGTCATCGCTCTCAAACGATCAGGTATTTATTGACCTATATTGATACTGGAAAAAATTAAAAAGCAAAAAATATTATTAGGTGTATTTTGGATTGCATCCGCCAAGTGGATTTAATAATGTAATGTTACTCACTTAACGGGACCTCCCTCTGTGATTCGCACTGGTCTGAGCGGTCGAGTAAACACAGGTGCTTCTTTTCGTTCCAGAGTTACTTTCTTATCTGATGTCTTTGTATCGGGAGTTTTGAATTCGATTGGCGCTGGCATATCGAACACCTTGGCCATCTGTGGCTGGTCTCGTGGTGGCTCCACCTGGTGTAGCTGTCTATGTACTGTCTCATAAACATCTTCTACTGTTATCACATCAGGATCTTTTGTTAGTCTGACTTTCAAAGCAGATTCTACAAAAAAAGAGTTAATATATAATATTCACTTCTCGATCCCTATATATCATTTGCAGATTGTCCGCTTTCATTCCCCGTCCCGAGTTGACCATACATAAGAAATAACACATATATCTAATATGATGTGTTACATCATTTTTAAAGATGCATAATTTGAATTAATGCTCGCAAATTACAATTTCCTTGGCTTCAGGGGTCAAAAATATTTTATTTGAGTCGAGGAACCCACCCATCAAAGTTCAGAGTGATCAGATATCGATTTTTGAAATCTGTTATTTTTAGTGGCCCAGCCGATGAGAAGAGTCTCGGACCAAATTGTGGATGAAGATGGAAAACTCTAAAATAAATTGCCTTTTTTGTGTCAGATATTTGATAAACCGCCAAAATTTCATTGAACAAAATGTTGATAAATAACAGGTTTTGGGCAATTTTATACTATAGTTGACTGTGGTTACCATTATTTTTGGGCAATTAATCGATTCTGATAACTGGAGCAACATTTTTTTTTAAACGTTGCTGTTGTTGGAATCTGATGATATGGGGCCCATCGAATCGGATTGAGTACCTTTAATATTTTTTTTATTAAAGATTTTTGAGATATGTCTCTCAAATTGTTATTTTGTGGCCTTTGTCAAATTCGTAACAGCATCACTTTGTCCCAATAACACCATATCTAAATGAGCGGGGCAGGCAAATATTGGAGCACATTAGCTGGCCAGTTGACCAGGTGTGAAACTAGGTAACAAATTTGTCTGCTCAGAAAAAGAAAAACATGAGGAAATATTGACTATTAAACCCACCTCTTTCAATCTGTCTTAGTTCGAAGTCTGAAGCATTTGGTTTGTCAAACTTTCTTTGAAGTTCTACGGTTCTCAGCTCAACCTTCTGTCTCTTTTGGAGTTCAATTTCCAATTCAGCTGAAAATGAAAAGATATACATCAAGGTTAATATCCTCATGTGTCAAAAATGTACAATGATTTACGTAACCGAGGGAAGCTAAGTATCCCCAAAAATTCATGGTAGCAAGAGATGTCATCAAGCCTGCAAATAGTGTGTCTGTCATTTGCAGAATGAGGTCCCCAGAGGGTGAATTTAGTGACGCTATCCCGCATAGCGGGCTAGCATCACTAAATTCACCCTCTGGGGACCTCATTCTGCTTAGGCCATCAACTCCTATGATAGACCTAGGATCAGAATGAAGTTCCCCAGTTGAAGTTGGTGATGTTCACCCATTGGGCACCTTGATTACGCATTTTATCTGCTGCAAATTAGGGGATATAGAAACTTCCCAAAAGGGAAAATGTAACTAAAAACATTGTTAATTTGAGACTATAGATACTTCCCAGAAGATGAGGCCTAAGCAGAATGAGGTCCCCAGACGGTGAGTTTAGTGACGCTATCCCGCATAGCGGTCTAGCATCACTAAATTCACCCACTGGGGACCTCATTCTGCTTAGGCCATCAACTGCTATGGTAGACCTAGAATGAAGTTCCCCAGTTGAAGTTGGTGATGATCACCCATTGGGCACCTTGATTATGCATTTTATCTGCTGCAAATTAGGGGATATAGAAACTTCCCAGAAGGGAAAATGTAACTAAAAACATTGTTAATTTGAGACTATATATACTTCCCAGAAGATGAGGCCTAAGCAGAATGAGGTCTCCAGAGGGTGAATTTGGTGATACTAGCCCGCTATGCGGGATAGCGTCACTAAATTCATCCTCTGGGGACCTCATTCTGCAAATGACAGACACGCTATTTGCAGGCTTGGATGTCATCAAAATTATAAATATATAAATTTTTTCTCTTTTATTACATTAAACATATTTATTATGCACCAAAGTATATATGTATACAAGTCATTTGTAAACACGGACGCATAGACGGACGGACAGATGGATGCATGTAATCCAGTATACCCTCCATCTTTTGGGATGGGGGTATAAATATTAGTGTAGGGCCATGATGAATTGATAAACTACTTGTTATGTGCATTTCTACAATTGCCGGCGACGAAAACAAATTGTTAATGTGGGTGAACTTTCGAATAACGGTGATTAAATTTGATGGACTACCTTTGGATGCATGCTTGAGATGTGCTCTACAATTTAATGGGTTACCTTTGGGTGCTTGCTTGAGATGTGCCCTCCAGTCCTCAGCTGGGTATACTTTTAGCGTTGTGCTGCACTCTGTCTCTCCGAACGGATTTTTGGCAACGAGTCGGATCTGACCGTCATCTGTCTCTCTCACCCTGGGAATCTCGCAGTAATGCATCATGCCGTCATAGGATAGTTTGTATCTTGTGCCCTGTAATTAACAATTGTACAGGAATTAACGCAAAATTACTCAAAATCCATTTTAACCCTTCAATGACTGGAGCTTCCTGAAATATTGCGAAAACCCTGTGCCAATGCATTCTCTTATATATAGGGAGCCTCGCATATATAAGAGAATAAACTGGCCTAAAAAAATTTACCTTTACCATGTAAGCCATGGGAGACTCGCATATATAAGAGAAAGCACTGGCACACAATCTGTAATGCTGCACCAGCATAGCTCCCATCATGAAAGGGTTAACTGTTAAATTATGATTCGGCCATGCAAAGTAAATTTTCCATTTCTTAAGTCAAAACACTTTTTAAACCATAACTCTGTGCCTCGTCTACCCCATACATGTATATAGTGCTGCATTGACAACTCTTGCGTTTTTTAATTAAATTTCTGGGGCACACACCAACGAAGCATTCCAGCTCTGCGTCGACTAGCCTTTTTTTCAGTTGTCATTGGCGATTATTTCCCAACCATATGTCCATAAAAAATCGCCCAATAAAGAATCATTGACACTTTTTTTATTGAGTTTGCAGATGCAACACATTGCATGCTTAACCCTTTACGGTCTGTAAAATCGGCCCTAAAAAAATTTAAAAAAAAAAAAAATTGTTTTTTTGTTTTAGATTTTTTTGGGTTGAATTTATTTTTGGTATGCTTTTAAAAGCATGCTATAGCAAATTTAAAAACAAACTGGATAAAGCCTTAGGGGCATGTTATAACTCAAAACTATCACCAAGTATCCATAGTAATAATTTTGATGCCCATGAAATACGTAAGATTCCCTGGCACTAAACCTATAAAATAAGTCTGTTAAAGAATATAAGAAAAAATTATTAAAATTGTAAAAAATTTAAAAAATAATAACAAATGATGAAAAATTGTTAGGCCAATGTATTCTCTTATATATGTGAGGCGACCTATGGTCGACTCGCATATATATGAGAATGCATTGGCACAGGGTATATGGGTTGATACAAAAATCGGACTTGGCGCTGAATGGGTTAACACATAGTTACAAATTACAGCAGTGAATCGGACATTTGGATTGGGAAACAGGTCGCAGTTCGTATAAAAACTTACCGCAGTTATTTTGTACTGATTATTATTTTTTGTGACATATTAAACGCGAATAAAAACATTACATGACAAGGATTTTGTGTGCAGGCCTGAGAAAGAGTAAATCCAAGATGCGTGGCCTTATACATGTATGTCAACCGTTATGAGAATTTATTTACTTTCTCCATTTTATGTTAACTGTTAGGAAATCCGATGAAAAAAGTACAGAAGTATATACACCTCGAGCCCGATTTAAATTGTTTCCATGGTTATAACTTTATCTCCAATACCAAAGACAATTTGTAAGAGTCATTACCTGCTAGGCTTATATATTTGACTACATGAACTACATTTTATTCATGCGCAATTAATTATAATAAAGCCAAATAAACCAATAAATTTTGGAAAGCATACTCCAGAAACAAACAAAAATATTAATTTTCGTTGTTCTAGTCCAATATTTATAACAGAAAATATGGAAAAAACTGTTTGACGAGGCTTTTAAAGATGCTCAATTTCGATCAGACGCTCCTTAATTACTATTGATTTTAGAGTTATTCATCTTCATCGGAAATTTGTCCGAGACCATCCGTATGACAACGTGTTTCTGGGCCACATATTATTGAGAAATAACAAACTTCAAAAATTAATATCTGATCATTCTGAGCTTTGATGGGTGGGTTCCTCGACTCGAATCAAATATTTTTTACCCCCGAAGCCAAAGAAATAGTCATTTACGAGAGTTTGATCGGATTGAGTACCTTTAAAAAGAAACTTTCAGTGATAAAGGAGGTGACTGAGAATTTGTATTTATTTGGCCTAATATACTCACCGTGGCAATGATGGTTCCATTAACCCACCAGGTTACTCTTGGACGTGGGTGTCCACTGATCTTAATATACTCACCGTGGCAATGATGGTTCCATTAACCCACCAGGTTACTCTTGGATGTGGGTGTCCACTGATCGTAATATACTCACCGTGGCTATGATGGTTCCATTAACCCACCAGGTTACTCTTGGACATGGGTGTGCACTGATCGTAATATACTCACCGTGGCTATGATGGTTCCATTAACCCACCAGGTTACTCTTGGACGTGGGTGTCCACTGATCTTAATATACTCACCGTGGCAATGATGGTTCCATTAACCCACCAGGTTACTCTTGGACGTGGGTGTCCACTGATCGTAATATACTCACCGTGGCTATGATGGTTCCATTAACCCACCAGGTTACTCTTGGACGTGGGTGTCCACTGATCGTAATATACTCACCGTGGCTATGGTGGTTCCATTAACCCACCAGGTTACTCTTGGACGTGGGTGTCCACTGATCGTAATATACTCACCGTGGCTATGATGGTTCCATTAACCCACCAGGTTACTCTTGGACGTGGGTGTCCACTGATCTTAGCCATGAATTTAGCAGGTTCACCTTCGCCCTGTTCAAAAGGCTGCATATTCATATCTATCGCTGGCGGCTTCTTGATCTTCACCTCTTCATTAACTCTCTCAATCACAATGCCGCTGAAAAATAAACAAACAGGTGATGAAGGAATCAGATTTAACCCTTTACCCAACAAACCGGCCAAAACCGGCCAAATAAAGCTCAATATAACCATACAAATATGGATATCATTGGAACCGGCTCATTGACCACATTGTGATGGTTACAGTTATGCCCTGTGCCAATGCATTCTCTTATATATGCGAGTCGACCATAGGTCGCCTCGCATATATAAGAGAATGCATTGGCGTAAATTTTTTTTTATAATTTTTAATGTGTTAAGCCAATGCATTCTCTTATATATGCGAGGCGACCTATGGTCGACTCGCATATATAAGAGAATGCATTGGCACAGGGCCCTTCTGTTGGGTAAAGGGTTAACATAAACAAATAAAAAGCCAACACTATGATCATTGCAGCTGAACAGGTGATAAATATCTGTGCCACATTTCAAAACTATAGGTTGTTTGTTGAATTTATTATCTAAATATTTCCCTCAATAAATAAGGCTCCTGCACTTTTATTCATCTGTCATGTGCTTTTATCACCTTGAAGTGATGTGAAACACTCCACTAGGGTGATCAAATTGAGAATAATCTTGCTCAAAGTAGTTATTTTTTTTACGAATATTAATCCAAATTGACAACACACCGTCATTCTTATATATTAATTAAATGCAATGATTTTCTTGATGACAAAATCATTTGTGTTAGATTATAGCCTGCGTCCCGAATCCAGATGTAAATATTTACAATTGAGCGTAGTTCAGACAGTGTTTTCTATGGAGTGGTATAGTCGATTTCTTTGAAATTGTCGGCGATTTTGGCAGAATGCTACATTCTCCAGTTTGGGATAGCGCCTGAGTACTAACTTATCAATTTCACACACCCGAACAAATCCATAATATGTCTTTAACATCTCTCCAAATGAATAATGGACCATTCCATTGTATACTTTTATAACTGAATGGGAGAATCCATTAGTAGTGAAAGGTTAAACTCAGACTGGTACAGTAATGCTCTAAATAATCGACTCCTTTACCACAGCAGAATTATGGGTAATGTTTTCAGGATTTAGTCAGAAATATGGCTTGTTGCCATTTATTGGAAAGCTCTCAATGTTGCCATTTATCGGAAAGCTCTCAATGAGAGCTTCCCGATGAATGCAACAAGCCATATTTCCGACTAAATCCTGAAAAGTTACCCACAATTCTGCTCGGGTTAAGGAGTCGATTATTTGGGGCATTACTGTATAATATAAATAATAAATAGATTGAATATATGCTGCTGCAAGTGGAATGTGCCTACTGTTACTGTTGGTCACAATTGTTTTAGACATGCTGATGTAAATAAGGAGTCGATTAATTAGGGCAGTACTGTATTTACCTTCTCCATGACTCCTCCATGTCCTGTAGAGCCTGGGTTCCTTCCTCCGGAATCTGAGCTTCTGTGATGATTGATCTCTTTGCTAGAATTAAAGTAGGAAGAAATTCAATGTGAAGTTATCTCCCTTTCACCAAAACATAACGAAATACATTCAATAAATATTAATTAAACAATAAGTTAGCCAATTATGTCCATATTAACCCTTTGAGTGCCAGGTCCGATTTTTGTATCAACCCATATACCCTGTGCCAATGCATTCTCTTATATATGCGAGTCGACCATAGGTCGCCTCGCATATATAAGAGAATGCATTGGCTTAACAATTTTTTTATTTTTTTTTTACAATTTTTTACAATTTTAATGTTTTATTATATTCTTTAACAGACTTATTGTGTAGGTTTAGGGCCGATAATATCGGCCCCTGGCACTCAAAGGGTTAAGTTTTAGAACTCCACAAAAACGTCCCCTTTTGCTGTCTTTGATGTCTTTTCACAAGCTCAGTCGCCGATTTGTAGAAATTACCTCCTAATAATTATTTGATTGAATTCTGTGGAAAGGTATATTGGTGAAGATTGCACTATTAAACTTTTCATGATTGGAGCTGCGCTGATGCAGCATTAAAGATCCTGTGCCAATGCATTATCTTATATATGCAGGTCTCCCATAGTGAGCCTCACATATATAAGAGAATGCACTGACTTATACGGTCAATGTAAATATCGTTAGGCCAATGTATTTTCTTATATATGCGAGGCTCCCTATGGGAGACTCGAATAAATAAGAGAATGTATTGGAACAGGGTTTTCGCAAAATGTCAGGAAGCTCCAGTCATAGAAGGGTTAACCCTTTACCCAACAGAAGGGCCCTGTGCCAATGCATTCTCTTATATATGCGAGTCGACCATAGGTCGCCTCGCATATATAAGAGAATGCATTGGCTTAACACATTAAAAATTATAAAATTGTTAAAGAATGTAAGAAAAAATGGTAAAAAGTGTTAAAAAAAGATTTTTTTAGGCCAATGCATTCTCTTATATATGCGAGGCGACCTATGGTCAACTCGCATATATAAGAGAATGCATTGGCACAGGGCATAACTGTAACTATCACAATGTGGTCAAGGAGCCGGTTCCAATGATATCCATATTTGTATGGTTCTATTGAGACAGACCGAAGATATTTTAGGCTGTTGAAGCTTTATTTGGTCGGTTTTGGCCGGTTTGTTGGGTAAAGGGTTAATACATACCTTTGCATTTGAGTGTAGCTGTAGTGTAAGCCTCTCCCCATTTATTCGTTGCTTTACATGTGTATTCCGCAGTATCTTCTGGGTATGTGTACAAGAAGTCGAAGCAAACAAAACCAAAATCAAACATTGGTTTGTAGCGATGACCGTGAACCATTGGTGCTCCATCTCTGAACCATTCCACTTGCATTGTGGGATCTCCCAACGGGATGAGTTTACACTCATAGTGGGCTTTATCGTTCTCCTTAAGGTTCACTAGATGTTTGATTTCGGTCCTGAATTTAGGTGGTCGTTGTCGCTCCTTGTCGTAGATATCATCCAGAGCTGGAGCTGACCCTTCTCTTCTGATGTATTCTCTAACAGCGCTCTCAACATCACTGTCAACATAATGATCAAGGTTTATTTAATATTAATTCTCTAACAGCGCTCTCATCATCACTGTCAACATAATGATCAAGGGTTATTTAATATTAATTCTCTAACAGCGCTCTCAACATCACTGTCAATATAATGATCAAGGGTTATTTAATATTAATTATCTGACTGCGCTCTCAACATCACTGTCAACATAATGATCAAGGGTTATTTAATATTAATTACCTGACTGCGCTCTCAACATCACTATCAACATAATGATCAAGGATTATTTAATATTAATTATCTAACTGCGCTCTCAACATCACTGTCAACATAATGATCAAGTGTTATTTAATATTAATTCTCTAACTGCACTCTCAACATCGCTGTCAATATAATGATCAAGAGTTATTTAATATTAATTATCTGACTGTGCTCTCAACATCGCTTTAAACATAATAATCAAGGATTATTTAATATTAATTCTCTAACATAATTCTCAACATAATGATCAATGAGAAAGATGCCTAGAAGGGTCGGAAGCTCATAGAATAAAATTTCACAACAGGTCTATAAAGGTGTTACAATCGTTTTTATATTATCAATTCTGGAGACTTGTAGGGCTCATCATATACTTAGGACTGTAAATGGTACTCACATGTTTGGGGCACATCATATAATTAGGACTGTAAACGGTACTCACATGTTTGTGTCTTGAAGCTTAATTGAGATGGCCGACATGTCGAGTGGCAGCTGTGGCTGAGGCTTCTCAGGAACTCTCGTTCTATAAAAGCCAGAAGAAGAATTAATTGATGAGTTAATTGATAATTATTGATGAGTATTTATCCCAAGGGAAATGTTCAACAAATTGTTCATCGAATCAAATATATTTTTATGGTGACCGGTAGTTGACTATTTATAAACTGAGTTTCTGTGGCGAAGAACGGGTTTTGGGAGTTGCTATTCGTAATTTGTAAATCATGCATTCCGTTTTCTTCATGGTTTTCTGTTTTTGAGGTGTTGAATGCCTGAGTCACTACTATTCAACGTGGAGGTATATATCGGTCAATCTTTTAAAATACTCCCAGGAAGAAGTAATGTTATGATAAAAGGTTGTTTCCATGTGCCTTATGGCAGAATACACTTTTCTCCTGAAAATTCCCACATAAAATAACTTTGAGATGTTCCAGATATTCGTCAAATCGAATACCAATTAAATAGTGTCAAATCAAATAGCATATCGAATACCAAATATTCGCAGGTCCCTAGTGAGATAGTGAGGATAATTATCTCCGTTACACTATGTCAGACTATCATCCACTCCAACGGCTGCATCAATTTATATTATTATATGAACATAAACTTTCTTCTAAAAGTCATATACTAAATCATACGGAAAAGAAGTTGATAAATCACGATATCGACTGGATTGTGCTTATAAATAAACAAGGTTTAATAACAATTTAAGTCACACGGCATCATGAGTTATTAACCCTTTACCCAACAGAATGGCCCTGTGCCAATGCATTCTCTTATATATGCGAGTCGACCATAGGTCGCCTCGCATATATAAGAGAATGCATTGGCTTAACACATTAAAAATTATAAAATTGTTAAAGAATGTAAGAAAAAATGGTAAAAAGTGTTAAAAACAGATTTTTTTTAGGCCAATGCATTCTCTTATATATGCGAGGCGACCTATGGTCGACTCGCATATATAAGAGAATGCATTGGCACAGGGCTAACTGTAACTATCACAATGTGGTCAAGGAGCCGGTTCCAATGATATCCATATTTGTATGGTTCTATTGAGACAGACCGAAGATATTTTAGGCTGTTGAAGCTTTATTTGGCCGGTTTTGGCCGGTTTGTTGGGTAAAGGGTTAATAGGAATTGTAAATCCCTGGGTGTTTCCAATGATAAAGTACCTACATTGTTGTGCATTTGATGGATCCATTTACATCCATCTATATACACGGGTCAGTAAGGCGTTTCAGGCCTAATGGGGTTTGTTAACCCTTTACCCAACAAACCGGCCAAATAAAGCTTCAACAGCCTAAAATATCTTCGGTCTGTCTCAATAGAACCATACACATATGGATATCATTGGAACCGGCTCCTTGACCACATTGTGATAGTTACAGTTATGCCCTGTGCCAATGCATTCTCTTATATATGCGAGTCGACCATAGGTCGCCTCGCATATATAAGAGAATGCATTGGCCTAAAAAAAATCTTTTTTTAACACTTTTTACCATTTTTTCTTACATTCTTTAACAATTTTATAATTTTTAATGTGTTAAGCCAATGCATTCTCTTATATATGCGAGGCGACCTATGGTCGACTCGCATATATAAGAGAATGCATTGGCACAGGGTCCTTCTGTTGGGTAAAGGGTTAACTTGATCATATAATAAAACACTTATTGCATTGTTTTGAGGTTGACATGAGGATTTATCAACCCTTGGAAGTTAATATTCACCTCGGACTTCAGCCTCAATGAATATTAACTTCCTCGGGTTGATAAATCCTCATGTCAACCTCAGAACAATGCAATAAATGTATATTATCAATTTGTCGACACCAAAACACCAAAATGTTTGACACAAATTCATTCAAATCAACTGAATCAATCAACAAAACCAGTTCACATCAGGAAAAAAATAAACACATCAGCATTCAAACTTTACAACACAAGCAAACCTTAAAACTCTGAACACAGAAAAGATCACAGTGGCAATGTTATTATTTTAACGGAACTAGACAAATCAATGAATTACCAAGAATGTACTGAACAAGGGTAACAACAAGGGTAACAACATGGGACAAATCAGAAAATATATGTTATTTCCAAATAAAGTTCTCATGACAATTTAAAATTATAGAACAGGTCAATCAGATTAAAACAGAAATTTGGGAAAACGAAACAAATATTTAGTATAAATTTCTCACTGGGGTTTGAAGGAATAGAAACTGGTGGATGTTATAACGGCGTTAGTTTTTCAAAATTTAAAAAAGATTTTTTTTAAATTTAATTTTTTTTAAAAAGTCAGTTCAATAAAAAATAACTTTAGAAATAAACAATTTCAATGAATTAAATTAAAAAAAAAAAAAAAAAAACAGTTTAAACGATTAAAATGTAAGTGAAGCACACAAAGGGGCCGCTGCTGAATAAAGGCTCTCTCTAAGATCAAAACGTTGAATAAAGGCTCCCAAAGGGAGCCTGTTTCAGCTGGTATTATATATCTCTATCATAGTTGAAAAAGCCGAGATAGGAAAACAGTTTTTAAGCAGAGAAAAAAAAGAAAGATGTTTAGCACAAGAAATCAAGATGAACTGGAGTAAGTCATCATGTCAGAAAGCGATAAATACATTAGTGAACAAAAGCCCAGGAATCTCAAATCTTCTTCACTGCAAAATAAATATTGTTAATAGAAAGAATTAACATATAATCAACACACACGAGAACATGCAAATCATCCAATCAAAATAAACCTTGGGGGCTCCTCCGGTGCCATGGGAATGAACATCTGTGTTGTTACCGGCTCTGGCTTCTTGGGCCTGACCCTCACTTGAGGTGGCGCAGGAGGCATGAAAGGTGGCATCGCCACAAACGGCACTTCCATCTGGACTCTCTGTGGCTGAGTCGGAGCTTGTGGTCTGAACTCGACCGGTTTGACTTTCTGTGGCACGTCCATTTTAGATATCATTAGTGGTTGTTCTGGTAATTGTAGTGGTGCCAGTGGTGGCACGTCCATTTGTACCACTTGCGGTCGAGGTTTCGGGGCCGGTGGTGGTGGCGCAGTCTTTGGAGGCTGATACATCATAGGGACCTCTTCTTGAGGTGGTTTAGGCGGAGGTGCTGGAGGCTTCGGAGCTTTAACCGGAGGCTGCTTTTTCGGTTTAAATGACTCGTCAACAGGTGTTGGACTGCAAGTTTGACACAATACTTGTATACAGTAATGCCCTTAGTAATCGACTCCTTAAAAACAGCAGAATTATGGGTAACTTTTCAGGATTTAGTCGGAAATATGACTAAATCCTGAAAAGTTACCCATAATTCTGCTGTGTTTAAGGAGTCGATTACTTCGGGCATTACTGTATGTGCTATATAATAACATGCAGTGTATGCCACAATAAATACGAATATTCATTGATCAAAACCCTGTCATAACTATGTCAGTCATATACAGGGCCACAGCCCTCGATATTGGCCAAGGCAATAAGCAATGGTGTGGGAAAAGCCTTGGCAACATATGGCATCAAACATGCCACAGCATTAACCCTTTACCCAACAGAAGGGCCCTGTGCCAATGCATTCTCTTATATATGCGAGTCGACCATAGGTCGCCTCGCATATATAAGAGAATGCATTGGCTTAACGCATTAAAAATTATAAAATTGTTAAAGAATGTAAGAAAAAATGGTAAAAAGTGTTAAAAAAAGATTTTTTTTAGGCCAATGCATTCTCTTATATATGCGAGGCGACCTATGGTCGACTCGCATATATAAGAGAATGCATTGGCACAGGGCATAACTGTAAATATCACAATGTGGTCAAGGAGCCGGTTCCAATGATATCCATATTTGTATGGTTCTATTGAGACAGACCGAAGATATTTTAGGCTGTTGAAGCTTTATTTGGTCGGTTTTGGCCGGTTTGTTGGGTAAAGGGTTAAATTTGCCATGAGACATTTTTCCTAATATCGAGGACTGGGGCTACATGGAAGTCACATGGCTTATTATTGATATTACCATCCCACCAGAAAGGTTTGTTCTTAACTCTTCAATGACTGGAGCATCCGAAATTTTGCGAAAACCCTGTGCCAATGCATTCTCTTCTATCAGTCGAAGACGTTTTCAAAGCCTCGCATATATAAGAGAATACATTGGCCTAACAATATTTATCTTGATCTTGTAAGCCAGTGCATTCTATATATACGAGTCTCCCTCTGGTGAACTTGCATATATAAGAGAATGAACTGGCGCAGAATCTTTAATGCTGCACAAGCACAGCTCCAGAAATTGCTAAAAATGTTTCAATAACAGTCTATCCACGTGGAATTCTCAGATGGAAAGTTTTTAAAAATGAATCAGCCATGGACTCAAGATTTGACCAACATACATGTATGAGGGTTATTTGATCATCATCCATACTGACTGTGGATACTATTTAATATAGTAATGAAATGAGATATAATTCATTCTTTTATATACATGTACAACACTGAGAAGCAACTAAATATAATTCAATATATCTGGAACTAAATTTAAATCAAAGATAATGATCTATTTATTTGTGAATCGATTGAAAACTCTTTGTTCAGAAAATTTCCACCCCATGGACATCTTCAGCCACACGATAGCATAAACAGGTTACATTTATTACCTAATATTGTAATATCTGCAAAATATAACCTGTTGATTTTATCGTTGGGCTGAAGAACACCTTTGTGGTGAAAAATACCCCAAAAAAAGAGTGCTTTAAATCGATCCAGTAACATGATGTCAAATAAGTTATACAATCAGTTTCTAGGTTAAATATCAAAAGCATCCAGTTTTGACTCGTCCCCGGACTATAAACCTCGGCATCGCTCTGATTTGGGTGTCGTTATTATCGACCAGTATGTACACTGCCATTTTGGATCAGCAGTCAGAAATCTGACAGGTACTAAAATAGAACAGCGTAAGCTGGTTGGCTGAAGTGATTTGTGTTCAAAGACGCAAGTTTGACTAGATTTTGCTGATCTCTGGCAGGAATAAATTATAAAAACATATATTCATTTAATATTCTATATGATATTTGTGAAGAGATATTTTAATTAGGTAAACTATATTTGCAGAACACACAAAGAAAAGTATTATGTACTGATGGGTATCCCCATGTTGCTGTTAACTCTCCATCATTATATTTGTATCAATGACGTCTACTTTAACCCTTTCAGTGCCAAGTCCGATTTTTGTATCAACCCATATTTCCTTGATCATTTTTCAATTTTTTTTATTATAATAATGCGATACTTTGATCAAGGAAATATGGGTTGATAACTTGATAAAAAAATCGGACTTGGCACTGAAAGGGTTAAAATGGTGATGGTCTATCCTGGTCTCTTAGGGGAGGGTACATTACAGAGCGATAGCATCATAGAGCTTCACATATGAACGGGGACGAGTCTACTTCGGTTTTGATTAGGCCACAGTTAACTAAAATTCTGTTTAGCGTCGATCGAGATTTTGAACAACTGATGCGTAACACAGTGATTAATAATTATTAATTATCTCGGCACATTCATAGCGTATGGTATGCCCTCACAGACATTCACTATATAAACACTACGAACTTGGGCTCAGTAAGCAACTTGCTAGGAATTCACAACATGGAACAACATATCTCATTGTCTTACTGTTAGTTAACCCTTTACCCAACAGAAGGGCCCTGTGCCAATGCATTCTCTTATATATGCGAGTCGACCATAGGTCGCCTCGCATATATAAGAGAATGCATTGGCTTAACACATTAAAAATTATAAAATTGTTAAAGAATGTAAGAAAAAATGGTAAAAAGTGTTAAAAAAAGATTTTTTTTAGGCCAATGCATTCTCTTATATATGCGAGGCGACCTATGGTCGACTCGCATATATAAGAGAATGCATTGGCACAGGGCATAATTGTAACTATCACAATGTGGTCAAGGAGCCGGTTCCAATGATATCCATATTTGTATGGTTCGATTGAGACAGACCGAAGATATTTTAGGCTGTTGAAGCTTTATTTGGCCGGTTTTGGCCGGTTTGTTGGGTAAAGGGTTAAATGAGAACTCCCAAAACAAACATGATCATGTGACCAGAAAATCTGCAAATTGGAAGTACACATTCTGATCAGTGCACCAATTTCTTCTAAACATTCTTTTGATCGAGTGCATTGAAATAATTAAAGCTATTTAAATGTGAAATTATTTGGCAAAAAAACATGACGCTGTGATTGACGCTAAACTGAATTTCAATTAACTGCTGCCTTACATCGTATATATATATGATAATTGACTACATAGGTCTTGCACAACAGACCTATATGATGGTAAATATATCTGTACTAAAAATCGATACAGAATCGCATTCTAGCATTTGTCCTATATATAAGTCTAGATTGAATTTATGTGCAATATCAGATATGAAAAAGTCTTCGGCTGACATACAGTAATGCCCTAATTAATCGACCCCACAACCACAGCAGAATTATGGGTAATTTTTCAGGATTTAGTCGGAAATATGGCTTGTTGCCATTCATCGGAAAGCTGTCCACGAGAGCTTTCCGATGAATGGCAACAAGCCATATTTCAGACTAAATCCTGAAAAGCTACCCATTATTCTGCTGTGGTTAAGCAGTCGTTTAATTAGGGCATTACTATATTTGTATCAAACAAGGGCATGCAATTCACTGCAAACAAACATGCTCTTATGTACCTTGGAGCTTTTGGCATAAAGTCCAAAGATGTTTTTCGTCTCGGTTGCTTTGGTGACGGAGGTGCAACTGGCCTATAATTATAATACAAGTCAATATGATTCCAGTTCTCACATACAGAGTACAAAACAAACATCAGTAAAAAAAACTACATCAGTAAAACATCATGATATTCATCAAATACAAGAGACCATTAAATTGAGCAGATATAAAGATTTGGTCTGAAATCCTGGGACTCAAAATTCTATATAGGTCTCTGTCCTAAACAAGAAACGTGAAGACAATTACTAGAAAGTAGTTTTCCATCATACAAAATGCAGAATCTCAACAAATATTGTATTACAAATGGAGATGTGAATCCTCTCAAATAATGTGCGAATGAACAAAGAGAAATATTTCAGGATGCTAAAAGGATGATTTCAGTAGCTTCAATGTGTGCATCAATATTTATATGTAAACATGTCAGGATGTGTTTAAAATTTTTGACTTTAATTTTCTATATTACTTGTTATAATACCATCACAATGAACCCATGGTTGAGCCAGAAAAATTATCCTGCTTTTGATAATAATCATATTTCTTAGCTGTTGTATTAACATACAACGTTCTATGTACTATCAGGGGCCAGTCTGGGAATTTTCAAGGTAACTTCTCCCTATTTGATTATTAGGAAAGTGTGCTGTAATCGGGGAGAAGTCAAAAAAGTTCAGTTTACACCCCAACACACAAAACACATTTATAAAACCATTATAATAAGTAATTACACCATTATAATAAGTAATTACACCATTATAATAAGTAATTACACCATTATAATAAGAAAATACACTTTAGATATGCTGTTTCGACATATGCATATGGGCACATGAGAGAGAAGTCACTTTTCCCTGGGACAAAAACATGGGTACATTTTAGGGAGAAGATGTCTCCCAAGTCGCCTTCTAGGCTGATCGCTGCCTCCCAAGTCGCCCTCTAGGCTGGTCCCTGTCTCCCAAGTCGCCCTCTAGGCTGGTCCCTGTATCCCAAGTCGCCCTCTAGGCTGGTCCCCGTCTCCCAAGTCGCCCTCTAGGCTGGTCCCTATGTACCATTGTGCAACAAAGTAAATTCTAAGGATAAGGTAATAGTGATAATTACCTGTAGTCTTTAGGTTTGAGTTTGAGAACATCTGGTGTTGGAGCAACATCAAGAGGTGGAGCCTCAACTGGTCTGTAATGGTAAAACATTCCATCGTTTATAATGATGTCTTCAAAACTCCCAACATGCATTGATCCCACATGCAGGAAAGAGACTGGTGAGGCCAGGTAGAGGGGAGATTAGGGTAAACTATTCATCTACTAGTAATTTGACTGTATTATTATTAGTGCATAATCAAGAAAATTGGTATTTTCATTTATAATTGGCAACCATTTGATACACTAAAATAAACATAAAGTTCAAAGGATTAATAAGAATTTAAATTAAATATAATTATAACTGTAGCTCAAATCAACGATATTCAGTGTAGGTAAAGCATTATTATTCTTAATCTTTAATATCTTGTTAAAGCAGATTCTTTAGTTACAGTAATTCTCTAAATAATCGACTCCTTAACCACAGCAAGATTATGGTAACTTTTCAGTTACAAAGTCGGAAATCAGTCGAATTTAATATAATAAGACAATGGAAAGAATATTCCAGTAAATTCTGGATGAGTAAGTGTCTGGCATGGGTTGGCAGGCAATTGGTAGCAAGATGGATGGAAAGTATTGTTCTAATTATATACAGTAATGCCCTAAAAAATCAACTACTTAACCACAGCAGAATTATGGGTAATTTTTCAGAATTTAGTCGGAAATATGGCTTGTTGCCATTCATCGGAAAGCTCTCAGTGAGAGCTTTCCGATGAATGGCAACAGGCCATATTTCCGACTAAATCCTGAAATGTTACCCATGATTCTTCTGTGGTTAAGGAGTTGATTATTTAGGGCATTACTGTACTCTTTGATTAATTTGTGTCTACAAAAAGGAACTCTCAAATGAGTAGGCTTTTCTGAGAAAAAGGAATGTTACACACAGCATGCTTATATGATAGAAATGCACCTTTGCATTGGAACATAGTACTCTGGTGAAGGAGGTGGTCTCTGGATCCTAGTCGGTAGAGATTCTCTCCTGTTAAATAATATTGGTTTGGTTAAAAACAACATTCAACACATATAGGCCACAAACATAGAACATATATCAGTTAAAGTTTCCTCTTAAATTAATCAGGATTAAGTACAAAAATATATCATAAAAAGTTGTGCAAATATATTTTATGCATGTGTGTGTGAAGAATATAATTTAACAGATGTATATTAAAAGTAAAATTTAATACAATCATGAAACAGTTAATATGTGCGTAAAAATATTTTTGTTATACATATGACATTTTAATCAACATATATTGAATTTATGCTGTGCATTACAAAAAAGTACTAAAAAATATGGAATTTTAGATAACATATATTACACAAAAAAATAAGCTCTTTTACAAGGTAACATAAATCATTCAATGCTTTCACATGAAAATATTTAATTAACCCTTTGAGTGCCAGGGGCCGATATTATCGGCCCTAAACCTACACAATAAGTCTGTTAAAGAATATAATAAAATATATTAAAATTGTAAAAAATTGTAAAAAAAAAAAACAATTTTAGGCCAATGCATTCTCTTATATATGCGAGGCGACCTATGGTCGACTCGCATATATAAGAGAATGCATTGGCACAGGGTATATGGGTTGATACAAAAACCGGGCCTGGCACTCAAAGGGTTAAAGCATTATAACTTTGTTGTGTTAAAAAACATCAAATAACAAAATAACCTAAAAATTAATTAAATTAGAACATCAAAAAGTTATTATTAACAAGCAAATGAGATCTTTATTGGAATGAAACAAAATCTAGTGCTAGGATTCAAAACTCAAGAAAAATCAAAAGATTTTCTGCAGGGACGAGATGAGATGTCGGCAAGATGTTATGAGTGACAGTCAAAGAGAAAAGGCTATCTGAGAAAACGATTGTGATCAAACAGCACACTTAGCAGAACATTAGTTTCACAAAAAACAAACTAATTACTGTCAAGCCTTGAAATAGGGTGTCTGTCATTTGCAGAATGAGGTCCCCAGAGGGTGAATTTACTGATGCTACCCCGCATAGCGGGCTAGCATCACCAAATTCACCCTCTGGGGACCTCATTCTGTTGAGGTGTAAGCAGAATGAGGTCCCCAGAGGGTGAATTTGGTGATGCTAGCCCGCTATGCGGGGTAGCATCACTAAATTCACCCTCTGGGGACCTCATTCTGCAAATGACAGACACCCTATTTCAAGGCTTGATTACTGTTTATGAAGAACAATGGAGAAGAGAAACTACAACCCGTGTTTACCACTAGATATTTACAAAGATGGCCAAAATAATCAGAAGGGAATGAAATACATTTCTCCATTAATTACGATTTTCTGTTGTGTTAAAAGAATCTAAAATACTGGCTTTATATTGATTTTCTGCTTAGGAATAAACGGAGGAAATACAATTGTAACAAGAGCATCGCTGGTTCATGGCTAAATACACCTGTCAGTTCACTTGTAAATCGTTATTAAATCAGGTAAATTAATTTGAAAAAGGGCTGTTACTCATGTAAAAAATAATTAGACGGAACCCATATTTGAATATGTCCTATATTTTTAGCTGGGGAACACACATACCAATTTTAGTTCAGATAAAATAATCCAAACTGGAGTTAATGGTCGTTTTTTTTTTTAATAGATCAGAAGAAGACAGTACGATATTATAAGAATTTTTTATTTTCTTACGTCATTAATTGGATGAAAGTTGTTAAAATAGCAAAGTAAGATGAAGATGAGAAAGGGACACATCATACATGCTGGAAAATAATCAGAATCATAAAAAACCTCAGAAGCAGGGGAAGTAATGCATGCAACGTCAAAGTCGTCAATGTTTTATTCGAGAAAAGTTTTGAGAATGTTCAAACCTCACTACATCAAATTTCTCACAAAGCAGATTTTAGTTCAACATTGCATGTTTTAGTTGAACAACAATTAATTCCGAACATGCTAAAACCGAGCCCAAACCTTGGCTTCTGGGCTTTTCTCCTTGGTGAACCCTCGTCTTCAGAATGGACCAATCGCAGACTTCCCTTTTCCGTGTCGGATACATATGTAATAAGTTGTACAGGTCCCTCTGGTTGTATCTCGTAACTAAGTGAAGACATGACCATGTGATAATTTCTCAAATATGAAAGTCCAGTTACTGGATTCTAGTCTGATTTTAATAAACATTTAAAAATATATCCATCCAAAGATCTACTTCTTTGACTTTTAAAATGTTGTATAAAAGGACATTCTAACACCAACTTGCCACATGTGAGAAATAGCAGAGAATTGGGATTCCAAGAGCTGATCACTTAAAATTTTACTTCTTTTTGTACTTTTTATGAGATTGTTTATCTGCTGAATCATTGGACATCGCCATATTTAGAATTCCTTAAATTTTTTAAAGAAAAACGTATATTTTGATGGAGATTGATTCTCTTGAAAAATAATTAAACTGATGACGAATCAGTGCATATTTCAGTAAGAATTTTGGTCATAGATAACAGAGAAGATAACGGAGAAGACAGTAACCTTGGAGGTGATCCAATCGGTGGTGGCCGAGATACAGGCTGTTTTCTAATTGGCTCGATGGGTGGCTCTGGTTGTGGTGGCCGAGATACAGGCTGTTTTCTAATTGGCTCGATAGGCGGTTCTGGTTTGGGTTCCTTCCTCCTCACTACAGGCGATGCTGGAGCAGAAGTTGGTCGCTTAGCAACCGGTGCCGCTGCTGGCTTTGATGGAAGCCTTGGTGCATGATCGAACATTCTCTTTGCGTCCGCGACAGACTGGGGTATTTCTTTGTCTTCCTCCATTTCAGGCGCCTCAGATGGCGTGATATCTGTCGGCTCCACCAATGGCACTTGAGCCGGTGGGGGTCCAGCCTCTGGTTTCTTAGTGAATTTCCTATTTGATATCAAATTTTATAAAAGCATCAACATGTTGTACTTTATTTTTTATTCAACAAACGGGGATAAATAAAACAGCATTTAACCCTTTGCCGACGGGAGCTGCGCTGCCACAACATTAAAGACACTGTGCCAATGCATTCTCTTATATATTCTTTAACAATTACTATTTTTTTGTCATTTTTTCTTACATTCTTGAACAATTTTAATAGTTTTTTCTTACATTCTTTACCAATTTTTATAATTTTTTCTTTATACATTCTTTAAAAAAAAAATTATCATTATTTCTAACATTCATTAACAATTCTTTTTTTTTTTTTTTTTTTTCTTCTTACATTTTTTGAACAATTATAAACAATAATATAAAATATGTTGTTATTATTAACAAGCAAATGAGTTCTTATTGGGATGAAACAAATTCTAGTGCAAGAATTCAAAACTCAAGAGAAATCAAAAGATTTTGTGCAGGGACGAGATGAGATGTAGGCAAGATGTTATGAGTGACAGTCAAAGGGAAAAGGCTATCTGAGAAAACGATTGTGATCAAACAGCACACTAGCAACAATATCCCGGTGTGCACTAGATATTTGAAAAGATGTCAATAATAAACAGAGGTGAATCAAATACATTTTCCCAATAAATTAGATTTTCTGTCATGTCAAATGAATCTGCTATACTGGCTTTATGTTGATTTTTCTGCTAAGGAATAAACTGAGGAAAGACATGCATTGCTGGGTCGTGGTTAATACACATGTTAGTTTACTCGTAAATTGTTATTAAGTCAGGTGAATTAAGTTTAAAAATGGCTTTAGCCCATGTAAAAAATAATTGGACGGAACCAATATTTGAATATGTCCTATATTTTTAGCCTGGGGAACACACATACCAATTTTAGTTCGGATAAAATAATCTAAACTGGAGTTAATGGTCGTGTTTTTTTGTAACAGGCGTATAACAAATGAATAAGAAGAAGACAGTACGATATTATAAGAATTTGTTATTTTCTTACATCATTAATTGGGTGAAAGGTTTTAAAATAGCAAAGTGAGATGAAGATGAGAAAGGAACACATCATACATGCTGGAAAATAATCAGAATCATAAAAAACCTCAGAAGCAGGGGAAGTAATGCATGCAACGTCAAAGTCATCAATGTTTTATTCGAGAAAAGTTTTGAGAATGTTCAAACCTCACTACATCAAATTTATGACAAAGCAGATTTTAGTTCAACATTGCATGTTTTAGTTGAACAACAATTAATTCCAATCATGCTTAAACTGAGCCCAAACCTTGGCTTCTGGGCTTTTCTCCTTGGTGAACCCTCGTCTTCAGAATGGACCAATCGCAGACTTCCCTTTTCCGTGTCGGATACGTATGTAATAAGTTGTACAGGTCCCTCTGGTTGTATCTCGTAACTAAGTGAAGATATGACCATGTGATAATTTTTCAAATATGAAAGTCCAGTTACTGGATTTTAATAAACATTTAAGAAATATATCCATCCAAAGATCTACTTCTTTGACTTTTAAAATGTTGTATAAAAGGAAGGTTTAACACCAACTTGCCACATGTGAGAAATAGTAGAGAATTGGGATTCCAAGAGCAGAGCACTTAAAAGTTTACTTCTTTTTGTACTTTAGATTTTTATGAGATTGTTTCTCTGCTGAATCATTGGACATCGCCATATTTAGAATTCCTTAAATTTTACAAGAAAAACGTATATTTTGTCTGATATTGATTCTCTTCAAAAATAATCAAACTGATGACGAATCAGTGCATATTTCAGTCAGAATTTTGGTCATAGATAACGGAGAAGACAGTAACCTTGGAGGTGATCCTATCGGTGGTGGCCGAGATACGGGCTGTTTTCTAATCGGCTCGATGGGTGGCTCTGGTTGTGGTGGCCGAGATACAGGCTGTTTTCTAATTGGCTCGATAGGCGGCTCTGGTTTGGGTTCCTTCCTCCTCACTACAGGCGATGCTGGAGCAGAAGTTGGTCGCTTAGCAACCGGTGCCGCTGCTGGCTTCGATGGAAGCCTTGGTGCATGATCGAACATTCTCTTTGCGTCTGCAACAGACTGGGGTATTTCTTTGTCTTCCTCCATTTCAGGTGCCTCAGATGGCGTGATATCTGTCGGCTCCACCAATGGCACTTGAGCCGGTCGGGGTCCAGCCTCTGGTTTCTTAGTGTATTTCCTATTTGATATCAAATTTTATAAAAGTATCAACATGCTGTACTTTATTTTTATTCAACGAATAGGATAAATAAAACAGCATTTAAATAGTCTCTTTAAAAAGTTGACGACAATTTTACAATATTAACGTCTCTGGATATCTCATTCACAATAAGTTACTCAATTGATGGGATCCCTCCATTTCATCTCGAGAGTGGCAAAGCATGCGCGTGATTTCATTGGTTTATAGCATAACAGATCACTTCACAGATCTGAGGTCAATGACTTGTTGACAAGTTTCCCACGCATTGTCACTCAATTATTGTTGGAAAACTGAATACAGGTGATATATCCATAACTCATTTTACTGATCATAATATTGGAGAACCATCTTCGAGTTTTTATCAGTCAACGGCATTTGTGACTGATTATTCTTTCACATCTTGTATTTAAAACTGTTTCGAAATACTATGATTCTCACAAACATTTACTGCGCCAGGAATGCACTCCATATTTGGAAATGGTTTATTACATCATGTTGGGAATGTCGCAACATTGTAGAACTGAAATTTAGTGGACACATCTAGAGATGTACATCCGTTAGGATTATCGTTGTCTTTTTAAAGAGACTGTTAAAAAATATGAAGATAAAAATAATTTGAAAAATAAAATAAGAAATACAAATGGATCTGTGGTAGTGTGCCACACTCTAGTTTCATGCCAGGATCTACCAATAAATTTCAATCTAAATTAAAACTTATCAAATTATTAAAACATGCAAAATAAATGGTCCTATTGTACACAGTATGATTTGACACACGATCATTATGTGATAAATAATCAAAAGTCTGCAATGGTTGGTTTTGTTCTGTGTTAATTTTGTGGTTTGGATCAATTCTTTCATGCAGGGATCAGACGCAAACCTTGGTTTCTGCATTTTTCTCCTCGGTGCGTCTTCATCCTCAGAATGCACCAATCGTAGACTTCCCATTTCCGTGTCAGATACGTATGTAATGAGTTGTACGGGACCCTCTGGCTGTATCTCATAGCTATATAAGAACACAGTGGAATATGAAAATCCAGCCCCAAGCCTTTATGTGTTAAACAGAGAATTGTACTTCAGAAAGGTTATTTCCTAACGTATGGTGTGATATGATGTGTTTTAAGTAACGGATAAATTATAAGACAATTGATACTTTTTCCAGTATTTACTTATTCTTTTGTAATTCTTAACGAAGGTTTTAAAAGTCAAAAATTAATTCATGCAAAGCACTCTTTATTCAGTATTTCAAGTATATTGTGTTTAAGAAACAAAGTCAGATTACTAGTATGAAAACTTCAATATCTTTACTACTCTTTTAAAAGCCATACAAACTTCATTGTTAAAGCACTTTGAATGATAAAAAAATCAAAACGTCAGTCACTTCACATTTCACAGTTCTTCAAATCAAGACGTCCATTCATTACTATCAGGTAGTACCGAAAAAGTAAAAATCATGTTAACCTTGGAGGGGATCCTGGTTTAGGTGGCCTCTGCACAGGTGGCGCTTTGACAGGGGTCATAGGTTCTTCCTGCTTAGGAGTTTTCCTCTTCACGACGGGTGAAGAAGGTGCCGACAATGATCGTTTAGCCGGCGATGCAGGAGGTCTAGTCGGTGCACGGGCTGGTTGACCAAACATCTTCTTAGCATCTGCTACAGATTGTGGTAAAGTTTCGTCGACATCCATGTCTTCTGGTGCTGCCTGTACAGGAGCAACCTCGACTGGTTCCACCAAAGGAATTTGAGGTGGAGGAGGACCAGTCACAGGTTTCTTTGGAAGTTTCCTAATTTGTTGAAAAGGTAGATAAACTTAGCATAATCATTCTTTAAAAATAAACCCAGCTATAAAGTCGGAAATCGGTCAAATTGAGTATAATACGTCCATGTAAAGCTTATTCCAGTAAATTCCAGGCAAATGATAATTATTATCTGGGTTGGAATGCAATGGGTAGCATAATGGAATGATATTATCATATTAATTATATATCAAAATTTGTATTACATTGTTTTAAAAGAAAATAAACTCCTTTTGAGTTCATTGTAACACACATCATATGTATGAGTTTTTATCTATCCACACCGCCGTAATAAATTTCATATTGCAGAAACTGCATGGCAAGCAGATCACATTTGTTCCTGATATTTAACCAGTTATAGGTTAGATAAAAATACATATAAATATATTAAAATAATTTATTTCATTGAACAAACATTTAATTGCTGACCCAGATAATTGGGAACATGGAACAAGAATTCTTTCTTGACACATTTTATACTAATTTGACCTGTTTCTGACATTCACACTGGGCTTACCATTGCCACTAAAACTAAACTAAGATCAATGACAAGAGTGTGAAAATACAGCACAAAAATATCCTATAGAGAATGAAATAACAATCTCGAGAAAAAATATAAATATAGAAAATTTAAATCAATATTCATGTATAACAGTATGTATAATATGTTATATCCAATAAATTCGTGTGTATCAGAAAATATTCCAGAATATAGTATATCAGAGGAAACAGAATCTGCATAGTTATGAACACATACACAAGCATTCAGGTATAAGCATCCGACAAGAGGGAAAAATGCATCGCTGTGCAATAGGAGCTGTGAAAAATAATGTAATAGCAGATATGCCGTCATATTTTTAATACATCGTTCACGGTACTAACAAAGAAGTAGACATAAGCAACAGTTTGAGACAGACACAAGCGGGTAAACAGTAGATTCGGGTAACAAAATGTTTAAAATGCAAACCTCAGGGTAATATACTCTGTTGATGTAAACGGCTCCACAAATGTGGGCGTTGGTGGCGGTGGCCTAAACGGAACAGGAGACGAACACACAGACTCAGGATAAAGATTGTCATACTGATACGCCATGCTACAAAGTTAACACAACATACATAAGCAGGAATCATAACAACAAACAAATCAGATATCAGAAGCAAATAAATGGCAGATTTAACTCTTTCATGATGGGAGTGAGCTGCCTGAAATTTGGCAAAAACCCTATGCCAATGCATTCTTTTATATATGTGAGTCTCACATATGTATATGCGAGGCGCCCTGTGGGGAAACTCGCACATATAAGAGAATGCACTGGCATAGGATCTTTAACGCTGCACCAGCCAGCTCCCGCCATGAAAGGGTTAAACATTACTATTTAGGCTATTCCATTTATGTATCATCTGTGAATATAACCCCAAAATAACAACCAGCTGACTGGTCCTATGTCACCCACATCTCACTCGGCAAAATTGACCACCCTCCAGTGAAACAAGGATGGACGAATGAATTACTATTGAGTCAGAAATGAGAATTAAATAAACTCACATACACAAAGAACCACGTATAACAACCTGATAATTACAAAGAAAATGAATAAATGGCTCAAGCTATAAACTCGTTTTCATTATAATTACCATGTGGTTTACATCGTTCATAGAGCACATGAGTGTATTGTTGCATATATTCTGTTGAGTGTAATAGGAGATGGTCTCATAAATGGTCGGATTTAGTGTACAGTCCCCCTTTAACCCTTTACCCAACAAACCGGCCAAAACCGGCCAAATAAAGCTGCAACAGCCTAAATTATCTTCGGTCTGTCTCAATAGAACCATACAAATATGGATATCATTGGAACCGGCTCCTTGACCACATTGTGATAGTTACAGTTATGCCCTGTGCCAATGCATTCTCTTATATATGCGAGTCGACCATAGGTCGCCTCGCATATATAAGAGAATGCATTGGCCTAAAAAAATCTTTTTTAAAACACTTTTTACCATTTTTTCTTACATCCTTTAACAATTTTATAATTTTTAATGTGTTAAGCCAATGCATTCTCTTATATATGCGAGGCGACCTATGGTCGACTCGCATATATAAGAGAATGCATTGGCACAGGGCATAAATGGTCGGATTTAGTGTACAGTCCCCCTTTAAGAACTTGGGTGACTCAAGCCGTCGACCAACATATCATGGCTTCATTTTAAAAGCGAAATTACACAGTATGTTGTTCACTATCTGACACTTACATACGCCCAGAAATGCATCGATAACAATGATAATTTTGCATATGTAATTAGGTTCCTCTCTTTGGGTGATATATAACCAGAACATGTTCCACAAATTGGGGATCTTTGCATGAATGGAATAACCCCATAGTAATATATACATCGAAGAATTAATACATAAAAACACTCATAATAACAATATTATTATTGTTTTCAGGCAATGAATGGTATTCATGCAGAATAGAATGGAACTGATCAGGATTTTTCTCTATAAGCATTGCCAGTTCACTGGATGCAAACAGGAATATTTGGAAACAATGGGACGGGAAATATGCAAATAGACATCATGCAATACAAGTATCGGAATGATATGACCAATTTCCTGTTCTAAGCTGAAATGATTTGGATTTCAAAGTTTCTCAGCTATTTTTCCCCCCATCAACTCCTATAATTTAATATTCGCCAAAATGTTTTACTGTTATCTCATCAAAGTACATACGGCATCAAAGTGGTCATAGACTCATAGCATATTTATAACACACAATATATAATGACAGCTCATGCAGTAACATTTTCACAACTTTTATTTTAATTTTATAATAAACTGGTATGAATCCATAACTTATAATCTATTCAAATGGTGGTCTCATTCGTTTATACAAACAGATATGCCTCTTAATTACTGCTGTATGGTCTTAGAAATTTGCTACATGTTTTCCGTAGCACACCATTAACATGTCAAGACTTCTATTGTAATTAAATTGAGAACATATTTTAACATTATCAGTCCTTGAAATCCATAAAATTTTGCGAGAATCAAAATGTATCATTTCTACAGCGATTCAGCTGCTTTAACGAGAATCAAACTATAGTAATAATCATGATTCTGGTCAGATTTTAAGCCCTGCACTATATATTGCAAATGACTACTGTTGATAGTAGTTATGAGAAACACAAAATGACATGTCTCAAAAAGAGTGCTTATTTCATGAAGAAACGTGGACGAAGTTGGTGTGAAACCACCTGGCTTGGCATGGATATAAAATTAGATGCTGGTTATTACAGACTCTTTATATCACACACCAAATATGTGCTACAGTCAGACTGTGCATATGATTGTTATATAGAGGATCTCTAATGAGTCACAGTTCTATACAATATTTATTAACCGAGTGCGATAAATTCGATTCGAGCCAAGCTTTAGTGGACAAGGTTAATACATTTGAGATCCATTTGATCACATAATCACATTTTAGCAAGGAAAAACGATCTCGAAATGGCTGGGGTTATAAAAAATTAGTATTTATTTCCTTATCACAACCAAAAGAGGAATTAAAGACGCCTTCAAGAAAAAATGTGTCTTTTCATGTTGACAAAATTGCCTTACCACCCATGTTCATATCACAGTCAACACTAAATAACCCAACACAAATCAAATACTATAATTATATTCTTATTAACATAATAATAAAGTTCTGGCATTGACATCGACATCATTGCACTAAGCTCTAATAAGCTCGATAATACACACATAGCTGTTCCAATATGATATGTATACAAGTAAAATGTGTACAGCATGAACGGGCAAAAAAAAAAAAGAGATGATCGCACCATTTGAACGGATATAGTAAAACACACTCTATAATAGTTCTATATTCTAGTAAATGCAACAAGTACCTCTCTTCTGCTTCAGGGGACTTAATTCTAAGTACACCCATTTCTGTATCCGATACATAATGAATTTCTTGAACTGGGCCCTCCTTTTGGATGTCATAGTAGCTACAATATGGGTATGAATGAGCAATGAATGAATGATGTAAAATAAAACATGAAAAAATGCAATCAAACTAAAAATCGATAGTGGTCGGAGGAAGAAATCTTATGGAAGATAGTTTGAAACAAAATTATAGAGTAAATTTCAATGATCATTATTATTAATACTATGAAAATGAGGATCGATTATCATGGAGGGATTAAAGACACACGATCTGAAATATCTCAAACTTAAAAATTATCTTTAAAGCCACACATATTATATATCACTGGAAAAGGGACGCTCTTAAATGAAGGTATATTGAAGATATCCAATTAAAAACATTTCTTAAATGTTGTGTTCTTGTCAAAATATAGAGGTGCATGGGTCTTGAGCAAGTTTATACTCGTCTATTCAATTCTAATACTGATGTTCAGTGGACAGATCAGAGAAAAAGGAGGCCTCATTTACTAGTCGAAGCAGTTTATTTTCACACTAGCTTGACACTTTCAGATTCTAAATTCCTGTGTACTACAAACTGTGTGTTCTATCGATCCATAGCTCATAACAAAATATGAGTAATTTAGGTTTTAAATTAGTATAACGATGGTTCAAACATTATCTGTGGTTTTAAATTTGATTTCTAGGCTAAGATAATATTTTCAAGTCCTAGTAGGAGTTGTAAAGATAGATCGTCTGACTTCAAGGACAATAACAAAATTAACACAAAATAAGAATGGAAGTTCTGCAATGATCAGATAAGAGTCGGAACAAAGCTAAAGTAATTATAACAGAAGATATTAAAGGAGTTATAAATACTAAAATCTTCTTATTTCAAAGCAGACATATTAACCCTTTACCCAACAGAAGGGCCCTGTGCCAATGCATTCTCTTATATATGCGAGTCGACCATAGGTCGCCTCGCATATATAAGAGAATGCATTGGCTTAACACATTAAAAATTATAAAATTGTTAAAGAATGTAAGAAAAAATGGTAAAAAGTGTTAAAAAAAGATTTTTTTTAGGCCAATGCATTCTCTTATATATGCGAGGCGACCTATGGTCGACTCGCATATATAAGAGAATGCATTGGCACAGGGCATAACTGTAACTATCACAATGTGGTCAAGGAGCCGGTTCCAATGATATCCATATGTGTATGGTTCTATTGAGACAGACCGAAGATATTTTAGGCTGTTGAAGCTTTATTTGGCCGGTTTTGGCCGGTTTGTTGGGTAAAGGGTTAACACCAGATGAATGATCTGAAGGATCTATTCTGGATATGATAGGATAGGATAATTTTTATTTACAATCATGGAAAGTACAAATACAAATAAAAACAAGAGATGGACTGTCGTCCGGTTCATACCTGCTTGTGACATACCACCTGGTGTGGGCATATCTATAACCTATGACTGATATACTCAGACAGATGGACCCAAAAATCAGCATTTTCATATAAACAAAGATGAATAACTATAGAACGAAAAACCAAAACAAAACGGTTGAACACGCCTTTAAATGTCCTCATAGTGCTGAACATCCATACCAAATTTAATTGAGATCTGAGCATTACTGTTCAAGTTATGGCCTGAACAGACATCAGACGGACCAAAAAGCCAACATTTCCAGATATTAAAACAAAGATGAAAACTCTAGAATGGAAAATCCAAACAAAACGATTGGATCCTCCATTGAATGCCCTCATAGTAGTGAACATACATACAAAATTTCATTGAGATCCAAGGACTACTGTTCAAGTTATGACATGAACAGACATCAGACATACGTACGCAAGGACGGACGGATGCATGCACGCATGGACAGGTGCAAAAAAGCATACCCCCCCCTATTCTTAAAAAAAGTGGGTATAATAAAAATTATAAGTTATTGTCGTGGATTTACGGTAACATGGTATGACATTGATGGCTTGAAGTTTATGTTCAACTGAGTTGGGAACTAACTGGAGATAAAGAGTTATAAATACTAAACACGTAGGGTATTTAAACAGAAATATTAACACTAGATGAATGATCTGAAGGATCTATTCAGGGAACATTTATAGTGGTTAGGTAGTACAAGAGAATGACTGGTCAAATATATTAACAGTAGTAGAGGCTGGCTAGTCAAATAACAATGAAAATGACGACAGGTTCAATAAGTATACATTAAATGATACAGTTTACTCTTTCATGACGGGAGCTGAACTGGTGCAGTATTAAAGATCCTGTGCCAGTGCATTCTTATATATGTGAGTCTCCCATAGGGAGCCTCGCATATTTAAGAGAATCCACTGGCTTACAAGGTCAAAATAAATAGTTAGGCCAATGTATTCTCTTATATATGTGAGGCTCCCTAAGGGAGACTTGTATATATTAGAGAATGCATTGGCAAAAGGTTTTTGCAAAATTTCAGGAAGCTCCAGTCATGAAAGGGTTAAAGGAAAAGTATGATAAAAGCAAAAATAATACAGTAAAACCATAATGTACGATTTCGATGAAACCATGAGTATGGTGAACTATGACCCTTTTATTCTGGAGAGCTCTGTTCATGTATCGATCGGCTCATAACTAAAATGTACGCCCGCTTTTAACCCTTTACCCAACAGAACGACCATGTGCCAATGCATTCTCTTATATATGCGAGTCGACCATAGGTCGCCTCGCATATATAAGAGAATGCATTGGCTTAACACATTAAAAATTATAAAATTGTTAAAGAATGTAAGAAAAATGGTAAAAAGTGTTAAAAAAAGGTTTTTTTTTTAGGCCAATGCATTCTCTTATATATGCGAGGCGACCTATGGTCGACTCGCATATATAAGAGAATGCATTGGCACAGGGCATAACTATAACCATCACAATGTGTTCAATGAGCCGGTTCCAATGATATCCATATTTGTATGGTTCTATTGAGACAGACCGAAGATATTTTAGGCTGTTGAAGCTTTATTTGGCCGGTTTTGGCCGGTTTGTTGGGTAAAGGGTTAATATCACACTCATCAGCATGCAATGAACCATGCCTAGAAAAATGATGTAATACCTTCCGATATCGTCCTCTCTAATAAGTCTCAGAGAGGCACTGTCGTCTTCAGTGGCATAGTTGATTTCTTGTACAGGGCCTTCAGGCTGAATGTCATATTTCCTATGTAACATAAGTGATAAAATATGAATATGATGGGATGCTTTGGGGTGAATGTATTATTTCCTAGGTAACATAAGTGATCAAATATGAATATGATGGGATGCTTTCGGTGAATGTATTATTTCCTAGGTAACATAAGTGATAAAATATGAATATGATGGGATGCTTTCGGTGAATGTATTATTTCCTATGTAACATAAGTGATAAAATATGAATATGATGGGATGCTTTGGGGTTAATGTATTTGTTTCCTATGTAAAATAAGTGATAAAATTTGAATATGATGGGATGCTTTCGGTGAATGTCATATTTCCTATGTAACATAAGTGATAAAATATGAATACGATGCTGTAGAGTGAATGTCATATTTCCCATGTAACATAAGTTATAAAAAATGAGTATATGATATGATGCTTTTGGGTGAATGTCATATTTTGTATGTAACATAAGTGATATATTATGAATATGATGGGATGCTTTAGGTTAAATGACTTATTTTACATACTACTAGTATGTAAAATAAGCATTAAAATATGAATATGATATGATGCTATAGGTTGAATGTCATAGTAATGTAATCAGTACAATATATGATTATGATACAATAATTTATGAATGCCTTATTTCTAATGTAGATCAGCATAATATAAATACATTTTGATCAAAGGAAAATTGTGAATTATTACGCACAAAAAGGTGGTCACATATTAAATAGAGCAGACAATGTATTCAGAGATAAAGATATTTTAATTTATTATTATCAAACAATTAAACAAAATTCGAAAGAATTGATAATTAAATATCACAAGAGTCAATCTGAAAAAAAAAACATCTAGAAGATCACAAAAATCCTGAAAATTCTGAAAAGAGAGGAAACAAAGATGCTAGAACATACAAAAGTTTGAATTTTACTCACGGTGAGGTAACTCTGTCCGTCATGGGTACATGTGATACGGGCTCGGCTTTCTTGGGTTTGAATTCCGGTGCTGGTGCGGGCGGTCTCTTCTGAACAGGAACAGCTTGTTGCTGCATCTCTTCAGTCGGAACCATCCTCTTCTCCGTATCAGCTGTTTGATAAAAATACATTGTAGAGTAATGCCCAAAATAATCGACTCCGTAACCACAGCAGAATTATGGGTAATTTTTCAGGATTTAGTCGGAAATATGGCTTGTTGCCATCGGAAAGCTCTCACTGTATATTAGACCAAGTACCAAAATAAAAAAACACACATTCTCAGATATCTACAGATAAAAACTAAACAAAAGTACCAAAGAGTATTTATATGTTTTCAACAAATACCTAAATTAAGGAAGTGTAACAATTAAAGAGGAATGAACATTAGGTTAATTTTGTATTTAGTAGAGGATTGCTTTACGTGAGGGAGGTTAGTAGATGATTGCTTTACGTGAGGGAGGTTAGTAGAGGATTGCTTTACGTGAGGGAGGTTATCGAGAAACAACTTCTTGTTGATGTTGTTATTACTAGTATCATTTTTTCATTAGTTGAGTTTAGGAAAATTTCATGTTTACTAAACTACTCCTAAATTTTCATATAATGTTCAAATAAAGCATTTTTTTTTCCTTTTATATTTCTTTCACTTCTATAAAAATCTTATGGAGGTAACAAAAAACACATATTTACCATACCATACATTAATCTCAGGAAACAAATCTGATAAATTTCTTTAAATTCAAGTCAACAGAATTTATCATCATACTCACGCTTAATGAACAGCTTGACTCGGGTAGAAGCCGATCCAGCGATATTAACTGCGGAACATGTATACCAAGCGCTATCCGAGGGTTTACAATTATCCAGTTTAAGTACAGCTTTACCATCGGCTATCTCAAGTCTGAAAAATAAGGAAATACGAAAATGAAAACCTGTTCATCATATAGCAGCTCTGTGTTAATCCATAACAATTGTACCTTGAAGTCTAAAAATATAGTGCTGGACAATTGCAGAAGAGGTTGTCAGAGGGTGAATTTAGTGATGCTACCTCACACAGTGGGCTAACCTCACAAAAGTCACCCTCTGGGGACCTCATTCTGCTTAGGCATCAACTTCTCTGGAAAGATTCTTTATTATCAAATTAACAAGCTTTTTAGTTTCTTTAGTAAACTTCGATAGAAAATTTCTTTTCTGCGGTGGCGGGCCGATAATGAAATTTTCCTTCAATAATGGCCCACAGCCCACCACTTTAACAATGACGTCGCAGACTTAACAACTGAAATTAACTCCCATAAAAGTATGCCGCATCCGGTGTCTGGATCACCTTCAATGCTTTGTTTGTAAACAACAATTGATACAATGGTTTTGATGGAATATTTGAGAAATGTTTCAGGAACAAATGACATGCAATAGACATGACAATTTTTGGGTCAAAGTACAGGAGTGGTAATAATAGTAATAATATGAGTTTCTCAGCCATTACAGTTATATTAGCGGCCCTGCAGAAATTACTAATAACAGCCCACCATCCTATAAGTGGTCCGAGACCAGGCCTCAGAATAAGGTGCCTGTAATTTGCAGAATGAGGTCCCCAGAGGGTGAATTTAGCGACATTATCCCACATAGCAGGCTAACATCACTAAATTCACCCTCTGGGGACCTCATTCTGCTTAGGCCACATCTTCTCTGGAAAGTTTCATTATTATAAAATTTCTATAGAAACTTCTTCACATAAATTTTATTTCTTTTTTAATTTAGTTTCTCTATATCCCCAAATTGGCAGACGACACATTGCATAGTCAAGGTTCCTAATGGGTGTACATCACAATATTCACCATTTGGGAACTTCAATCTGAGTCTATGTCTCACATATCAGATGAGGCCATGCATAATGAGGTCCCCAGAGGGTGAATTTGGTGATGATAGCCTGCTATGCATGATAGCGTCACTAAATTCACCCTCTGGGGACCTCATTCTGCAATGACAGACACACTAAACTCAGACTTGACCGAGACATACTCTCTAACAGGATGTTGGGCTGTTAATAATTTCTGTCGGGCCGCTAATAAACTGTAATGCCCTCCAAATTCAAGTTATTGTTATATTGGTGGAACGTAATCACCTGACATCCTTTGATGGTGTGATGATTTTGCCATTCTTTTGCCAGCTCATCATTGGTGTTGGCACGGCAAAGGCTTGGCAGATCAGGGTGACAGAATCGCGTTCAGTGGCAGACACATTTTCGGTTCTCTCAATGAACTTAGGTGGTATGACGGCTTCTTGGGCTGAAAAACAAATTCAAATTTCAACGTAAGAAACATTTAATAATGTTCCAAATATGGGCTGCATGGTTGAAAAGTTATAAATGTGCCAAATGCGTGACAGAGTTATACACACACAGATGACAGGTTTTAATATATAGATTCGTTAAAATAGCATGATTTGTATTACACTAATACCAAGCTTCTTACCACACCTGCTTCGAAGCTCATCGTGGAGACATACAGTATGGTGTAAAATAAACTGAGAATACAACTAACACCTTCAACTTATACAAAATATATCATTTACATGTGTATCGTGTTCAACCAATATATTTATATTTGTGACTAAACTTACCAACAACGTTGAGGTTGACAGTGAACCTGTCCTCGCCTCCCTTGTTCTGAGCCACGCAGGTGTAAGTGCCGTCGTCCAGAGGTGCGACTGAGATGAAGATGATCGAGCTGATGCCATCTTCATTAATTACGATCTACAATATACAGAAAGAAGGTCAGATGGTCATTAATTACGATCTACAATATACAGAAAGAAGGTCACATGGTGTTACGATCTACAAAATACAGAAAGAAGGTCAGATGGTCATTAATTACGATCTACAATATACAGAAAGAAGGTCAGATGGTGATAGATAGATAGATAGATAATTTATTGGCAAAAGTCCATTCATTATACAAGAATACAGGAGATACAAAAATAATCATAAATAGGATTGAATCGTCAAGTGCATAAGATCAGTTACTTGCCCAGTTGAGGGTCAGCAAGATATGGATATATGACAATCCACATCATGCTGACTCCCAAATGGGGTGCACTCAGCCTGGGGTTGGCATAACCTCGTTCGTGGCTTTCTTCCTGCTGACCCCATCATAATATGTATCCAGTTATGTCAACGATTAAATGTGCTCTTCTTTGACGGACGCGAGGGAGTGTGGCATGTAGTCTCGCGGGTTTCTTAAATACAGACATTTATGTAAACCAAGGTTGCCCTCATTTTCGAAGAAACCCGTCAGGCCAGTTGGATGAGATCCAGTTAGAACACTAGAACATTATATTGTCGAAGGTGATGGAAGGTGATGGAAGGTGAAGAGAATGGAGGACACTCAGATCAGGTCAAAGATTTCTCTCTCCTTTATGAGGTCTGGCTCATGTGCAAATCAAGCTAAATCTGATAATCATCAAATTTTATATTTAAAATGATCATAATTATTTCTGTCAAGCCTTGAAATAGGGTGTCTGTCATTTGCAGAATGAAGTCCCCAGAGGGTGAATTTAGTGATGCTACCCCGCATAGCGGGCTAGCATCACCAAATTCACCCTCTGGGGACCTCATTCTGCTTCCACCTCAGCATGATTTCTGTCATCTAATGTTTTATTTCAATATGTTGATATGAGAATATTCAATAAATTCCAGTGGGAACTTTTTTTTTAACGAAAACTGACGAAAATGGACTTTTGATGATTACTTCTGACCAGTATGGTATAGTTTTTGGAATCTTCTTCAAACTTCATAAAGTCACTTTATTTTGGATACTGATTATTCCCAGCATCAAATTGTTACAAAAGATTGAGAAATAACTAATTGGAGTTCAAATAGAAAATTTCATACCAAAATCATATAGCTCATTATGACCTGTTTACTATTGTGCATGCGATAATGGGAATGAAGGACTCAGATCAAGATCAGTAAAATAATTCTCTCTCCTTTACTATTGAATGTGCTTTTATTACGAAAATAACGATTTTGTCATCTATCCACTGCACAATAAGTGAAAAAAGTGAAGAGCAGATACATAGACAAAGTGCCATTAAATCCTGGTATAATGAAAGTGTTAAAGACAATGAAGGACAATTTCGCATTGACATGGTACGACAAGTTTCGGAAATTAGTGATTCAAAATTTAAATAAAGGAATTATATCACCCGTATATAGGCACCTGTCTGAACAACATTTCAGATATGAAACAATCATAATATAGATATAAAGGAAAAGATTTATCAGGATAAAGAAAACTGTTATGCTTATATAGCTGTCATGCCAGAAAGCTAAAATTTAGAAAGTTGTATTGGTATTAAGCTAAAATTTAGAAAGTTGTATTGGTATTAACCCTTTCAGTGCCAGGGACCGATCTCATCGGCCCTAATTTACGGTCTGTAAAATCGGCCCTAAAAATAAAAAAAAAATTGTTTTTGTTTTTTGGGGTTGAATTGTTTTTGGGTATGCTTAAGCATGCTATAGCGAATTTAAAAACAAACTGGATAAAACCTTAGGGGCATGTTATAACTCAAAACTATCACCAAGTATTCATAGTAATAATTTTGATGCCCATGAAAAACATAAGATTCCCTGGCACTAAACCTACAAAATAAGTCTGTTAAAAATTATTAAAATTGTAAAAAATAATAACAAATGATGAAAAATTGTTAGGCCAATGCATTCTCTTATATATGCGAGGCAACCTATGGTTGACTCGCATATACAAGAGAATGCATTGGCACAGGGTATATGGGTTGTTACAAAAATCGGACCTGGCACTGAAAGGGTTAAATGAGGATAAGTTCACTTGAATTAATAGTTGCTAATTTATGCAGCAAAGTTTCTAAAACAATACCTTGTGAAGGTCATCGCTGAACACTTGGATTCCATTCCTGTACCAGGTGACGTCTGGGATAGGTTGACCTCCCACAATGCATTGGAATCTCACTGTCTGTCCATCTCTTGCCTTCTGGTCTTCTGGAATCGCCCTGAAGTGAGGCTTAGACACGGTTTCGTAAATGCCGCCCTGATCTTCTGGTCTGTCTCTTTCTCTGGATGTATCCCTGAATGCAGAGGAAGCAGTGCTCAATAAACATAATGCATGCAGTCCTCGGAAGGGTTCAAGACTTGAAATAGTGTGTCTGTCATTTGCAGAATGAGGTCCCCAGAGGGTGAATTTAGTGATGCTACCGCGCATAGCGGGCTAGCATCACCAAATTCACCCTCTGGGGACCTCATTCTGCTGAGGTGCAAGCTATGCGGGCTAGCATCACTAAATTCACCCTCTGGGGACCTCATTCTGCAAATGACAGACACCCTATTTCAGTCCTCGGAAGGGTTCATGATGTCAGGTACAAATTTTTTAGTCAAAACAAAATGGTACCTTAAACTAACACCTCTAGTGATTAGCATTTTACCGATGACTGCATTGGTAACCCATGACTGCATTGGTAACCGATGACTGCATTGGTAACAGATGACTGCATTGGTAATCGGTAAAGATGCTAGTTTGGGGTTCCAATCTGTTTCCAAAATCAGTGCGGCATAAAGAGTAAAAAATCTAATATATTCATTGAGCTCAATGAAGGCGGTACACTATTTAAGTAAAGCATTGTCTGATCCAGATTTTGGTACCTCGTACATGAAATCTAATGAGAATATAGGGACATAACAAACTGTTACAGATTACCACCATTTTCCATGTGCGAAATGCCATGGTAGTAAGATTTAGATCCAGAGTAAAGAATTCAATTTTCTATCGTTTTTCTTCCCAAAATAACACTACAGTATAGCCGACAATTAAATACAGTTTGATCCAATGTCAATGTGCATGCACTTAAAACAATTGTTTCCGGTTATTGCTTCATTTACGTCTTTTTCTATTCTGTCGTCTTCTCACATGGGTTCAATTGGGTTTATGTCATTCAAATTTTATTTATGATTTAAATATATGTCATATAATAAACCTATTATCGCTGCAGTGAATTGACCTGGTCACTGCATCAAGTCTCACTGAAGAGGTCAGAATGCTGGACAATACGCTACGCGTGTGGCGGCTCATTTGATCCAGCGATCTGACCTTTTCGACTAGACATGATAATACAGCCAGATCAATTCGTTGTAGCGATAATATATATTGTATTGCCAGAATACAAAAGTCAAAAATGAGTTCAATCAAATTACTGTTAATGAGATATTATCATTCATGTATTGTTTTCCAGAAGGTTTCATCAAAATTAACAAAGCAATGCAATCTTCAAAGTGTTATTTTCAAAAGGAGACATTTAAAATATTAGATTGTTTTATTGCATACTAGTATTATCACCCACCTCTTGAGAATTCTGTCGAGTGTTTCTGGAGCAACGAATGATGTTGCGTCGATATTTCCGAGTTTATCAACATAGAGCTGAGATGAGCAAGTATCCTTGCCGGTAGGGTTAACTGCGAGCACGGTGTAGTGACCCTGATCCTCGGGAACCGCCATACGGATCCTCAAAGTGCAGTAACCATCTTTGGTCATTTTAATGTCATATCGGTTAGATTTCTTTATTCGCTGTCCATTCTTGTACCAAGCAATCTAAAAGGAAAATTATGTTAGCGTATTAGAGCTTCTTGCAATTGATTGTACATGTATAAAGTTTTGACTAAATTGAGATTTATGTTCAGATACAAAATAGCAGTATCAGTTTGGGCCAACAAACATTAAAATTTTGAGGAATTATATTTTTGACAACTTTTATGACAAGTTTGAGAAGGTCAGTCTGATTAACCCCTCCATGACTGGAGCTGCGCTGGTGCAGCATTAAAGACCCTGTGCCAGTACATTCTTTTATATATGCTATTCCCCCATAGGGAGCCTTGCATGTATAAGAGAATGCACTGACTTACACGGTCAAGGTAAATAATGTTAAGCCAATGTATTCTCTTATATATGTGAGGTTCCCTATGGGAGACTCGCATATATAAGAGAATGCATTGGCACAGGGTTTTCACAAAATGTCAGGGAGCTCCAGTCATGGAAGGGTTAAAATGAATATCTTCAGCCTCCAGTAAGAAACAAAGTCTTTGATTGGCTGGAGAGATGTCTTATATTTACCACGATGAGGCATCAAGACAAAAACCTGAGAAAAACTAAGACAATAACTCTCGCGGCATATCGCCAGACATCACTTACTATCTACAATATAACGGAGAGAACAATATAAAATTTTTAAATTCTGCACGGATTGTTCTTTCCAATAAATATTAATCTCCATGACGATCAGAACAATTCACAGTATATCCACTATCGTATTTGAGGCAAAAAGTCGAGATGAAACTCCAGATGTGATAAATCTACGTGCCTTTGGCTTTGGTCTGGCAGAAACTTTGCAAACAAAAGTAGCATCTGATCCCTCAATGAGTCGGAATTCTTTGAGTTTCTGAGTAAACACAGGCTGCTGAGGTTGGGTAGATGGAGCGCGGGCATCGGGCTGCTCGGAGTCGTAGTCCGTCTCAGTCTCACTCAAGCCTCGGAGTTTACCGTCTCTAAAGTCAATCTCCTTCATCAGCCTGAACTCAAAGTTAGAAACTTTGAAGTCCTAAAAGATAAACGATTTAGCAATTTAGAACCAAATTTAGAGGCTTTAACCCTTTACCCAACAGAAGGGCCCTGTGCCAATGCATTCTCTTATATATGCGAGTCGACCATAGGTCGCCTCGCATATATAAGAGAATGCATTGGCTTAACACATTAAAAATTATAAAATTGTTAAAGAATGTAAGAAAAAATGGTAAAAAGTGTTAAAAAAAGATTTTTTTTAGGCCAATGCATTCTCTTATATATGCGAGGCGACCTATGGTCGACTCGCATATATAAGAGAATGCATTGGCACAGGGCATAACTGTAACTATCACAATGTGGTCAAGGAGCCGGTTCCAATGATATCCATATTTGTATGGTTCTATTGAGACAGACCGAAGATATTTTAGGCTGTTGAAGCTTTATTTGGCCGGTTTTGGCCGGTTTGTTGGGTAAAGGGTTAACAGTTCAGGGACAAGCCTTGAAATAGTGTGTCTGTCATTTGCAGAATGAGGTTCCCAGAGGGTGAATTTAGTGGATCTAAAACCCAGCAAGTTATTAAATGCGCACGCCGAAAATTTCAAATGCGCGCCTCGGAATTTGCATCCAGTGAACAAGATTTTAACAAACAACACACCAATGGTTAAACGCCGACAAGACTGTTCACCATGTATCTTTCTCAGCAGTGATGACGTTGATTACGAACCTGGTAACAAAGATCAAAGAGGTGTCTTTCGTACTCAATGATTGGGGTGACACCTCGTCACAACTGCTGCACGTGCCAGTTCCCGCAAAAAGCGTGTCAATTCTTTGGCGGCCTCGTTTGATGTTTCGGCATGCGGGATTCGCCGATTCATTTGAATACTAGATTAGGGTTTAACTGTATCATCATTCATGTCGGATAGTGACGGTGACACTGCCCAAAAGGTAACGATTCGGATTCCACTTCCGAGTTTGAAGCTTTAAGCGAGTCTGATGAGCATGCACTCTCAGACGCGGAAGTCGACTAATTACAGTGATCAGATTCACCGGGATTGCCGGATTGTTGATGTTATTATCATGTGGACTATTGTACAATATAAACATATGTTTTTATTTCTGTTTCTGTTGCCACACTTGGAATTATACGTGTGTATCATTATACTTGTGTTTGTCTTTATTCAGTAATCATTTCATCGATGTTAATTTGAATTGTGCTCCCTGAAAAAAGGCGCACGCAAATCCCAAAAGCTCCGAGCGATATATCGCGCACCTACGTTTTCCAAATTCGAAGGACTGATAACCAAATAGGGAGAAGTGACTTCTTCATATTTGAAATGCTGAAATTCTATGATACTGGCAAGGCAAAGCATTTCTGTTTAGAAAAGTACCATTTTTTTTTTTTAAAGTTGTAATTTTTGGGCTGTTTGGGTGATCTGAACAAATCGAGGAAAAGTCATTATTTGTATAAAACATTCAAAAACATATATACAGTAAAATATTTTAATATAAGCTGTGATGGTTGTTCCAACATGCCATTATTGAGATGTCTATTCCTTTCATTTTGAAAACACAAGCGTCACTATTATTAAAATATGTAAGTTTTTGAATATTTTATAAAGACACTGGCTTTAACTCAGAAAAGTCAGACAAAGCAAAAATGACAACTTTAAATACTGTTAAAAAAAAGTACCATTATTTTTTCTTACATCACTGATGAGTCACTTACCCTCGGTCTATCCATTTCCATAGGTTCCTCAGAGAGTCGTCGTTCAGCTCGCTGTTCAACCATTCTTTCGGTTTTCGGTATATAGAACTCTTCAACAGGTTTCTTCTCCCGCTGTAGCCACGGATCCTGCATGGGAGTCACTGGTGATGGTAGCATCGGCTTCGGAGGAGCTGGTGGTGGTTTATGTGCAACTGTAAGAGAGATGGGAAGATATTAGTCGAAACATCAACAAAACTTATAATATGTCTCGCTCTAATATGACTGGTGCCAGGTCTTAAAATATGGTGCTTGACATTTGAGGTCCCCAGAGGATGAATTTAGTGATGCTACCCCGCATGGAGGGCTAGCATCACCAAATTCACCCTCTGGGGGCCTCAATCTGCTTAGGCCTCATCTTCTCTGGAAAGTATCATTATTATCAAGTTAGCAAAATTTTAAGTTTCTTTTTTAGTTTAGTTTCTCTTGATCCCCAAATTGGCAGATGCACAATACATAATCGAGGTTCCCAGTGGGTACACATCACCATCTGGGAACTTAAAACTTTGTCTGGGTCTCCCATAGCCGATGAGGCCATGCAGAATGAGGTCCACAGAGGACAAATTTAGTGATGCTAGCCAGCAGTGTCGGGTAGTGTCACTAAATTCACTCTCTGAAGACCTCATTCTGAAAATGACCAGCACCATATCTTGAGTGACTGGTGCCCATGTGTATTATTGATGCCATGTTTCAGGTATGGTCGACTCGCATATATAAGAGAATGCATTGGCACAGGGTAAAAAAAATAACATATTGTTAAATGCGAATTTGATCCATTTATGAAAAATATGAATGAGGTCCCCAGATGATAAATTTAGTGATGCTAGCCAGCAGTGTCGGGTAGTGTCACTAAATTCACCCTCTGAGGACCCCATTCTGCAAATGTCCAGCACCATATTTTGAGGCCTGACTGGTGCCAATGTGTATTATTGATGACATGTTTCTGGTAAATTTCCTATTGACAATTTGGGTTTTATTTCAAAATAATTTGAGTGCAAAGCATATTTTAGTGCATGTTCAAACACATACACAAAGAACAGTGATCTGGAACTATATTTTACCATAGTGCTAGGTTCTGTGTAATTCTGGAAAGAGCATAGTTTATGCTACTAGTGGCCAGATTTTTTGAAAATGGTAAAAGAAAATAACATTTTCCCAAAAACTTTCATGCCAGCAATTACTTCTCAATGTTTGTATATTTTGGTTTTTCAATTTGGGCAAAGTTTTTGAAAAATAGCCAAACAAATTCAGAAATGATAAAACAAATTGAAGAATTACTGGGCATGAGGATAGATAAACGGGGTTGGGTAATATTAGTATACATGTAGCTGTAATGTGAATCAAGCACACTCCTGATTTTGAGATAAGAAGATACGTTTGTTAACCCTTTCATGACTGGAGCTGCGCTGGTGCAGCATTAAAGACCCTGTATCAGTGCATTCTCTTATATAAAGGAGTCTCACATAGGGAGACTCACATATATAAGAGAATTCACTGGCTTACAAGGTTAATGTTGTTAGGCCAAAGCATTCTCTTATATATGCAAGGTGCCCTATGGACAACTCGCATATATAAGAGAATGCATTGCACAGGAATTTTGCAAAATTTCAGGAAGCTCCAGTCATGAAAGACTTAAATAATGAGCACAACAGTTCAGAAGCTTCCATACTTCAATGCTGGCATAACCGCATGAGACACATACCGTCAGGTAGTAATGCTGCAATGGTCGAGTCCTCTCCGGCGGGATTCAGTGCTGTACATGTGTACTCGCCCTCGTCTTCTGGCAAGCAGCATGTAATAATCAGAGTGCAACGGCCTGTCTTATCATCAAAAGAGATTTTATGTCTGAAAGATAATAAACGACTTTGAGGTGTGATATACAAAACAATGTTGAGAGTCCACAAACGGTGATAACATATCACTCCCCAAAAATAAACTGCCAATTCAAAAGAATGTTCTGATTTTGATACTGCAACATTACCATTATCATCTATACAATGTGATTTAAAGATATATGATGGACATGTTTGTGTGCATGAACATGATAAGTTAGTATGACAATTTGTGGAATGCAGTATTCTACTAACATCGCCGAAAATATAAAGTAAATCAACTGTACCGCTCCATAGAAAACATCTATTTGTAAAAATAATTTCTTTGAGCAAATTATTCTCCATTTCTATTTAATCACCATATCAGAGTGTTTCACATCACTTTAATGATATTCACATCAAAATGATCTGAGGTCAATGAATTACAGTAATGCTCAAAATAATCGACTCCTTAACCACAGCAGAATTATGGGTAATAACAAGCCGTATTTCCGACTAAATCCTGAAAAATTACCCATAATTCTGCTGTGGTTAAGGAGTCGATTATTTAGAGCATTACTGTATATTTAAAGCCTAAAAGGGAATACTCTCGCTAAAAATTTACAAAAATGTAAACTTAACAAGAATCTCCTTTCAACTGAAACATACTTTTTTTAAATTGTACATAGGTAAAAAAAATATGTTGCACAATAAAAGAAATTTTGTCTGAATAGTTAGAAAATAAACAATAACCCATTATGAGTTCACAAATAAATGTACCTTGTATCTACAAGAACTGGAGCACCTCTTCTGCTCCAGATGATTTGTGGGAATGGTCGTCCTTCAACTCTGGCCTCAAACACAACATTAGTTCCCTCATAGAGTCGTGCACTTCTTGGGTGCTCGACAAACTGTGGGGCAACTGGCTCCATGAACATGGGCTGTTGTGGTGGGGCAACCTTCTTTGGTGGAACCACTGGTGGCTGTGGTTTAAATTCTTGTTGTTTTCTCTTCTGTGGCATAAATTCTTCATGTACCGGCTGCGGCTGTGGTGGTGGCTGTGGTTTGAATTCCTGTGGTTTTCTCGTCTGTGGCATAAACTCTTCATGTACTGGTTGCGGCTGTGGTGGTGGCTGTGGTTTAAATTCTTGTGGTTTCCTCTTCTGTGGCACAAATTCTTCATGTACCGGCTGTGGTTTGAATTCCTGTGGTTGTCTCGTCTGTGGCATAAACTCTTCATGTACCGGTGGCGAGTCCGGTATAGGAGGAGGTTTATGCTTCGGAGGTTGCCTTTGTTGTGGCATGAATTCTTCAAAAACTGGACTCATTGGTTTTGCTACAAAAGAAAAAAAACAATGAATTAATATGAATTAACATCCCATGATGTAAAACCAGTTCAAAGGTCATGGAAACAATTGCCATTGGATAAGAAGAAGAGGAATTAGGATGGTTATTTTTTATTTCCAGAATGAGGCTCCTAAATGATATGGAAAATTTCTTCATTAGTGGATAGTAATATCAGGAACGAGGCTAGCAATTTGGTACAGGAAATTTTCTAATGGTTTGGTGGAAATATCACAGCTTCAATGAAGATGAACCCATACTGTGTAACTTTCAACCAATCATGTTACAGAATGCGAATGCACTCTACTCAATAAATAAATGTGGTTCTCCACACGATAATATGACAGATTAACCTGAAAAAAAAAGTCCTAAAATAGACTAAATCCAAAAACTTACGTTCAACTTCGAGCTGAGCTTCTGTTATTGTTGCGCCTTCTGCGTTTTTAGCGACACATTTGAAGTTTCCGGTATCTTCAGGGAACACTTCTGAGATTTCGAGTGTACAGACGCCATCAGGCGAGATTCTGACATGATAGTCGGGTGAGTCGAGTATTTCACAGTCCTCGCGGAACCATTTCACGATTGGTTCTGGATGACCAGTAACCTTAGTCTGGAAAATGACATTGTCACCTTCATTGGCACGCTGGCTTTGGATTGGCTGAAAATAACAAAAATATATAAATTTAGAGCAGAACATAAAGAAAACAAAATAAAAAAAGAGAGACATTTATATGTGAAAGGCTACAACTGGACTTAACCCTTTACCCAACAAACCGGCCAAAACCGGCCAAATAAAGCTTCAACAGCCTAAAATATCTTCGGTCTGTCTCAATAGAACCATACAAATATGGATATCATTGGAACCGGCTCCTTGACCACATTGTGATAGTTACAGTTATGCCCTGTGCCAATGCATTCTCTTATATATGCGAGTCGACCATAGGTCGCCTCGCATATATAAGAGAATGCATTGGCCTAAAAAAAATCTTTTTTTAACACTTTTTACCATTTTTTCTTATATTCTTTAACAATTTTATAATTTTTAATGTGTTAAGCCAATGCATTCTCTTATATATGCGAGGCGACCTATGGTCGACTCGCATATATAAGAGAATGCATTGGCACAGGGCCGTTCTGTTGGGTAAAGGGTTAAACCCTTATTTTGTTAAAGATGCATAATCCGATTAAGTGCCCTTCAATTACTATGTATTTGGATTCGGGGGTAAAACATATTTGATTTGAGTCGAGGAACCCACCTATCAAACCACAGAGTTATTAAATGTCAATTTTTGAAATCTAATATATTTCAGCATCGAGACTTATTAGTGGCCCAGTAAAAAGTGGACGAGCCAACAGTCTCGGACAAAATTGCGGATGAAGATGAGTAAGTCTAAAATCAAGAGGTTTGCATTGAAAATAAGGCCAAATTTCGTCAAACAATTGATAATTAACACGTTTCGGGCAATTTTATACTATAGTTGACAGTGGTTAGCATTATTTTTTGGCAATTAATCGATTCTGATAACAGGCATTTCTAGAAATGTTGTTGTTGGAATCTGATTATATGGGGACCATCGAATCGGATTGAGTACCTTTAACCCTTTCGTGACGGGATCTATAAAGTGCTTGTGATGCACATATCTAAGCTTGCTTTAATAGCCCTTTCCATAATGAATGGATTCTCCCATCTGTTATAAAAATATAAATTGGAAGGGTCTATTATTCATCTGGAGGGATGTTCAGGAAATATTAGCAGGCGACAGATAATAAAAGTGCAGAACGATTCTTGTTCAGTGGTAAGAAATGTTCATATAATAAGTTCATCCAATGACCTATATGAACTTTTCCTAAGGGACGACTGCTCATAAATGAGTATTTAGGATAGAAAGGACTCACCTGTGAGAATTTTGGCTTGGTTTTCTCAGCAACAATAGACGGTTGATGAGGTGCCTCCAATTTCACTGGTGGGAGTTTCTTAATCACAGGTGGTGACGCTGGCACCTTGGGTGGCGTCGGTGGTGGTCTGGCCACTGGTGCTTGTCTGATAACTGTTGGCTGTTCTGGTGGAGGTGGTGGCCTAGCATCTGGTTTGCCAAACAGCGCAATCGTCTTTTCGACTGGTGCGAGTGCTTCTCCTTCGATTTCCATGTCAATTTGATCTTTATATCTCTCATCGATTGGTACAGGCGCGAAGTCTGATGGTCTCTGTAGTTTCGGGACCTTTGTTTCAGGTTGTGTCTCTTGCATCCATGGTGGTATGGGAGCAGCTTTATCTTTTTTTGCTACTTTTGGCTGGAATTGCTCAGTGACTGGTTTCCTGTCTACTGGCCTGATCGCAACAGGCTCGGGTGACATAGGTGGCACTGTATATATAAAAAACAAAATAATTATTTTTAGAAAATATTGTGATGCTCTTTCATGACAGGAGCTGCAGCATTAAAGATCCGTGCCAGTGCATTCTCTTATATATATGCAGGTCTCTCATAGGGAAGCTCGCATTTATAAGAGAATGCTCTGGCTTACAAAGTCAAGGTAAATATTGTTTGGCCAATGTGCTCTCTTATATATGTGAGGCTCCTTATGGGAGACTCACATATATAAGGAAATGCATTGGCACAGGGTTTTTGCAAATTTTCAGCTCCAGTCATGGAAGGGTTAATTCAAAATAATGATATTATTTTGCATGAGTAATTTTTTTACTTCTATTAGTACAATTATTTATATTATTGAAAACAGCAACTTGGAATGTTTTGATAAACGACAAAACCAAAAAAACAAAACAAAACTAAACAAAAATAAAACAAGACAAAATATAATGCCGAACTATGATACTAAAGTGCTTAATATTTCCCACCTATCTTGGCATAATAATTTCATGACACATATTGGGGGTATAGCATAACAATATCATAATAATTTACTATGAACCTACCATGAACACGGAGGTCGCCGGAACACTCGGTACGTCCGACGGGATTCTCAGCTGTCACTGTGAATTTACCAGCATCTTCATAGAAGACTTCTGGAATGTACAAGGAGTGAATATTCCCTTCCTGAATAATCTCGAAGTCCGGGGAGCTCACTAGCTTTGATCCTTCTCTGAACCATGTGACTGTGGGAGGAGGGTGACCAGCCACGCACACCTTCAATCTGACTGGTTCCCCCTCATGAACCATGACTGAGTGGAGTCCTTCCTGGATTACAGGTGGAGTCAAGGAAGCTGAAAAAGAAATAAACAACGATTTAACCCTTTACCCAACAGAAGGGCCCTGTGCCAATGCATTCTCTTATATATGCGAGTCGACCATAGGTCGCCTCGCATATATAAGAGAATGCATTGGCTTAACACATTAAAAATTATAAAATTGTTAAAGAATGTAAGAAAAAATGGTAAAAAGTTTTTAGGCCAATGCATTCTCTTATATATGCGAGGCGACCTATGGTCGACTCGCATATATAAGACAATGCATTGGCACAGGGCATAACTGTAACTATCACAATGTGGTCAAGGAGCCGGTTCCAATGATATTCATATTTGTATGGTTCTATTGAGACAGACCGAAGATATTTTAGGCTGTTGAAGCTTCATTTGGCCGTTTTTGGTCGTTTTGTTGGGTAAAGGGTTAACAGACAGAAGAAGTGGTATTGCTGACCTCTGACTTATATATAATACGTTTATTCTCTCATCAAAAAAAAATTGAGATACAAGTAGAAGATATAAACAAAAGATTGAGAATGTAACAGTATATGTACAATATATACAAGAACATCCCATCATCGTCATCATTATCAACATAATGGTAGTCGTTTTCGTCGTACTCGTCGTCGAGACATCATCACCGTAACCGCGTCATCAGTATCACCGTCTTCGTTGTCATCATGTTATGTCTTCGTCTCCTCGACATCACAATCGCCAGTATCATTATCATCATTATCTCCAACAATAACAACAACAACAAACTGCATATTATTCATTCAAAAGCAGACATTTTTTTTGTCGGGGGGGGCCTGCAAACAGTTTGATTCACCAGATGGAAGAACAGGCCTTGAGATAGTGTGTCTGTCATTTGCAGATGAGGTCCGCAGAGGGTGAATTTAGTGACGCTATCATGCATAGTTGAACAAAAGGGAAAAATTAACTAAAACCAATGTTAGTTTGAGACTATAAATTCTTCCCAGAAGATGAGGCCTAAGCAGACAGGTCCCAAGAGGTGATGCCAGCCCGCTGTGCTATTTCAAGGCATGGTGGGGATATCTTTCTAGTGTAACAGGATATTTCCCCTGGATATCTCGACCATCGGAATGATATCCAGTGAGAGGACGTAGTATACTGGCCGGTAGAGTAAAATAGAGTCCAAAGGTCTCACAGCGTTAGTTATGTGCAAGCCTTGAAATAGGGTGTCTGTCATTTGCAGAATGAGGTCCCCAGAGGGTGAATTTAGTGATGATACCCCGCATAGCGGGCTAGATTCACCAAATTCACCCTCTGGGAACCTCATGCTGCTGAGGTGTAAGCAGAATGAGGTCCCCAGAGGGTGAATTTGGTGATGCTAGCCCGCTATGCGGGGTAGCATCACTAAATTCACCCTCTGGGGACCTCATTCTGCAAATGACAGACACCCTATTTCAAGGCTTGGTTATGTGTTAGTGACTTAGTGTATGATTCAATTTTTTTCACATGACTTGTTATGATGTAGCCATATTAATGCAGAACTTAATTTTTAATATTAAACTGAATTGATGTGTGTAGAATAAATTCTCCAAAAAGAGATTGAAAAACATTCGGTGAAGAAATCAACATAAAAATCACAGGATACAAGGTCCGGATGGATGGGTTTAAGCCACTATCACAGATTTCTATAATGCCATGTAAATTTGTTCACAGTTCAGAAGATATCGAAAAAAAATCAGAGCGATATAAAATTTAGATCGATGACTCACCTCTGACAACTAATTCAGATGAGCTTGAAGCAGTGCCGACAATATTCTCGGCTTCGCATGTATATTTTCCAGAATCGTCTTGGAAAGCATCTGGTATAATGAGAGTTACTCGCCCATTTCTGTATGAGATCTGAAAATCTGCTGTTTCGGTTATCTTCTTTCCTCCTTTGAACCATTTGATACATGGTTCTGGCTTGCCGGTTACGACTCCATCAAAGGTGACCCTGGTTCCTTCCATGGCAGTGATATTCTTCAACGCCTGCAGGAATTTTGGTGGAATTGGAACCTCAATGGTTAAATCAACCGGCTGATACTGTGGTGGCAAGTCAGTTGTGATTGTTGTTGAGTACCTCTCATGACTGGCAATGGGCGGAGCCTGTCTCATGGGGGCAGCTTGTCGCCTTTGAGGTACGTCTGTCGTCACGGTTGACGAGTACTGCTCTACTCCGAATGGTTGCCAGGTGTCTTGCTGCATCGTCTCGATCATGCGGCTCAGTCTGGTCGTCTCTTGTGTCACAGTTGTACTACAATGAACAAGAAGCCGTGTTTCATGTAAAGTTTAAAATTTAGGCATTTTATTGTTATCAGTTCATCAAAAATGTCCTAAATTTTGGTATCATAAGATTTAGCTTGAGCTGAAAGGTATAGAGTATATACGTTCAATGACCACAGACTTCCATTAAAGATACGGGCAGCATTGGCGGTGGTGGGTATGCTGTTAAAATATTCACCTCCGTCAAAAACCGCCATAAACAGAAATAATAGTAAAATATAGACAGACCTTGTTCTTATACCAATCAGAAATATGGCATAAACAGTATGTTATTGTCAAATGTTTTTCCTTTGTTATGTAAACAAAAGCAAAAAAAACGTTACAGAACCAGACCTGTTTACTTTCAAAATTGGAAATAGGGAGATTTGTCCTCAGAATCAGGAGATTTAGTGAAAAATAGGGAGAATGTGTTTTCAATGTCAGTATCGTGGAAAAAATCTTCATATTTTTCATTTAAATGTCATATAGACTGTTTGTTGCATTGGGTTTTCATCTGCCACAATTAATGGCCTTGAAATCTCTGAATCATTTGGGAATAAAATTACAATTTTCCGGTTATGGGTCACGTTTTATTTCGAACAAGGCAATACAATGATTAAAACTATAGTTGCACACTATAAAATGGTGCTATAGGATAATTTTGTCGCCAGAGATATTCAGAAACATCGGTGAATTTAAAGAGAATACGTTTTGACAGAATTGTTTGAGGTCCGTTCGATTCGCGTTCTGTTATTGCGTATACAAAACACGGAATACCACAAAGACGGAAACGGAACTTTCGCGGACATAAAAACAAACAAAAAGTTTAAATCGGCAATATAATAATTTAGAGTCGGCGGTTTTAAAGCAGTCGGTCGGGACGAGCAGAAACCAACACTTTATTAAGTGTGGCCAAAAAGGAAGGCATCTTGTTTGATATATTATAATCCTTGTCTGGACATTGAAGACTGCATTTACTTACTCAACACTGTTAAACAAAAGAGTCGATGTTGTATCAACATTTTGTCACTGTTTGACTCGCAGGCGATATATTCCTAATTGATTTGTAACACTATAGCATGCATGGCGGCTAATTTTTGGTTTTATCTTTTGAATCGGGAGATTTCGTTTCCCGATTGGGAGCACAGGAGAAATGACACAAAATCGGGAGACTCCCGCCGAAATCGAGCGTTTATATCAATTGTGTGTGATTAACCAATAGAATTGTGCTGTGTTATGTAAACAGAAGCAAATCTTCTGTAACACAAGCAGGCTCTTGTTTACGTACACCATCATACGTCTTGACGACAATATAATATTTATGAGCTGGTTATGTTTTATCATATGAACAAAACTATATATATTTTAATATTCCTTCTGTTGATGGCGATTGAACAAATATGAATATTTCTGCAACGAACGCCGCACTTGCCTTTAACATTTGTATTATCATAAATGTATATAAAGACTTAATTTCCTTAGATTCTCTGTGTATCTTCCCAATAAGATATGCATGTAAATGACTGGTTAATGTTCACAACCAAGCCTGAAATAGGGTGTCTGTCATTTGCTTAGGTGGATATCAAAATTAGGGTGAACAAAGAATTTTCAATGCAGCAAACGACCGCCTCAGTCGTCGATTGGTAGAAAATATCTGCTAATAATTATTTAACCCTTTACCCAACAAACCGGCCAAAACCGGCCAAATAAAGCTTCAACAGCCTAAAATATCTTCGGTCCGTCTCAATAAAACCATACAAATATGGATATCATTGGAACCGGCTCCTTGACCACATTGTGATGGTTACAGTTATGCCCTGTGCCAATGCATTGTCTTATATATGCGAGTCGACCATAGGTCGCCTCGCATATATAAGAGAATGCATTGGCCTAAACAAAATCTTTTTTTAACACTTTTTACCATTTTTTCTTACATTCTTTAACAATTTTATAATTTTTAATGTGTTAAGCCAATGCATTCTCTTATATATGCGAGGCGACCTATGGTCGACTCGCATATATAAGAGAATGCATTGGCACAGGGCCGTTCTGTTGGGTAAAGGGTTAATTGAAAGCTGTAGAAAGTTATATTCAACTACATGCTTACACTTGTTCCTCAAATGTCCTCTTTGATTGCGGTTCAGTTTCGATTTTCCTGTGCTTGACTGGAATTATGGCTGTCATGGGTGCCTGCTCATCGACACCGAGCATGGCTGAACACGTAGCTTTGCCTGATGAATTCTCCGCAGTGATCGAGAATCTTCCAGAGTCGGTGGCAAACATTTGTTGGATATGTAGTCTATGTATGTTTCCTTCCATCGACGTTTTGTGTTCTCTGCTCATTAATGGTCTCTGGTTGAAAGTCCAAGTCACCTAGAAGATAAGATTGTTTAATCAACGATAGTCTATCTTTACCATGATGCAATTTCGGGCAACACAAGATTCTCACAAGTCAGATCAATTGAAATAGAGGCCATTCAAGGGCACTTGTCAACAGTTTACAATATGTTTATAAATTCTAAAATTCAAAGCCATAATTGGGCAATTTGTAAATTATTTTTCAAAACTTTCACCAAAATACCTTGGAGGGTAGATTCAACTGGTATTGATGTTTTCAACGAGATGTGAATATTACCGAAATTGAAGGGTTTCATAAACCCTCACATCAATGATAATAAATAATGCAGGAAAGGAGGTATATGTAAGTGTCCAGCACGGATCCTGTTACCATGTTCATTTGGTGAAATAAATATGCTTGAACAACTAAATTTGAACACTTGTTGAAACAAGTTGAAAAAGGGCATAACTCTGTCATGAATGGTCGGACCAGACCTAAATACGAACTTGATCTGGGCTTTCTTATATGATCTAACTAATCAAGTTATCATCCGGACAACAAAGATTTCGACGGATGGACACCCCACATTTCTATAGTCCGCCAAATTTTATATTTTGGGAGACAACAAGGAATGACTATTATCTAGTTATCATACCTTTGGTTTGGGTATGCCAGTGATAACACACTCCAACGTGACTGGTTGTCCCGCTTTGAAGATGGTATCCCGGAAAAGCTTCTTGAATTCAGGTGGTTCTTCTTTATAATCCTGGAATGTCTTTGGGGCCTGTCGAGTCGGTCTCACTTCCTTTATCATCGAGATCTCCTCGGCAGGTGGCTGTACGTCGAGCTTTGAGTAACATTTAGCTTCGCCAGCCATGTTGGTAGCTTTGACCATGAATTTACCTGCATCCTCCTCGAATACCTCAGGTATGGTCAATGAATGTACATCAGCAAACGCTGTGATCTGTGAATACAATCAAGTTGTTTAACCCTTTACCCAACAAACCGGCCAAAACCGGCCAAATAAAGCTTCAACAGCCTAAAATATCTTCGGTCTGTCTCAATAGAACCATACAAATATGGATATCATTGGAACCGGCTCCTTGACCACATTGTGATAGTTACAGTTAGCCCTGTGCCAATGCATTCTCTTATATATGCGAGTCGACCATAGGTCGCCTCGCATATATAAGAGAATGCATTGGCCTAAAAAAAATCTTTTTTTAACACTTTTTACCATTTTTTCTTACATTCTTTAACAATTTTATAATTTTTAATGTGTTAAGCCAATGCATTCTCTTATATATGCGAGGCGACCTATGGTCGACTCGCATATATAAGAGAATGCATTGGCACAGGGCCCTTCTGTTGGGTAAAGGGTTAAGATAGAATAATCATACATACACAGAAATTTCAAACAGAAAGTATTGCTAGGTATAATTGAGGTTTAAAATCACCATGTGCCTTTAAAATTTTCATTTTCAATCTCAGGACCGCGATGCCATTTGCCAAATTTGCCAATGGAAAAACTAAATTTATTGGGCAAACATGTGGGAAAGTGGGTTTTTAATTATGTGATATAAACGATCTACTACATCATCGAAGGCGGATTATCTGATACTTGGTCAGTGATTTATGACCAGTAAGTATAAGATAATTAATAAATAGGTTAATCAGTTAATGTGAATGACGATGGATTCATTTATGGCTATTTGTCTCCCAACACGATACAGTTGAAATAATACATTTTGATGACAGATATTTGGACTGAATTTCGTAACTGTGTATAAAGATATTAAATACAATTCATTTTCAGGCATAAAGTCGGGCATCATATAATAAAGATGAAAAAATTATAATTTTTCCTCAATTTTTCTCAAATGGACACTCAAATTCAATTTGTGAAGTCCTTGTGGAATTTTGCAATGAAAATATTTCATATGGAAAAACTTTTGGCAAGGGAAAATTTTAGTCTAGCGCCAAATCTGATAATGTCACAGATTGACAATCTTGAGATTCTTGATTCAGATTCATGGTATATTTCTAAGAATACCATCATCCTGAAATATCTTTTATATACCTGAAAGTCGGGTGAACTCTCTATTTTCTTGTCATCTTTATACCATTCAACATCTGGTAGAGGATGACCAATGACACGGCACTGCAGACAGATACGCTGGCCAGAGTACGTCGAGATATCCTTCATGAGCTGAGTAAACTTAGGTGCTGTGTGATCACCAACTGAGGCGTCACTGTGCTCGCTCATGGCTGAAATACAACAAAGGTCTCATAATACTGCAGCTCAAGTCTGAGTTTAGTGTGCCTGTCTATTGCAGAATGAGGTCCCTAGAGGGTGAATTTAGTGACGCTATCCCGCATAGTGGGCTAGCATCAATAAATTCACCCTCTGGGGACCTCATTCTGCTTAGGCCTCATTTTCTCGGGAAAGTTTCTTTGTTATCAAATTTCTATAGTAGCTTCTTCATCTAGATTATATTTCTTTTTTAGTTTAGTTTCTCTAAATCCCCAAATTGGCAGAGGACACATTGCATAATCGAGGTTCCCAATGGGTGTATCACAATATTCACCATTTGAGAACTTCAATCTGAGTCTATGTCTCCCATAGCAGATGAGGCCATGCAGAATCAGGTTCCCAGAGGTGAATTTGGTGATGCTAGCCCACTATGCGGGTAGCATTACTAAATTCACCCTCTGGGGACCTCATTCTGCAAATGTCAGACACACTATATTCAGGTTTATACAGAAAGGGATAGCACTTGTGAACCAATGCTTAGAAAGATATTCAAGTCCCTGACATCCAATCAATTATTGATCTTCATGTCGTATGTACTCACCTTCAACATGCAGTTTGCATGCACTTTCAGCAACGCCATTATTGTTCTTGGCGATAACTTTGTAATTTCCGCTGTCGTCTACATAGACCTCTCTGATGACCAGGGTACATCTGTCGCCCTCAAACAGAAGCTGAATGTCCTTAGATTCCTTTACAGGCTGTTCGTCAAAATACCAGATTACCTGAAAAAAAGTGGTAAATATGTCAAAATACCAGATTACCTAAAAATATAGTGGTCATTACATGAAAATTCCAGATTACCTGAAAAAATAGAAGTAAAAATACCAGATTACCTGAAAAAACAGTAGTCAATACACAATTTAACTTGATAATAAAGTATTGAACAGAAGGAGTTGTTGTTTTTCATATTCGTAGAGGAACAGGTTAATATGAGATCAGGATTCATAGATGAAAATATTTCATGTCTTTCCTAAAACCATCCATGATTTTATAAAATATTCCAAGATTTAAAACAGTTAAAGATTCATAATCCGAAATAACGCTCGCAAATTACTATTTACTTTGCTTGGGGGGTCAAAAAATCTGATTCGAGTGATCAGATATTGATTTTTGAAATCTATTATTTTTCACCACCGATAATTTTTAGCGGCCCAGTAAACGGTCGATGAGAAGACGGTCTCAGACCAAATTGCGGATGAAGATGGATAACTCTAAAATCAAGTGGCTTTTTTGTGTCAGACATTTGACAAACCGGCAAAATTTTGTTGAACTAAATGTTGATCAATAACAGGTTTTGTGCAATTTTATACTATAGTTGACTGGGTAGCATTATTTTTGGGCAATTGCTCGATTCTGATAACTGAAACAGCATTTCAAAATATGTTGTAGGAATCTGATGATATGAGGACTATCGAATCGGATATATGTACCTTTAAGCATTACTGTTTCAGATGTGATATGATTCTCAGTCTCTTTGAAAAACCGACAAAAATCCTATATCGGATGTACGTCTCTAGAACTCTCTATTCAAATTAGGTTCGGTTTTTGAAGGGATTCCCACCATTTCATAGGAGAGTGGTGCAGACTATGCGTGATTTCATTGGTTTATGACATAACAGATCACTTCACAGATCTGAGGTCAATGACGTGTTGACAATTTTCCCATGCACTGTCAAACTCAACTATTGTTGGAATACTGAATACAATCAATATATCTATAACTCATTTTACTCATCACAATATAGGAGACATCATCTTCGAGTTTTTATCAGTCAACGATATTTATGACTGATTATTCTTTCGCATCTTGTTGTATTTATAACTATTTCTAAACACTACGATTCTCACAAACCTTTACTACGCCAGGATTGCACTCCATTTTTGGAAACCGTTTATTAAATCATGTTGGGAATTCCACGTCGTCGTAGAAGTGAAATATAATGGACACCTCTAGAGACAACATCCATTAGGATATTTGTCGGCTTTTCAAAGAGTATGTATGATTTTATGTTTTTTTTAAACGTTTTTATAATTTTACAGTAGAATAAGTATCCTGAAGCAGACGACTCATTTCGAGTTCATGGGAGAGACACTCACTTCAGGTTCTGGATGTCCGACGAGGATACAATCCAGTCTGACTCGGTTGCCCTCTGGAATATCTAATGTTGGTGGTAGGAGCTGAGTAAATGTGGGTTTCATCTCAACTTCCATCGATTCTACTGCTGACATTTCTTCTGCTTCTCTGTAAAAAATACAATAGATATAATAACACAGAAGAGATATTCTTACCATTCTTGATTGAATTATTACATTTAAAGATAGTGATACAAGTATGTAAAGTATAAAATTATAACAATTTGATATTAAATTAACAAGATGGCTGACAGCTGCCATGCTTTTCATTGGAAATCGTTCAAATTGAATAGCTCCCATCTAGAGATGCTAAACATGCATGTACATTTTTAAAACATTTCTCCAATTGTGGACTGCAGGGTGTGTCAATGGATTAAAATGTGAAATCCAAGATGGCTGCTGAGACACACGTTTTTTAACAGAAAAATATGATAGCTCCCATCTAAAGGCCACCCATGGTGATAATACAGGCCGATCAACACTTACCCTGTGCTGGAGTAGAAGCTCTCGATGGTGATCGTACAGCCCGATCGGGCTTCACCAGCGGGATTCCTCAGAAGAACTTGATATGTTGAGCTATCTTCTGGGAAACCTTCTCTCAGTTCTAACACAGTCCTGTTTATCTCAATTGTGATCTGAAAATACATTAGTCTGTATTTCAACTAACCCATTAACAAATATATTTCTCAAAGCTATGTAGGTAGTATGACATGGCATGATCTTCATTTAAGTTATATATCGTCCAGACATAAAGAATTTAGAATGTTCTTAGTTGAATAAGCCCATAACCCTGGCTAAATTCATTGTTCTTCACTCTAAATTTGAACTTGAACTTTTGTTAAAAATTTCATTTGATTTACATGATTTCATTTGATTAGAGCAGAAATTATTTTCACAAGACCAAGACTGAGTTTAGTATGTCTGTCATTTGCAGAATGAGGTCCCCAGAGGGTCAATTTAGTGACGCTATCCCGCATAGCGGGCTAGCATCACTAAAATCACTATCTGGGGACCTCATTCTGCTTCGGCTTCATCTTCTCTGGAAAGTTTCTTTATTATCAAATTTCTATAGAAACTTCTTCACATAGATTCTATTTCTTTTTTAGTTTAGTTTCTCTATATCCCAAAATTGGCATACGACACATTCTGGTCACAAGGTGTTCCCACATGTTTACCATGTTTTCCTTGCTAAATATATGTAAATTGCAGGGAGTGCCCATTCTATGCCAACATTATTTAGATAGTATTGGCCCATCTTCATTCGCAACAGCCCATTCCAAATATGGGCGGACCGGTTGCTGGCTAAGCATCTGTTCCAAATTGTACTTTTTATAACTGAATCATGGAACCGACGATTCAGCAAAGATTAACCCTTCCGTGACTGGAGCTTACTGAAATTTTTCAAAAACCCTGTGCCAATGCATTCTCTTATATATGTGATTCTCCCATAGGGAGCCTGGCATAAGAGAATACATTGATCTAACAATATTTACCTTGACCTTGTAAGCCTGTCCATTCTCTTATATACGCGAGACTCATTATGGGAGACTCGAATATATAAGAGAATGCACTGGCACATGATCTTTGATCCTTTCAGTGCCAAGTCCGATTTTTGTATCAACCCATGTTTCCTTGATTATTTATTGATTATAATAATGTGATACATTGATGGAAAGAGCTCTAAGAGCTCTTTCCATCAATGTATCACATTATTATAATCAATAAATTTGAAAAATGATCAAGGAAATATGGGTTGATACAAAAATCGGACTTGGCACTGAAAGGGTTAATGCGGCACCAGCGCAGCTCCAGTCATGAAAGGGTTAAAGATCATTAAGACCCATGACATTACCTTGTACATATTAGATGGGAATATTCTGTCCTGTCCTCTGAACCAGCACACTTCTGGTTGAGGTGATGCTTTGAATTTAGCTTCCAGTTTAACTGGCTTGCCTTCCTGGACTGTGGCATCCTGTAGCGGCTCTGTAAATTCTGGCTTTATGAGTGCTGTAAAGGCAAGTAAGATGTTAGTCAGGATGTCTATTAATAGTACTGTAAAGGCAAGCAAGATATTAGTCTGAGGCTGAATCAAATCTCCAAGAAAGTACCTTCATCTTTAATGAATTAGATCCTTATATTGTCTGACTGCAAATCATATAGATATTCATGTCTTGTGCTCTAATTTTGTATAATTCAAAAATAAACCTTGGTAAATTGAAAGGTTATAGAACTTTATTGGCTAAAAATGAAATTTTTAAAGTTCACTTTGTAATCTTCAATGTGCAATTTACCATCATAAACCTGAAAACTCTTCATTGTTAGTAAATGTTGATGTCAGAGTTGGTGTGATATCATGTCAGTTGTGATTTGAAAACATCATTGGTGAAGTTGGACTCATGCATGCCGTGTGATAATTAAGGCAAGAAAATATTTAATAGTATAAGATATTGAGATTCTTATGAAAAACTATTCAAAGCGTGTTCAGGCAGCTGCATAACCTATAGATTATAGTCTGTGCCTCTTCTTCTATGTTTTTGCGCTGACAATAACAGCACAATGACAAACCAATTAACATACTTTTGTCGTTCCCTATTTATAGCAAATTTATATATCACACTATGATATTGTCAATAAGTCATCATAAAAAAAATAAATAAATAAATAAAAAAACAAACAAAAAAACACAAATTTCAGTTTTCCTTGGCAGAGAAAATATGTCATCATAACAAAGAAATAAAAGACATAGAATCATGATGCATACAACATGTACCGACAACAGAATACTATGATGAGGCATATCATTTTCATTCAACACTATTTGTGGAAATCTAACATCGAACATTAAAATCTTGAGGGAGAAATATATAGTACATGTATAAAAGCCAGAACAAGTTAAAGTTCAATTCTAATTCTTAATTCTCTTCACCTTAAATACATAGCTATGGAGTTGACCTCAGTATAAATATACAGGCTACGACAGAAATAATATTTAATTAGGGGATAGCCTGTAAAATTACCCTGAAAATGTGTTTTTAGTGGAAATCAGTGCTTCTAAAGGGATGACTCCTTCAAACCGTAAGACCATCTTTAAGACTGTTAAATAATTGAATCCAATATAGCATGGAAGTACTAATTTAGTTGATAATATGCTTGAAAATTTAGTGATAAAAGTTAGTGATGATGATATTTGTGCAAAAACACCATAGATACAGGATGAAGGGAATGTGTGTACTATGGCACTATTCTTAGATATAAATAATTGCCAATAATTCAAATTAATAGGTTTGTCACTATCAACCAAACAGTTAGGAAACACTGAAGGTTGACATAAATACATATTTGAAAGAATTACAATTTACAATAGCCATTCAAATTTCCAACTATCACTTTTTACTAAAAATTTGGCATTGGGCCATGCAAAGTCAATTTATTTTATTTTCTCAAAATCATCCAATTAAGTATTACGACATATTTTTTACAATTTTTCTGACACTGCAGATGCCATTCTTCATAGTTTCAACTGGCTTGAACTAAGTTATTACAGTAATAAATCGGAATTGGAAGCGGGTCAGACCGTTCAATCAATCTTCCGTACATGTTTGTTTGATAAAAAATGTTTTGCAATTATTTTGTGCCATTTGAAATATTCCGACATTTTAAAAATGTAAACAAAAAGTTGCATGCGTGGCTATTTCGGAACCATGTGCCCGGGTCTGTGAAACAAGAAATTAATATTTCATGGCCTTAGACAACATTTTTTTCAAGAGAAACAATCATACAGGTCGGGGGACACACATTATAGACATTGAGAAACCGAGTACGGCGATGCATGCTGTAATAAAGCAATGACACACACAGAATACTCAAGAAAAGCTGGCAACAAAACATAAGGAAGGTAAAAAAGATGTGAGGCGACAATGAGACGTGAGAGCTGCATTCGTCTGTGACTGAATCAAGTCTGGATATAGTGTGTCTGGAATTTGCAGAATGAGGGCCCCGAGAAGGTGAATTTAGAGACTCTATCCTGCATAGCAGGCTAGCATCAGCAAATTCACCCTCTGGGAAACTCATTCTGCTTAGGCCACAACTGCTATGGGAAAAACAGGATCAAATCGAAGTTCCCCAGTTGAAGTCACCTCGATTATGCAATATATCTTCTGCAAATTAGGGGCTATAGAAACTAAGCAGAAGGGAAAAAGTAATTAAAAACTTGTTAATTTGAAACTATAGATACTTCCAAGAAGATGAGGCCCAAGCAGAATGAGGTCCACAGAGGGTGAATTTGGTTATGCTAGCCCACTGTGCTCTCTGGGAAGCTCATTCCGCAAATATGAAGACACACTATATCAAAACTTGGACTGAATATATGAGAAACTAGTGCCGTGAATGTGTGCGCTAATGACGATTAGGATGACGCAAATAAAAGTGTGAAACGGAAAGAAATAAAAGGAAAAGTCAATGTTTGAGGGGTAAGTCATTCTCATGCTCAGAGTAGAGGCTGAGCTTACGTATAACGGTACAGCGAGCTGCGGATGAAGCTTCGCCACCCGTATTTGTGGCCTTGCACGTATATCTTGCTGAATGTAGTTTAGTAACCTGTCGGATCTTTATGCAACAGGTGCCGTTAATTTTTGTGATGACATAATCTGGAGAATTGTCGACATTCTCGTCGTCTTTGAACCATGAGATGGTTGGTGATGGGATACCGGTAACATGACATTCAAATGATTGAGGCGCACCCTCGTACACATCGACTGATTTCAAATTCTTTGTGAATTCAGGAGCAACTATTTGTTGGTGTGTCTCTGTTGGAAGGAAAAACGAGTAAAGCTAGAAATGACAGAAGCTTAACGCTGAGACCTTTCCATGACAATTTATCTTAGTTGTGCAAAGTTCAAAGTTATAGAAACATATTTATCACATAATTAGCCCTTAAATCCAGCTCATATTTATAAGTAAGACACACGTGTATTATCGACACGCGCAGTGACATAAGAGTTTAGCTCAATCATGTCGCTGTCAATGCCGGAAATTTATTATTATGTAAATTAGAATATAATTATGATATTCGATTTGTGTTTGGTTATTTAGCATTGACTGTGAGATAAACATGTGTGATAATGGTGGTTGAACAATTTTGTCAACACAAAAAGACACATTTAAAATGGAACTATATATTTTCTTGAAGGTGTCTTTACTTTCTCCTTGGTTGTGATAAGGAAAAAATCTATCAATTTTGTTTTAACCCCAGCCATTTCAAGATTGTTTTTCCTCGCTAAAATGTGATTATGTGATAAAATGGATCTCCAGTGAGTCGCGATTCTATACAAAATTTATTAACCTCGTGCACTAACTTTGATTCGAGGATCGCTAAAGTCCGGTGCACTCAGTTGATAAATTTGTATAGAATTGCGACTAATTGGATATCCTCTATTTACTGTATTGCGATGTAGAATTGATACATTTAAATCATATGCAGCATATCATGACACAAGAATGTCATGATGAATTACTAGTCTGTGACACTACACGTCAGTTTAATTTTGTTTAATGTATACAGCAAATATACACTTTGCCACTTAGAAAATTTTATTTGTGAAAAAAATTCCTTCTCAGATCAAAACCTTGGAATGGTCAACTGTTCACAGAAAAAACAAACAATTAAAACATTATGATAAATTCGACAAAATATATAAATATAAACTTTTGACAATAACATATCACATTACGGACAGCTTTAACAATAAATAATTCACTTCTATTTAAAAACTTCTATAAAGGAAATTAATCTCTCCAATAAAATTAAAAAGTTTGTTTCAACATTTATTATATCTATTAATATTTCCAAATGACAACTTTTATTATTTCCAATACAGTATCAACACTGATCGTAATTTAAGAACAATGTTGCAAGATCAATATCAGAGGAGAATATTCTAAGAAGCTAAGAATTAACTACGTCCAACAATAAACACATGGAGAGATTAATTTATAACTCGGAAATCAGGAAATTCATTTCAGTGTCAAGCCTTGAAATATTGTGTCTGTCATTTGCAGAATGAGGTCCCCAGAGGGTGAATTTGGTGATGCTACCCCGCATAGCGGGCTAGAATCACCAAATTCACCCTCTGGGGACCTCATTCTGCTTACAACTCAGCAGAATGAGGTTCCCAGAGGGTGAATTTGGTGATGCTAGCCCGCTATGCGGGGTAGAATCACTAAATTCACCCTCTGGGGACCTCATTCTACAAATGACAGACACACTATTTCAAGGCTTGTTCAGTGCAAGAGTATAGTGAATCACACCAATTGCAAATGCACAGATCTATATAGCATCCGAAAATATTTCGAAAAATGTCTTATATTGATATAACAGGAAAATTATGTTGAATGTTGAAACGTCTACAAACAAAAATAGAATAAAAGCAAGGACCAGCCTAGAGGGCGACTTGGGAGACAGGACCAGCCTAGAGGGCGACATCTTCTCTCTAAAATGTGCCACTTCTCCATATTTTTGTCCCAGGGCGAAGTTACTTCTCTCTCATATACCAGTACATGCATATGTCCCAAAACACATTTAAAGTATATTTACTTATTATAATGGTGTTCTTATCCAATATAATGGTTTTATAAATGAGCTCTTGTGTTGAATTGTACTTATTGGATCATAGAAGGGTGATGTGGGGGGTGTGAATTCAACTTCAGCCATATTACCCTGATAACAGTCCACTTCTCCCTAATAACCAAACAGGGAGATATGACTTCTCCCAATTTGAAACCTCCAGGCTGGTCCCTGAATAAAAGTGAATTAACCCTTTGAGTGCCAGGGGCCGATCTCATCGGCCCTAAACCTACAAAATAAGTCTGTTAAAGAATATAAGAATAAATTATTAAAATTGTAAAAAATTGTAAAAAAAATAAATAAATAAATAAAATTGTTAGGCCAATGCATTCTCTTATATATGTGAGGCGACCTATGGTCGACTCGCATATATAAGAGAATGCATTGGCACAGGGTATATGGGTTGATACAAAAATCGACCTGGCACTCAAAGGGTTAATAAACTAATTTTACCTTTGACTGTGAGGTAGGCAGATGATTCAGCATCTCCAACATCGTTCGTGAATCGACACGTATATCTGGCTGTGTCTTCTGAGAATGTTTCCTCGATCGTAAGAGAGGCATGGCCATTCTCAAACTTAGTCTCGTAATCTGGACTATTCAGTGGCAGATTGTCTTTAAACCACTGTAAATTTGTGAGGGTATCACTTTCAACCTTGCATTCGAAAGTGAATCTGAAAGAAATTGAAATTATTACAGCATTGCATCTCTACTTGATAACGAGGCTTGACAGCTGACATGTCAGTTATTGACAAATCTGGAGAATTTGCAGAATGAGGTCCCCAGAGGGTGAATTTAGTGATGATACTTTGCACAGGAGGCTAGCATCACAAATTTCACTCTCTGGGAACCTCACTTTGCTCAGGCCTAATCTTCTGGGGATTATCTCCAGTCTCAAATTAACATTGTTTTAGTTAGATAGATAGATAGTTTATTGCATAAAATAACTTGAAGGTACAGTTAAATGTGACTTATTTCCTTCTGTTCAGTTTCTATATCCCCTAATTTGCAGAAGATAAAATGCATAATAGAGGTGACTAAAGGGTGAACATCACAATCTTCAACTTCAATCTGATCCAAGGTCTCTCTTAGCAGTTTAGGCCTAAGAAGAAGGGTGAATTTGGTGATGCTAGCCCACCGTGCAGATTGTTGCAAATTGTTACCCATTCCTTGAGCATTTTTCTTCTAAAATATAATCCGACTAACATAACCACTGAATTCTCAAATATCTCTAATTGTTGAAAGTTTGTTAAGAGAGATAACAGATATGGTCCGACAGATTCCCATTTTCATCAAATCATTTAGAGGGTAAATGACATAATTGATTATATGACGATATGTGACCCGCCATATCAAATCCAGCCGTTTACCCTGTGCTAATGCATTCTCTTATATATGCGAGTCGACCATAGGTCGCCTCGCATATATAAGAGAATGTATTCTTTAACAATTTTATAATTTCACCCATACAGAGCCCCAGACAAACATGAGCAGACGATACTCTTCTATATGCTTCTATATATGTGTGGGGCTCCCTGCAGGGTAATGGATGTTTTTTATTTTATGTCCTAAAAATTGTAAGAAACATTTATTTAAAAAAAATGATAAATTGTTAGGCCAATGCATTCTCTTATATATGCGAGGTGACCTATGGTCGACTCGCATATATAAGATAATGCATTGGCACAGGGTAAAAAAATCCCGACTTACGACTGGATTTGATATGGCGGGTCACATGTTTATAGGATTATAAGTACTTACCTGGCACCCTCCATGACTTCGGCATTCTTGAGATGCTGTACAATTCGAGGTGGTTTGGGTTTGGGCATCGGCATGCTGGCTGCCGCCGGTGCTGCTGCCATTTCGATCATCTCCTCATCGATAGGCGCCTTCTGTGAACAGATAGAGCGAAGAGTGAAGCTTCTCAACAAATCAGAATAAACTTATAAGTTATATATATAGCATGTGTTCTACAGATGCATATATGGCACTTTATTTACTTGAGTTAGACTGATCATGAAAATATATTATTTATACATTGCATAAAAAATAGTTAAAGGGGTATTGTACACTAAATCCAGCCATTTATGGGACCATCTTCTTTTATACTCAACAGAATATATGCAACAAATGAATGAATTTGAGCCATGGATGACTGCAAAATACACTCATTTACTTTATGAACGATGTGAAACAATATGGTAATTTATAATGAAAATAATTTATGATTAGAGTCATAAATTCATTTTCATTATAATTACCATGTTTGCATCGTTCATAAATTAAATGAGTGTATCTTGCATTAAATGATGGCTCAAATTCGTTAATTTGTTGCATATATTCTGTTGAGTATAAAAGAACCAAGAGAAGCTGTGTTAGCCTTTGTCTGATTCTTAACAATCGTTTTGCAGCACATTGAAGTAGTTTTTATATGAAAAGCAGCAATTTGAATTGAAATGACAAAATTTTAGAGACCCAAATAATACAGGGGAATTTTTACATGAAATTTAATAAGAGCACCTGTATGTTTATTTGGATGAATTGGATCCCGAGAGTATTAGGCTCAACAATTCTAAATCCAGATGAGTTTATTTTATATAAACTATATTGCTATTCTGATTGTTCGGTGTTATTTCTGTTCTTATTATTTTTATATTAAAGCCACAGATGTTTGTCAAAATAAATATATATTAAATTGTCTTATATAGCAATCCACAGACTATGAGAAGACCATGCTGACTTACATCTTTGTCTGCCAGGTTATCCTTGATCTGTGAGAGTTCATTGTCGGCTTGTTCAAATGATTGCATGAGATCCTGGTACTGAACAATCACGTGTTTCACCTTGTTTGGTCCTTGGTCACCTGGCAACAAAATTGATAAAATCAGTAATATATTCAAAATTGATGTCGTCAAAAACAAGACACATAAAAATGATAAAATCAATAATATCTTCAAGATTGATGTTGTCAGAAAAAAACAAAGTTCAGGACCAGACAAAAATTACACAATTGTATGGAAGGTGCGGACGACAAATGAGTGCAATAACGTTAACATGTTCACAAAGCTGTGTTGTTCTATGTTTATTGCGCACTCTGAAAATTGCAGCTTGTAATATACTAAAATTGAGGTCAATGTTGTTTTATTTAATTGAACAAATGTGTGCTTAACATAGGCTATACCTCATAATTTAGTGAAGAAATTTTCTGTTAAAGTTAACATCACCAATGACGTTATTGACGTAATCGGTTTGTATTGTGTTCAAGAACAATATACAATATTTTATTGAATGTTTTCAATTCTTCGGTATTTTGCTGTATTTCGCACCAATAATCCATTGTGTGTGCAATAAAAGACATTAAAATTACATAATTGGATAGAAGATGCCAGTAGGAGACGTTGCTATATGCTGTGGGTATGATATTCTTAATTCTCGTGTATATTTGGGACATATCGGAGTCTTATATTACTCACCATACAGCTGTACGGCGAGCTCAGAGATCTGATTAAGTCTCTCCTCTTGAGGTTGCTTGCCCTCTTTGACATAGCTCTCGAGTTTCCTAATCAGATTCTCAGCTTGATCAGGCGTCTTGCATGTGGCTGACTGCTTTCCAATGTTGTGTAGAACATTGCCGCCGTCTTTCATCCACTGCTCAGCCTAGATAATAAACGGTTTATGGAATTAAATTAAAGAACCTGTGCCAATGCATTGGCCTAACAATTTTTTATCAATTTTTCTTACATTCTTTAACAATTTTTTTTAACATTTTACTTACATTCGTTAACAATTTTTATCATTTTTTGTGGTCGACTCGCATATATAAGAGAATGCATTGGCACAGGGTTTTCACAAAAATTCAGGAAGCTCCAGCCATGAAAGGGTAAAGAGTAGCCATATTAACATATGCATGTTGTGAAAAAAATTTACTAAAAAAAAGTCAACCGGACCTCATAATTGCAGGTTAACAGGTTCCCATGGTACTAAGTATCTGTGCCAAGTTTCAAGAAAATTTACTTTAAAATGTGGGAACACAAGCTCACAAAAAATTGTGTCCACGGACATATGGCAAGACAAGCTGATTCCAATATATAACAATGATGTTGGGTGTTACATAAACTGTGAAAATAACTACTATTCCGATTTGATTACTCCAGTGGATTGTTCCACTTCACTAAGTTCATTTTAATCATATCTCCCGAAAAGATATCTCCTGAAAATAACTGCTTGCACATACCTGGTCGACCAATTGGTGATAGTGTACGGTTTTGTCGAGATCGTTACGGTAGTCTCTAACGCTAGTATGGAATGTACTCCATTTGTTCTTTAGAACATCAATTTCATTACGAATATGGTCCGAATCGTAATGTTTGTCCTTGACCATGAGTTCGGCTGTGCTTGTGAAGTCCTTGATCTTCTTCCCAATTATCTGGAAATAAAGGGAAGAGTCTTATCATTTGTGTTGTCTTAAGGTGGTCCTCACTTTCTTCAATTCAGCATAAGAAAGAACCACAAATACTAAATATTCCATCAATTTCTGGGGGTCTCATTCTGCTTAGGCCTCATCTTCTCTTGAAAGTTCCTTTATTATCAAATTTCTATAGAATCCTCTTCACATAGATTCTATTTCTTTTTTAGTTTAGTTTCTCTGTATCCCTAAATTGGCAGACAACACATTGCATAATCGAGGTTCCCAATCGGTGTACATCACAATATTCACCATTTTGGAACTTCAATCTGAGTATGTTTCCCATAGCAGATGAGGTCATGCAGAAATAGGTTCCCAGAGGGTGAATTTGGTGATGCTAGCCCACCATGCGGGATAGCATTACTAAATTCACCCTCTGAGAACCTCATTCTGCAAATAACAGACATACTAAACTCAGACTTGGATCAATATGATAAGCCTCCTGAGTGCGTAAACAATTTTATTGGTTATCGAAAAAGTTATGTATCTTATGATCATAATAGGGCATTGAGATGTCCCACAACTTAGATCAGGCTTGAAAATTGGACTTGATTTTCGGCCATGTGGTATCCACGACCTAACCATCTCGGCTATGTTGATACTGTTTATTTTTCTCGAAAAGGATTCCTTTAGCATCTTGGTTTTCAGGAAGAAAAAACATCTTCCTATTCAGAAACAATATATTTCTATTTAAATACTAATCGGTATACTAGATCAGACTATTAGCATTCATTTCTTGTTAATGTTAACAGGTATGAACTACAATTTTAATTGATTTAGAATTATGTTTTTTGCAAAAATAGATATCAAACCCAAAAGATTGTTCCCAATCTACGATTTGCTCCAAATACCCATAAAACATTTAATGGGGGAGAAGACTGAAGGAGTAAATTTTCTTCATTAGAATTACATACATGTTAATGAATACAAATCTACTTACATCTACAGTCATTTCAAATTGTTTGAACGCTGACGAGGTCATTTTAGCCTGGGGTAATGCTGAAGCATCGCTGGCATTCCTCGCTTGAAGATGTTGGTTTAATTCATCAATCTCAGAATGCATCTGTAAAAGAATATCAATAGTTTAAATATAAAAGATTAGTACCCATTAAAAATGTGTGTAAGATGCCATTTTCTAATGAGGGGTATGACTCGGGTGAGAAAATGAAGACATGACATGTCTTATGTTGAGTTCATTCTTCTATGCTAGTCCGTCAGTATACCACAATATAGAAGATAATATTGATATAGCCTTCCACCAGGATGTTGGAGATAAAACAGGGACCAGCTTAGAGGTTTCAACTTGGGAAACCCTTTGGGGACCTCATTCTGCAAATGACAGACACACTATTTGCAGGCTTTAATAGCAAGGTGAAATACCATTGTCTGGACATCTGGTTCTGAATTATAATGCTGTACTAGTCTAAGGTCGAAGTTGAACTGACAGATCTACTGCTCTTCCCAGGTCTCGTACCAATGTTTCTAACAATTTTATCATTTTTTCTTACATTCTTTAACAATTTTTATAATAATTTATCATTATTTCTTACATTCTTAAATAATTTGTTATCTTTTTTTCATTTTTTCTTACATTTTTTAACAATTATAAAAAATAATATAAAATTTGTTAGGCCATTGCGTTCTCTTATATATGCGAGGCGACCTATGGTTGACTCGCATATATAAGAGAATGCATTGGCACAGGGTTTTCGCAAAAATTCAGGAAGCTCCCGTCATGAAATAGTTAAATGTAAATGAAGATCAACTGAGTAAATTTGGAATACTCAGAATTTATTTCACAGCTCACTTCTTGATGAATCGAATGATGAGAATGTTCTTATACCTGTCTAAGGTCGAAGTTGAACTGACAGATCTGGAGATTCTGTTGCAGTCTCCTCTGCTGCTCTTCCCAGGTCTCGTTCCAACGTTTCTTATATTCAGCCGTCACGGTCAGGACTCTTTGGACTTCATCATTAGCAGCTGCTTCAGCATCCTGGGGGGAGAAAGGTTTCCATGACAAAAATATATTAAATGGTATCAGTTTAGAGGGAGCCACATATTGGTGCTTAATTATGGCTTAATCTAACCAATTTTCAAATTAATATTGACTGTTTGGCTTCTCAGAATAATGCAGAATGAATTAGAACGGACAAAAGTCTTGGCACGTGTATGTGGTGGCAGCCATTAGGCTAGCATAGCAGGGGACTGAACTCTTCTTTTCTGTTTGATAAAGTTGTCGTTATTCCTTTCATTTCTGTCCCTATAATATTTAATCCTTTCAGTACCAAGTCCGATTTTTGTATCAACCCATATTTCCTTGATCATTTTTCAAAGTTATTGATTATAATAATGTCATGCATTGATGGATGGAGCTCTAAGAAAAATGATCAAGGAAATATGGGTTGATACAAAAATTGGACTTGGCACTGAAAGGGTTAATGGGACATCACATAGCTGCCGATATTGAATAAACATACCTGTTGTCTGACTCGGGTGACGATTTGTTCACCTTCCTCCGCAGTATAATTAATCAACTGATTAACTTCGAGTTTCTTGCGCTTGTGTTCCTCTAACATTGTTTCGGCATCAAGGAGTTCTGTTGGTAACATCGATCCAGCGTACTCCTTCTCTGTTTTATCAATTATATTATCAAGCTGAATGACAAAAATTCACAAAGATTAGATTCTGCACACAAAGTAATATGAAACTACTTAAATCTTAGTTTGCTGGTAGACCAAATCCTTATCCATTTTAAAACCTTTATTTATGCATCAAAGAAACTAAAGTCACCTAAATCATGCAATCTCGAGCAAGAACCTTCACCTTCTATGAAATACATTATCAAGGAATGTCATGCACTTATTAAAATATTAAATAAAGAGTAGTAGTTTGTGTATTTTTCTTCTATTGTATCAGAAAATGACATTTAGTTTGTTCCAATTATCAGTTTTAGTCACAAAGAAATATGTGATATTTATTCATAAAATTAACAGCTATTTTTTTTTAAAATGGGAAACATTTTTTTCAAAAATTGGAAATATGTTAACGTAAAAGTCATAAAATTATAACTACTAGATATTTCTTTAGATAATAATTTTCCATTAAATGGAAATAATTTTCAAAGAAGTAATTATTCTGACATGTAAAATTATTTGATTTTTAACACATTGACTGCCAACTCCCACTCATTTACATGCAAAAAGTATGAGATAACTCGTAGTCGGAAGTCAACGTATTAAAGACAACTGAATAATACCTGAGAGTAGCTAAATAAAAACATGCTTTAAAAAAAAAACATAATTCCTGTTTTTAAAAACAACGTTTTAAAACTATTAATGGCCTAAATATAACCATAAGGGGACAGTTAAAACTGAATAAAAAAATATAAGTCCTGTTTTTAAAAACGGCATTTTAAATCTATTAATGGCCTAAATATAACCATAAGGGGACTATTAAAATTGAATATAAACCTGGTGTAAGTTCTGGAAGAACTGTATGGTCATTTTAAGCAGTATCTGGTACTCATGAATTCTCGCTTGGAATCTCTGGTGGACTCTCACAAGCTCCATGATAATTTGCTGGTTCTGCCCTTTAGTATCACCCTTCAATGACAGCATCTCCGCTGTCTTCAGGTGATTCTCAAGTTCTTCCTTAGCTTGCTGTAAACATCAAATGTTCATTCAAATTTAGTCAACGCAATGAAAGTTAGGCCTTAAAAATAAAATATCGGTGTTTTTAGGCAATTAGACCTCAATTTTGAGATGAGGGAGGGAGACTTCTTATTTTTATTTCTTTTCTCAAAATCTGGAAAAATGTACTCCAGAAACAAAACAAAATTCATTTTCGTTCAAATCAAATATTTTGAATAGAATTTTTTTTAGATAAAATGTTTTACAAGGCTTTTTAAAAGAACATTTCTGTGATCAGAGAGGTGCCTGAGTGATGAGGGAGGTGCCTGAGAAGACGGAATTTGTATTAATTTGGCCTTAGCGTTAATGGAGACTGTTTCTTCTTTGCACTGAAAGAGATGTTCATGATTAGCAAGACAACAAATGTAACAAAAATGTATACTTCTGTATCACATCTTTAGCCTGTATATGAATATGGTAAATTTAAACAAACATTCCGAAACATTTTATTTAATAGTATTTTATATCTTTATATAGAATTTTTTTCTCTAAAATATTCAGTTTTATTCACAAAATCAACTGCTAAAAAAGTGTGTCAAGATAAAATATTCAGGCAGAATCAATAAAATATTGATTGGATGATTAGAAGACACTAATCATCTAAATGACTTTACAGGGTTTATCACATGAACAAAGAAATATGTGACCTTTATTCATAAAAGTAACAAACATAAGTTTGAAAAATGGTAAATATTTTGATGTTGAACTCATATATATTTCTTTTGATATTAATTAATAGAGATAATTTTCCAAGAAGTAATTATTCTGACTCTAAATGCGAGAATTTGAGTAAAATTAAATGTTTCTTCTTTAGTCATGTTATGTTTAGAAGTATGGAGTTGTTACACTGAGGTGGAGTGGTAGATGAGAAGGAAAGAGCAAAAAAAATAACTTCCAGTCTTCTCCAAGAACTGAAGTTGATTAGGTTGATACGCTTCTTAGCCAATATATTACCAGAAGTGACCTCCTGCTATAATAACATAGGCTGCGGACACACGTATCACAGTAGCGATGGCATAGTAGGTGTGACAATTAATTATGTTGCAATTTTGGTGACAATTGGTCGTCATATTCCTGTGCCATAGCGAGACATGTCGCCCGCCGCACATTCACACAATGAGTCTTTTCCAAATCTATCAGCGTCGAGATCTCAATGATTTATCAAACCGAATGTCTTGTCGCTGTGGATCGTTATACTCAACACGCAATGTTATATTTTTAATGCTAACACACAAGACAATTCTGGACGATTGGTCGTGCAATTTTATGTATCGTAGAGAATACAATGTGGCTAAACGTAATGAGTAGAGATCAACCTTGGTGAAACTCAATGGGTTAATTGGTCAGTCGACTCACTGTGCGAATATGCGGCGCGCGACACGACTCCCTATGGCATATAAATTATATTGACCAATTGTCACCAAACTCTACCATAATTAATGGTCACACCTATTGTGCCATCGCTACTGTGGTACGTGTGTCCGCAGCCATAGAATAATTCACATATCTTTAAATCACATAATACTTTTTTTATTTCCAATACTGTCGTGGTATACATTATAATAGTACCAATTTTTATATGATGCTTAATCAAACTTCTTGGTAAAAAAGATGCTTGAAATTTAGATACATCTTGGTCTCGGTATGACAAAGTGGACAGTAAACTGAACACCCTAATCACTGGACCACTGAGTTTACTCATTTATCATTTATGTTTTGAAAGAAATTTGTAAACCCTGATTCAGGATCTCTGAAACACATAAAAGGATCACATGGTGCACACACCAGTCGTGTATCACACAAGCTACAGTAATGCCCTAAGTAATCGACTCCATAACCACAGCAGAATTATGGGTAACTTTTCAGGATTTAGTCGGAAATATGGCTTGTTGCCATTCATCGGAAAGCTCTCGACGAGAGCTTTCCAATGAATGGCAACAAGCCATATTTCCGACTAAATCCTGAAAAGTTACCCATAATTCAGCTGTGTTTAAGAGGTCGATTAATTAGAGATTACTGTATATGAAGATTCTCCAATCAGTGCTTATAGTTCATGCTAATAATAATATATGGACATTATAACTGATGCTTTGATGTCTTTCTATCAGAAAAGCAGTATTTGGTGCAAATAAAAGAGATATAAGCTAAACTAAATTTTATGATATAGGAGGTATATGGTGTTATGTTATATACACATTTTCTATAGACTCTTTTTATCATACTTACTGGGTAATTAATATATAGTTTGATTCTCATGATAATCAATATATAGTTGATTCTTATGGTAATTAATATATAGTCTGATTTTCAGAGTGATTAATATATGGTTTGATTTTCTGGCAATTATATAAGGAAAATTAGATGCGGGAGGAGAGCTTTTCTTTTATTTCAAGATCATTAGATATATCACCTGATATATAGATAGATAAAGCCAAATAACTAAAATTCTGTTCTCATCACCCTAAATAGAAGTCATCAAATCATTTTTTTCAAATTCATGCAGAGTATTACCAAAGTTTACAAATCACATCTATCCACAACTGAAAATTTAGATAGGTTTCTCACGGGGTAGGAACTGCTCCATGAGAAAAGATCCTCTTGTGATTTTCGGTCCAGTTCACTATCGATCCGTGTCCAGTTCACTTGCGAGTTTTTTTTGTACTTGGTCCAAAACAGACATGCTTTACACCATCTATCAAACTATCGTCTCATAATAACCATTAGAGATTAAATTCAAAAGTGAGTCTATTGTGAAGTTTTAGTTCCAACATATGTGCACACTTATTTTTGCAAAAATATGTTGCATAGATATTCGGGTAGTGAATGGATCTTATCAATGGTGAACTGGGACCCATCACTAGTGAACTGGAACATTTCTTAAAATGGATAAATTCTACTATTCCACATTTACTTAACAATTTCCCACTAGTGTGTCTTGATAGTTGAGATAGCTGGCAATGTATATAAAACAAATAAACTGCATATATTTCTCTGTTGCGTAAAACTTGCATTATTTACCATGGGAAAATCCCCAATGACCTTGACCAGATCGGATAAGAACTGGACCGAAGATCGGAAGAGGTATCAGCCTCGCGGAGTAGTTCCTAACCCGTGTTTCTATTCAAGATGTAATGGATAAAAGATAATGGAAGAAAGATTCCAAGAATTACCTAAAAATGTTGGATTTTTTTCATATTATTTGAAATTTGTGTGGTTTGAATTTGCAAATTTAATAAGGTCCTCTTTTGGGTGATGAGGGAGGTGATTTAGAACACAGTTAATTTTATTTATTTGACCTTATTCATTGCCGATATATTCTTACAATGTCGACTTACGTTATATGCCTGAAAACAAATTGAGTTGGGATAATTGAATAAGAACAGTGTGTATATAACATATTTGTCTACATTTCAGTATCATTGTACTAATTCTCAATAATGCTGGGTAAATCTCGAAGCTCAAAAATTCACTTTAGCCTACCAATGCATCAAGGGAAATAGTGGAAAGACGACAGTAATTACAACTGTGATTCCAAACTATAAGCGTATAAACTACTGATATTCTATAATCTAATTCTATTCTGCAAATAACTACTGTGGTTTCACTTTAGGTAGAATATGGGTGCAAACTAAAAGTGAAATCATCTGCCTTTTCTTACAATATTCTGAATTTTAATCATTACATTATAAATTCTCTATTGTTGTCCTCGGAGTGGAATATTAGTTTATTAACACCCATGACGTAGTACTCCCAGAAGAGACATTGCTTACACAACGGGCAGAAAATATGAATGGTTTAACTACAGTAATGCTCTAAGTAATTGACCCCTTAACCACAGCAGAATTATGGGTAACTTTTCAGGATTTAGTCGGAAATATAGCTTGTTGCCATTCATAGGAAAGATCTCGGTGAGAGCTTTCCGATGAATGGCAACAAGCCATATTTCCGACTAAATCCTGAAAAGTTACCCATAATTCTGCTGTGGTTAAGGGTTCGATTACTTTGGGCATTACTGTACTTCATTCAGCCCATGCCCTAACTTAAGTTAACTATTCAGAGAGATAGAAAGATAAGACAAAGAGTAAGGGAAATCAGAATAAGATAGTAAGAAGAAGAAACTGAAAAATCAGAAAGACCCTATAATCCCAAAAATAAAATAAAAATGCATGATTTCGACACATGCCAAGCGAAGTATAGGACATTATGCAGGGCATTCCTGTTTATAATCATATGCATATATTCAAAATCATAAATAGAGAATCATATGCATATATTCAAAATAATAAATAGAGACTAAAATAAAAAAAGAAGATATAAAGGCCATGCAATGTCAATTTTCAGTTTCTCAGGACAAAAGATTTTGAAAAGCGCTGTTTTTAATTAAAAAAAAAAATTCTGGGGCACACACTAAACAAAGCATTTCACCTCTGGATAGGGTAGCTCTGATTTCAATTTCAGTTGTCTGTGGCCATTATTACTCAAACATAATGTCCATTAAATTTATCTGATAGATTTCATGCATTTTATTCACACATTTTTACGGAGTTTGTACTGCAATAATTTTGTGCTGATTATATATTTTTTTCCAGACTAAAAAAAGGTTTCGGGAACATGCGCGCGGGCCTGAGAAATAGGAAAATAGACATTGCGTGGCCTAAAACCTAAATAATAAAGGTGAGTTACGTGACACTATTTGGTCGTTAATCGAGTACTATTAGTGTCATGCCGCAGGACGGGTTGTGTTTTACCTTCGACGTCGGCATAAACTTATCAACTTTTTCCTGTAGCTCTTTGGCCTTGTCCATTGAGTTGCCAAGGTAACCAGATATATATGGTAAAAATAACTCTTTTTCAACTTTCATTATCCAATGGATTGTCTGTAGAAAACACAAGAACAAAATTGAACAACTGACAACAAAATAAAAACAATGGATGTATTTACCTCGAATGTGGGAATGAATTCATCGAGACGTAGTTGATATTGATGAGCTGTTTCCAGTGATGATCCGAGTTCCCCAGCTATGACTGGGAAAAAATCATGCTCAATTCTCAGAACTTTATCTATAGTCTGAAAAATGTATACAAGGTGATGAAATCCAGAAATGACTGTAAATATCAAGATATACCAAAGATAACAGCTTCCTGTATATCATTGGTGTGTACCTACAGTAATGCCCTAAATAATCGACTCCTTAACCACAGCAGAATTATGGGTAATTTTTCAGGATTTAGTCGGAAATATGGCTTGTTGCCATTCATCGGAGAGCTCTCACTGAGAGCTTTCCGATGAATGGCAACAAGCCATATTTCCGACTAAATCCTGAAAAATTACCCATAATTCTGCTGTGGTTAAGGAGTCGATAATTTAGGGCATTACTGTAACCTCGAGAAAAAATACATACCTATGCCATTTTAATGGTTAATTCAGATCTGTTGGGTGGGAGCCAGGTCAAAGTTTTGTTTTCCTAGTTTATGTGTATCTACATTATTTCAATTATTCAGTTCATCCTCAAATTGGGTTGCTCATAATAAATTTTTACAGAATACGTTTTTAAACTTCAGTCAAAAGTATCACGAAGTCATTACAAAAATTAATAATATAAAAGGCACTATGAGGGTTCGCTTATCACTTATCAAATGCAAAATAATTCACATTTGGCAAACATTATTCAAATTTGGCAATAATCGACTCGAGGAACAAGGATTATTCAGAAAGATGGGTACTGCCAGGAGGGATTGATTTATTGTACTGTTGTGGAATGTCTAAGACATCAATTCCTTGAATTGGCCATTGTCTTCTGTAAGAATCAACGTTCCATAAAGCCCTTAATTTTGGCCCGATATTAGTTGGTAACTTCTGAGAGAATTTGGCAAAAAATATTTTCATTTGTCAAAACTTTTGGCAAAAGTAGATTTTGGGTCCGCATGGACCCTGGGCACTATCCTCTTGGTTGTAAACTCTTTCTCTTCATTGATTCACAATAAATGTCCATTAACCCTTTGAGTGCCAGGTCCGATTTTGTATCAACCCATATACCCTGTGCCAATGCATTCTCTTATATATGCGAGTCGACCATAGGTCACCTCGCATATATAAGAGAATGCATTGGCCTAACAATTTTTCATCATTTGTTATTATTTTTTACAATTTTTTACAATTATAATAAATTTTTTTAAATCTAAAATATTTTTTTTATTTTTTTTTTTTTTTAGGGCCGATTTTACAGACCGTAAATTAGGGCCGATGAGATCGGCCCCTGGCACTGAAAGAGTTAAGACAAGCCTGTACGACCAGATTTATTCATTTTTGTATTTATACCATGCAGCATGCCCTGATTAAATTTAGAGAAAGATTTCATGCAATAAAAGATTTGTATAAAAAATTCTCAATGCTGAAAAATGCACACTAAGTCTTTGCATAGAATTTAATAACCCGCCACCAAGTGAATATGATACAATAGTCTGAAATATAAGATAATATGTATAATGGATGAGATATGCACAATACATACAGGCCAATCATATGAGTTAAAATAGCTTCTTTCCGGGGCGAATTTACCTAGAGTGTTTACGGTGTGTCCTTGGTTAACAACCCTTTCTCAATTAATTAAAAGTATTTGTTTCAAAATTTTACAATATGTTGTTCAGCCACTTTCAACTTTATATGCCCATAAATGCAACAAAAATGACGTTGATTGCATATATATATTATTATATATGTTTTCATGACATGCTTTATGTGTGTACTTGGTTAGCAAGTAGAAATTCCAATAAACAATTGTGGCATACATTGATATCACGAACAAATTGATGACGTCAAAAATGAAACTGATCGGAAAAACTGGGCTGCATTCTGACCAGGTTCCACAGAACAAACGTTGGTACCAGAATTACAAAACAAGCTACATGAAATTTTATAGTCAATATCCCGATTACTTGAGCATGTTCACCTAAAAGTGTATTAAACCTCACCTTCCGAGCGTCTTGAATGAACTGATGCCATTGTGATTTGAACTGTTTGCTGGATGAAACTCGAAGCTGCCATGATTCGAATTGAGCGTTTAATGAAGTCAATCGACTCTGGAATTCCATGAGGAATCGTCGAATGACGGATGATGAGTTTTGTAGGTTGATGGAGCTGTCTTCTTTGACAACCTGCAATTTGGGAAAGTAGCAACCATGAATGAAAAGAATAAAAAACTATTTCATAATGGAAAAAAAAACCCGAATGCCTTAGAAGCTGTCAACCTACATTTAACAGATTATTGTCTTTTTCAATGTCATTGCACGGATGTGAGGTGAACTTTGACAAATGGTGTGAACACGAAGGGTTCATACGAAATTTGTCTATCTTTTATCTTCACAACCGTGTAGTAGCATTGAGAATGACATTCATTTGTTATATTTACATTCCCATGTGTATATATTCCTTACAAATTAAAGGACCGATTGAAATTTTAATTGCAAAATATTCCGCCTTGTTTTTAATATTTTTATACGCATATCATCACATTGGGCGAACTAATTAGATGCACATTGTGTACAATAAAATCAAGATTGTAAATTATATTTTATATACCATAGTGTCATACAGGAGAGTTCACGACAGTTAAAACACCATAAAAAAAAAACAATATGGTTTAAAAGGGGAAAACACTTGATTCAAAATAAATACTCGGACCCCTCTAACCCATCTAAACAAAAGACGAATTGAAAAACTTTTATTCACCACCAATTGCAATTTGTGACAACCCTTATAATATGTATTGATATGTATGTTATATTTCCATGTTTATGACCGAATAAAAATTATTAAACAAAAAAAAATAAATAATGGAAAATGATTTGAAAAATGCCTAAACGGACATGTCTCATTCGAACCCCAAAATTATGTATACAAAACATACCTACGCAGAAGATTTCCGAACACATTCGTCGAAATAGTGCTGAAAATACGTGTTTTGTTTCTTATATTTTTAGATAAATTTTACATCGTTTAGTTGGTGCCGGTTAAAATCTTTAATCAGCGGTCTCTATTGGAATGCATTGGCACAGGGTTTTTGCAAAATTTCAGGAAGCTCAAGTCATGAAAGGTTTAATCCTATCTATACTAGTTGGATTCCCTCACTCAGTTATAAGCATGGTATGCCTTTAACCCTTTACCCAACAAACCGGCCAAAACCGGCCAAATAAAGCTTCAACAGCCTAAAATATCTTCGGTCTGTCTCAATAGAACCATACAAATATGGATATCATTGGAACCGGCTCCTTGACCACATTGTGATAGTTACAGTTATGCCCTGTGCCAATGCATTCTCTTATATATGCGAGTCGACCATAGGTCGCCTCGCATATATAAGAGAATGCATTGGCCTAAAAAAAAATCCTTTTTTTAACACTTTTTACCATTTTTTCTTACATTCTTTAACAATTTTATAATTTTTAATGTGTTAAGCCAATGCATTCTCTTATATATGCGAGGCGACCTATGGTCGACTCGCATATATAAGAGAATGTATTGGCACAGGGCCCTTCTGTTGGGTAAAGGGTTAAATATGTGAACACTCACTTCTGATGAATTTTTCAGCATAGCTGTAGCTGTAACGTCAAAATGCTGATACTTCTCCGTGGTACTATTCCACAACTCTGCGACTTGATTAACAGAATGATCTGTCAGTTCCTGCAAGTCTTCTGTTTCTGATCTTATAATGTGTTCGATTCCATCCATACTGCTGGCCAACTGAAAGTTCAAATGCCCATCTAGTGAGTCAACATAAACAGATACATGCAATATTGCAACTATGCTTGGTAAATATCCAAAGGCATAATGTTAAATTTGTGTGAAGCGGACAAGGACCGTGGTACAAGATAACCTGAATATTTGACTGCTGAAATTATCTGTTTACTTGTTCCCGTTCTCGTAGTAAATACCATACTCATCAGGGGGGGGGGGGGGGGGTTGAAAAAAAATTCAGGCACTTATGGCATTTTCTCCCTTTCGATAATTTTTTGTACCCACCCAGCCCCACCGTCAAATTTTTTTCCGTTTACGGCAGTTTTTTCCGACCATTTTTTGACACCCACCCCCCTTTTAACACTAAAACAGAGATTTGCGGGGGGAAATTCACTGTAAACAGCTGTATTTGAATTTCTGTGCATACTATTTATCATGGATGTTAACATGGACATGTAAATAGGAATGAGTCATTTTGAGGTCATTCGGCCAAAAAAACATGGCTGCCAGCGGCCATCTTGGATTTCAAAATTTGCAACAAAATACAACAAGATAACTGCCTGCAGTCAGTTTACCAGTTAGAATTACATTATTTCTCTCATTCAAAGTGGTTTTGAAGCCCAACTCATTGCCAAAACACTAAAAAAACAAGCAGAATTTTTTTTTTTAGTTGCGGATAAAATTGCTTGTTGGTGGTTTTGACCACCCACCCACCCCGGCATACGTGCCGGAAAAAAAAAAATTCACCCCCCCCTGTACTCATAGATAATCCAAAATGCCCTGCAGTCAAAATATTCTACATACAGTAGGTAATTTCATTAGTTATGGTCACCAAAACAGATATTATACGTTGCTTGTATCATAAAGTAAATATACTACCTAAGAGCACATGCTTTATATCTGGGTTATTTAGTGAAATTCCACATTTTCAACAAGTTCTTAATTTATGGGTTGTTTTATGGAATCATATATAATACTGGGCAAACTGAATACGATTCTTACTTGGTGGGCCGTTTTGTGGAATGACACATAATCCTGGGCTAACTGAATACGATTTTTTACAATGTGGTGCAGACGCAACATTTCTTTACTAAAGTTGTCGACTTTTTCCGCGGCGGTCTGTGACTCCTGGTCCCCTGACTTAACCAGTTCCAAGACGGCTTCAGACAAAGCTTCAACCTCTGTATTCTTAGCCTAAAACATAAAATGATGATGAAAAAAGAGTCGGAAAACACAACAGAATGTAAAATCTACTGACCTTATCACTAGAATTAGACAAAATATTACAGGGATTACACAAGTCTAATTCTGTTATTGTTGGACACATGGGTGACAAAAGTTGAATACGGCTATTAAGATTAAACATATATTCAATTAATCAATTAGACACAAAGTCAACTACAATTTTCATGCCACCTATAATGGACTAACTGTATAAAATTTGCATGTGTAATTGTGTTAAAACCTTAATATGAGTGTCATAATGAAGACACTGTCTTAAAGGTAGCACTTTAAAGGCACCACACAAGCCTTGAAATAGCGTGTCTGTCATTTGCAGAATGAGGTCCCCATAGGGTGAATTTAGTGATGCTACCCCGCATAGCGGGCTAGCATCACCAAATTCACCCTCGGGGGACCTCATTCTACTTACACCTCAGCAGAATGGGGTTCCCAGAGGGTGAATTTGGTGATGCTAGCCCGCTATGCGGGGTAGCATCACTAAATTCACCCTCTGTGGACCTCATTCTGCAAATGACAGATGCACTATTTCAAGGCTTGGCACCACAAGGCATTCGCAAAGAGAACAGAAAGTTATTCAAACTTTGCTGATTGAATAAAAAATTACAACAGATTTGAATGATACCCTGCCAGAATATCACCTAAAAACATATTTGCTTCTCGGCGTGTCTTAACTCATTACGGTGAACCGTGATTGTCAGAACATATATAAAAAGTGCTATAACTAATGTTTTCAATACGAAGAAGATAATATTAAAAATCAACACCAAGCAAGTAATTATTTGTCTTTTTATATCAATAATAATTCCTGTGAAGACTTAAAAATAAATACTGACCCGTAAATCTTCTTCAATTTTTAGATGGATTTCCAAATAGTCCTTAGCATTGGCAAGGCTCGTACCCATGTCTGCATGGCGGTTGAGAGTTGCCTTACCTATCTGAATGTACCATGTGTACAACTGAAATGACGAAACCAAACATAAGAACATCATTTTCTAGATAAGAATGTTTCACAACTTTATTTTTAATAAGAAGGGATGTCTATAAATCAAACTTAACTGAACACTAAATAGATAAATCAAACTGGACGATGTTCTGTGGGTGCTGAAAGCAATTTTCCCTGCATAAGGTTAAAAACAGATGATAGCTGCATTTAATAGCTGATTTAATATTCTATACTAAATAGTGATCAATGAGTAGTTCCAAGCCTTGAAATAGTGTGTCTGTCATTTGCAGAATGAGGTTCCCAGAGGGTGAATTTGGTGATGCTAGTCTGCTATGCGGGGTAGCATCACTAAATTCACCCTCTGGGAACCTCATTCTGCAAATGACAGACACACTATTTCAAGGCTTGAGTAGTTCCCATAGGACATGTTTAGATAATAAGTTCATTATAGAACCCTGTTAGGTGGCTTCCAAAATATATTGAAGTTGTACTTACGCTGCTAAATTTCTCCAAGAAAATCAGATAGGCTTGACTTTTCTCCCAAGCTTCCGCCCGGCGAGCCTTACACAAGGACTCGAGAGAAGCGCAGCGATCTTGCAGGCCGTTTACCTGGAAAAATATAAAAAACACTCATTATAGCAAAATTATTATAGAGAGAAACGCAGCGATCTTGCAGGCCGTTTACCTGGAAAAATATCAAAAACACTCGTTTTGTTTTATAGTAGCAACAAAATTATTATAGAAAATAATAAATAATTATTATCAGAAATATTCAGTTAGTAAGTTATGTATACAAAAAGCCTTTGGCAAAATAAACGTTGTGTTCTTCATTGTTGCCAAAAGAGTCTCATAAAAAAACATTAACATATACTTTATGTAACACATACAACCTTTAGGGACAGTTTTACTGCTATTTTTAGAACAGAAATTTCAGGCTTATGCAGAGCATAGCAAGGGGGAGAACTCTATCTTGTTAGAACTCTCCATCAAGGGGGAGAACTCTATCTTGTTAGAACTCTCCATCAAGACAAAATGTCATTTTGATTCAGATATTTGCAGGAATAAACCACTTTATTATGCCTTTATAGACACATAATATACTCAATCTAAAGTTATGTCAGTGTTTTATTCACAGAGAACATTATTTGTAGTTTTAAATTGGGTTTTATAAAAATTATGTTGTTTTTGCAACCCAGAAGAGATACACTATCTTTAACGCAATGGTGTATGGTTAATCCTTCCATAATGGGAGCTGCGCTGGTGCAGCATTAAAGATCATGTGCCAGTGTATTTACTTATTTATATATATAGTGAGCCTTGCATATATAAGAGAATGCACATGGCTTAAAAGTCAAGGTAAATATTGTTATTTTTTCTCCCTATGGGAAACTCGCATATATAAGAGAATGCATTGGCACAGGGTTTTCGCCAAATTTCAGGAAGCTCCAGTCATGAAAGGGTTAAGAGTTAGAGTGAGATAGGTTGATAACTTACTGTCTGTCTAACGCCATCAGCCCCCGAGTCGTCACTACTGACCCTCTCTAGTAGTAAGCGACCCTCGTGAAGGGCTGCAGACGAAATTTCCACAATGGCGTTAGATAATTCTCCATGCCTGTCTGCAAGTTCGGCGCTATTTGCCGGCAAGTCCGTGTTGTTAAGTTGGACTTCCACACCCTCCAACTTTGTTAGAGCCTGAGAAATAAATCACACAGTAAGAAAAGGTTTCAAGTGGAATTAAATCTCAAACGTTTTTTGAATCTAACTAGTTTCCATACAAATGTACAAACAAGAACATCGCTAGGATGTGTCAAAATATACCTGTGGTAATTCCAATAAAGTGCCAAAATCAAACTTCACCTGTATTTTGGGCTAGTAAACTCAAATACCAAATTTAAATCCATTCAGTTCAGACTCAATAAAGTTATCATCCAGAAATGATAAATGAGTCTAAATTCTAATAAAATGGGCCATAACTCTGGTGCAAATTAGCAGGTGGAACCCAAATTTCACCTTGACCTGTATATTGGGCTAGTAAACTCACATACCAAATTTTATTCCATTCAGTTCAGACTTATTAAAGATACCATCCGGAAATGAAAAGAATGAACAGACAGATAGACGGATGGATGGACAATAACATAATACATCCCATTTTTTTTAAACCAGCATATAAAAATTAATAATGGAAAATTATCAACATTTTTATATATTTTCTACAGAGCCGATTAAGTTTCATGAAACATTTCATATTGTTTACAAGAAAAGCAAGAAATCAAAATGAAAGTCCACACAAATCCACTATCATGTGCTCTTGTTGGCAAGTTTAATTTATGATTAACTTGTGTAAATGTGGATAATGTGTACTATTGAATTTTGTGCAAACTTGTATTGCTTTTATAACAACAAAGAAGCCATATAATACTCCATGCAAGATGATGTAATGCCCTCACATTTCTCTAATTGTATTTCAATGGAGATCTGGTATATTGAAATATTTTTGAAGGAAACAAGGTAAAACAAGAGGTGTGCACTCGAGTGCTAGCATACCCCCATCGTGGCAAATTCAACCCGCATTATCCGTAAATTCAACCAAAAAGATTTTTAACTTTAAAGAAAAATTCGGACAAATAATATCGATATGGTGTCACAAGAAGCTTGTACAGAAAAAATTATTCAAATCGGTTCATATTTGTTAAAGTTATTAAGTCAGACAGAATTTTCTAAGTCAAAATAAGTCGAAAATGAGGTGTAATATTACGAAAAACAGTCTGAGACAATCCCTAGCCGTATCATGTAGAGAGGCTATTGTGAGAAGCATGTATACCAAAAATTATTGAAATCGGTTCATATTTGTTAAAGTTATTAAGTCGGAAAGAATTTTCTAAGTTAAAATAAGTCGAAAAAGAGGTGTAACTTGAAAAAAAAAAGTCAGACCGAACCGCAATTAGCATCACGCGGAGAGACCATCCTAAGGAGATTGCATACAAAATTTTTTTGAAATCGGTTCATAGTTGTTCGAGTTATGACGTCGGACGGACGGACGGACAAACGGACGGAGAAAGCGTGACGGACGGACGGACGGACGCAGTCAATCCAGTATACCCCCCATTTTCTTCGAAAGTGGGGGTATAATAAGAGTTGTTATTTTATAACTAATTTATAATGGTGAAGCAAAAGGTGTGAAAGCATAATGTTATGTGAAATGTGGCTATGTGGCTACGGCAGATATTAAAAGTGCTATGGAAATTATTTTATCTACTTACTAGTACTTGCCATTTCAATGTATCATTAAAGGACCACTTATTTTTCGAACCCCAGATCACATGTATAAAATATATTCCATTTGAAAGAGGAAGCTCCAAAACATTGTATTGTCAACTTATCCTGTGTAATAAACTGTGATTATGTTGTTTTTGTTGATTTTCCGACCTGTTTTTGTGCTTAAGTTTCTACTGGATTGTGATGAAAAGTGTTTATTTCCAATGGAGGGGGAATAACTCTATATCCTAAAGATAGAGTTATTCGCCTTCCATTGAAAATATATTATTAGTTTGAATTCTGTTGCATTTTAGGAGCCATAACGGGCGAAATCTTTCTATGAATTCAGTATTTTCTATGGGCGATGAATTATAGTGTTTTAATCATATTTTATGGCATAGATTGTTATTAAAACCGTATATCAAGGAACTAAAAAAAAAAGAAAAAAATCGGTGACTCCAAAATTAAGTGGGTCTTTAATACCATGAAATATAATAGTATTGTATATAAAACGTACCATTTCTGATTCTTCAAAGAAGGACATTGCGAGAGCAAGGTTCTTCCTTCGGGTGTCTAGATTGATGGTAAATGATTCACTTTCTTTGTCTACAGTCTGCAGGCGCTCACGCACTCCCTCAGCGTCGAGGTTTGTGCGGCGCAGCAGTGTATCTGCAGTGCGTATCAGCCTCAATACGGTCTCAAATATTTCCTGAAGAGAAATCACAGACATTATAACGACAATGTAATTCCAAGAGAAAGTTAAATAGTTTAACCCTCCCATGACTGGAGCTTTCTGCAATTTTGCGAAAACCCTGTGCCAATGTATTCTCTTATATATGAGAGTCTCCCATAGAGAGCCTCGCATATATAAGAGAATACATTGGCCTAACAATATTTACCTTGACCTTGTAAGTCAGCACATTATCTTATATATGAGATGGTCCCTCTGGAAGACTCACATATATAAGAGAATGTACTGGCACATGATCTTTAATGCCGCACCAGCGCAGCTCCCATCATGAAAGAATTAATGATCATCGGCGAAATTTTATATTTGGTTCACTTAAAACCAATATTGTTGGGTTTAGTCATTGCAGATAATAAAAACCTCCTGAAATTGGTACTCATTAAACCAAAAGCAACTGGTTCGTGAGTTACACCTAGGGCTAACTCAATTTGATTCTCGTAAAAAAGCAGCTGATTTTGTAGAAATGCTATATTTTGATTCTCGCAAAAATTTATGGATTTTAAGGTCTGCAACCATTTCCACCAGCACCGAATACAAATTCTGCTGATTCAGCAATTGACTCCAAGTTGACAAATTCATCTCATTGTACACATACCAGTATATAAGGAAATAGAAATGTGACATGTTGTTTGTATCATACATTAACTAATTGTGGTCCTAAATTGAGTTTTATAAATAAAATAATGGACGTTTCCATCCTACATTAGAATCCAGAATATGTCATTAAAATTACAAATCAAATATAAAATGTATATTAAATTGTGGCAAAATCATTAGACAATACATGAATATATAATTATTAAAACTGTAACTGACCACAGCATCCGACTCGAAGTGGTGATGTATTTCCCATAAGACCTTAGTTTCTGCTAAGGACTGGCCGAGGTGTGTGTTGGCTAGATACTCTGTACCAGTGGTCCTGTACCAGGTAAGAATCTGTAGCAGGAGAAGAAACTAGTTAATTTACTGACCAATATGAATAAACATCAGAAATATTACCTCATCATCTAATGTCATCAGCATGTGGCAAATACCAAATACATACCATTTGAACTTACAGGCCTAAAAAAAAAGTCCCCAGAGGGTGATTTTAGTGACTGTACCCCACACAGAGGGCGGGCATCATCAAATCCATCCTCTGGGGACCTCATTTTGTATAGCCTAATCTGCTATAGGAAACGTAGACTCAGATTCAAGTTCCCGAATAGTGAATATTGTGATGTGTGAGCGTATAAAATGTAAGGCACAGAATAAAACCTTATCAGCATCATACTTGACCAATGTTAGAGGCTGACGATGACATGAGAACTAGGTCCAGTCCAAAAGAATCTTGATTTTAAAGACCCACTTAATTTTCGAACCATTTGAAAGAGTAAGCTCCAAAACATTGTATTTTCAACTTATTCGATGTAATAAACTGTGAACATGTTGTTTTTATTGAGAAACTGGCATCTGTTCTGTTATGAAATTTAGGCACAATGTCAATTTTTTTCAATAGAAGAGGAATATCTCTATATATTTAGATATAGAGTTATTCCCCTTCCATTGAAAATGCATCTATAGTTTGAATTCTGTTACATTCTGGGAGTCAAAGGGGGGAAATGATTTTATGATTTCAGCTATTTTCTATTACTCTGTGGGCACCTTATGAGGCCCAGACATTCCAAATGGTGATGAATTATAGTATTTTAATTATATTTTATGGCAAAGATTGTTATTAAAATTGTATATCAAGGCACTATAAAAAAACAAATAGCTGACTCAAAAATTAAGTGGGACTTTAATATGTTCTAAACAGAGTAGTAGCCAGAAACAATTAAGCACGCACCTTATTAACCTCCAGGTCCAGCTGACACAGCTGTAGACATTGTTCGAGTTGTAGTTTCCTCTGCAACCAGAGCTCCTCGAGGTGTCGCCTCCGATCGTGTAGGAGCTCGAGTAGGTGTTCTATGCCATAGCATGCCGCTGTTGTAGCATGGCGATTCTGCATATCCGCATGCATCCCCATTTCTTTGATATGGTCCAGTAATGAACGTCCTAAATCCAGTGTCTCTTTCGATGATTCAAGAATACCTGTAAAATATCAATCCTTTCATGACAATCCTTTTTTTTGTTTTGGGTTGAATTTTGTTTGGGTATGCGTAAGCATGCTATAGCAAATTTAAAAACAAACTGGATAAAACCTTAGGGGCATGTTATAACTCAAAACTATCACCAAGTATTCATAGTAATAAGTTTGATGCCCATGAAAAATGTAATATTCCCTGGCACTAAACCTACAAAATAAGTCTGTTAAAGAATATAAGAAAAAATTATTAAAATTGTAAAAAATTGTAAAAAATAATAACAAATGATGAAAAATTGTTAGGCCAATGCATTCTCTTATATATGCGAGGCGACCTATGGTCGACTCGCATATATAAGAGAATGCATTGGCACAGGGTATATGGGTTGATACAAAAATCGGACTTGGCACTGAAAGGGTTAACACTCAATACGTAATGCCACCAAACATCTGGTGACATGATTTGACATTGCCACCCTACTCCCTGGTGACTTGTTTTGAAATGTATATAAATTTCCAAATGTTTTAATTTAATAAATCATGTCAAATTTCTAAATCGGTCGCCTGCAACCTCATTTTGCACAAACAAACTCATTTGGGAAGAAGTTGTTGTTAATAGTAGGAAAATTATGCAAGTTTTGACAGCTCTAAACATGCATGTCTTTGCTAATTTTATACCTGGATTTTTCCATGATTTGATACTTTGCCGTTGCGATAAATTGGCTATTTTGGTGACAAACAAACATGATATTGTGACGGTGTAATTTAGCCCTAGTTTATATACAACTAATACAAGTTAATACTGACAACTAGCAGCTAACATATTCATCCATATCACCGGTATTTACGACATCCCGTTTACCCTCTCAACTTTGCTGTATTCGATCCGTCCCTGTCTTATCACTGTCACTTCAGCCCAATGCTAAACGCTCTAGTACCGCCACTTCAAATAATACAGGTAAGCTCGCAGCTGATTGGATGACACATGGTCGCGCGTAAAGTTGTCAAAGGTTAAACAGTTTCGCGGGGTTTTAGATTAGTTGGTCAGAAAGTAAAGTTGTCTTCAGAAAGTTATTGTCTTAAAGTCTTAGTTTATTTTGTCGTCAAGATGTCGTCAAGTTGTTTAGACTATCGTTGTATACAGATCCTGACATAGTGGCCTATGTCTCATTGAACTGGTATGTTCACAGTTTCTATATTTTATCGTTATAACCAATGTTTTTATAATAACTTTTGTCTTCAAGTAAATGAGTAGAGTTTGTCCCATTTTGACATAAAGTATATTTCCTATTTTAATTATATTTTAATGTGATTACTTTTGTGAGGTTATCTCCCGATAACCTGAGATGCCAGTTTGTAGATATCTCAATTAGATAGATTGGATATCTGGCATTTCTTGTATTTTCAGGAACTCCTCAAGTTCCTTTAACATATATTTGTGTATGCACATATGCGTGCTTATCATGCAAATGGTAATATATTTGCATTTGGTTGCAGGGCCTATTCTATGCCTATACTGATGTATGATAACACTCTCTGTGTTATGTGAACAGACTATGCCAGTCTGTGGATGATGTTTGATTGTATGTGTTGGTGGTGATGATGATGATAATCAAGATGTGTTATTAAGATGAATAAATGCTATTGAAGACTACAAAAGGTAATATGAACTTTCCATAGACCCTGCCCACCAAGACTGAGAATTAATTGACGGAGCCCATACTGCCAAGGCTAACTATATAAATTTAATGTCAAAGGCTCAAGGACATTTAATAATATAAATGGACCCATAGTAACCCTATGACAATATTTACGTAAGTTTTGATGACATATACAATACTTTGATATGTCTCATCATATATTAATCATATATTAAGCCATGTTTCTGTAGTAAATAAATTTATTTCTTGTTCAGACTGGTTCACACAAACAATTTAGTCATATAGATTATAGAAATTTTTATAAAATGGTGGTTTGATGTTACTCATAGGTGTTCGACGGGGCTGCTGCCATTTTACATTCAATTCAATAAAGCGGCTTACGCTTACCCAACAACCAGGTCCCTAGTTCTCGTCTAGGTAAAATGAAGTGAGCACAGTGACCTTGCACAAGGATCACAACCTGGTGAGAGGTTTGAACAGCGTGCAGCTCTGCAGCACACACACCGCTTAAACCAACCAAGCCACTGTTGCGGAGACAATAGTTCACAGGCGGACGCGAACTAATGCCAATGCGTGAACACCATTACAAGTCGGATACTCTAACCACTGGGCTACCGAACTCCATATGCAATAAGCTAGTACCTTTCTTAAGATCTGAGTGTCTCTCCATTTGACTGCGAGCTGTCTCTATATCCGTTGCCGGCGGCACATTAACTAAATCTGTTAGTGCCTGTTCCATTTTTAGTGAGAACTGTGCAAAATAAGAAACATTATTTTAAGTATGTTTAAAAAGATCAAGTCATTGCAAGCTGTACATATAGGATAGTGTTTTATAATTTAATCTATTACAATTATTCAAAATATTTTCTCTGGCATGATCAATGTTTTTATTTAAACTTAAAGATATCTATTGGACTAGTTTCTACAATGAAACAAGACGAATTAATCAATCTGGTATATTTTAAATTAAGCACTTTGATGACACAATAATAATAGTATTTTGTATGATGACTCAATGTTTGAGTCTGTTCAAGCAGTCGACTGAAGGGTTCTTTTCAGCTTGACTGTCTGCTCATAACGCGTACCTTTATGCATTAAATATTGGCATGTTCACAAATTGACACCATGTAAATGAGCCGACGACATAGAAAACATGCACGGCATCAGAAAATTATCATGGAAATTTGAATAAAAGTTGGTACCTCCATTTGACAACCTTCATATCACCACCGTGATACTACTATTTTATTTACGAAAAAATTCCCAAACCCATAACTATATACATTCTTCATTTTTTGTTTTTTTGACAATTTGTAAAGGTACTGTACCGACGGCTGACATTCTAATCTGGCTAAGTCTGCGCCATTCTAGCATGGCAGGTACTGGGGACTGTATACCTTGTCTGTTTGACTGCTTGCGAGCCACCCCCATACCATTAATGGCTGAACCATTTAACCCTTCCAGTGCCAAGTCTGATTTTTGTATCAACCCATATTTCCTTGATCATTTTTCAAATTTATTGATTATAATAATGGAATACATTGATGGAAAGAGCTCTAAGAGCTCTTTCCATCAATGTATCACATTATTATAATCAATAAATTTGAAAAATGATCAAGGAAATATGGGTTGATACAAAAATCGGACTTGGCACGGAAAGGGTTAAACCATTGATAAACACATAAACACTGGTATACTTCCAATTGACATAATAAGTTGATGACTTACATCGTTAGCACTCTGTTGGAATGTTAGAGTCTGCTCAAGCAGTCGACTTCGGTATTCTAGTTTATTATTTAGGTCTCTCCATGCCTCCCCAAGAGTTGTGGCCATGTCTCGGTAGACTTGGCTTTGTGAAGGGTTTTCTTCAGCTTGACTGTCTGCTCGGCTCAGCAAGGCTTTGATCTCATCTTCCTTACCCTGAATAAATAGAAGAAAGAAATTGAAGATAAATTTGTCACATTGCATGGACTACATTAACCCTTTACCCAACAAAACGGCCAAAAACGCCCAAATAAAACTTCAACAGCCTAAAATATCTTCCGTCTGTCTCAATAACACCATACAAATATGGATATCATTGGAACCGAGGGTTGAGAGGGTAAGTTTGGTATGCTAGCCCACTGTGTGGGATAGTATAACTAAATTCACCCTATATCCAGACTTGGACGAGATTCTGTGCGAAGTGCGCGATCACAGGTACATGTAATTATAAAATACTCTTTGCATTATTTGTCCCATTGTCCAGAGCAGAACAATAACTATGATGAATTCATAGGAGAATAACTATGCATTCAAAAAAAGATTAACTCTGGGTTTGTGCGATACGATACGTAAGCTTGATGTTCGGAGAAATAGTGTTCAAGAAACTTAAAGCAATTCAAGGCCGTCATGGCAATTTGAGCACTTTCCAGAGCTTGAGAAGTATTTTTTCTACTTTAAAAATGGCAACAGAGAAACCTCAACATTATGCAGATTGTTCGACCAATTCAAATAACGTTTTTGGTAACAGCGTAGAGTGCAGACAAAAAAAATTAGAGTGACAAATTCTTGTTTTCTAAGTCAGTATTTATCGCAAAAATCTATTTTTCTGTAAAAATTTAAAGATTTGGCTAATATGTAGATTACCATAAATAGTAGAAATAACCTATGTTTCGATTTAAGTTTCTAAAATTATGTTTGTCAAGTTGGAAGACAAATTTAATATATAAAGCTGTGAACATAATAGAATATGTTTTTGAAGTTTGAACTTAAGAAAAGTTTTAAAACACAAATTTTATTATAATTGTAAACCAAAGTTATAAGTTCTTAAAGGTGGATTATCTCTTTGTAAACATGTATTATATAGTTACCGGGGTATAAAATATTAGATCTGAATCGAAGACTCCTGTCCGGAAATGCTTCTATCGATTAATATTAATTTTATTTCGAATATTTTCTGGTCTAAAAAGGTGTGGTTGTTTAGCTAACGAACAATAGTGGTAACTGTTAACAGAGATTTTATAGTACAAATTTGTCACAAATAAAGGTTAATTATACTCATGATCGCTTATAACTATGGAATAAAACAATACAACCAATCAACCTGGGACATTTGACATTCGGTACGTAGCCATAGGACTAGCCTAATGCTCTATATCGCTATATGGTATCACCCGAATGGTCTGTTCTAAAAATAGACAAATAAACGGTCCCAATAAAATATTCGAAATAAAATCAATATTAATTGATAGGAACCTTTCCGGACAGGAGTCTTCAGTTCATATTTATTATTTTATACCCACGCAACTATTTCAAATTTGTTATTTGAAGAGATAATCCATCTTTAATAGGTTATCTCTTATTACCAATAACAAAGACATACACAGAACACAATGCGCAATGATGCATCTAATCGAGAATATTTTATTGAATGAGTTGCGGATGGCGCAAGGATATATTTCGTGAGAGCGTAGCTCGAGAAAAATGTAACTATGCGCTGTCCACAACGAGTTCAATAAACAAATTTGAAATAATGATGCAAGTAGTGTTCTGTATTTATTCTACACCATTGTGTCAGATAAGTTCAACCCATGACTGTCACCTTCATTGATAATATAGCTAGATGTACATTTATTGTGATTTAATTCGGATGAATAACCAGTAATGATCGGCACATCACCCGAAGTGGATCGTTGACACAATGTACATCAATCATCTTCCTTGGTGACAATGTCAACAAGAATAGTTACGGCTGGAATTACACTGGAGGTATACAATGATATGTATTCAATGGCTGGGATTCAGTTAAACACATATGTACCTCAGGTCCATGGGTGAGGAATAATTACTGGTACATTCATCGGATGCAAACCTGGATATAGCATGTCTGACATTTGCAGAAAATATGGCCCCAGACGGTTAATTCAGTGATGCTACCCCGCACAGTGGGCTAGCATCACAAAATTCACTATCTGGGGACCTCATTCTGCTTAGGCATCATCTTCTGGGCAGTATCTAGTCTAAAATTAACATTGTTTTTAGTTATATTTTCCCGTCTGCTCAGTTTCTATATCGCCTAATTTGCAGAAGAGGTGACTAATGGGTGAACATCCTATGTCTCCCATAGCAGTTGATGCCTAATCAGAATGAGGTTCCCAGAGGGTGAATTTGGTAATGCTAGCCTACTGTGTGGATTAGCATCACTAAATCCACCCTATGGGTACCTTATTCTGCAAATGTCAGACAGACTATACCAAGCTTGCATGGATGGAATGTTCTGGATCCCATAAACTATAATGCCCCAACCCCTCCCCACTAAAATATCAAAACATCCCTTGTTGAAGAAAGCTTGATACTGAGGGCAGATCAACCCTAATGTAAATAACAAACATTTGGCAGACAACAGGTATTGTCATGTAGACAATGATGTTGATTGTTTGTTTGTTAGTGAAGGTAAGATATTGGTAGGAGATAAAGACCAATTTTTTTAACTGTAGAATTATTAAGGATGTAGCTATTTTTACCTGTCAGCCTACACACAGGGCGCTATGCCAGTATAATCTTATATTACAGGGTACAGATAAATTCCTCATGGAGATCTCATAGCATGTGTTCCAGCACATGCCAGAAAGAGGTGTATACAGTGGAAAAGCTATGGGCTAATCTTTTAGAATACTTGTAGCGTCTAAGTGGAAATCGTCACAGGAGATGTAATCATATAGAAATATAAAAATTTCATAAAATTTATTTAACCTTTAGGATGAAACACTTGCTTGGGGTTGTATTATTAAAAAGATGTTCACAAAATATAGCTCTATAACTAGAGTATGTTGAATGCAGCCAAAAGCCATACCTGGCACACAAGCCCTTCTTGAATGAGGGCAGCAGACATATACCAACCCCCATTCCCCCACACTCCTACAGTAGAGCCCTAAATAATCGACCCATTAACCACAGCAGAATTATGGGTAATTTTTCAGGATTTAGTCGGAAATATGGCTTGTTGCCATTCATCGGAAAGCTCTCACTAATAGACTAACCGAGACTGCACCTTTAAATAAATCGACCGATATATTAGATTCGACGCGACGAAGATGCGTCCATCTGAAAAAAACTGACAGCTTTCGCATCACAGACGGATTTAATACAATTAGATTTGAATCCGTCATTTAAACGAGCCTAATACAATATAAGAATACAATAAGTCTCCAGATGAGACGAACACGTATTATTCCTATATACATCTATACATTATAAGTAAAATGTATTGCTAATGTTTTTAAAGTTGTAATTTTTCGGTGTATTTTTACACACAATAGGCTGGATTATATTCAAACACTTATTCAGTTAGATATGTAGTTATTAATTAGGGCATTACTGTAGTCCTTTTTCCACATTTTTATTCTAAATGCTTGACTTCATAACTGGTATCTCTAACCCTATCATGACGGTAGCTGTGCTGGTACAGCATTAAAGATCTTGTGCTAGTGCATTCTCTTATATATGCAAGTCTCCCATAGGGAGCCTCCCATATATAAGAGAATGCACTGGCTTACAAGGCCAAGGTAAATATTGTTAGGCCAATGTATTCTCTTATATATGCAAGGCTCCATATGGGAGACTCGCATATATAAGAGAATGCATTGGCTTACAAGGCCAAGTTAAATATTGTAAGGTCAATGTGTTCTCTTATATATGCGAGGCTCCCTATGGGAGGACCAAGTGTACATACCTTGAGCTTTGAGAGCATTTCATTATGTTCTTTGAGTAACATTAATGTTCCTTCGACATCGGAGCCGATCTCCATAAGGTCCGGCTCCATCTGGTGGACACGTACTCGAATCCATTCCGCACTCTGAAAGAATAAAATAACAAACGTCAGCAATGGCAGTGTACAAGCCTTGAAATAGTGTCTGTTGTTCGCAGAACTGAGGTCACCAGAGGGTGAAATTAGTGAAATTCACCCTCTGGGGACCTCATTCTCCTTAGTCCTCATATTCTGGGAAGTATCTATTATCTCAAAATAACAATGTTTTTTGGTTACTTTTTCTTTCTGTTCAGTTTCTAGTTTCCCTAATTTGCAGAAGATAAAATGCATAATCGAGGTGACTAATGGGTGAACATCACTAACTTCAACTGGAGAACTTCAATATGATCCTAGGTCTCCCATAGAGGTTGAGGCCTATAAGCAGAACGAGGAATGAACAACGGAATGATGATCAAATATGAATTTTACATATAATTTAATTTGTACAGAAAGGCAAATAGCTAACTCAATGTTCAGGAGGGTTGAGCTGAATAATATGGGCCACCTATATTTCTGTGTATTTTTTGTTATAAATTTTATAATCATTAACCCTTTATCCAACAAACCGGCCAAAACCGGCCAAATAAAGCTTCAACAGCCTAAAATATCTTCGGTCTGTCTCAATAGAACCATACAAATATGGATATCATTGGAACCGGCTCCTTGACCACATTGTGACAGTTACAGTTATGCCCTGTGCCAATGCATTCTCTTATATATGCGAGTCGACCATAGGTCGCCTCGCATTTATAAGAGAATGCATTGGCCTAAAAAAAATCTTTTTTTAACACTTTTTACCATTTTTTCTTACATTCTTTAACAATTTTATAATTTTTAATGTGTTAAGCCAATGCATTCTCTTATATATGCAAGGCGACCTATGGTCGACTCGCATATATAAGAGAATGCATTGGCAAAGGGCCCTTCTGTTGGGTAAAGGGTTAAGTGATAAACACCAATGGTGCAATGGTCAAACAAAAAAGTAAAATGACATTCACGTAATTTTGGCATATACCCTACTGTGTATAGTTTCTGTCTTCATGTTTTAATGTTCACCATATTTATCCATGAATGCAAATAAACATGATTGTGCCAGAAGTTGCAAGGTCAAATTGACTCATTGGTCTATGTTTCTACCTGCGGTATACATGTATATCTGTGGAAATTTGATTTTTAATGCTGGTAGCAGGGCTAGATTTACATGTAACTGGATTCGCATCGCAATTTCCAATTTCTGCTAACCAATTTACAATGAAAAAACATGTATTGGAAGGGAAAGATATACATAATCTAGCTACCGAGTACTGCAAAATGGTATCCAAATTAAAAAAATTAAATCGACCCCTGGCTGGTAGTGTTTTTGGAAGCGATTTTTACAATAACTATTGAAGGGAATTCTATCATAGTACATACATGTACAGTAATGTCCTAAATAATCAACCTCTAAACCACAGCAGAATTATGAGAAATTTTTCAGGATTTAGTCGGAAATATGACTTGTTGCAATTCATCGGAAAGCTCTTGGTGAGAGCTTTCTGTTGAATAGCAACAAGCCATATTTCCGACTAAATCCTGAACATTTCCCATAATAGAGGCATTACTCTACTACTTTCCTATTACAAGTGATGAAATCATAATATACAATTAAAACTGGACTGTATGTATCTTATAGAAATCAGGGATAACATTATTAAGGAGATATGAAATCTGTCTGTCTGGCTTTATGGTTCAGTGCCATACATCATCAGACACACAGTGAAGTTACCCTGAAGGAAATTGATATCTTAGAAACCAAACATCTATTTTATCACATCTGCTAAAGTGATTGTCTTCAATAAGGTGGAGATCAATGACCTTGTACAAACAGAAATTGTCAATCTTCTGGTCTCCCATATGTATGATGAGACTGGTAGACAGGCATCCTATCAAAGTGTGCCAGCTCTTTGATGTAAATGATTATATAAACAGCTGCCATAGACCCAGTCTATAATCCCCAGAGTTAAGTAGCATTCCAATGAACTGTGATTGCAGAGACCAGTGTGGAGTAATTGGTCCATGTAATCAACTATGTTATGTCCTTTATTGTTAACCTTTTCTATACTAAATATATGTAGACAATAGCTAACTACAGTAATGTCCTAAATATCCACTGCTTAACCACAGCAGAATTATGAGTAATTTTTCATGATTTTATCGGAAATATGGCTTGTTACCATTCATCGGACAGCTCTCAGTGAGAGCTTTCCAATGAATAGCAACAAGGCATATTTCCAACTAAATCCTGAAAAGTACTGAGAGCTTTCCAGTGAATGGCAACAAGCCATATTTCTGACTAAATCCTGAAAAGTTACCCATAATTCTGCTGTGGTTAAGGAGTCGATTATTTAGGGCATTACTGTAATCTCAGTAGCGTACCGTTTTTCTTTGAGTGAGATGCAGAGGATTATATATTTTTACGAGGCACCTGTACACTACTCAGAACAGTTGACTGTTGTGTTTATTAAATTTACATTACAACTTGATTACGACAACAGACCACAATGAAAGAAATGGTTAGACCTAATACATTCTTAAAGCTACATCACCAGCCAATTCTATTAAAATAACATGCAAGGATACCGAATGGCGCAAAAAATTACATCATAACGCAGTGATGAGAGTAGGATAACATCTTGAGAGTTGGATAACCACTTCCATCTCATGGAAGTGGGGACATGATTTATATTTTGACGTAAAAAGTTGATGAAAATATTATAAATATAATTTCCCACCCAGTTATATTAACCCTTTGAGTGCCAGATCCGATTTTTGTATCAACCCATATACCCTGTGCCAATGCATTCTCTTATATATGCGAGTCGACCATAGGTCGCCTCGCATATATAAGAGAATGCATTGGCTTAACAATTTTATTTTTTTTTACAATTTTTTACAATTTTAATATATTTTATTATATTCTTTAACAGACTTATTGTGTAGGTTTAGGGCCGATAATATCGGCCCCTGGCACTCAAAGGGTTAAGTATACGCTGCAATTGTTTCTTATTCATCTGGATGGGGTGTTAAAAATATTGAGCCGGGGGCAGACAGGCGAAATGATAATAAAACAACAAATTGCAGAAGGATTCATTTCCATTGTTCAGATAATAAGTTCTACAAGGTTGTTTGTTGAACTTATTATCTGAACATTTCCCAAGGGAGCTTACTCATCAGAACAGAAAATCATTGGACCATAATTCAGGCCTCACTCTATTATTTGGCCATTTATAAAGTCATTAGCTTTGTGAAATTCTATAGGACCAAGATACCAATTCAGCTGCACTAAAAGTCTAAAACCAAGATTCAGAATATCCTATAGGCTGAGGTCACACAGCAATGCTCCAATACCGAAAGAGATAAGTGTTTTGTCAAATGCAATAATTTTTTAGTTTTATATACATGTATTACCTAAACAAGACAGTTGTTAAGTGTTAACTCTTTATTTACTAAATAGATTCTCCTGTCAGTCATAAAAGTATGTATTGGAATGGTCGATTATTCATCTGGAAGGCAGGGACCAGCCGAGGGGGCGACATAGGCGAAATAGTCGCCCTAGAGCCGCCAATTTCGCCCTACTAAGGCTCTAGGGCGAAGTTGAAGTCTCCTTGTAAAAAAAAAAAAAAAAAAAAAAAAAAATTTTTAATATAATAATAGTTATAGTATAATATAGGACCATTTGGCACTTAGAATGCCATATGATGAATATATTGTCCAACTTGGTTTTGTCTTAATTAGTGTATTGACACCTGTTATTCAATCCATTAGTGGCCATAGTGGGGCCCTAGTTATCACACCTGTGTACCATGGACACTCCCAGGTAGATTGTTATGAAATTAAACACACAAGTCAGTATATGTCACACCTACTGAAGCCTGTTGTATTGCTGGTGGATTAAGCTGAGAGTTTATTTGCTGGTGTAAATGATCATAATATAGGATCAATATTTATTTTGCTATAATCAATAATTTTGTGTTTACTATTACAAATTATTTACTAAGTACATTCACATATTAAGAGGATAACTTTTTGATTATCAATATATGTTTGTTATTAATAATTATTATTCATTCAAATTTCATTGACAAAACAGCCTAGTTTTAACCCCCAAAAAAGAAAACAATCCGGTAATATAATTGATAATTGAGACTTTGAGTCTCCCCACTTCTCCCTATTTCCCCCTGACTTCTCCCTAAAATCTCCAGAGGGAGAAGTCACTTCTCCCTAAAATTTGACCCCTGGCTGGTCCCTGCTGGAAGGATGTTCAGGAAATATCAGATGACAGATAAACACATAGAGTAATGTCCTAAATAATCGACCCTTAAACCACAGCATAATTATGGGAAATTTTTCAGGATTTAGTCGGAAATATGGCTTGTTGCCATTCATCGGAAAGCTCTCACCGAGAGCTTTCCGATGAATAGCAGCAAGCCCTACATTTCTAACTAAATCCAGAAAAATTTCCTGTAATTCTGCTGTGTTAAAGGTACTCAACCCGATTAGACGCTCCTAAATTACTACTTCTTTGGCTTTGGGGGTAGAAAATATTTGATTCGAGTCGAGGAACCCACCCATCAAAGCTCAGAGTGATTTGAGATATCGATTTTTGAAATCTATTAATTTTCGGAGATGTGGGATACAAGTTGACAGAACCACATGCTCAAAACGGACATATATATTGCGGGTGTAAGATGGATAACTATAAAATCAAGTGGTTATTATTGTTACAGTAATCACTTGATTTTAGAGTTATCCATCTTACACCCGCAATTTGTCCATTTTGAGCACGTGGTTCTGCCAACTTGTGGCCCACATCTCCGAAAATTAATACCAGTAGATATCTAATCACTCTGAGCTTTGATGGGTGGGTTCCTCGACTCGAATCATATATTTTCTACCCCCAAAGCCAAAGAAATAGTAATTTAGAAGCGTCTTAAGGGATTGAGTACCTTTAAAGGGTGATATACTTTGGGCATTACTGTAACACAAGGAGAATGATTCCTATTAATTGGAGGGAAATGTTCAGATACATGTAAAAAGGGAACAACTCATCAATGAGTATTAATAATATTCATTGAGTCATTGCGATACACCCATGTTTCCTGCTGGCTAAATTTAGAGTAGATAAAGTGCTCTAAAGAGAAGCTGCATGGCTCTCTCAAAAGCAACAGCCACAACACAGTCAGTTTATATAAGAAGAAAGTGGGATAAACCTTAATTCATTTAGAAAAGATTCTGATAAACCACTCCTGTAGACTGATATAACTGCATATTAAATTTGCACCAGAATTAACATGGGTGAATCAGATTCGTTAGTAATTACCAGGTGAAACTCTCCAAGAAGACTTATCTACTGGAGGTATGCCAAGTAGGACCAGACTTCTCCATACCACTATCACACTTCAAGGTTCCACGTATACCAGAGGAATGAGTATGTATATTCAGACAAATTAACAAGGTACCAATCCATTTCTCCATTTCCAGAATAGTTACGTAAGGCTATCAAGGTCTTTGCAAATCAGCAGCAAAAAAAAACAGGGTATGCTATGTACATGTATATACCTGGTAAATGGTTTTATTACACACATAAATTGCCTGGGTTGGTTACATTACTTCAACCTGTGTGGTACTGGTAATTTCACCCAAATGCACTAAAGCAGTAATTTCACCCAAATGCACTAAAGTGATAAAAGCTTGCATGACATAAATCAGTTCTGGTTAAAACTGTGATAGCTATCATTAGTGTTATTTTTAACCAGAATTGGACGTAAATTATGTCATATATCGGAGCATCTGACATATCTTAGGATCTTTTCATGATATTATTGTCCAATCACATTAGACCAAAATTGGCAACCACGTGGAGTAGTTTAACCCTTTGAGTGCCCGGGGCCGATCTCATCGGCCCTAAACCTACAAAATAAGTCTGTTAAAGAATATAAGAATAAATTATTAAAATTGTAAAAAATTGTAAAAAAAAAAAAAAAAAAAAATGTTAGGCCAATGCATTCTCTTATATGTGCGAGGCGACCTATGGTCGACTCGCATATATACGAGAATGCATTGGCACAGGGTATATGGGTTGATACAAAAATCAACCTGGCACTCAAAGGGTTAAAGTCAGTCAAAATTTTGTTGATGAACATATATTGAGAGATCTTTAATTCATTTTTCACCCTTACTTAACTGGAGCTTCTTGAAATTTTGCGAAAACCCTGTGCCAATGCATTCTCTTATGCATGCGAGGCTCCCATAGGGTGACTCACATATATAAGAGAATACACTGGCACTGGATTTTTAAGAATGCACCAATGCACCTCCCATCATGGAAGGGTTAAGATACAATTCTGACAGAGATGAAATGACACCAAGTCACGAATGGTAAAGGTTAATCTTCCTTGACCTGTAAGCCAGTGCATTCTCTTATAATGCGAGGCTCCCATAGGGTGACTCGCATACATAAGAGAATACACTGGTACTGGATCTTTAATGTAGCGCCCGTCATGAAATGGTTAAGCACAACCACAAAAACCATGAAAATTGGACCACCACGAAATATAGCACCACCAATATATAATATGCTTTTACAGTACATAATTTGATAGCCAAAAAATGATATAGAAAAAAAAAAGTTTGTTTCAAGCCTATACTGTAGTGAGCCTGGTATGTGGCAGCTACAACACACATCTCGTCAGTTCATTGCTATTCAGATTCCGAAATCCTGCATAGAGAATTAAGGGACAAAAACCGAGACCCCTTTTGTCTATGTGAAGCAAAAATTTATCCCTGGGTAGATATTTTGAGGTCACAGAAGAGCTTGGTGAAAAATAAAACATCAAGGGTATTTTAATCAGCATTCACAAAAAAACAGTTCTTTTGTGGACAATTTATTCATGTAATAAAGGTTTCATATAATGTGATCCTTTAAAGATATGGTAAGCATTAGCGGTGGGTATGGCTGTTAAAATAATCACATCCCTTATAACCACCATAAACAGTAATATATTATATTATAGAAAAACTCTGTTCTTATAAGTTATACCAATCATAAATATCGCGTAAATTGCATGTTATTGTCATGTTGGTACTCTGTGTTATTTTAACAAATGCCATGTTAAACAAACAGTTTATGCAATAAGAGTATGCGATAAGCATAACACCGGGGAGACCCCACTGAAGAACTTTGGTTAATACCAGTATTAAAAGCTCTCCAATCTTCGCCTATCAAGATTTCGGCGTTTAATGGGTCACCATGAATTACTCTCCTAAAAAATTGGCACAGTGTCGAGTGTTTTGCTTATCTCTCGCTCACTATTTATGTGGGTGCTGTATATAAACATATGCTGTGTTTTGTGGATAATATCGCATTCATACTATCATTATACTATACCATTAGTATATTCTTGGGGAAATTTTCATAATTTGGTAACTTTTATTTCTAATTTATAACCTACAACCAAGGCCATAAATATCTGTAATGCATGTTAGCAGCATCTTATATTGTTACATTACTGATAACAGCTTGAATGCTTACACTTTTGCTTTCTACCCAACATGAAACTCCATGTCACCTCAAAGTTTCAGTTCCTTAACCCTTTGGCGGTTGAGTATATCAGATATGACGTCATATCCATGGGTGAATATACATGTATTTTTGCAAATAAAATGAGCAATATTGTAACATTGGCCTACTGTAAGAAATAATTAAAACAACACTATTAAAGGTACACAATCCAATTTCATACAAGAGGTGTGCACTCGCGTGCTAGCATACCCCCACCGTGGCAAATTCAACCCGCATTATCCGTAAACCAAACAAAAAAGATTTTTAACTTTAAATTCGGACTAATAATATCAATATGGTGTCACAAGAAGCTTGTACAGAAAAAATAAGTCGAAATTGAAGTGTAATATAACGAAAAACAGTCTGAGCCAATCCCTAGCCGCATCATGTAGAGGGTATTGTGAGAAGCATGTATTCCAAAAATTATTGAAATCGGTTCATATTTGTTAAAGTTATTAAGTCGGACAGAATTTTCTAAGTCAAAATAAGTCGAAAATGAGGCGTAACTTTCAACAAAAAAAAGTCGGAGAGGCAGTCCTAAGGAGATTGCATACAAAAACTTATTGAAATCGGTTCATAGTTGTTCGAGTTATGAGGTCGGACGGACTGACGGACGGACTGACGGAGGGAGAAAGCGTGACGGACAGGACAGACGCAGTCAATCCAGTATACCCCCCATTTTCTTCGAAAGTGGGGGTATAATAATAGTTGAAAGTGGTTAGCATTATTTTGTTGGCAATTAATAGATTCTGATAACTGAAGCTGCAATTCCAGAAATGTTGTTGTTGGAGTCTGATGATATGGTGACCATCGAATTGGATTGAGTACCTTTAAAAGCACGAATTAATGTTAACAAGAGATGGACTGTCGTCCGGTGCATACCCCCTCATGGCATACCGCCTAGTGTGGGCACATCTATAACTTATGATGGCTATACTCAGACATATGGACCCAGAAATCAGCATTTTCATATAAACAAAGATGAATAACTATAGAACAAAAAACCAAAACAAACATTTGAATGTGCCATTAACTGTCCTCATAGTGGTGAACATCCATACAAAATTTCATTGAGATCCAAGCATTACTGTTCAAGTTATGAGCTGAACAGACATCGGATGGATCAAACAGCCAACATTTCCAGATAAACAAAGATGAATTACTCTAGAATGGAAAAGCAGAACAGAACAATGGAACCCCCTATTGAATGTCCTCATAGCAGTGAACATCTATACCAAATTCCATTGAGATCCCAGCACAACTGTTGAAGTTACGACATGAAGACACCAGACGGACCAAAAAGCCAACATTTATTTCCAGATGAACAAAGATGAGTAACTCTAGAATGGAAAAGCGGAACAAAACGATGGAACCCTCTTTTTAATGTCCTCATAGTAGTGAACATCCATACCAAATCCCATTGAGATCCCAGTACAACTGTCGAAGTTACAATATGAACAGACACCAGACGAACCAAAAAGCCAACATTTCCAGATGAACAAAGATGTATAACTCTAGAATGGAAAATCCGAACAAAACGATGGAACCCTCTATTGAATGCCCTCATAGTAGTGAACATCCATACAAAATTTCATTGAGATCCGAGCACTACTGTTCAGGTTATGACATGAACAGACACCAGATGGACCAAAACTCCAACATTTCAAGATAAACAAAGATGAATAACTCTAGAATGGAAAATCGGAACAAAACGATGGAACCCTCTATTTAATGTCCTCATAGTTGTGAACATCCACACCAAATTTGGTTGAGATCCCAGCACAACTGTTGAAGTTACGACATGAACAGACACCAGACGTACCAAAAAGCCACTATTTCCAGATAAACAAAGATGAATAACTCTAGAATGGAAAATCCAAACAAAACGATGGAACCCTCTATTAAATGTCCTCATAATAGTGAACATCCATACCTAATTTCATTGAGATCCGAGCACTACTGTTCAAGTTATGACACGAACATACATCGGACGGACGTACGGACGGACGTACGCACGCACGGACGGACGGACGGACGGACAGGTGCAAAACAGTATACCCCCCTTTTTTTTTTTTTAAAGGGGGTATAATAATGAACATCATATATCCATGAAAAGTTCCCATTTAGGAGAGACGACTTTTCAAAGTTAGTCACACAGTAACTTAATATTACACTAGAACTAACTTAATATTACACTAGAACTAACTTAATATTACACTAGAACTAACTTAATATTACACTAGAACTAACTTAATATTACACTAGAACTAACTTAATATTACACTAGAACTAACTTAATATTACACTAGAACTATAGTAAAGGATATTATAAATGTTGTTCCACCCACCAAACGGTTAAGTTGTAAATTCTAAGAAAATTTATTAATTTGGTTCAAAAGACGGATGATCAACAAGATTTTAGTGAGTTCTAAATATAACTCAGTTTGTTGGCATCAGGAATATCCCGAAAATGATCAGACGCTACCCTCTCCAATGATAACAGATCGACTGATTGCACCCATCACATATCGAGTGGCTAATAATACGCAGCAAATTGTCAGAACTATTGTCAGTGCCAAGAATTCTGCTGATTTATGCACCAGGAAAACAACTGAATGCATAGAGGTCGCACATACTTATAGCATGAGGAATGCCTACCCACCCTGAGTCACCCACTCAGGGATGGGGGAGGGGGTTGGCCAAAATGTTCAACAGTTTGAAATTTAATGCTTGACACCACATTAGTTGGAAATATCAGGCTAAATACACATGTAGGTTGAAAGTGTTACGATAGTTATTAGAGCTGAAACGGTTGACCCATTCTTCTAACCGGTTAACCATCGGGGTTAGCCGGATTTCAACTGGTTAACCGCTAATTTCTAGCGGACTTCTCTCACACTAATTATGTCGACATTATGCCATGCTCCAGGGACAAACCTAGGTGAGAAGTAGTAGCTGAAATAAAGACCTTATTCACGGCATTTAACGATATTCAAAAACACGCATTCACTGTTCTTTTGCTGGCTCTCGTGATGGGGAATGAGCAAGTGAAATTTGTGAATGGCAGGCGGATCGCTTATTTGCCGTGATCAGCATATGTTTGGGCATTTGTAAAACGAGTAACAATAGTATGGGTATTGGTAAAACGAGTAACAAAACTATATATTAAAGATCTGTAATATATCATTATCATTGGTATATCCTCCAATGAATTATATATAAAGACAAGAAAATAATAACTATAGAACAAAAAGGAAGGTCAGTTAGGTCATTTAAGCAGTCCTGTTCAGTATTCGAGCTATTCGTCGGTATCATGATCGCGGACACCAGTGTTGGAAGGTTATAGAATTTACGTTTCGGTTTCGGTTTTTTTGGTAAAAAAAAACCTCGGTTTCGGTTTTAGTATGCAATCACTTAACATATAGACATTACTGCCAAATTGAGTGTCAATTAGTCCCACATGCACAACCAGTTACAGAGTAGCATGGAGCATCAATTTCCTTGATAAAAGGGAAGATCATTGAAGAAGTTTTGGGTTGCTTCAACTACGATGTCTGTTTGGTCACTCAAATGAATTGATCATATTATATCCCAACAGGGAGGAAGAACAGGAAGAGTGAAGACTTTGTGCAGCTGATCTCAATCATCAAACTTTGTCGACTTACATAGTTTTTATAAACCCCACTGTAAAACAGTTTTAGTATGTCGTGGTGTGATTCCAATTTGAATCCATGTTGCTTCGTGCAGTATTAACTATTAAGTTACGAAAGCACGTATTGCCATACAACGCCACTTTTACGTTGTCACTTCCTTGTGTGCATTCAGACTTGATACACAGTGAATGCACACGTGCTTTTGTCGGAAGATCAGAGAAAACTTCAAAGGGTCGGAATTGATTGGAGGTCGCCGACACTTCCAGACAGTTCGAGAATTGCTACGAAGTATCTGATACTACCGCGTGTACCAATTAATGCTTGCATTGCACTCTACTATCGGTGACACAGGATTTAGTATTAGGTTTGCATCATTTAACCTAATATTTTGAGGATTATTCACGTTCACATTCAACTGACAACGGGATGCGGTTACGTCCGGTTCATTTTTTTCTAACCGGTTACGTCGCTAACCGGATGCTAACCGGTTAACCGTCTAACCGTTTCAGCTCTAATAGTTATTTTTCCATCAGTATGTAGGGTGAAATTTGCTGTTTTTAGATCAAAGGTCAATTATTTTCCTACATCCTAACACGAGCCTTGTGTTTTGATATTTATAAATTAAACTCTTCATCCCTCGGTGACATATCTTTGGATCTGTTCATGGTCTTATTATCAAATCACATCAGACCGTTTTGAGGAAATTGTCGAATTGTTAAAAACAAATAACATTCTATTGCAAGACTAATCCATAAATCATGTTCAGATTGAGAAAAACAATTCTGATTTTCGGTCAACTTGTACTGTACATGTATAGCAGATGTAGCCCAACTCGAAAACTGATAATAATTCTCGACACAATCCATAATATACAGCTCCACCTACTGGTAATATGCGTAGTGCATTAGTTTACTTTTGGCATCATACCAATAATTGGAACTTTGGACAATAGATCAGGTCATTGAAAGATGCACTTTGATTAGTCACCCATTGGTATGATTCTTAACTTTTACTGACTCTTAATGCTAATAATTTCCAATCCTTCTAGTCTCTCCACAATCTTATATGATGATAGCACTTTGTAGGAAGAACAAGGTGTAACTAAATATTCATTGATGAGTATACAGTAATGCTCTAAGTAATCGACTCCTTAACCACAGCAGAATTATGGGTAACTTTTCAGGATTTAGTCGGAAATATGGCTTGTTGCCATTCATCGGAAAGCTCTCCCCGAGAGCTTTCCGATGAATGGCAACAAGCCATATTTCCGACTAAATCCTGAAAAGTTACCCATAATTCCGCTGTGGTTAAGGAGTCGATTACTTAGAGCATTACTGTAGTTATACCTTAGAAAATATTAAGATAATAAGTTCAACAAAAGATATTCGTTGAACTTATTATCTAAACATTTCCAATCAAAGAATATGAATCCTTCTGCACTTCTATTATCTTTTCATCTGTCTGTCATCTGCTTGTATAACCTGGACATCCCTCCAAATGAATAATAGACCATTCCAAGATAGACTTTTATAATTGGGTGGGAGAGTCCATTTACTAAAGAAAGGGTTAATTGAGATGTTATTATATCGAATAACTGTCGGATACATATACAAGTAATAACTGCAATTTACCCACCACCCCATCTCGCCAACCATAGTATATTATGCGCTGCATGCGCTCGTATATAGGTAGTACCCACCCACAACCCCATCTCGCCAACCATAGTATATTATGCGCTGCATGCGCTCGTATATAGGTAGTACCCACCCACCACCCCACCACCCATAGTATATTATGCGCTGCATGCGCTCGTATATAGGTAGTACCCACCCACCACCCCATCTCGCCAACCATAGTATATTATGCGCTGCATGCGCTCGTATATAGGTAGTACCCACCCACAACCCCATCTCGCCAACCATAGTATATTATGTGCCGCATGCACTCGTATATAGGTAGTACCCACCCACCACCCATAGTATATTATGCGCTGCATGCGCTCGTATATAGGTAGTACCCACCCACCACCCCACCACCCATAGTATATTATGCGCCGCATGCGCTCGTATATAGGTAGTACCCACCCACCACCCCATCTCGCCAACCATAGTATATTATGCGCCGCATGCGCTCGTATATAGGTAGTACCCACCCACCACCCCATCTCGCCAACCATAGTATCTTATGCGCCGCATGCACTCGTATATAGGTAGTACCCACCCACCACCCCATCTCGCCAACCATAGTATATTATGCGCCGCATGCGCTCGTATATAGGTAGTACCCACCCACCACCCCATTCCACCACCCATAGTATATTATGCGCCGCATGCGCTCGTATATAGGTAGTACCCACCCACTACCCCATCTCGCCAACCATAGTATATTATGCGCTGCATGCACTCGTATATAGGTAGTACCCACCCACCACCCCATCTCGACAACCATAGTATCTTATGCGCCGCATGCACTCGTATATAGGTAGTACCCACCCACCACCCCATCTCGCCAACCATAGTATCTTATGCGCTGCATGCGCTCGTATATATGCTACTCATAATTGTCATGGGTGCAATCTCCTATTTAATACATATACAGTTTATTTCTTTTATGATTTCCTCGATTTGATTATGAACATTTATACACAAATGATGGTAAATGACATGTAATGCAATGCTTATCTACCTTAACAGTATTTATGGAGAAAAATATTATTGCAACATAAAAGTTATAGGTTTACAGAGATACTCTTATTATTTTTAAATTCAAGCTTGCTTGCGGAAGATTAAATAAATAAAATTTATACATAGTTACGAAGGTGTTTATATAAAGTTCAATATTTCAACACTGATCTTTTTGGGTTGGGAATAGCAAGGTTGAATACTATATGATCCTGTTTAGATAAGATTATCTTACATCTCACAGGAGAGAAACATATCAGAAATAATAAAATCTTGCCCTGCAGAGAATGATCTCAGATTCAGGTAAAGTCACTCCAGCCAATAGCTCATGCCATTAATCACTACCCTGGCAATCCCTGTAGAGATAATATTCCACCCATTGTAACTTTTTATGCTCTGACAGGGGAAGTTTATCACATTGAGAAAAACAGTGAAGGTACAGTAATGTCCTAAATAATCAACTTCTAAACCACAGCAGAATTATGGGAAATTTTTCAGGATTTAGTCGGAAATATGGCTTGCTGCCATTCATCGGAAAGCTCTCGGCGAGAGCTTTCTGATAAATGGAAACAAGCCATATTTCCGACTAAATCTTGAAAAATTTCCAATAATTCTGCTGTGGTTAAAGGGTCATATACTTCAGGCATTACTGTAACATATTCCTATATTCCTGTTTCTTAATAATGTATTTCACAGCAGGTGAAGGTCCCAGCTTGATGATATATGTGACTTTGTTGTGCCGATTTTGATTTGTATAACTTATAATCATGGAATTTCTCACCTCCCCTCTCCTTGGAGGGGGGGGGGGCTAATAATTCAATGTTTATTGCGATATCGATTCATTCATAAAAAAATAATAAAATATCGAGCTTGGGTCCCTCCTACTGGGAAATATATTAGTAAGGAACAAGTATTTATGCTAGTGCAGCATTATAAAGATCATGTGCCAGTGAATTATCTTAAATATGCGAGAGAGATCGCAGACTCACATATATACCGGTATAAGAGAATGCATTGACTTACAAGGTCAAGGCAGATATTGTTAGGCCAAAGTATTATCTTATATATGCGAGGCTCCCTATGGGAGACTCACATATATAAAAGAATGCATTGGCATAGTGTTTTTGAAAAAATTCAGGAAGCTCCAGTCATGGAAGGGTTATACAAAGTTCAATATTTCAACACTGATCTTGTTGCGTTGGGCGTAGCAAGGTTGAAACTTTGTGATCCTGTTTATATAAGATTATCTGACATCCCACAGGAGAGATACATATCAGAAATCATCAAATCTCGCCTGCGGAGTACGAACTCAGATTCAGGTAAAGTCACTCAATCCAATAAAAGCATCAAACATCACTTCTGATTTGAACCTGATCTTTGGAGTACATTTAAAAATTCCAAGAAGCCACCAGGTGATAAGATCATAGTATGAATCATATATTTATTACGTTGAACAGTTATCCAACAACACATCCATTTCATTATGTGCCAGATATAAACATCTATCATGTAGTCATGGATACGTAAAGCACTTTTAGTAACACAGTCCCTACAGGGCATCTAGAGTGAGAAAATAAGTCACATCCAGAGTGAGAAAATAAGTTGGAATGTGCACTGGTGAGGTAACCCTGTCTGCCATCACTCAACCGGTGATGCTATGTGAGTTTTTTTTTACTGCGTAGATAGAGGGAAGTAGCCAAGATCTATTCTACTATCTCTAGAAGCAGGAAGAAGTTTCATCTGCAAGTAAGATGTACAGTAATGCTCTAATTAATCGACCTCTTAACCAAAGCAGAATTATGGGTAACTTTTGAGGATTTAGTCGGAAATATGGCTTGTTGCCATTCATCGGAAAGCTCTCGGCGAGAGCTTTCCGATGAATAGCAACAAGCCATATTTCCGACTAAATCCTGAAAAGTTACCCATAATTCTGCTTTGGTTAAGAGGTCGATTAATTAGAGCATTACTGTATATGCCTGACAGATCATACCTCCCAAAGACTACAGGTCATACCTCATAAAATGTATCATAGCTTGGCACATCAATAAAGACATATACATGTACATATAATCACACACCCTCTACATTCACACAATTAGCGCTGGAAAGAATCAGTACAAATAACCATATAGTTTACACCAATGTTTCCCAGGTTTATCAAGCAATAAACTGCAGCCTCCACTGCATAAAAAGCAATGAACATCTACGTGTACATCACTTCAAGTCGATCATGTTCACGCCCTCGCTACGTGTTGTTATTGGGGGACTGTGTTGAATTTTGAACAATATGTTACTTAGAATTGTTTTGGTAGTTTTGAAAAGTTGTTCATGTTATTTAAATGTTCTATTTAAACAAGACAGTCAAAGACTGTGGGGTCGCTCACCAGACTGCAAAGACTGATAAGACTGGGACTCTGGAGACCACAACAGTCAGAAGTTTTCATAATCACTTTAAAAGAAGTAGATCTAAACAGGATAGGTGGCTAGAGAGGTTTCATGTATGTACATCGGTGAATATCTACCTCAAAATTACCAACTGTTCACTACTGATCTGAGCTAAATAGACTTGGTGGTTCTTTCAAAGAACACTTTTCAAGTTTGCCAATTATGTTCTAGTGAAGTGGTGGATGTGTTAAATGTCCTTATGAAAGGTTTGAACAATAAATATGATAGATTGTTGTTGAAATTGGGAATTAATTACCTCTAGCAGATCTCCAGGGAATGTTTATAAAAATGTCAGATTTCACTTGACATGTGTAGGCATACCCCGCATACAGTTAGAGCCAAAGTAAATTCTTCTTATTACTGATTCTCTGTCAAGAATTTTAGTAAAATATTATTTTTGGGACCAAGGTGGCAGAAGCAGTGAACTTGAGTAAAGGGCCAGGGGGCACTAATATATATATATATATATATATATATATATATATATATATATATAGGAAGTTCTTATCAATATATGATAACACCAATTAAAGACCCATCAAATCTTTAATGTCGTACTAGCTTTCGGCTATACAGCCTTCGTCGGGTACATGAATGAACAATCATTTGAAAATACACATTGATATACAGACAAACTTGTTTACCGCGTAACTATGATGTTAACGAACGTTACCTGACAAAATTTGGCGCCAAATGAAAAATGGCGGGAAAGCTTACAGGTGAAAGACGCGCCAAACATAGAAGCTACATGTGTAGCGTTGTGAAGAAAAGTCAATGCTTGAGTATATGGGAACTCATCTAGCTTAGAAGCAGTCCATACAATGTATAAGCATATACAATGTATAAGGACTTTCATTCTGCCCTACAGCTAAATTTGACAAAGTAAAATTCTGTGATGATTTGGAACAATACTTTCGCAGGCTACGACTAAAAGAATATTTCTATGGAAGGGAAAAACAGTTTAATAACAAACAAGCAAAGCAATCGGACTGGACACCGCCCCCTGGGAGAAATGCTTCTTTAGACGTATACATTGACACTTTCAGAGAGAGGGCGAAAGCTCAAATTCTTTCGAAAAAGCAGAAGTTATTATACAATCTCCGACCTTTAGAACGACGAGCCATCAGAACACTGCAGAACAAAAGAGATATTGTCATTAAACCGGCTGATAAGGGTGGTGCCACTGTTGTGATGGATAAGACAGCGTACATTCATGAAGCGAAACGGCAACTTAACAATCGGGAGTTTTATGTTTGTCTTGAAGAGGATCCCACTGCCGATTTCGAAAAAGAACTTTCACAACTTTTGGCGGAACTCCCAGCGGTAGATAGGAATATTATCTCCCCGCTTACCGTTTCAAAACCGCGACCGGGTATCTTCTACACCCTGCCCAAGATTCACAAGGAAGGGAACCCCGGAAGACCCATCGTTTCGGGAATTGGAACCATAACCGAGAAAATTTCGAGTTATGTCGATGCTACACTCAAACCGACAGTTCGCGCGTCAGATAGCTTCATACAGGATACTACCGATTTTATCAGGAAATTAAAGGCCGTTGGAACAACAAGTTCGGATACCCTGTTAGTCACCATGGATGTGGTGTCCCTATATTCTCAAATTGAACACACAGATGGCATAGCGGCAGTTCGACAGAGATTTCACGACGATGAGACTGAATCAGACGGAGTAACTAAAGATTCGGTTATAAAGTTAATTGAATATATTCTTAAACATAACTATTTCGTGTTCGAGAATAAGTTTTACAGACAAATTAAAGGTACTGCAATGGGGACACCCATGGCGCCCCAATATGCCAATATATTCATGACAGAGTTGGAGGAAAAGTTCTTAGCTACACAGACTCTCAAACCGCGAATTTATCTCAGGTTTATCGACGACATATTCATGATATGGGAACACGGAGTCGCTGAATTGGAAATATTTCATCGAGCATTCAATCAGTGCAATCCTTCAATCCAGTTCAAAATGGAATTTTCTCACACCGATATCAGCTTTCTCGATGTTACAGTCGAAAACAAGGCCGATCAGTTATTCACAAAGGTATTCAGAAAACCTACGGACAGATTTTCATATCTAAACCCCATTAGTTTTCATCCCGACCACACGAAACAAGCCATTATCTACAGTCAAGGCATTCGTTACCAGCGCATCAATTCTCAGGAAAAAGTAAGAGACGAACAGTTCAGTGAACTACGCTCACAATTCTCGAATTTGGGATACGACAGACGTTCGATTAATAAACAATTGGGAAAAGCGAAATGTTTGGACAGGGAGATGCTCCTTCAATATCGGGACAAAACATCATCAGATCGAGTTCCCCTAGTGGTAAACTACCACCCACAGCTAGAAAAATTACGCACAATAACTACATCTCTGAATGGCATTATTACGAGCGACCTTCATCTCAGGAACGTGTTTAACGAAAGGCCGGTTGTCGCCATGAGGCAACCACCCAACTTGAAGCGGAAATTAGTAACAAGTAAGCTACCATCTTCTGGTGGACAGTCACCCAATGGTACATTTCCATGTAACAGGCCGAGATGTGGTATGTGTGTGTTAATTAACAAGGCCGATGTTCTTATGCGCAATGGGCGCGTTTTCCAGGATGTGGGCCAGTTCTCGTGTGTCTCAAGTGGTGTTGTGTATATCATTACGTGCGCAAATTGTCCAGAAATGCATTACATTGGTGAAACAGGCCAACTTCTCTGCAAACGAGTGACGGGGCATAGGCAGAACATCAACAACAGGGACTTGAACCTACCCATAGCAGAACATTTCTGTCAACCACAACACACACCCGATGACATCCGCATCAAAGTATTAAGAGGTGGACTTTCGGACATGAAAGAGAGACGTGTGGCCGAATTACAACATATAGAACTGTTTGGAAGTTTTTATCGTGGCATTAATAAGGACCGTGGTTTCATGGCGAGTTGGTCATAATTTACAATTTCTCCTTGGTCCAACTCTAATTATCTAAAATATGCTTATACATTGTATGGACTGCTTCTAAGCTAGATGAGTTCCCATATACTCAAGCATTGACTTTTCTTCACAACGCTACACATGTAGCTTCTATGTTTGGCGCGTCTTTCACCTGTAAGCTTTCCCGCCATTTTTCATTTGGCGCCAAATTTTGTCAGGTAACGTTCGTTAACGTCATAGTTACGCGGTAAACAAGTTTGTCTGTATATCAATGTGTATTTTCAAATGATTGTTCATTCATGTACCCGACGAAGGCTGTATAGCCGAAAGCTAGTACGACATTAAAGATTTGATGGGTCTTTAATTGGTGTTATCATATATTGTTAAGAACTTCCTATTAGACCAGACCCATACGGCTAAAGATATCAACACTATATATATATATATATATATATAATTGACCATGTAGTTAAATTAAAAAAAAATAATAATATTTTTTGGAGTTATGTCCCTGGGCCCGCCCACATTTGACCCAGTGACCTCATTTGAACAAATCTGAACCCCAGTCACCCAAGGATCCTTCATACCAGATATAAACCCATTTGACCTGATGGTATTTGAAAAGATGGAGGGAAAGAGTTATGGCCCTGGCTTCGCAACTATTTGACCCAGTGACCTCATTTGAACAAATCTGAATATGATCGAGTCACCTAGGGAACATCCACACCAAATATGAACCCATTCGGTCTTATGGTTCCAGAGGAGAAGAAGTTTAAAGAATTGTTGACAGATGGACGGATGGACGGACGAGGAGTGATGACTATAGCTCCACCGAGAGCCATATTTCCGACTAAATCCTGAAAAGTTACCCATAATTCTGCTGTGGTTAAGGAGTCGATTACTTAGAGCATTACTGTATGATGTACATGTATTGGCTCACTATGAGGTGCTCATTAATTCATGTGTGTGAACACATTCCATTTTTAGCCGAAACGGCCAATTCATATGCGATCAAATGGCACATTGATCCATCCCTAAACTCATATTAAACTTGAAAATCGATGCCAATTTTAGCCCATGTTGGGTTGCGGACTCATAAACTCCTTGTTTATTTGGAGAAAACATGTGAAGAAATAAGAAAATATTTCTTAGCATTTCTTTAATTTTCTCAGCTTTATTTTAATTCACGAAGAAAAGCTAAATTAGTAGTTGGCGGACTGTCGGCCATTGTTCATACCTGGAACTCAGAGATTGGATATAGTGTGTCTGACGTTTGCAGAATGAGGTCCCCAGAGGGGTGAATTTATTTATGTTATCCAACACAGTGGGCTAGCATCACCAATTTCACCCTCTGGGGACCTCATTTTGCCAAGGCCTCATCTTCTGGGAAGTATTGATAGTCCAAAAAAGATCATTGTTTTAGTTACTTTTTCCCTTCTGTTCAGTTTCTATAGCCCATCATTATCAGAAGTTAATATCTACCTTTTTATGAGAGAATGAGTGGATTACACTGGTATTTCTGGGAGGGGGCTAACTAATAGATGGAGCAGTTCATGTACACTCATCAAACATTTGTATATATGATGAGATTAGCATATGGTACCCTGCCAATATCCTTCTCAGTCAAATTGCGTTTTATTTATTGCTTGCCATGTGCAGGCAGGTATTTATAGCAATAACATGGGAAGCCAACAGTGAGCTATGTCTCTCTGGCCTAGCTGATCAGAAACAGAAATCAAATAGGTTGTTCTCAGATATACAGGGAAGATCTCACAACTTAGGCACTGTACCCCATGAACAGGGTATACATTGTACCAGGTAAAACTAGATATACACTGGTAATAACTGAATTGATGTTATATTTCCAACCAACTAAGTCCATGGGAAGTGTTCATTCAATTAATTTCACCACAATAAATATAAATGAACCTAATCAGTTTGCAATTGACTTGGTGAGACAGTCTATGGTTTTAGAGTATATATATATATATATATATATATATATATACCTGGCATGAATGCCTCAGAGCAATAGGTACTCCACAATTAATATGAATTATTTTAATTCTTTAATTATTATTATACATTTTAATTAACCATCATGAGAGGCCATATTTTCAAAGTTGATATGAGGACATTCATATGACCCTGTAATAGGAGGTGATGGACTAAATGTGATTAAAACATACTCGGTATTTGCGTAATTGGAATTACTAAATATGATTAGATAAGTACTCAGTGTTTGCGTACTTGAATCATGTAACAAAGATCAACAATTTTGGCCTGTGTATTCTACATGGTATTTCATGCACTATACAGACCAACTCTTTCAAATGAAATTAGAAATTAGAACAGATATTTGTGTACTTGTATGGACTAAATGTGATTATATATAAACATACTCAGTATTTGCATACTTGAACTTGAACTTTAACTAAGATCGAGAGCTTTTTGGCATGATTATTATTCTGCATGTTATTTCTTGCACTATCCTATACCTCTATTTCAATATAAATTAGAACAAATAACAAAGAAAAGATACACGCCAGCCGAAAACATTTCAAATGTCGTATAACAGAACCAAGAAACTGACAGTTTAATGTATTTACAGAAGCTGGCAGCACTTCAACATAATAACATGCCAATCGTCAAGGCATTCGTCACTTTTTTTGGAAATGGGTGTGTGGTTATTGGTGTATCAAATCAATGCAATGGCCATTGCATGTTTGGTGATGAACATTTCAACCAGTTGGAAAGTATGCGCCCTTTGTGAACACATATCATAAGTGACCTATGGTGTTCAAATATTTGAAATTAAACTTTAGTTCGGAATGTATGATTTTAAAAATGTTTTCACATCCTTTCTCAACAAGTGCACAGTATACATACATACAAAATATATCACATGTAATAAACTACATAGCCGTTACCTATATACAGATTTTTCACCATCACTAAATTAAAGCTGCAATATATTTTATATATGCCTAATAATATGATCTTGAGGATGTTACCATTTCTGACTATGGTTTTCTTGTTAACCCTTTACCCAACAAACCGGCCAAAACCAGCCAAATAAAGCTTCAACAGCCTAAAATATATTGGGTCTGTCTCAATAAAACCATACAAATATGGATATCATTGGAACCGGCTCATTGACCACATTGTGATGGTTATAGTTATGCCCTGTGCCAATGCATTCTCTTATATATGCGAGTCGACCATAGGTCGCCTCGCATATATAAGAGAATGCATTGGCCTAAAAAAATAATCTTTTTTTAACACTTTTTACCATTTTTTCTTACATTCTTTAACAATTTTATAATTTTTAATGTGTTAAGCCAATGCATTCTCTTATATATGCGAGGCGACCTATGGTCGACTCGCATATATAAGAGAATGCATTGGCACAGGGTCCTTCTGTTGGGTAAAGGGTTAATGAGTGTTGCTTATTTGACTACTATTTATGGTAAACAAGCCGTGATATAGTGTCTGTCATTTGCAGAATGAGGTCTCCAGAGGGATGTTTTAGTGACGCTATCACGCACAGCGGGCTAGCAACACCAAATTCACCCTTTGGGGACTCATTCTGCTTAGGCCTCATCTTCTGGGAAGTATATATAGTCTCAAATTAACATTGTTTTTATTAGTTACTTCTGTTCAGTTTCTACATGTACATGTATACCCCTTAATTTTCAGAAGATAACATGAATAATCAAGGTGACTTATGGGTGAACATATAATATTCTACATGTAGGTCTCGATCCATAGCAGAATGAGGTTCCCAGAGAGTGAAATTAGTGACACTAGCCCGCTGTGCGGGATAACATCACTAAATTCACCCTCTGGGGACCTCATTCTGCAAATGACAGACACACTATTTCAAGGTTTAATTGTAAAAAATGTGGGTTCTAAAGATATATTCAGGAGTACAGACTAATTTTAAGAATATGTTATATGATACACCACAAGACTTATAATTAATTAAGCCTTTCATGACGGGAGCTGCACTGGTGCAGCATTAAAGATCCTGTGCCAGTGCATTCTCTTATATATGCGAGACGACCATAGGGAGCCCAGCATATACAAGAGAATGCACTGGCTTACAAGGTCAAGATAAATATTGTTAGGTCAATGCATTTTCTTATATATGCGAGGCTCCCTATGGGAGACGTGCATATATAAGAAAACGTATTGGCACAGGGTTTTCACGACATTTCAGGAACATTTCAGGAAGTTACAGTCATAAGAAATAATAGTAATTAACCCTTTACCCAACAAACCGGCCAAAACCGGCCAAATAAAGCTTCAACAGCCTAAAATATCTTCGGTCTGCCTCAATAGAACCATACAAATATGGATATCATTGGAACCGGCTCCTTGACCACATTGTGATAGTTACAGTTAGCCCTGTGCCAATGCATTCTCTTATATATGCGAGTCGACCATAGGTCTTTTTTTAACACTTTTTACCATTTTTTCTTACATTCTTTAACAATTTTATAATTTTTAATGTGTTAAGCCAATGCATTCTCTTATATATGCGAGGCGACCTATGGTCGACTCGCATATATAAGAGAATGCATTGGCACAGGGCCCTTCTGTTGGGTAAAGGGTTAAATTGTAATTGACACATTTTGGAACTACATGTACATGTAATTCAAAGTATTACTTTTTCATTACTTTTTGAAATAATTTATCAAATATGTCCTGAATGAATTTCACAACTGAAGAGTATATCAATGATTACTATGGAAAATTTATAACTGATCATTAAAGGCCCTGTGCCAGTACATTCTCTTATATATGCGAGTCTCCCATAGGCTTACAAGATCAAGGTAAATATTGTTAGGCCAATGTATTCTCTTATATATGGGAGGCTCCCTATGGGAGACTCAAATATATAAGAGAATACATTGGCACAGGGTTTTTCAGCAAAATTTCAGGAAGCTCCAGTCATGGAAGGTTTAAAGCCACATGGCGGTTTGCGCTCCAAAATACATATATTATTCGCTTTCATCGGAAAGCTCTCAGCGAGAGCTTTCCGATGAATGGCAACAAGCCATATTTCCGACTAAATCCTGAAAAGTTGCCCATAATTCTGCTGTGGTTAAGGAGTCGATTATTTAGGGCATTACTGTATCTGGCCGTGATATTTCAGGAAGCTCCCATCATGAAAGGTTTAAGTGCCATGGCTGCTAAGAGTTAACATTCTCTGAGATAACCATGAACATGGTAGCATTGGAATATCTGGTCCTGAATTGCTGAGTTATTAAAGGCCAGATATAATGAGGAACAACACAGTAATTTGGCCTATCTTTTGCCCATTAATTTAGCAAAAACTGCACGGAGTTATGTCAGTACAAACAAACTGGCTGTACATTATCTGTTATTACATGACACATGGTCTACCCATCTCCAATAATTAGGGAAAACTGCCAACTCAAAATCAACATCCATCATGAAGTTAAATGTTAATTTTTTTCAATTTTATCAGATAATGGGGTAATGGCAGCTCTTGTTAAACTCACTTTCATGTAAATATTTCAGGGATTTAATTAGGACAAATTAGTGATGCGGACCGGACCGCTTTGGACCGGTCCGGTCCGTGGTCCAGGGGTGGACCGCGGTCCGGTCCGGACCGGGTGTCACTGGATCGGACCGGACCGCTTTTTGCCGCCGGTCCGGTACTCTCCGGTCCGGTCCACTGTTTTACTTCAGTTATAATAAACTATCGCGAATATTATTGCGTATTTGCCGTCATATCAATTAGCAACGATGTATTGACGCATTCAAGTGATTATTAATATCTATTAAACGTTTGGTGCCACGAAAACAATGTATAGATGAACTTTGTATATGTCACTTTCCTTATATAAATGTATTAATGTAACACTGGCCAACACTATGTAGCACCCTATCAATGTGACAAACATGCAACTGAATGAGTATGGAACTATTTGTCATAAACAGTGTAACATGGCATCAACTAATCAATTTGGATGGATATCAAATCGAGTATTCTATTGTTTTTCAGTTATACTTATCGAAGAAACATGCAAACCACATTACATAGTACATGTAGACACAAGACAGTCACATTAATCCAATAGTAGTTGTACTTATATATAACTGTAATTGTCAGGAATATACAATCAGCCATCATAATCTCCAAGACTCCAATATTAATGTAGTAGTCATATTAGTACACATTTGTATAATTGTCATCAGTATAGTTATTTCATTTAATTTCAATTTAATGAAAATAAGTATGATACGAATCATGCATACGATCAGTTGAGTGCCATGTTAGATTGGTTATAACACATTCTGGCCCTAGCTATATATATCTGTCCAATACATTTAATTAGTGCATGTTCGCATTACTAGATATACTATTATCGTGCATCGTTCCCAGTATATCCCACCAGAGACAGACAATGATGCATACAATCGGCAAACAATGTAAGTTTTAACATATATGGACTCATTGCAATGCACGGAACTCAGTAACGTATAGTTTGTACTATACAGAGTAAAAACTTTGAGAAAACAGAGAATTCATTAACATATAGCCTATTATAGGTGGACCGGACCATTTTGGACCGGTCCAGGCATGTGTACCGGACCGGAATGGCCTGGACCGGACTGGACCGCCTTGGCAGTGGACCGGACCACCCAAGGTGGTCCGGTCCGGTCCGCATCACTAGGGACAAATGGATGGGCTTGTCTGTTAGACTAGTATTGAACACAATCCCTGCTCAAATCTTAGATTTCAAGAATTTTTTTCTAAGATTATTGTTCCAGTGCTCCTGAAAATGTTTGATATTATTAGCCGAAATATAGCAAACTGTAGGCATGAGATTAAAGGGGTACTGTACACTAAATCCGACCATTTATGGGACCATCTCCTTTTAAAACTCAACAGAATATATGCAACAAATGAATTAATTTGAGCCAAGGATTAGTGCAAAATACACTTGTGTGCTCTATGAAAGATGCAAAAAAACATGGTAATTATAATAAAAATTTAAGTTTTTTTGTATCGTTCATACAGCACACGAGTGTATTTTATACTAATCCATGGCTCAAATTCATTCATTTATTGCATATATTCTGTTGAGTATAAAAGGAGATGGTCCCATAAATGGTCAGAATTAGTGTACATGCAGTAATCCTTTAATACTCAGCCACATTTTAGCTGACAGTGAAATTTTTTTCGTAAAAATTTCCAGAAAGGAACTGATTTTGTGTAGGAGTGATTACGGACCATTTCCTAACCCCTGAAGACACAGAACTCTCTGTCTGGTGTGTCTAATTAAGTGCAGTACTAATTACCTGTAATCTATGAGCCCTGGTATCTACATGTGGCCACAGATGCAAACCTGAGTTTAGTGTGCCTGTCATTTGCAGAATGAGGTCCCCAGAGGGAGAATTTAGTGATGCTATCCCGCATATAAGGCTAGCATCACCAAATTCACTCTCTGGGGACCTCATTCTGCATGGCCTCATTGAATTCCCAAATGGTGAATATTGTGATGTACACCCATTAGGAACCTTGATTGAGCAAAGTGTCGTCTGCCAATTTGGGGATCTGGGGACCTCATTCTGCTTAGGCCTCATCTTTGGAAAGTTTCTTTATTATCAACTTTCTATAGAAACTTAGATTCTATTTTTTTTTTAGTTTAGTTTCTCCATATCCCCAAATTGGCAGACGACACATCGCATAATCGAGGTTCCCAATGGGTGTACATCACAATATTCACCATTTGGGAACTTCAATCTGAGTCTATGTCTCCCATAGCAGATGAGGCCATTGCAGAATGAGGTCCCCAGAGGGTGAATTTGGTGATGCTAGCCCGCTATGCGGGATAGCATCACTAAATTCACCCTCTGGGGACCTCATTCTGCAAATGACAGGCACACTAAACTCAGGCTTGCACAGATGGGTGCACTCATCACTAGCTGAGAGGATGCATTAGAGTTACCTTTGAGTTATCACTAAATTCAATTGATGAGATCATAAGAGTGTTGTTTATAATGTTGCAGGCAGCTGCCAAGATAACCCCAGGGGTCAATTCCGAAATGATAGGAAGGAGAAGCCTGCCTGTAATTATCTGGAAATTTAATTGTCGCTATCATGGAAACAGATTTCAGAGTTGCCTGCCAAGAATTGAGAGTATATTTTTAAAAGATGTATTTAGGGCTCAGAGTGGTGTCTTTAGATCCATTTTGATAGTTTTACCTGAATTGTAACTGTACAAAATACTATTTTTTTTAACATGATTTCCAATTTGATCACTTTTAATAACTGATAGCAGTAATATGCTTTATTTCCAAATGTGAATAGTACTAAAAATCTACCCCCATCAGATTCTTCCAGCCTAATAACTACGATTCATACTGGTGTGTGGGTTGGTATGTGGGTTGGTATGTGGGTTGGGTGTGTGTTTAACACTTTCTGTACTAAATGGATGAAAAAAAGTCTACATTGGGGGGGGGGGGGGGGGGGGGGGGGGGGGGAGGTGTACAGGTAATATAAGCAGACAACAGATGATACTAGAACAGAAGTAGAGTAATGCTCTAAATAATTGACTCCTTAACCACAGCGGAATTATGGGTAACTTTTCAGGATTTGCCATTCATCGGAAAGCTATATTTCCGACCTAAATCATGAAAAGTTACCCATAATTCTGCTGTGGTTAACCGTTAAGGAGTCGATTATTTAGGGCATTACTGTAAATTGATTTGGCGGGGGGGGGGGGGGGGGGGGGGGGGGGGGGATGAACAGGTATTATAAGCAGACGACAGATGATACAAGACCAGTAGTAGTCATGTCTATTGGAGGGAAATGTTCACATGAATATTTCCTAAGGGTTAACTCCTCATCATGAGTATTTAGTATAGAAAGGGTTGAGTGGTTTTCTGCATGTATGTACATGTTATATAAACTGGCCCTAAGTATGCCAAATTTATGTACTACATTCTGACAAAATCTGCACGTTCTGTTATGATATCAATCTGAGGCAGCTACATGTAGTTACATGTAACTTCTATACATTGAAATGAAGAACATTTCCAATAATAAACACATTATTCCCAGCCATCCACTTACAGCAGCAACATATATTTATTATAAAATCAATTAAACTTTACATCACTAATACTTTTGCACCACATAAAGGTTTGGCAAATACCAAAGTTGACTTAGTTTGAACCATCAAATATGTAAAATCCAAAATAGGACTTGGAATAAAAGTTCATATCTATCCAGACGGTTACTACCAACTCAACTCGGGCCTCAAATTTGCGATATAATTTTATACACCAGAATCTATGAGTAATTTAATAGACAAGTAGGTACAGCAGTGTTACTAGTATGTTTAGTCTGGAACTCTGAATGAACATACATTGCTGGAGAATGGAGAATTGTGCAGTACATGCACAGTAATGGTAGATCACCTGGGATTGTTAATCCTCTAGTGCCATTCAGATACCATCTATAATTGCTTCCAGTTAACCAGTTCAGGGGGATCAGTCTATGCATGTGGAAGTGTTTGATTTAACCAGGAAGACACTGATGTCTAATTGGATAACTCAATGCACTTCAGGCTCATAACTAAAGATAGGCCATGAGGTGCTGAACACATGCATGAAATCTGTTCCTAAACATTCTCTCTCTCCCTTCTCTATCTCTCTCTCTCTCTCATAGCTTGTACAGGCACCCAATTTTTTTTTGGGGGGGGGGGCCTGAGACTTTTTGGCCGAAATGATTTACATGATATGCTTATGGTTGTAACACAGTTTTGAAGAATATATACCTTGTACCATACACATAAATATAACAAAATAGATTCAAATTAACTTTAGATAAGTATAATTCGGGCAGATATGTGAAAAATACTGTAATTTGCCACAATTTAAAACCATTCAATTTCCCCGAATTATTGCACCAATTTGTCTGAAAAATATCTCCAATTTGCCCGAAAATTGCCCGAATTTTGAGCTTTCAAAACATTTGGAGGGCTGCAGCCTCCCAGCCCCTGACCCGTATGGCTATGCCCTCTCTCTCTCTCTCTCTATCTCCTCTCTGATAGCGGGTACTGGCACCCAAATTATTAGAGGTGGGGGTCCCGATACTTTTTGCCCGAAATTGTTTACATGATATACTCATGGTTGTAACACAGTTTTTGTACAATATACCATTTAGTATACACATATACACATATACACATAAATATAACAAAATAGATTCAAAACCTTAAATATGTATAATTCGGGCAGAAATGTGAAAAATACTGTAATTGGCAACAACTTCCACCTGAAATAATAATGGTATTTGACCAAAAATAGCTTGAATTTTTAGCTTTCAAAACATTTGGGGGTAGGGACTGCAGCCTTCATAGCCCCCCCCCCCCCCCCCCCCCATATGGCTATGCTCTCTCTCTCGATCTCTATTCTATCAAATGAGATTAATCTGAATTCTGTCTCTCCAATTATTACCATTCTCTTCATTTCCTCTCTCTTACTCTCAAGGGAAGGATCCAAAGCAGTTTTGACACATACAACTGTTCCAGGTTTGAGGGCCCAAAGTCAGGGAAACCCAAATGTCCCAAATTCTTAGTGAATAATAATATCATGCCATGAATATCTAGCTAAACCAATAGCGATCATGTTCCATCAGTTAAAAACCCGATAACCTTTTACAGACATATTGTGGTCTAATTTCATTGAATAAACTAATCAGTTAGTATCCAAACATGTAGCCACATCGACTGTACCATTTTCAGAGAACTATGCACAAATGTATATATTTACTACCTTATTCGGGACGCATTAAATGGGCAAACATTATGGCAATGATTGTGCCAATATTAGTCACTGTGTGTAATTCGTTTATAACAATCATGCTGTTTTCTGACTATTTGGATATCAAATTTATTTGAAATAACTTATATTTGAATGAATATTTGTTATTCAATTTAATTGGTACACCTCATCTAAGACTTTCACATAATTTTAAGGAATCTAATTTCAATTTTCAAAACAAATTAACCCTTTACCCAACAAACCGGCCAAAACCGTCCAATAAAGCTTCAACAGCCTAAAATATCTTCGGTCTGTCTCAATAGAACCATACAAATATGGATATCATTGGAACCGGCTCCTTGACCACATTGTGTAGTTACAGTTATGCCCTGTGCCAATGCATTCTCTTATATATGCGAGTCGACCATAGGTCGCCTCGCATATATAAGAGAATGCATTGGCCTAAAAAAAATCGTTTTTTAATACTTTTTACCATTTTTTCTTACATTCTTTAACAATTTTATAATTTTTAATGTGTTAAGCCAATGCATTCTCTTATATATGCGAGGCGACCTATGGTCGACTCGCATATATAAGAGAATGCATTGGCACAGGGCCCTCTCTGTTTGGTAAAGGGTTAATATGTTTGGTCAAACTTGTTATTAAAATTATTTGGAAAGTTTTTTCAAAATACATGTATATGCCTCATGTCAATGCATCCATTTCAGTAGGTTGTTTTTTTTATGCAATAAAAGGACAGTTTTTCTTACATAATACCATTTTGCTTCCAAAAATAGGAGACTATAATTTAACATTCTTGGTTGATGACACAAAAATTGCAATAAATAATCTAAATTTATTTCAGTTTTACCGAAGTTTTCCTTAACAATTTTGGTACCCTTCATATTGATCATAAAATTTAAAATCAGTTATATCTTTAAAATCACATTGATTTCAACACTTAATATTAGTCATATCATATAACCACAGTTAATATTTAATATTAGTTATACATGTATAATCACATTTTAATATTTAATATTAGTTATACATGTATAATCACATTTAATATTTAATATTAGTTATACATGTATAATCACATTTTAATATTTAATATTAGTTATACATGTATAATCACATTTAATATTTAATATTAGTTATACATGTATAATCACATAAATTTTCACTAAAAAGTTCTCACCAGATTCCAAAAATATAACCGAAATTTAAAAAATAAGTACACTGGTACTTACTTTGAGAATGGCGAGTACTATTCTAGATCTTCCTGATTGGACGGCCACAGTACTTATTGTGGTCGTCGATGCCGGAATTTCCGACAAGTCCGTAATGTCCGAAGCTCTGTCAGACATTTTCTGTTATTTCTCTAACATAGTAGAATAAAATCACTGAACTGATGGAAAAGTCTCGTCAATTTTATAATATCTCTTGTAGGCAGAGGACTCTTTATTTTATATATTCACAATATATAGGCATGCATGCAGTAACTTGTTGATGGTTCGGGCTCTTAACAACAAACTGAAGCTATGGTGTAGAAAGTTCTCTCAGAAGAATATGGAATATTCCAAAAGTTAACACCAGAGGGGTGATAAGGTCCGAAAACAATTCTAGCAATAATTAAAAATCATCCCCCACATGTTACAAGAGGCAGCAAAAACAAGAGTTCAAAACAATTATAAGCTGAGTTTATAAAGGACATAATAAATTAGACATATAATTTGGCAGATAGAAATTAGAGATAATTTTCTCCCCTGCAGCTGTAATGAGACATGTCAAAGAGTGTTGTAGACTACAGCAGAAGCCTGCATTATGATTAGAAGGGAGTCCCTAATATGGCATCAGCATTATTACATACATCTCACAGTAAACAGATAAGAAATGCTAGGGTATATACACCCAGTAGTGTCTACCTGCCAAATCACTTGGCCAGGACACATGGATGTGAGGATTATGTGGGGAGGAGGGGGAGGCAGTTCAAGTTAAAGACAAACATTTCTTATCAAGACTTTCTTGCTTACAAATTCCACATAAAATACATCAAATGAACATCTGTTGTTATTTTTCTATATATTCTCTATCTTTTTCAGGATTACATGTATGTAGGGAGGAGGGGGGGGGGGGTTTCAAGTCAAGGGTCAACCTTTCTAAACTAAACTTTCTCGCCTACAATTTCCACATAAAATACATCAAATGAACATCTGTTGTTTTTTTTCTATTTTCTTTTTCAAAGTAATTTGAATCCAATCTTATCTTCTTAGCTATTTTAAACCTCTCAGGCAGTACCAATGTACAGATGGTGTATCTCTTCCCTCAACTTTCTTTTTAGATTCTGGGGTATAAAATTAATACTCTTTAGTCAGAGACAAGTAAACATGAGCAATCTGGGACAGTAAGTGTGGCTATTTTTATAACACTACAGCATGTTTGATTGATATCTAATGTTTTATAACACATCTATTTGTTTGGGAAAACAATCAAACTTGCCTTAAAATAAGTTTCATCAAAATCAAATGTTTTAAGTTGTGCCTATAAGAGATATCTTCACTGTTTCTTTCCACATCAAAGAGATTGCCAGTAAGCTTTGGAGCATATCAATCTGTTTTTATGATTTCTGTTTTTATGTCTGGACAGATTTTAACCTTAAAACCCATATAACCCTGTTTTGACCAAATGGATTCTCCAACCCCCTTTTATAAAAGTATACATTTGAATTGTTAATTATCCAATTTGGGGGATATTCTGAGAATAAAATCAGACGACATATTGGTTAAAGAGACTCAATACACTCACAGAAGGTAAATGTGAAAAAAAATTTAAGTTTGTACAATAATTATCATCAACATGTATATGAAAAAAATATATTGACTTACGTTCTTATTTTATTTAAGGAATAATCTCGGTTTCCTAATGTAATTACACAGTCTAAAGGCATATGCCGAATCACAAACCTATAAATCGCGAAGCCATCGATTGTTAAATATTGATTTTAAAGACATATTCGCCCTTAAAATACGATTGAAACAAGGAACTATATGTTCTCGAATAACAGACAAGACTTGAGCCGAAAACAACTCGCTGCATTCCCGTCCGAATAATATCGATCGATCTGCAGATCTGCAGATCGAGTGGGTTTTTCCCGAACGTATGTCAAGGACGAAACAAAACATTAATAAACTTTTGATCAAAATTAAACATTATTAGCAGAATTTTGGAAGAGGAAAATATACAGTTAGTCTCCATGTCAACTGGGAATCATGAACATGCGATAATCAAAAAGTTTAGTGAGCATTTTCTTACAGGAATCCGCCCTATCTATCGGCAGTGAGCCAAATACTTTTCAATTTTAGATTTTTCGCACAGTCATTTTGTGTCATTGTGATTTTACCGAGAAACAAGTTTTCAGAAGAATTAAATCATCATGGCATTTAAGGAATTTTAAGATGATTTATTTTTCAAAAACTAATATATTTGGTAAAATTTAAAGTGATTATTAAATCGCTTGTGTCCAGATAATGCAGACACGTAAACCTTTGGCTTTGTAACACTTTTTAACATATCGGTACACTGAGACGAGTAGAAGAAATATCCTGCGGTTTTCCCACAGGGACGTTACATTATTTGTAACACCATCAACGAGTGGTCTCTGTGGATCTCAGAAATCATGTGTATAGCGTCGCGTTGTAAATATAGAAGGCCGATGACTTCTCTGATCGAGAGGTCACGGTTGTTACAAGCTAGCTTTGTGTGATAACCGAAGTAAGCAACGTCCGGGCGCGGTTATTCGATGGATGTGTGACCGGCTTGGGATTCCGGGTGCTGCCAACTTTCGGTGCGACTCCCACACTTCTCTCTCACTCTCTCTCTCTCTCGTTCTGTTACACATGTAACGTAATGCTTCGTAACAATTTATCGCTACACTGAGACGAGTTGAAATCATATAACGATTCGTAACACTTTGTAACATATCGCTGCATTGAGAAGAGTTTTAATAATATGCTGCGGTTCTTTTTGGGGGGGGGGGGGGGGGGGGGGGGGGGCTTAATATAATTTGTAACATGTACCGGTAACGCCTCATAACACTTTGCAACATATCGCTACAATAAAAGGAGGTGAAGAAACATTGAATGCTGCATATTTTGTAACATATCGTTACACTGAGACGAAGGGAAAAAATATGTTGCAGTTTTCTCACGGGACTGGTACAATGTTTGGGGACATCTGTAAACAGTAATTAAAAATTTCATCCTATAATATAAATTGTAGTGCCCAGAATATATAACCACTAAATTTAATACTCTTACCACAGGAGCTTGGAACTTGATCAATAACTGCCTTAATTATGCTAATTAGCATTTTTTTTGGACCAGCATTATGGCCAAAAAAATGGTAATTAAGCTAATTAATGCAATTATTAATCAAGTTCCACACTCCTGTGGTCTTACAAAATGACAAGTGGTGCCTGCTGGGAAAATGTAAATAAAATTATAAATGAAACGAAAACTAAAAAGTTGTGTATGTTTAGTCATGCATTTCGTAACGAAACGTCGTAATTACGACCAAATTTACACTCTGTAAACAGCTTGGGAATGTTTATTATATTGGGGCATTGTCTTTATTTGGATAGTTATTTATTATTCTTTTATTGGCTTTCATAGCGTTCGTGAAAAAAAATGTGTACTGCGAAGCGGAGTGCGAATAAAATAGCGTCCTTAGTTACTATGCAACGGCCTACAAATATCATTGCGCGCAAGTACTTTTGGGTCGTTTTTGTTGCACTGATAAAATCTCGACCTAATGTAATTATCCGATATAATTACATTAGCTTTGATAAACTCAACGGCAATTTACTATAGAAAATGAAGTGGGTGTAATTATTTATAAATAAAACTTCAATTCAACATGTAAAAACCATGTAAAATTGTCATAAAACTACCTGAATAAATTTTTTTGGAAGAATTTTTGGAAAAGGTGCACAAATTCTACCCTCTCTTTAGTAATTGTACAGTAAATTAACTCTTGATTATTAAAAGGCCTACACTTAATGAAACTAAAAATACAGATTTTGGAAGTATCTAATATCTTAAAATAATAATTCACAAAACATGGTTTAGAACCAGTTAAAACTGGAAAAACTAAACTTTTAATGAATTTTAAAAAATCGTAAACCAAACCCAAATTCAAACTTTACTAGGATTTGCCCAAACGACTATTGTGCCTAATGTAATAAAATGCTGTCAAATCTTACTTAAGTTTATCATCCAGACAACAAATTCTTTATAGGAACCGATGCCATCCCCAGGCTGATGAAACAATTAATGGGACAGATAGGCACTGTTCATTTCTATAGTCCCTTCTTAAAATTGTGCCACATCATGTCATGGCAACATGGCAACATTGAGTTGAAAGCTGCTTTAAGGGACTCAAGGCAGTCATAGTGGGTAAATGGCTTTTATATAATTAAAAAAAAAAAAATGTCTGTAAAAATATCGTCATTAAGAACTTCTTTCTCCAATAAAAAATTTCACACGTTGAACAAAACTGCAAATGTTATCTGTCGACAAACATCGCTAATCGTGTAATCAAGCCTTGAAATAGTATGCCTGTCATTTGCAGAATGAGGTCCCCAGAGGGTGAATTTAGTGATGCCACACTGCATAGCGGGCTAGCATCACCAAATTCACCCTCTGGGAACCTCATTCTGCTGAGTTGTAAGCAGAATGAGGTCCCCAGAGGGTGAATTTGGTGATGCTAGCCCGCTATGCAGGGTAGCATCACTAAATTCACCCTCTGGGGACCTCATTCTGCAAATGACAGACACCATATTTCAAGGCTTGCGTGTAATAAGTTCAAATATTTTAGTCCGAATATGATTTTCATCATGGGTTGATTAAACTTTGGTGACTAATTGGACATTTATCAGTAATTACACTGTAACAGTAATGTTTACATAACAATGGCTCGACATACAAAATCTCGTTATTGGAGAGTTATTAATAATGAACAAAGTCAATATATTTTCGCACATACATTGTGTACTTGTTGATGATAGTTGTATTACAGACTTTTATATATGTTATTTCGCATGAAGCCACTTTGAATGCCTTAACCCTTTCAGTGCCAGGGGCCGATCTCATCGGCCCTAATTTACGGTCTGTAGAGTGCGAGGATTTTTTTTTGGGTTGAATTTTTTTTGGGTATGCTTAAGCATACTATAGCGAATTTAAAAACAAACTGGATAAAACCTTAGGGGCATGTTATAACTCAAAACTATCACCATGTATTCATAGTAATAATTTTGATACCCATGAAAAATGTAAGATTCCCTGGCACTAAACCTACAAAATAAGTCTTGCACTGAAAGAGTTAAAGAATATAAGAAAAAATTATTAAAATTGTAAAATATTGTAAAAAATAATAACAAATGATGAAAAATTGTTAGGCCAATGCATTCTCTTATATATGCGAGGCGACCTATGGTCGACTTGCATATATAAGAGAATGCATTGGCACAGGGTATATGGGTTGATAAAAAAATCGGACTTGGCACTGAAAGGGTTAAGTCCCTTTAAAACAGACTGACAGATGCCATGCCCAGGCTGTTTCTACAGCCCCTTCTTAAAATTTTGCCACATCCTTGCAACATGTCAATTTTTTTAAATTGAAAGTCACTTAATTGGTTTGAGTCTAAAATTGCATGTAAAGAAAACACAAAAAGAAATACACCCAATATATATTTTGTTACACAGACAAATATTATGTTTTTGTAGGAAAGTTTCAAATCTAAGCAATCACAGAACATTTGTTATTTTAAAACACTGGTTGAGATAGAACAGCAGTAAGATAATTTAAAATGATTTGATTCATTGTGGAGGAATGTCTGGGAGGGTGGATTTAAGAAGCTGAGGTGATCATCATAGACTGGGGTAGTGTCTACTATAGAATCAGAGACTGGGGTAGTGTCTATACTGACAGATGCTATTTTAGTACGAATCTGATTCACTCTCAGACATGCTTTGATAACAAAGTGCGCATTTAAACCACTTCCTTGTTTAACCATTAGCCTTGCCAGAAAGGGTGGCAGGGACACTGAAGGAGCAAGGGGAGGGGGGTGGTGGAAACACTGAAAGAGCAAGGGGCCATAACCTTCAGAAGGACATTTTCCCCAATGTAAATTTTGCATTTCTACAGTCGAGTGAAAGGGGAGGGGGCTGGAGCCACTGCATGCATCCACCCCACCCTTCTCCGCTGCCCCTGTTGGCCAACACTTTTATTTTCAAAGATTTATGATAATGGTTGGTGGAAGCATGGAAGGGCATGAGTGGGCTAGGGAACAGTCTGGAGGGCAACTTCAGAGACAGGGACTAGCCTAGAGGGTGGCCAGGGACCCGCCTAGAGGGTGACTTGGGAGACAGGGATCCGCCCAGAGGGGGACTTGGGAGTCAGAGACCCGTCTGGAGGGTGACTTGGGAGACAGGGACTAGCCCAGAGGGGGACTTGGGAGACAGGGACCCACCTAGAGGAGGACTTGGGAGACAGGAACCCGCCTAGAGGGGGACTTGGGAGTCAGAGACCCATCTGGAGGGTGACTTGGGAGGCAGGGACCCGCCTAGAGGGCGACTTGGGAGACAGGGAACAGGTTAGAGGGAGACAGGGACCAGCAGAGGGTGACTTGGGAGACAGGGACCAGCCTAGAGGGCGATCTGGGAGAAAGGCACCAGCCTAGAGGGTGATTTAGTTGATAGGGACCAGCACTTACTCACTATAGATGCAAATTGAACTTCAGACATTATGAATTCTCCCTGACAACAGTTAACTTCTCCCTAACAATCAAATAGGGAGAAGTTACAATTTGAAACTTCTAAGCTGGCCCCTGGCTCATTCCCAGCAAGCCTGAGTTTAGTGTGCCTGTCATTAGCAGAATGAGGTCCCCAGAGGGTGAATTTAGTGACGCTCTCCCGCATAGCGGGCTAACATCACTAAATTTACCCTCTGGGGTCTCATTCTGCTTTGGCCTCATCTTCTCTGGAAAGTTTCTTTATTATCAAATTTCTATAGAAACTCTATAGATTCTATTTATTTTTTAGTTTAGTTTCTCTATATCCCAAAATTTGCAGACGACACTTTGCTCAATCAAGGTTCCTAATGGGTGTACATCACAATATTCACCATTAGGGAATTCAATCTGAGTCGATGTCTCCCATAGCAGATGAAGCCATGCAGAATGAGGTCCCCAGAGAGTGAATTTGGTGATGGTAGCCTTTTATGGGGGATAGCATCACTAAATTCACCCTCTGGGGACCTCATTCTGCAAATGACAGGCACACTAAACTCAGACTTGAATCCCAGGTACAGGTATGTGCTGATGTACTGTTAATTTTGCAACATTATTATCTTCTTTTTTAATGTTTGCTGTAATTTAACCACACTGTGTGCTGTAATTTAACCACACTGTGTGTGCAACAAAATTAGGCAGGATGATTATCACTTGAAATATGCAATTTGAGTTCTAAATGTGTGTTTTTAATAACAGGGAAGAATAGCTATTAAAATACTCATTAAATAGTTAGAGATTTCTGTATCTTTTCCAGCAAACAATCTCCCTAATCAGATGTAGTCTACCTGATTATCAGACAGATGTTTCCTATCTGGGTGGTCTAACTATTTAATCCTTGGATACCTCGATATTTATCGATGGTGGTCAGTCTCATTCCCATTCATTCATTTGTTTAGAATTGTTTAGATTTAGCTATTAACCCTTTCATGATGGGAGCTGCGCTGTGCAGCATTAAATATCCTGTGCCAGCATATTCTCTTATATATTCCCATAGGGAGCCTCGCATATATAAGTGAATGCACTGGCTTACAAAGTCAAGGTAAATTTTGTTAGGCCGATGTATTCTCTTATATATGCGAGGATTTCTTTGGGAGATTCGCATATATAAGAGAATGCATAGGCACAGGGTTTTCTCAAAATTTCAGGAAGCTCCAGTCATAGAAGGGTTAATCATTTCTTACTAAATACTCATTGAGAGGTTCCCTTGGGAAATGTTCAGATAATAAATCCATTTGTTGAACTTATTATCTGAACTTTTACCATCAATGAATAGGAATCCTTGGGCACTTATATTATCTGTTTGTCTGTCTGCAATCTGCATATGAACAATAGACCACTCCAAAATATACTTTTATCACATAATTTTTATAGTACAGTCCGGTTCAAAATTAATCGCAGAACGGTACACAACAAAAATAACATGTTCCCATGCAGTTTATTCGACCGGATCAGTTGAGATTACAATGTTTGGAGCTTCCCCTTTAAAATGATATATAATATGGAATATGTTTTATCACATAATTTGGCCATAAAAGCAGTTTCATAATTATCGGTAATAGACACGTTTAATATCAGCGCGTGCGGTGACGTCAAATAACTTGCGATCGCTGTAGTTTATGATTGTTGTTTTCGATGAATATTGCGCGTTGCTTCGGGTTTATTTGATCATGTGATAAAAGGTATCTCAAACTCGTTCTATTTTATACGTAATTTATCAACCTCGTCCACTAAATTCTATTTGAGCCTCGGTAAACCTCGGCTCAAATCGAATTTAGTGAACTCGGTTGATAAATTCCGTATAAAATAGAAACTCATGTGAGATCCTCTATTTATAACTGAATTGGAGAATCCATTCAGTAAAGAAAGGGTGAGGTGACACCAATTTAATTAGTTTACTAACCTGCCAACAACATTTTCACAGAAAATGCAATATAACAACAACAAAAAAAATAATTGTATGATCATGGTGTTCAGTTTGTGTAAGACTTCTCACCGACTGTTCTATCAGTCATAATAGCATGGGGAGATGAGTATAATTGAGATATTAAAGTAATGTGAAACACTCTGGTAGGGTGATCAAATAGAAATAGAGCATAATTTTGCTCACAAAGTAGATATTTTTACAAATATTATATCCAAATAGAAAACACACACAGTCCTTCTTATATATTAATTCAATGCGGTGACTCTCGTGGTTTTTGTTAGTTTATCGCAGATAGTTGTATCCAGAATCGAGGAGTAAATATTTACAATTGAGTGTAGTTCAGATGATGTTTTCTACGGAGTGGCACGGTCAATTTGTTTGAGATCTTCGGCGATGTTATTACTAACATTCCTTCAGTTAGCATAGCGTCTGAATACTAACTTATCAGTTTCACGCACCCAAACACGTCCATAATATGTCTTTAATGTGCTGGTTTAATTTGTTTTTATTTGCAAATAATAATTTCAAGTGAATATACAAGATTTGGACCGTCTTTTGAATAATTGCCAAGACCTGTCTGGGTTTTATTTTTTTCCTTCCTTTTTTCAAGTCTGGAAATAATGTGTCTCACAATTGCAGAATGAGGTCCCCAGAGGATAAATTTAGTGATGATACACTGCATAGCAGATTAGTATCAGCAAATTCACTCTCTGTGGACCTCATTCTGCTTAGACCTCATTTTCTGGGAAATATCTATAACCTCAAATTAACATTTAGCTTCTTTTTTCCCTTCTGTTCAGTTTCTATGTCCCCTAATTTGCAAAAGTTAAAATGCAAAATGGAGGTGACCAACTTCAACTGGGGAACTTCAATCTGATCCTAGGTCTCCCATAGCATTTCAGGCCAAAGCTGAATGAGGTTACCAGTGGGTGAATTTGCTGATGCTAGCCAACTGTGCAGGATAGCATCACTAAATTCACCCTCTGGAGACCTCATTCTGCAAATGTCAGACACACTATGTCCAGGGTTGGGAGATTTTCCCCCCTAAACCAACTAATAAAATTGCTGTGACCTTAAAGTGATGTGAAACACTCCGATACGGTGATCAAATAGAAATGGAGAATAATCTTGCTCAAAGTAGTTGTTTTTACGAATATTAATCTAAATTTACAGCACACACCGTCAGTCTTATATATTTATTAATTGCAGTGACTCTTGATGGCGAACTAATTTGCATTAGTTTATCGCCGATTGTTGCGTCCTGAAATCAGAATGTAAATATTTACAATTAAGCATAGTTCAGACGAAGATTTCTATGGAGTGGTATACGGTCGAATTCTTTGAGATTTTCGGCGATGTTAGTAGAATGCTACATTCTCCCAGTTGTCATGGAGCCTGAGTACTACCTTATCAGTTGCACGCACCCGAATAAGTCCATAATATGTCTTTAATATGGGGGGGATTATAAGTATGAAAACAAACCTCGTCCATTTCTCTCATCAGGCCGTCCATATCATCTGGGGGACGTTGATCCTTTGCATCTAAGTATTGCACTTCAGCTCTGTAAATGTTCTCGTAACTAGGAATGCGATCGAGGTTCGAATCAGGCGCAGACTGCGAAACAAACTGACTTTGCGGAACTATGCCCGGATCGCTTGTCATGTACTGACTCTGTGGAGATGTACCTTGGTACGATGGTTGATGCGTGTGAGGTTGAACATAGTCACCGGAATGTCTGTTAGGATCTTGTGATGCATACATCGACGGAATGTCTGAAGTACTTCTCATATGCCGAGATGTTGGAATGCTGTTTGGACTTTGTGGGCGAGTAGCGAGGTTCTGCTGACTCTGGAAGACATGAGGCGGCATGTGGCCAAGATGATCGGGTCTTTGGTCGTGACTCAATGGAGTCGATTTTGTGATAAATGCTTGATGCGGGATGATTTCTGATTGGCTCCTGCCATGAATGGGTGGTCCTTGACCTTGGCTGCCAGGAGCTGACCCTTGTAAAGGAGCCGACCCCTGAACAAGTGGAGCCGACTTCGCCATATGAATTTGATGAGGAATGATTTCTGATGTACTTCTGCCATGAACTGGACGCAATGACGCGATCTGATGAGGATATGCTTGCTGCTGATTGGCTACTCCACTCGACTGATATGGGGGTTGAGATGGTGGCTGCTCATTGGCTATTCTACTCGACTGATATGGAGGCTGAGATGGTTGCTGGGCATGGGAAATAGGTCCTTGTTGAGGAGTTATATCGCCATTCATGTGGTAACCGTTAGTAACCATAGGTTGTGGTTGACCAGACAGTCTCTGTTGAGTATCCTCAGGTCTCGGCATGGTACTTGTCATGTCAGGGTGATCGCCTTTCCTTCCGTGACCGTTCACTCTCACTTTGCCTGCTTTTCCCCCGGATTTCTTTATAACTCTCCCAGCATCCGACTCCGCCCGCCTGGGATAACGTTTTGGTTGTCTAACATACGTGATGTCGCTGCCACGGGAAGCTGACCTATTTAACCCAGTCATGCGCTCCGGGGATAATCTCTCATACTCTAGAGCATCAGGACTTTTTGCGTTCGGCTTGCCCATATTTTCCCAGTGTGAGTTCAAATCGTTGATCATGTAATCTAACTTTCGGAGTCGACTCATGATAGTGTCGGCTGCTGTTTTTTCCTCGGACATGCTAATCCTCTTGTTATCTCTGAAAGGAAGAAGCAGAAGTTAAAGGCCCACTTAACCCTTTACCCAACAGAAGGGCCCTGTGCCAATGCATTCTCTTATATATGCGAGTCGACCATAGGTCGCCTCGCATATATAAGAGAATGCATTGGCCTAACACATTAAAAATTATAAAATTGTTAAAGAATGTAAGAAAAAATGGTAAAAAAGTGTTTTTTAGGCCAATGCATTCTCTTATATATGCGAGGCGACCTATGGTCGACTCGCATATATAAGAGAATGCATTGGCACAGGGCATAACTGTAACTATCACAATGTGGTCAAGGAGCCGGTTCCAATGATATCCATATTTGTATGGTTCTATTGAGACAGACCGAATATATTTTAGGCTGTTGAAGCTTTATTTGGCCGGTTTTGGCCGGTTTGTTGGGTAAAGGGTTAATTTTCGAATAACCAGATCACATCATATACAACATATACCATACTTGGTCCCCAATGGTTACATGGTTGTAACTAGCAATCTGATTGGCTACAACGCCACATTTAAATCACCATGTCCCAATCACCCTTGACAGAGGGGTATAAGAGAATGTGCACGTAATATCGGAGGTATATAATGTTGTGAAACATCAGGGGTATATGAATTACCCTTGAAATGGCAGTTTCCACAAATCGTGACGTTGCTTTCACACGCCGAGTTTAATGTCACCTGATGCCGGATACTTAGGTCGGCTACTGAATTATTCTTATTGGTGTGAAGTAATTGGAGAACCTATGAAAAACACACTTAAATTAAGGGAACATGGCAATTGTTGTGGGGACAAAATCATAATTGCTGGCAACATCATGGGTTACATGGAGATTTAATATCTCGTTGTCTCTTTTTGAACCCTAAGGCTCTGCCTCGGGGTTCAAAATCGACATCCAGGTATTAAATCTACAAGTACCCCCGATATTGCAGAAGATAACTAATAATATACCATTTGAAAGAGGAAGCTCCAAAATATTGTATTATCAACTTATCTGTCGAATAAACTGTGAACATGTTGTTTTTGTCAAGGTACCAACGTGTGTTCTGTGCTTAATTTTGATCTGGTCTGTACTGCCAGTTTATTATTCTCAATGGAAGGGGAATAATTATATCTCTTAGTTGTGAATTATGATGCATTATGGGGGTAAATAACGGGGGAAGTCTTGGGGTAAATCTGAGAATCTCTATCACTAGGCCAGAGCTGTTCTGTATTCTGGTGGAATATATATTTTTGGTTCCTCTTCTAAATGGTATATAATATAGAATATGTTATGTATAACGTGATCTGGACATTTGAAAATTAAATGAAAAGCTGAAATAAATATTGCCAAGTCTGGAAATAGTGACTCTGACATTTGCAGAATAAGGTTCCCAGAGGGTGAATTTAGTGATGCTATCCTGCACAGCATGCTAGCATAACAAATTTACCCTTTGGGGACCTTATTCCTATTAGGCCTCATCTTCAGCCTCAAATTAATATTGTTTTTAGCTACTTTTTCTCTTACTGTTCAGTTTCTATATCCTCCAATTAGCAGAAGATAAAATGCATAATCGAGGTGACTAATGGGTGAACATCACCAACAACTACTGGGGAACTTCAATCTGATCCTAGGTCTCCCATAGAAGTTGAGGCCTCAGCAGAATTAGGTTCCCAGAGGGTGAATATGGTGATGCTAGCCCACTGTGCAGGATAGCATCACTAAATTCACCCTCTGCAGACCTCTTTCTGGAAATATCAGACACATTATTACCAGACTTGTGTATTGCACATCTTCATTGCAGTAACTACCCGTTTAAAATAGAGAGAATTCACTTCTGCCTATTCACAAGCCTTGAAATAGTGTGTCTGTCATTTGCAGAATGAGGTCCCCAGAGGGTGAATTTAGTGATGCTACCCTGCATAGCGGGTTAGCATCACCAAATTCACCCTCTGGGGACCTCATTCTGCTTACACCTCAGCAGAATGAGGTTCCCAGAGGGTGAATTTTGTGATGCTAGCCCGCTATGCGGGGTAGCATAACTAAATTCACCCTCTGGGGACCTCATTCTGCAAATGACAGACACCCTATTTCAAGGCTTGCCTATTCATGTGTTAGGAAGATGTCGACTATTATCAGGTAGAAGTCATGAAAACAGACATTTTAACTAACACCTCAACATCAGCCTTATGTGATAAAGTGACATTTCACAGTGCAAGCTCATCTTATAACCAGTAAACACACTCTAATGCTACTAATGTGTTTTTTATTCTTTCTGGGTATAATACATACTAGGCCAAATAAACTAGATAGTTTGTTTCTCAGGGATTGTAGTTTACCCTTATTTCAACCCCACAGATTTATAATACAAGTAGTGTGGATACCATATTACTCATTAAAGGTACTCAATCCGTAAAGAGGGTCCCCATCTCAACAGATTCCAACAACAACAATCCGATCAGAGGGTCCTATATTACTATTTCTTTGGCTTTGGGGGTAAAAAATATTTGATTCGAGTCGAGGAACCCATCAAACAAAGCTCAGAGTTATTAGATATTGATTTTTGAAATTTGTTAATTTCTCGAGATGAGTACTAATAATTGCCGTCAATTTTGAAACCTGCTCGAGATGATTACACCAAAACTCTATTCAAACAGACAAGGATGGATAACTCTAAAATCAAGTGGTAATAATCACGCAATTTTGACTACGTACTGGGCCAGAAAGAATTCCCGATAATGAAAAATAATAGATTTCTAAAATCGATATCTAACAAATCTGAGCTTTGATGGGTGACTTCCTCGACTCGAATCAAATATTTTTGACCCCCGAAGCCATTGAAATAGTAATTGATATGAGTTTTATCGGATTGAGTACCTTTAAGACATGGAAAATTCATCCATATAATTTGACCTAACCTCAGTCTCTAAATAAGCACCAGCATCAAATTTATTCAACATGGTTGGTGCCTAATGCCTAATGCCTAATGAATTGCTATATAAAAACAATGATAAAAGAAATAACACATTTGTGAATATTGTGTGTTGTCAACTTTTGCCATGAAGACTTCTGTCAGATGATTAATAATTGGCAGTATTTATGTATATACTTATTTATGACAGGTCATAAATACGGTTGAGGAGTTTTGGGGACAAGGCTTTCCTTTTTATCTGGCTTTAGAATAGCAGTAAGAAGTCACTTATCACTGGCCAAAAAGGGAGATGCATGACACATAGGGAGAAGAAATCTCCTGTATCTCCCTATAGGCTGTTCCTTGTTTCATTGAGCTTGTAATAATGTCTTAACCCTTTCATGACAGGAGTGACATTGGTGCAGCTTTAACCCTTTGAGTGCCATGTCCGATTTTTGTATCAACCCATATACCCTGTGCCAATGCATTCTCTTATATATGCGAGTCGACCATAGGTCGCCTCGCATATATAAGAGAATGCATTGGCTTAACAATTTTTTATTTATTTTTTTTTTTTACAATTTTTTACAATTTTAATATATTTTATTATATTCTTTAACAGACTTATTGTGTAGGTTTAGGGCCGATAATATCGGCCCCTGGCACTCAAAGGGTTAAAGACCCTGTGCCAGTGCAATGAGTGCATTATATTATATATGCGAGTCTCATATAGGGAGCCTCGCATATATAAGAAAATGCATAGGCACAGGGTTTTCATAACATTTCACAATGCTCCAGTCATGGCAGGGTTAAGAGTTTCCCATAGTTGACTACACAGGTGAAATTCCCAAAAAGGATTATACATAACATATTCCATATTATATAACATTTTGAAGAGGAAACAAAATATATATATTCCACCAGAATACGCAACAGCTGTGGCCTAGGAGTGTCCACCAAGTGATAGAGAATCTCAGCTTCACCTCAAGACTCCCCCTGTTATTTTCCCAGGATGCATCATAATTCACAACTAAGAGATAGAGTTATCCTCTTCCATTGAGAATAATAGACTGGCAGTACAGCCCAAATCAAAATTAAGCACAGAACACACGTCGGTACCTTGACAAAAACAACATGTTCACAGTTTGTTCAACTGGCTAAGTTAAAACAATGTTTTGGAGCTTCCTCTTGTAAATGGTATATGATATGGAATATGATGTAAATAATGTGATCTGGGGATTCGAAAATTAAGTGGGTCTTTAAATGCTACCTACCTATCATGAAGGACAGGCCCCACCAGTCTATTAAAGCTACCTACCTATCAGGAAGGACAGGCCCCACCAGTCTATTAAAGCTACCTACCTATCATGAAGGACAGGCCCCACCAGTCTATTAAAGCTACCTACCTGTCATGAAGGACAGGCCCCACCAGTCTATTAAAGCTACCTACCTATCATTAAGGACAGGCCCCACCAGTCTATTAAAGCTACCTACCTATCATGAAGGACAGACCCCACCAGTCTATTAATGCTACCTACCTATCATGAAGGACAGGCCCCACCAGTCTATTAAAGCTACCTACCTATCATGAAGGACAGGCCCCACCAGTCTATTAAAGCTACCTACCTATCAGGAAGGACAGGCCCCACCAGTCTATTAAAGCTACCTACCTATCAGGAAGGACAGGCTCCACCAGTCTATTAAAGCTACCTACCTATCATGAAGGACAGGCCCCACCAGTCTATTAAAGCTACCTACCTATCATGAAGGACAGGCCCCACCAGTCTATTAAAGCTACCTACCTATCATGAAGGACAGGCCCCACCAGTCTATTAAAGCTACCTACCTCTCATGAAGGACAGGCCCCACCAGTCTATTAAAGCTACCTACCTATCATGAAGGACAGGCCCCACCAGTCTATTAAAGCCACCTACCTATCAGGAAGGACAGGCCCCACCAGTCTATTAAAGCTACCTACCTATCAGGAAGGACAGGCCATGCCAGCCTATTAAAGCTACCTACCTATCATGAAGGACAGGCCCCACCAGTCTATTAAAGCTACCTACCTATCATGAAGGACAGACCCCACCAGTCTATTAAAGCTACCTACCTATCATGAAGGACAGGCCCCATCAGTCTATTAAAGCTACCTACCTATCAGGAAGGACAGGCCCCACCAGTCTATTAAAGCTACCTACCTATCATGAAGGACAGGCCCCATCAGTCTATTAAAGCCACCTACCTATCATGAAGGACAGGCCCCACCAGTCTATTAAAGCTACCTACCTATCATGAAGGACAGACCCCACCAGTCTATTAAAGCTACCTACCTATCATGAAGGACAGACCCCACCAGTCTATTAATGCTACCTACCTATCATGAAGGACAGGCCCCACCAGTCTATTAAAGCTACCTACCTGTCATGAAGGACAGGCCCCATCAGTCTATTAAAGCTACCTACCTATCAGGAAGGACAGGCCCCACCAGTCTATTAAAGCTACCTACCTGTCATGAAGGACAGGCCCCACCAGTCTATTAAAGCTACCTACCTATCATGAAGGACAGGCCCCACCAGTCTATTAAAGCTACCTACCTATCATGAAGGACAGGCCCCACCAGTCTATTAAAGCTACCTACCTATCATGAAGGACAGGCCCCACCAGTCTATTAAAGCTACCTACCTATCATGAAGGACAGGCCCCGCCCAGTCTATTAAAGCTACCTACCTATCATGAAGGACAGGCCCCACCAGTCTATTAAAGCTACCTACCTATCAGGAAGGACAGGCCCCACCAGTCTATTAAAGCTACCTACCTATCATGAAGGACAGACCCCATCAGTCTATTAAAGCTACCTACCTATCATGAAGGACAGGCCCCACCAGTCTATTAAAGCTACCTACCTATCATGAAGGACAGGCCCCACCAGTCTATTAAAGCTACCTACCTATCATGAAGGACAGGCCCCACCAGTCTATTAAAGCTACCTACCTATCATGAAGGACAGGCCCCACCAGTCTATTAAAGCTACCTACCTATCATGAAGGACAGGCCCCACCAGTCTATTAAAGCTACCTACCTATCATGAAGGACGGGCCCCACCAGTCTATTAAAGCTACCTACCTATCATGAAGGACGGGCCCCACCAGTCTATTAAAGCTACCTACCTATCATGAAGGACAGGCCCCACCAGTCTATTAAAGCTACCTACCTATCAGGAAGGACAGGCCCCACCAGTCTATTAAAGCTACCTACCTATCATGAAGGACAGGCCCCACCAGTCTATTAAAGCTATCTACCTATCAGGAAGGACAGGCCCCACCAGTCTATTAACCCTTTACCCAACAGAATGGCCCTGTGCCAATGCATTCTCTTATATATGCGAGTCGACCATAGGTCGCCTCGCATATATAAGAGAATGCATTGGCTTAACACATTAAAAATTATCAAATTGTTAAATTTGTTTAGGCCAGTGCATTCTCTTATATATGCGAGACGACCTATGGTCGACTCGCATATATAAGAGAATGCATTGGCACAGGGCATAACTGTAACTATCACAATGTGGTCAAGGAGCCGGTTCCAATGATATCCATATTTGTATGGTTCTATTGAGACAGACCGAAGATATTTTAGGCTGTTGAAGCTTTATTTGGCCGGTTTTGGCCGGTTTGTTGGGTAAAGGGTTAAAGCTACCTACCTATCATGAAGGACAGGCCCCACCAGTCTATTAAAGCTACCTACCTATCATGAAGGACAGGCCCCACCAGTCTATTAAAGCTACCTACCTATCAGGAAGGACAGGCCCCATCAGTCTATTAAAGCTACGTACCTATCATGAAGGACAGGCCCCACCAGTCTATTAAAGCCACCTACCTATCATGAAGGACAGGCCCCACCAGTCTATTAAAGCCACCTACCTATCATGAAGGGCAGGCCCCACCAGTCTATTAAAGCTACCTACCTATCATGAAGGACAGGCCCCACCAGTCTATTAAAGCTACCTACCTATCAGGAAGGACAGGCCCCATCAGTCTATTAATGCTACCTACCTATCATGAAGGACAGGCCCCACCAGTCTATTAAAGCTACGTACCTATCATGAAGGGCAGGCCCCACCAGTCTATTAAAGCTACCTACCTATCATGAAGGACAGGCCCCACCAGTCTATTAAAGCTACCTACCTATCAGGAAGGACAGGCCCCACCAGTCTATTAAAGCTACCTACCTATCATGAAGGACAGGCCCCACCAGTCTATTAAAGCTACCTACCTATCAGGAAGGACAGGCCCCACCAGTCTATTAAAGCTACCTACAGTACCTATCATGAAGGGCAGGCCCCACCAGTCTATTAAAGCTACCTACCTATCACGAAGGACAGGCCCCACCAGTCTATTAAAGCTACCTACCTATCATGAAGGACAGGCCCCACCAGTCTATTAAAGCTACCTACAGTACCTATCATGAAGGACAGGCCCCACCAGTCTATTAAAGCTACCTACCTATCATGAAGGACAAGCCCCACCAGTCTATTAAAGCTACCTACCTATCATGAAGGACAGGCCCCACCAGTCTATTAAAGCTACCTACAGTACCTATCATGAAGGGCAGGCCCCACCAGTCTATTAAAGCTACCTACCTATCAGGAAGGACAGGCCCCACCAGTCTATTAAAGCTACCTACCTATCATGAAGGACAGGCCCCACCAGTCTATTAAAGCTACCTACCTATCATGAAGGACAGGCCCCACCAGTCTATTAAAGCTACCTACCTATCATGAAGGACAGGCCCCACCAGTCTATTAAAGCTACCTACCTATCATGAAGGACAGACCCCACCAGTCTATTAATGCTACCTACCTATCATGAAGGACAGGCCCCACCAGTCTATTAAAGCTACCTACCTATCATGAAGGACAGGCCCCACCAGTCTATTAAAGCTACCTACCTATCAGGAAGGACAGGCCATGCCAGCCTATTAAAGCTACCTACTTATCATGAAGGACAGGCCCCACCAGTCTATTAAAGCTACCTACCTATCATGAAGGACAGGCCCCACCAGTCTATTAATGCTACCTACCTATCATGAAGGACAGGCCCCATCAGTCTATTAAAGCTACCTACCTATCATGAAGGACAGGCCCCACCAGTCTATTAATGCTACCTACCTATCATGAAGGACAGGCCCCACCAGTCTATTAAAGCTACCTACCTATCAGGAAGGACAGGCCCCACCAGTCTATTAATGCTACCTACCTATCATGAAGGACAGGCCCCACCAGTCTATTAAAGCTACGTACCGTACCTATCATGAAGGACAGGCCCCACCAGTCTATTAAAGTTACCTACATATCATGAAGGACAGGCCCCACCAGTCTATTAAAGCTACCTACCTATCAGGAAGGACAGGCCCCACCAGTCTATTAAAGCTACCTACCTATCATGAAGGACAGACCCCACCAGTCTATTAATGCTACCTACCTGTCATGAAGGACAGGCCCCACCAGTCTATTAAAGCTACCTACCTATCATGAAGGACAGGCCCCACCAGTCTATTAAAGCTACCTACCTATCATGAAGGACAGACCCCATCAGTCTATTAAAGCCACCTACCTATCATGAAGGACAGGCCCCACCAGTCTATTAAAGCTACCTACCTATCAGGAAGGACAGGCCCCACCAGTCTATTAAAGCTACCTACCTATCATGAAGGACAGACCCCACCAGTCTATTAATGCTACCTACCTATCAGGAAGGACAGGCCCCACCAGTCTATTAAAGCTACCTACCTATCATGAAGGACAGGCCCCACCAGTCTATTAAAGCTACCTACCTACCATGAAGGACAGACCCCACCAGTCTATTAATGCTACCTACCTATCATGAAGGACAGGCCCCACCAGTCTATTAAAGCTACCTACCTATCATGAAGGACAGGCCCCACCAGTCTATTAAAGCTACCTACCTATCATGAAGGACAGGCCCCACCAGTCTATTAAAGCTACCTACCTATCATGAAGGACAGGCCGCATCAGTCTATTAAAGCTACCTACCTATCAGGAAGGACAGGCCATGCCAGCCTATTGAGTAAGGCCTGGCCCATCTTGCTTGTGTCGTTGCAGTCTGCATCGAGCTGTTGTTTCTGGGGTGTATAGTTGTTTATCACATGATTTGGACTTAGTTCATCTGATATCGTCTGCGCTACCAGCCCTATTATCTGATCAATTCGGTCAAATAGCTGAAAAGAATACAAAATGTTATTAGTTTAATTAAATAGGAGACTTAAGTAAACAAGAGATGGACTGTCATGCAGTGAATATATATATAATATACATATAACCTATGACTGAGATACTCAGGCAGACGGACCCAAAATTTGGCATTTTCAGATAAACAAAGATAAATAACGCTAGAACAGAAAACCAGACCAAAGACGATTGAATACTCCATTGGATGTCCTCTCAATAGTGAACATCCTTACCAAGCTTCATTGAGATCCGACAACCGGTGGTGGAGATATCTCCTCGGACAGACAAAAACCAACATTTCCAGATAAATAAAGATGAATAACTCTTGAACGGAGAACACGAACAAAACACTCCATTGAAGGTCCTCACAGTAGTGAACATCCATACCAAATTTCATTTAGATCCAAGCACTACTCTTCAAGTTATGAGTTATGACGTGAACAGACATCGGACAGATGTACAGACGGCTCGACGCATGGAGGACGCCCCTACGTACGCACAGATAGATGCAAAATAGTATACCCCCTCTTTTTTTTCAAAAAGGGGGGTATAATTATCTACGTGTATGGCTGGCTGCAACAATACACATGGTGACGATACGATACGAATCATGATACATGCATGACCAATGATACGAAACATATCACGATACACTAAATTAGTGTTTCCAAAAGAATACCACCTGAATTATCAGAAACAACAAGTTTATAACTGGAAGTAGAGTTCATTTTAAACTAAAATGGAGTTTTAAGTGTTGGCTAGATAAGTCAAACATACATAGTATACATGTAAACTTGAGAGATCATTGCAGGTTTTGCTTTTTTACACTAGCCAATCTTCAGACATTACTTGATTTCCTGTATCGCGATATACATGACACGATACAATACGAGTATCATTTGAAAGTGCATCATGATACATTAAATTCACGATAAACCGATAAACCGTTGCAGCCCTATCTACCTGGTTATCATTACTCCAACAATCCTCTCTCTACTGTCTCATCTGTCAACTTATATCAGTCTTTCAGTCATATTCTATTTCTATCGTCTTCAAGTGATTTTGAACCAAGCCTGAGTTTAGTGTGCCTGTCATTTGCAGGATGAGGTCGCCAGAGGGTGAATTTAGTGATGCTATCCCGCACAGTGGGCTAGCATACCAAATTCACCCTCTTGGGACCTCATTCTGCATGGCCTCATCTGCTGTGGGAGACAGAGTCTCAGATTGAAGTTCCCAAAATGGTGAATATTGTGATGTACACTCATTGGGAACCTCAATTATGCAATGTGTCTTCTGCCAATTTGGGGATATTGAGAAACTAAACTAAAAAAAGAAATAGAATCTATGGAAGACGTTTCTATAGAAATTTGATAATAATAAGCAGAATGAGGTCCCCAGAAGGTGAATTTAGTGATGCTAGCCCGCTATGCAGGATAGCGTCACTAAATTCACCCTCTCGGGACCTCATTCTGCAAATGAGAAGCACTCTAAACTCAGGCTTGTTTTGAACACTATGCACAATATAATGATACTGCCTGGGCTATCCTTACCACAAGCTATGTTTCTGGCAGATGCTGTCATATCTCATTTTCTTAGTGAATTTTTCAATCATGAGCAGTTTGCACACATGCACCTCATAGTGTGCATCACTGAATATTGTGAAAATAAGCTAGAACTTGATTAACCCTTCGCTGACTGGACCTTCCTGATATTTTGCGAAAACCCTGTGCCAATGCATTCTCTTACATATGCGAGTCTCCCATTGGGAGCCTCGCATATAAGAGAATACATTGGCCTAACAATATTTACCTTGACCTTGTAAGCCAGTGCATTATCTTATATATGCGATGCTCCCTATGGGAGACTCGCATATATAAGAAAATGCACTGGCACAGTATCTATAATGCTGCACCAGTGCAGCTCCCGTCATGAAAGGGTTAAGTAAATTATCGTATCAACCTTCAAGTGATTGTCTGTTTGGTTAACACCATGAATAATATAATGATACTGCCTGGGCAGGTGCAGTCATACCTTATTTTCTTTGTGCATTTAACAATCATAATCAGTTTGCACACATGCACCTCATGGCGTGCATTACTGAAGATTGTGAAAATAAGCTAGAACTTGATTAAGCTACAAAAAATCTATGAATAAATGAGATGAACGGATTAAAAAAACAACCAAAGTGAATTCTGGTTGAACTAGAGAGATCATGGAAAGAATAACTTAACTGTATTACCAGTCTCCTTGAAAACCGACGAAAATCTTAATGATGTACGTCATTAGAGCTCGCTATTAAAATTAGTTTCTGTATTGAAGGGATTCCCTCCATTTCATTGGAGAGTGATGCAGACTATGCACAATTTCATTGGATTATAACATAACAGATCACTGCACAGATCGGAGGTCAATGACTCATTGACAATTTTCCAATGCATTGTCAAACTCAACTATTGTTGGAAAACTGAATACAGGCGATATATATAAATAATTGATTTTACTCATCGCAATATAGGAGACAACATCTTCGAGTTTGTATCAGTCAACGATATTCGTGACTGATTATTCTTTCGCATCTTTAATATTTATAACTATTTCTAAGTACTACGATTCTCACAAACAATTACTCTGCCAGGAATGCACTCCATATTTGTAAACAGTTTATTACGTTATGTTGGTAATGCCGGGACATTGTAAAATGAAATATAATTGACACTTCTAGAGACGTACATCGGACTACATCCATTAGGATTATCGTCAACTTTTCAAAGAGACTGCTGTATCACAGTCTATTCACTTTAACCCTTTACCCAACAGAACGGCCCTGTGCCAATGCATTCTCTTATATATGCGAGTCGACCATAGGTCGTCTCGCATATATAAGAGAATGCATTGGCTTAACACATTAAAAATTATAAAATTGTTAAAGAATGTAAGAAAAAATGGTAAAAAATTTTTTTTTTAGGCCAATGCATTCTCTTATATATGCGAGGCGACCTATGGTCGACTCGCATATATAAGAGAATGCTTTGGCACAGGGCATAACTGTAACTATCACAATGTGGTCAAGGAGCCGGTTCCAATGATATCCATATTTGTATGGTTCTATTGAGACAGACCGAAGATATTTTAGGCTGTTGAATCTTTATTTGGCCGGTTTTGGCCGGTTTGTTGGGTAAAGGGTTAAAGCTGCGGTCAATATCATATGAGATACATGCAAGGAGGTTTATAACGTTAACAAGGACTTCTGCAGGAAATGAAATATTAAAATAATGAAGGGGATGGGGTGGCATGATGCCTGTACTGAAGCAGATATGATTGTTTCCAGATAATGCAGAACTTAAAAGCAAATTAAATTTCCGACAATATGGTTTCTGACATCATTTGCATTGACCACACGTACTAATTTTGCCTTCAATTGAATATGATTTATTTGAGTTGTCTCTAAATATGTTTTTGGATTAAAATTTACAAACAGAAACAAGAAAAGCTGCAAAATATGTATGCAGGGATTCAAAAAATCTTTCAATTATATCAATAACATTGAGATTGATAAATTTAAATGTACTATAATGTAAAATTTAATGCTTTAATGACAGGAGCTGTGCTGACGGAGCATTAAGATCATGTGCAAGTGCATTCTCTCATATATGCGAGTCTCCCATATTAAGCCTCGCATAAATATGAGAATGCACTGGTTTACAAGGTCAAGATAAATATTGTTAGGCCATTTTATTCTCTTATATATGCTTATATATAAGAGAATACATTGGCACCGTTTTTTTGCAAACTTTCAGGAAGCCCCAATCATGGTAGGGTTAAGTCAGGAGTTGATCAAGGTTTTTATCTTGGACACCTTTCTCTCAATATTGGGCACCATCAGAACAGATGGAATGTTTTCATTCAAATTCTTCTCCACAGATGTTCCCCCACTTTGAATTATGAAATAAATATCAGATACCTATCAATGGGGAATATGCATTAGGAGGGATTTGTAGCTTTGTACCAATCTCTACCAGAGCACACCAGTCATTCTTCCTTTCTGACTCTGTCATTGGCTGGGTACTAGTCTGGTTTTCTATATTTAGATCCGGGTTTTCCAGCCAAAATGGCAAAACAGATCGCCCCAAAGTCAAATTTCCTCTGTGTTTTGAGAACAATTCCTTCGCTAATAAAATTTATTGACAGAACATAGATTTAGAATGGTAGCTGTTGTTGACGATTTTTGCATGCTACTCAGCAAAATGACAACCAATTAGAACTCTTGTATTTGACTTGGCTAATGTTTGCCATGTGTGTTGTTGTCCATGCGCGTTTAGATATTTGTGTTGATAAAATAATCGGAGAACCAAATAACACCCTTGCAGAAAATAGTTCTTGGGTTTCAGTGGGACTTTCCATACTTAATGTATGAAATTGCACAAATTTAGTTTGATATTTTGTGTGTTTAATAAAGGGCAACATGTGGTTCTGTTCGCTTAATATATATCAAATGTCGCGGAAGTCCACCAAATGTGGGTAAAATGTCGCCGATAGCAGCGGTCTTATCGAGTCACCAAGGGAGGTAAACCCTGCATGGAGTTTGGCTTTTTCACTAAATATAGTTTTAGTCAACTCACTTTATCTGTTGCAGTAAGGAATATATAGGCGACATTAAGTCGGTTCGATCTCTCGTTGGTCCCCTGATTGAACTTCCTCCATGCTTCCTCCAGTCGGGCTGAGATCAGGTTGTTAGGATCCAGGTCGTATCTCAGTGACCGTCTTAAAACCAACGCTGCCTGCAGAAGCTGTTTGCCATAATCATAGGTACCCTGAAAGGTAAAATGGTGATGAAATAATAAGGCTGCTTGTTAGGCCATTAAAAACAAGAGATGGACTGTTGTCCGGTGCATACCCCCCTTGTGGCATACCTATAACCTATGACTAAGATACTCAGACAGACGGACCCAAAAATCAGCATTTTCAGGTAAACAAAACTGAATAACTCAAGAACTGAAAACCCGAACAAAACGATTGAACACTCTATTGAATGTCCTCATTAGCAGTGAACTTCCATACCAAATTTCATTAAGATCCGAGCACCACTGTTCAAGTTATGACCTGAACACAGACATCGGACAGACAGACGACCCAATGCATGGACAGATGCAAAACAGTATTCCCCCTCAATTATATGACGAAAATTGAGTGAGCCTTTTTAGTTTTTCCAAGATTTGAAGAAAGTAGTAGATGTAAGGACAAATTTATGGAGTAAAATCCTGCAGTTTCCAAAGAATCAATGGAATATAACCTACAATGTCTTTTAGCCAAAACATCTTCAGCACAAACATATCTGATTTTCTAATTGCAGATAAATTGGAGAATGAAGTTTGTATTTTTTGGAAATTCTGGAAAAAAATGCAAATAAATTTCTTTATGAGGTCCTCTTGAGGGACGTACCTCAGAAAACAATATTTTTATTTAGCCTTATAACTATAAGAGAATACATTGAATTATTAATGGTTTCACATAAACTGAATCATTCATTGGGCTTAGAAAGCAGACCTATCTAGAGAACCACCACTGCCACTGAGCTATAGTGGAGAAGCAGAAACCAAGGAAAAAAATCGGTCCAACCATGTCGGAGAGTAACAAACTGAAACACATATCAAAATGTTCATCACGATAGAGTGGATAGCATGCCGATGTTGCCTTTTTGTGAGATGTTCTATAATTATTTATTTTTGAGGTAAAACAGGCTTTTTCGTAAAAAAAAAAAACAATGGAAAATGGAATCCAGGTGCCTGAATAATATTTCCCTCTATTTCTGGTCGGGTACTTATCTAAACAACAAAAGGTGATCATGTTCAACTGTTGTAATAGAAATCTCAGATATGTCATTGTTCTAGGGTTCGTTTTTGGGATAAAAATCACTTTTTTGGTGAAAAATGAGAGAATTAGATCGGTAGATGAGATTTATAACAAGACTACAAAACAAGACAAGTTCCAATATTCTTGGAGGGTAAGGGGGAAGAGAGGGGGGGGCATTATCCCTCAGCTGGGACATTTTGAAAGTTGTGACCCCACCTCCCCAACCACTTTAAATTTAAAACACAAACCAGTCTGAACAGTCTATTCTTTCCATTTCTCAGAATCATGATTGAGGTAGACTTGACACTGCTGAAAGTTAATAAGTACATCTTTCTTTACTATTGATAGTAATATTGACAAGTAACTCCCTTAGAAAATGTTAGATAATAACTTCAACAAATGACCATATGTTGTTTCTTGAACTTATCTGAACATTTCCCACCAATGAAAAGGAATCCTTGTATTATCTATTTGTCTGTCTGTCAACGGCTTATATTCCGGAACATCACTCCAGATAAATAATAGACCATACTTTTTATAACTGAATGGGATAGTCCATTCATTAAAGATAGGGTAATAGAGATAAAGGCTTCACCTTAGCTGTGGTCTCAAATTTCTTGTGATCTGTCTGTAGAGATTCCGTCTCCTCCGGGCTCCGACCGACACTTGTGTGAGTATACATCATAACATCGATCAACTCGTAAATCCAATCTATCGACTGAAAAAGATAAACATAAAACTCTCAGTCAACAAACTATTTGGGCTACAACTTTAACATCAGATCATAAATCCAATCTATCAACTGAAAAAGATAAACATAAAACTCTGTCACCAAACTATTCGGGCTACGCAATAACATCAGATGGTATATCTAATCTATCGACTGAAAAAGATAAACATAAAACTCTCAGTCACTAAAGCATTCGTGCTCCGACTGACGCTGGTGAGTATACATAATGACATCGATCAACTCAATATATCGACTGAAAGAGAAGAGAACTTAATAGTTAATCAACAAAATGTCCGAAAAAGTTCTCAATTTCTCAACCAATTTTAGGGACGATTCTTCAACTTGAATTACTGTTAATTTAGTTATGTATTCTAGCTGTATATTGTAATCGGCCTGTAGATTAGCCTGTCTCCAAGTGAACCTTATTTTAGTGCTTTTCAATGATATTAAAAGTCGAAAAGGGCAGTAACTCATGCAAAAATCGTTGGACCGAATTTGCCTCGAATTTGGCCTGTATCACAAATAGCAAACCTTTCTAAAGATCAAATAATCTAAAATGGAGTTATAACATCTGAAAACCTTTTTAAAAGTTATAAAATCAAGTCTAAGTCGATAAATGATTGTAACTCAAAGGAACTAATGAAAACATTCATTGGACTGGCCTTATATTCGAACTTGGCCTGTACCCTTGGTTTGATAAATAATCATACCAAATTTGGTTCTGATAAAAAAAATCCAAACTAGAGTTATCAGCCGGAAAGCAAAATGTTAACGGACGGACAGACTGATATCATAACACAAACTTTTTTTCAAAACAGGTGTATAAAAAATTAATTTAGAAAGACGTACCTGGGAGGCATCCCTTTCACAGGTTCGAAGCTGCAGTATTTGTTGAAGCTTGAGTTTTCTGACGTCTGCTAACTCATCACATCTAAGCTTACGCTCCTGTAGATCTTCAAGTTTCTTCGTGATATGCTTGATATATTTGTCGTAATCTGGAGTGACGTCCACTCCGAAGGCATTTTTGATTGGTCGCGTCATCTCATCCAATAGATTTTGGCCGTCTGCTAGGGTCTGTTGAGCTATGTAATCTGGAATAACAAAGACATTTAATATTTAATTACCATTAATATGTAAAACTCTGTTTCTATATTGATTATGCTTGGCAAAAATATTAACATGGCAAACTTTTCAATCAACTCACGTCCTATGAAACATTTATTTGATGATAAAGATTTTAAACGAGCCTCTCTTTGCATATGTTCAGAGATCACACAGATATATGCACATGTGTCATGTGATATAACGACTTATGTGCTACATTTTGAGCACACTCAATATGTTGCGTTTTTAACAACGTCACAAACACGGCAAGTGTTTGATGAATGTGCCATGTACCTATATTATAGTCTTTTAACTCTTATTGTGGGAAGTATATACAATGTTCCAACTAATTGATGGCAAAATACAGAGTCAACATTGGGAGCTATCGGCGTTGATTGGTCGACTAATCGTTTCAACATTCTTGACATTTCACCATAACTTTTCTGTTCACTCCAAATATCATGCCCTGCTCTTGGAAGCCAATCATGTGAACACGCATGTGAAATTATACAACACTGCAGACATGATCATTGCAAACAAACTTTATATATTCCAAATTACCCCAGACCAAAATTACTGTAAAATCCATTTAGCATGAAAACAACAAGAATTGATCACTATGTGCAATATTTCACTGTGATTTGGTCATATAATATCAAAATGATAGACTAAAACTTACTTATAGAATCGCATTTCTCCTGTAGTTCGGTGATCGCCTCCTGTGCCGCCTCAACAGTGTCTGCTACCACATCAGAACACAGAAGCTCCAACAGATTGTCAAGCTTCACCGAAAACTGAAATTATAACCAATCAACTTATAATATTATCAAATGTGAATATAATACATTATAACCACTCAACTTGAACTATTATATATTGACCATAAAGAAACTGATTGTATGACAATGTGAAGCAGAGTCGCCGATGCACAGTGCATTTATATTTTTGTAATTCGACTATGTTTTCGTCAAAATTATAGTGACAGACCTTCAGATTTCGGTTTCCGAAACCCAACACATAATAGCCCTGCCCCTGTTTTAATATGTGTGACCGGCCATATCAAATCCAGTCGTAAATTAAGTCGGGATTTATGTACCCTGTGCCAATGCTTTCTCTTATATATGCTTCGCCTCGCATATATAAGAGAATGCATTGGCCTAACAATTTTTTACAATTTTAATAATTTTTTCTTGTATTCTTTAACAATTTTATAATTTCACCCATACAGAGCCCCAGACAAACATGAGCAGACGACACCCTTCTATATGCTTCTATATATGTGTGGGGCTCCCTGCAGGGTAATGGATGTTTTTTTATTTTATGTCCTAAAAATTGTAAGAAACATTTATTTTTTAAAAATGATAAAAAATTGTTAGGCCAATGCATTCTCTTATATATGCGAGGCGACCTATGGTCGACTCGCATATATAAGAGAATGCATTGGCACAGGGTGAAAAAATCCCGACTTACGACTGGATTTGATATGGCGGGTCACATGTGTGGTACGATTTTCCACCAAACAGTTCTTCTCTTCGATCTGTAAAGTCACTATTGAACGGCAACTCATTTTCGTTAACTCTCTGGCAAAATTTTGCATGTTAGACTTGTTTTTTATCTATCTTAAAAACAAATCAGTATTAGCAGGTAGCAACAGGAATGCTCTAAGTAATCGACTCCTTAACCACAGAAGAATTATGGGTAATTTTTCAGGATTTAGTTGGAAATATGGCTTGTTGCAATTCATCGGAAAGCTCTCTCTGAGAGCAGGTAGCAACAGTAATGCTCTAAGTAATCGACTCCTTAACCACAGAAGAATTATGGGTAATTTGAGAGCTTTCCGATGAATTGCAACAAGCCATATTTCCAACTAAATCCTGAAAAATTACCCATAATTCTGCTGTGGTTAAGGAGTCGATTACTTAGAGCATTACTGTATTATATGTCTCTTTCGTCAATCTAGCATGATATTAACCAAATCACCTGGGGTTTGAATTATGAGCGTTCTGAAAGTTTGAGGCGCTGGCAGCATTGAATTCGAATATTCATAGGTTTCAGCTGCATAACTAACATCATAATTATTGAATATCAGTAATAATAATAGAGCCATTCATTCCAAAGCATTATTTGTTGTAATTTTTCATCTACAATGGAATTTTCCTTCATAATCTGAGTGTAAAGTACGAGGACTGAACTTACATCTTCAGCAAACCGATGGAATCTACAAGATGTAAGGAGCAGAGTTCTGCGCCTCTCGAGTCTGTTAGCGAAGCTTCGACACACTGTGTCCATGTATTCTCGTTGTGCAGTGACGTCATCTCGTGATGGGTTCTCAGTTTTCTCCAGTTCCTCCGCTTTGTGTCTCAGTTCAGCGTACTGACCATAGGTATCCTGTTAAATAATCAAAGTATAAATTAGATTCATATCACAAAACTGTGAAAGTAGTGTTTCTTTGTAAAGTACACTGTCGTCGTAAAAAATTCTATTACATATTTTGGAACTTCTGTCTGTGTGTATGTATGCATGTATGCATGTGTGTTATAGACTCGAAAACTGCTCGACAGATCCAACTCAAATTTGGTATGTAGGCCTACTTTGAACAATATGAGTGGCTCCAATTTCATATGCGACCATGTCCTTGAATTCGCTCAATATACGCTCATATAGGCTCATATAGGCATGTTTTTTTTCTTTCTCCTAATACTTTTAACGTTGTTCGCTGACTCAACTTTGCAACATCCACAAACAAGTCCAGATTCTGTATATTTTGCCCAGATGGAGGCAATCACAACGAAATCCCTAAATAGCCCGGACGAAGTCAGGCACATCAGCTAGTATTTCATATTTGTGAAGTGATAACACAAGCGGTCATATTTACCAACCGCGTTTATTTAACAATTTCAATACTAAATGGATTCTCCCATCCAGTTATAAATGTATACATTGGAATGGTCTATTCTTCATTGAAGGGGAATTGAGGATAAATTAGCAAATGACAGTCAGACGAAAAGAAAATACAAGTGCTGAAGTATTTATATTCATTGGTGGGAAATGTTCAGATATTAACATAGTTTGTTGAACTTATTATCTGAATATTTCATAAGTGAAATAATCGTCAATGAGTATTTAGTATAGAACGGGTTAAAGCCACATGGCGGTTGTTTGTTCTCCAAAATGCACCTAATAATATTCACTTTTGAATTTTACCTGGTGTCGAAATAGGAAGATAAATACCTGAGCTACCATTCTACGAGCATTATATGTCCAAGAAAGATGCATTGATGTCATAAAAAATACAATTTTGAACACAATGGTCGGTCCCCGAACAAAAACTATGCCATTTTTATTCATCAGAACCCACAGTGTCTCCAGTGCTCGCTGGTCATGATAACGACACACATGATCAACAATGTTATAAAATCGCCTTAAACGAATAAGGTTGGTGCTTATTTCTTTAGGGGAGCAGAGGCCACAAATACCTTGGTTGGTGAGGCTCGCCCGATATATACTACCTCCACTATGTTATAACCTCGGCTGGTAAATATGACTGAAGAGGTTTCTCCAACAGGTGATATGCATACTAAATTATATAGGATGCAGATTAACAAAGCAAGATAACTCTAGCATGAAAAATTTAAACAATATTGGACATTCCTAATAAATCAATCTCCATACAAATTTAATTGAGATACGAAAACCCATGGCTGATATATATGCATAAATTAGCACACAAAAAATTCAGATAAAGACAGAAGCATAACTGTAGTACAGAAAAATGTATGCAATTGGACACTCTTTTGAAACCGATGGAAACCTCAGTACAAAATTTCATTGTGATTGGAAAATCCACAGATAAGTCATCTGCAGATGGACAAATGGACCAAGTCAATCCAGTATTTAATGTGTCTGACATTTTCAGAATGAGGTCACAAGAGGGTGAATTTAGTGAACCTATCCTGCACAGCAGGTTAACGTCACCAAATTCACCCTCTGGGGACCTCATTCTATTTTTTCAAGACTTGGGCATGAGCATATCGCCAGTTACACAGCACGGAAACAGCGTTAGTGAGAATATCATCCGACCTCCTGAACGCCAAAGACAACCACCTAGTTTCCGTTGTAACGCTTTTGGACCTATCCGCAGCATTTGATACTTTAGATCATTCTGTCATGCTTAAGCGATTGGCAGACTCCTTCGGAATCAACGGAAAAGCACTGTGCTGGTTTGAGTCTTATCTTACTGGACGTGTTCAGATGGTCCGTATCCAAGACGTATTTTCTGATACAAAGTCTCTCCAGTTTGGAGTTCCTCAAGGCTCCGTATTAGGACCTGTTCTCTACACATTGTACACTCTACCCCTGGGAAACTTGATTAGGGGAAACATGGACTCAACGTGCATATGTACACAGATGACACGCAAATTTACGGTTCTGTCCCCCCCATCTGGCCTGTCTTCTTTAATAAGAAAAGTGGAACTGCGTGTGTCTGATGTCAAGACATGGATGCTGTCTAACAAGTTGAAACTAAATGATGATAAAACTGAAGTAATTGTGTGTCCTCCAGCCGGTAAGCACGAACCATTCGAAATCGGAAGATTGAACATCGGTGGATGTGAAATAGAGCCCGTACTGTGTGCGAAAAATCTCGGTATCAACATCGATAATTCATTATCCATGGACGCTCAAGTACAACACATTTCCCGTTCCATATTAATCGAACTCATGCGCCTTAGTCGTCTTCGCCCGTACTTAACAATGCCTGCGGCGAAAAAGGTTGCTTCATGCAATATATTGTCAAGATTGGACTACTGCAATGCACTTTTCGTGGGAAGTTCCCAAGAACAAATAACTCGTTTGCAACGTCTTCAAAACTCAGCCGCGAGGATTGTAGTGCGTGCTCCGAAATCCACACATGTTTCTCCAATTTTGAAAAACCTACATTGGCTCCCGGTGCGCGCGAGAATTGAATTTAAGTTAGCAACATTCTGCTACCTTTACTTTCAATCCTCTTCGCCAGTATACATCTCGGACCTTCTTACTTTGTATAAACCGGGGCGTGTTAATTTACGCTCCAAGCAAAAACAACTTCTGGCTGTTCCCAGGTGTAACTATAAGACAATTGAACGTCGCGTGTTCACACATGCTGCGCCAAGTGTTTGGAACTCAATCCCTCTCGATGTTCGAAATTCGCAATCTCTAGAAATATTCAAACAACAAAATGAAAACTCACCTCTTTAGAATTTACCCACACACAACCAGCCGCAGATGACATTGTATTATTATCCAACTGTGTGTGATTGCTATCATCCAGTGTTTGTATATAACTTGTATATAGAGTCCCAAGCGCTTCGAGCTAAACCAGGGATGAGGCGCTATACAAATACTATATATTATTATTATTATATATTATTATTATTATGGAATGAGATGGAATAGAGTTATCTTACCATCGATTTTATTCCTAGTTCCTCGTGTCTCTTCCTCAGTTCGTCGGCGGTTTCAAATGAATCTCCGATATCAACTTGAGAGGCTATCAGTTTGTCACCAGGACCCAAGCACCAGTTAACGACCTGTAAATTAATATGTAGAATATCTCTCTTGAGTTATATCACTATGTCATAATTAATAACAAGTTATAAATTAATAAGTAGAACATCTCTATTGAGTTACTGTGCATGGCTTAATTCGTTGGTATCAATTTTCGTGGTTCAGCCATTTATGAATTATTCGTGGGTTCGTAAATTTGTGGGTCCACCAGTACTAACTGTCACCTCCAAACCCACAATAATAACAATCATGTCCAACTAATAGAAGTGAAGCCACCTCGGCGAGCCATCAGAAATAGCACATCCACACTGTAGGTGCTATTAGCATGTCGGGTGTCCAACTTGTTTTGCCAACTAGGTTATCGAGACTAGCATAAGCTAGGTGAAAGTCACTCTCTTCTCAAAACAATCAATGTGAGAATGGGGACTATTTACCGAAGCCAACATCTGATTAATCTGCACCATATAAAATATCAAACGGTCAACTATACATAATGGATTTTGTCTCTTAAAATCTTCTGATTGAATCAGGTTTCACAAAAGCTGGACTGTGATATGTGACTGTTAGTAGTTAATAATTCAAACATGTGTTATTGTTATGTTATTAATTTTTATGAAGTTAGATCAATTAACCCTTTCAGTGCCAAGTCCGATTTTTGTATCAACCCATATTTCCTTGATCATTTTTCAAATTTATTGTTTATAATAATGTGATACATTGATGGAAAGAGCTCCTATAATAATCAATAAATTTGAAAAATGATCAAGGAAATATGGGTTGATACAAAAATCGGACTAATGGCACTGAAAGGGTTAAACATTATAATTAGACCATAGCTACTCTTCCATGAATATACTCCCAGATCGATAGAGTTACCTCCCTAGGATCTGAACGTACATCTGGTCAATAGTTACCTCCCGCATGACATTTCTCAAAATGGCAACCGCGATAGTTTCGAAGATAATTCATTTGTGGGGTTTATTTTGTGGTTATCAACAAACATGAAAACCACAAAATGTTTATGTCATAATTAATAACATGTTGTGAATTATTTCTTAGGAAATCTCCAAATACTCATTACCAAAGTTATCATACTTAACAAGCAATTAACTTACGAGAACCCAACTCGACAAACGCTAGACAGTTAGGCTTCCCTTGCTAAACTTTAATCTCCAAAAAAGTAAGCCATTAATTTTTTTTAACTAAACATGCTTTACGCCATAGGATCATGTTAATACTACAGAGGAAATCCAGCTAAGGTCAAACATGGGTCACCTCCAAGGGGCAGAATCGCAATCCAGATTGGCCAGGGAAAACTACTTTAATTCATCAGATTTTAAGCCCTGAAACTTTATATATTTATAAATTTTGTCATACAATAGATCATCCAGGGACCTGGAGTCTATACCATATGAATTATATTTAGAATAGCTTTCCAGTGATATGGAATTTTTCATCTTTGCTTTGGAATTGCATGAAATTCTATATTGTCTTCAAGCTTTCTACGGCTTTTTCTATGGCATTAACCCTAGACTGGAGCTTTCTGAAATTTATGTGAAAATCCTGTGCAATACATTCTCTTATATATGTTAAGTCTTCCAAAGGGAGGCTCGCATATATAAGAGAATACATTGGCCTAATAATATTCACCTTGACCTTGTAAACCAGTGCATTCTCTTATATATGCGAGGCTCCTATGGGAGACTCACATATAAGACAATGCACTGGCACAGGATCTTTCTTGCTTCACCAGCGCAGCTCCCGTCATGAAAGGGTTAATATTGAAGACTGAGAGTAGGAATATCATAGCAAGGCAAGCAGAAATTATCAGGCTGAATTTAAGCACACCATCTTTATATCACTTTGAAGGTCGTCCATTTTAAGGTTGAAGTTGAGCAATTGATCTCGGCCCTCTGGGTATTCTTTTTAAGTTGAAAAAGGGGGTTAACTCCACAAAAAAAGGTTTGACGGACCTCATAATCGCACGTGAACAGGTTCACATGGTACTAAATATCTGTGCCAAATTTAAAAAAAAAAATGTTAAATGTAGGAATAAAAGCTCGGATGGACATATGGACAGACAGATGTGCAGACAGACAGATGGACAAGCTGATTCCAATATACCCTGTATAACTCGTTATAGGGGGAATAATTATCAAGACTGAAATAAAGCATACCGTCTTTATATCACTTTGAAGTTCGTCCATTTGAAGGTTGAAGTTGAGCGACTGGTCTCTGTCCTCGAGGTATTCTTGCACTTTATTTACTCTATTCTCAAGATACTGCACCATCCTCTTAATCTGATTCTGTGATTCAACATTATCAAGAGTCGACGGGTTGTCGTCACCATGGAATTTGACATCAGAGTCAGACTCGATCTTTCTGAGAATATCATGGCCCTGCCTGATGGCTTGAGTAGGTCCGGCGAGGACGGACTCCTGTAGGTAGCGGTGTTGACGAAGTGACTCAATCGGACTTCCCGGAGGGTCCTGATGATATGTGTTATACACTTCCACTTCCTGATTCTCTAAATGCATTGCAGCTGCCCGAGCCTCTCGTGTAAATTTCTCAATATCCTGCGAAGATTATAAAGACATTAGTGATATAAAACTGGGTCATTTAACCACTTTCTTTATTAAACACTCATTGACGAGTAGTTCCCCAAAGGAATGTTCAGATAATAAGTTCAAAAACAGCTTAGGCCATTTCAACCCTCAAAATTAACCACGGCAAAAGGTAATGCCAGAGAATAAAGTTGTGAATCTTTAATCATCTATGGCAATCAGTTGCCATAGAAGGTCACTATTATACACTGCTTAACCCTTTCAGTGCCAAGTCTGATTTTTGTATCAACCCATATTTCCTTGATAATTTTTCAAATTTATTGATTATAATAATGTGATACATTGATGGAAAGAGCTCTTAGAACTCTTTCAATCAATGTATCACATTATTATAATCAATAAATTTGAAAAATTATCAAGGAAATATGGGTTGATACAAAAATCTTTCCATCAATGTATCACATTTTTATAATCAATAAATATGAAAAATGATCATGGAAATATGTGTTGATACAAAAATCGGACTTGGCACTGAAAGGGTTAATAAAAATATTTTATAAATTAAGTAATATAAAACTTGATTCCACACAATCTTCAAGTGATGCAGCCAATAATGAACTAGCTATATTTTCATAATTTTTATGACAAACAATCGCATCAATATTGACATTCTTCTGTCTTGGTCATAAACTTCTCACGAGTATGTGTCACAGATTGAAGCAGAACACCACTCATTTGGATAAATAGCTACATATGTACATTGTAACATTGTCAATAACTGATTGTTATCACATTTTTCTCAAGTGTCAATCATCAATGACTTACATAATGAATTTAAAGATAAGTTGAGGTAACAAATAAATTTTTAATGTAGCAGGGTATAATCCTGTTTCACAATGTAGCCTGATATATTTGATATATGTGACTTACTAATCTAAGTTGTAACCATGAAGTGTGCTTATAGTGTAGATGTCCTCCGAAGTTGATAGTGAGCTGGAGCCTGTCGACATTTTTATACAGCCCATTCATGGAAACAAACTGAGGCTGAAATGATATAAGTCAATAATGTTATGAAGGAAAGACAAGCCTTGAAATAGTGTGTCTCTTATTTACAAAATGAGATCCACAAAGGGTGAATTTAGTGATGCTACCCCACACAGTGGGCAAGCATAACCAAATTCACCCTCTGGGGACCTCATTTTGCTTAGGCCTCATCTTCTGGGAAATATCTAGTCACAAATTAATATTGTTTTTTAGTTACTTTTTCCATTCAGTTCAGTTTCCCCTAATTTTCAGAAGATAAAATGCATCAATGAGGTGACAGTGAACATCAACAACTTCAACTGGAGAACTTAATCTGATTCTAGGTCTTCTATGATGATGCTAGTCCGCCATGAGGGAAAGCATCACTAAATTCACCCTCTGGGGACCTCATTCTGCAAATGACAGACACACTATTTCAAGACTTGTAGATAGAGGATAACTAGTGTCTGCGAGTGGATATGAAGATTATGTCATGAGCGAGCAAGGCAAATGTTTATTTATAATGATTCTATCGTTCACGAATGACATCATTTTCGACATCAACTCAAAAATACTAGTATTATTTTTATTAGATGTATTCACAATCATCTTCAATCGATGTATCATAGCCAACAGATAATTGTTGCCTGTTCACTTCACCATCGGCAGAATAGAGAAATATAGTTCCCATATTCCTGTTTATTTCCCTCATAAGTATGTCGAATTTCAACATAAATTAGAATTTTATTATTAAATCTTCTGCTAAAGCAACTTACATCGATCCCGGAGCCGGAACTAAGCCTCGATCGTTTGGACCCATTAGATTTCCTATCTAAGGATGTGTCGTTTCTTACAACCAAAATTTTCTTTATATAGTCTCCAATGGATTGCTGCAAAAGAAATGAGCAAAATTTGATTACAAGTTATTATTATTTCCCATAAATTCTCTTAAAATATGAGTAATACAAGATTGGTGATAATTTACTAACATTTGATAGGGCGAGTTTCATTGGAAAAAAATTGCTATTACAAGGTTATTATTCTCGAACTATCAATGAACTCTCAGTTGACAAAAACATGTGAGTGTAGTAGCGAAATTTTTTAACCCTTTCATGATGGGAACACCGCTGGTGCAGCATTAAAGATCATATGCCAGTGAATTCTCTTATATATATGCGAGTCTCCCATAGGGGAATGCACTGGCTTACAAGGTCAAGGTCAAGGTAAACATTGTTAGGCCAATGTATTATCTTATATATGCGAAGCTCTCTATGGGAGACTCACATATATAAGAGAATGCACTGGCTTACAAGGTCAAGGTAAACATTGTTAGGCCAATGTATTATCTTATAAATGCGAAGCTCTCTATGGGAGGGGTCGTCCCGCTTTGCAGACACCTATTGTTTTCGGTAGGTTAGGGTAGAGGTGTGAATAATCCTCTTAATGACTACTTAGGCCCTTCCTAGTTGATTTGATTGGATTCGGTTTTTTTTCTGCCCTTTTGATTATGAGAAAGAATGGAGGTTTGGGTTGCATTTATGACTGTTTATTATAGTTATGGATAATATAAAATGCATGCATATATTATAACACAAAAACATGAGGTACAAACATTAAGGAATTATAAACTTATAAATGACAACAACATGCTCAGTGACCACATAACTTGGCTATCTCATCCAGGAACTCTACCTCGTCTATCTCCCCTGCCAAGTACACTCTCTTGATATGAGTCGGTGAAAGGTTTATTCATAATTCTGCTGATTTTTGGTTGAGAAGACCGAAGAATCTGATGTATGTTTGTTGCGTCTTGTTCGACAGGAGTCCATGCACCAGGTGAACCGTTATACCATCGAAACTAAAAGCGCAAAGTCTTTAGAGAGTCACGACTGGACATAGACGTAGAAATTCATTGAAAGTCCAACATTTTGATTGTTTTAATCGCGAAACTCAAATATTGCATGCCCGTTTAAGACTCAAATGTAGTAATCTAAATCGTGACCTTCATGAAAACCACTTACGCGATAGTGTGACAAATGTGTCATCTTCTGGTAGAGACTGGCGATTGGGCGGGATCTTCATATAATGAGAAAAGATGTAAACTATGCAAACGTGATGTTTTGGGGAACGAATTTCATGTCATGTTAGAATGCGAATCTATGAAAGAAACCAGATATTCAAATATAGCAAAATATTATTATACTTTTCCTACCACAGTAAAAATGAGCCAACTCCCCAATAACCTGAAACACGTAGAATATGCAAAGTTATTAAAGAAATAAATTCTCTACACTCAAACACCTGATGAACATGTATATTATCAATACGATAACCACTCACCCCAATCACCTAAAATACTCAAGGACAACGCCCGCTTATGTGAAGCATCTCCATTATTATTATAATTACTTGATATAATATTGATTATTCTGACGTACGATATTGAACTTTATTCTGAATTTATGTACATGGCAGGCTATACCTTTTCGGCGCACACACCTATACGTCGGACATGCTGGGTTTCCCAGCTGTCCAAATATTGTATAACTCTGTATACCATTATTGGTTTTTGAGAATAAATTTTTGACTTTTGAAAAACAAGTGACAACAGTTACCGTGGCCTTAGTATAAACAAGTTGGCCTGGACACAACGCTTAACTTGGATCGGCCTAATTGCCAGTGTTGTAACAACACAGCCGGTCGCACTTAGAGTTAATCCCCTGCCGCATGTCTGCAAAGTGAGACCAACCCCTATGGGAGACTCACATATATAAGATAATTCAATGGCACCGCGTTTTTCGAAAAATTTTAGGAAGCTCCAGTCATGAAAGGGTTAAGAGAATATTCCTTCTGCAAGATTATTTCCACCTTTTGAAGGTTTGTTCCCCCTCAATTTTTAGCAAATAGAATAAAGACAAAATCATAGGTAAGGCCACAGCAATTTATCAGTGAAAATAAAATTATTGATGGAGGAGGGGGGGGGGGGGGGGGGGGGGGGAAACAGGTCTTGACATACTAATTGCTAATCCAACTCTGCTCATACATAAACCAGCTCGCATATTGGGATAGCGAGATGATGGTTTAAGTCCAAGACCGTCTGGATACCATTCTTATAAAGGCTTTACGTGTTAGTGACCAGCTTATATAAAACCACCAGTAAATGTATTCAAATATCACAATTGTGACAATAAACTGGTTTATTTCGTAAAAACATGTTAAAAACATGTTATATTTGTTCTGAACTCCACAACAGTTGTAAATGGAAAGCGGTAATTCAATGAAGAAAATACATTAGATCGCAATGTTTCCATAATTTTTAAAAGTACGAACACATTTGTCCTGTTATGCAAAATTCATATATATATTCCCTTGAAATAATTTATTTGAAATAAATATAAATAAAACTAATGCATTAATATCTCCATTGTTCTAATTTTCCTATGCTGTTAAGACTGATAGAACGGTTTGGTGTGATGTCTTATGCAAACTGAATACCATGAACAAATTTTTTATTTTTTTTCAATTTAATTGGAGTCACCTAAACTTACTTCTATTCCAGTCTCAAACACAACCCGATAGCCAAGTCAATCACAATCACTTCATTGAAATACAACCACGAAAATGAGTCTCCAATAGATGGCTTTTAACCCTTTCATGACGGGAGCTGCACTGGTGCAACACTGAATACCCTGTGCCAGCGCATTCTCTTATATATGCAAGTCTCTGATAGGGAGCCTTGCATATGTAAGAGAATGCACTGGGTTACAAGGTCAAGGTAAATATTGTTAGGACAATGTATTCTCTTATATATGCGAGGCTCCCTATGCGAGACTAGCATATATAAGAAAATGTTTTTGAAAAAGATTTTCACAAAATTAGAGGAAGTTCAAGTCATGGAAGGGTTATTAACCCTTTACCCAACAGAACGGCCCTGTGCCAATGCATTCTCTTATATATGCGAGTCGACCATAGGTCGCCTCGCATATATAAGAGAATGCATTGGCTTAACACATTAAAAATTATAAAATTGTTAAAGAATTTAGGCCAATGCATTCTCTTATATATGCGAGGCGACCTATGGTCGACTCGCATATATAAGAGAATGCATTGGCACAGGGCATAACTGTAACCATCACAATGTGGTCAATGAGCCGGTTCCAATGATATCATATTTGTATGGTTCTATTGAGACAGACCGAAGATATTTTAGGCTGTTGAAGCTTTATTTGGCCGGTTTTGGCCGGTTTGTTGGGTAAAGGGTTGATATCTGTACAACAATGGATACAATATGATTGAACCGTTATCAGACTTGTACCTTGATACATGCGACTACAGTGATGAGATTTGACCATGATCCATCTCGACTGTCCACTATAACTGTCATTCCTTGTCTTTTTGACTCATCACTGCAATAAACATAAATCGAAGGATTAGAAACAACAACAAAAGACATAATCACATTTATAAACCGGTTCACACCCCTCGGCCAATCAAATTGCTCCAATTCATGAACAATATTTCTTGTATGAGTCTGTATTTCGATGGGGCCAATATATAAACTTAAATTTGAGCTAAATATCACACATAAATTTACATTAATTGGATAGTAAGCTGAAAAGAGATTGGAGCGGACAGTGTGAAATTCTAAAAGTTCGCCATGATAATGATCGCACCAGTTACTCAGGAAGTTAACACACGTCATGAATGCCAGTGATCTTTCATCACACAAACTTCATGCAAAGTGGAAAAGTTTCACTTCGGAGTCTGAACACTAACGGAACATTGCCTCCTGTGTTCTGAACGTTAATTCCATTATGACAACAAGAAAAATAACATTAACAGCCGAAACAGTTTATTGTCACAAGGAAGAATCTGCCAGTGTTTTATCCAGAAACACGTCAACAGTATAAAAACGTTTTCAGAGACAAAATGATTTATCAACGTTGATAGATAATGGTGATTCAAGTGATCCGATTGTCAACGAGCATTTGACTACATGTAATTGTGCAACAGAAATATGTAACACCACAAACCAAATAGGTTTATAAATATTTTATAACCCGCTTGGGTATCTGTACAAGAAAATACAGATCGCGGCGCTAAAGCTAACACGCCTTGGTCTTTATTTCTTGTGCAGATACCCAAGTGGGTTAAAACCTATACTTACAAATAAGTTGTGCTATTATGCCTTCACACCCCCAATATCGGACTGTCATGAAGTATTCTGTTGAATTAGATATTCGGGGACTCGAGAATGACTTGAATCTCCGAATATCCAAAACAGGGTACGTTTATCTCCATTGTAATTCCATCCGCCAAAAAAATTGAAAGAAACTGCACGAAATGCGCTTTCTATCGATATTACAACCCATGAAGTGAGATATCCTTTTTTCGGTTATCAAATCTCTGGGAATGTTCCATGGGTTTACTCAGAACAGAACCAGAACAACTTCCTGTCAATGGTAGACTTGATTATGTAACTCCTGGCTGAGTGGTGAATATTTTACACTCGTTGTCATGATGCCATTGCTCCATTCAAAATAATAGATATTGAATACAGATACCTGGGTATAGTGGCTAGATATTGAATACAGATACCTGCGAATAGTGGCTAGATATTGAATACATATACCTGGGTATAGTGGCTAGATATTGAATACAGATACCTGCGAATAGTGGCTAGATATTGAATACATGTATATACCTGGGTATTGTGCTAGACTAGATATTGAATACATATACCTTGGTATAGTGGCTATAGATACCCGGGTATAGTGGCTAGATATTGAATACATATACCTTGGTATAGTGGCTAGATATTGAATACATATACCTTGGTATAGTGGCTAGATATTGCAAACATGCTGTAAGATCTTGACTAGAAGTGATTCTTTTGTCGCCTCCTGCAGGAAATGTGATGATTGCACCGCCTTCTCTGTCCCGCCCACCTAAAAAAAAAGACGACCAATGAAAACATACAATTCAACTTTATAGTGCAAAATATAAATCACTTAATGAATGCCTAAAATCTGAATAAACCCAATAATCTTCTGGTTGATAATTCATTTAAATCAGTCTATTATAGTTTCATCCACTAGGCCATATCAATATGTCAAAAAAAATTATTATTTTAAACATATTTTTCATATTTTTTTTTTAATTTGATAGTTTTATTTACATATTAAACATACAAGAAAAATACAAGAAACATTGATATACTGGCTTCATATTCTCTGAAAAATACTTTACATGGTCACAACCATTTTCCAGTTTTCAATTTTTCGCCAGAAGTCAGACAAATATGCAAATGGCTGTTTTTTTGTTTTGGACCAAAACATTGTTTTCAAAGTTTTTGTAACTTTAATGCATCATTCTGGGACTTATAATGCTCATAAAAATGTAGTTCAAATATATATATGCCGAGAAAATTCAAAAGCGAATATTATTAGGTATTATTTTGGAGTGCAAACTGCCAAGTGGCTTTAACTTTCAAACACATACCAAAATATACAATGATGCATAAAGAATATTGACACGCCATCCATAAGGCCTAAACAAAAAATACGTTTGTTTCCGCTAACCCGACCGACCCTATTTTAAACCGCCGACCCTAAACTTTTTATTGCCATTGCAAAAACAACAAAAATTGGACCCCAAAAAAAAAAAAAGTAATAATAATTTTTTATTTAAATTTTTTTTTTTTTTAATTTAGGTCCCAATTCATATCATAACAAGATGAAAAACATTTATATATTTATATATATTGACATAAGAAATTTAAGTTTACAAAAAGATTTAAGTTTAACAGTTGGAATCATACTGTAAAGTATGTTTGGCTTTATCTAGCTTTCATCTGTGAAAACTTCAAATAATTTGAGTTCAGGTACCGGTATGTTATCATTCAGCGTTCAGACTTCAGTATTTCAATCAATTACAGCACAGGAACATTAACAATTTGATCAAATCAACCTGGTTATCAAGTGGGATCTCATAATACCAAATGAAAAATTAACATAGAGATTAGTACCATATATAGTCATTACTATCTTAATACATGTACATTGTTTCTGTACTACATGTACATGTAGGATTTCTGTATTACATGTACATGTAGTATATTATGTATGGTATGTGTCTCACTTGAATTTTATAAAATAGCCTAATTATGAATTAGAGTGATGATGGCAAGTCTAATTTCAAGCAGGATAAGGCTTCCGATAAGCATAATCCATAGAACCAAAAGATATCTGACAATAACTTATAAGCATTTCCAATCAATACATATATAAAAAGTTCCAAAGTTATGCTTGAGAAACTTGATAAAATTGACCTCTCTGTAAAATTCAAAATACTGACTCAAAGAGCCTTAGATTAGATCTAAATGCAATGGATTTTCAAAAATTTTCCAGGGGAAGAACCTCCACCATCATCAGGGGGTCACCCTTCCCAAACATTCCTCCGATCAGGCCTTCAGGTTATGCCTTCGGCATATCATTGCCGAAAAACAGGTGTCCCCAAAAAATACCTAGATCCTTCACTGAATGCGGAGAAGGTGGTGTTGTGAAGCCATCCTTAAGAGATCGGTACAAGACGGTCACTCCAATATGTGAACAGTGCAGTGGTGCTGGACTGACTCCAGTTGTCGCCAGACCATATAGGAAATATTAGGATTATCAAAGACTATCTTAGTATATAGACTAGTATATATGTAAATATTAAAGCATATGTAAGATTGAATTGGAGTTTCTAGTTCCTCTGTCATCTGGGTTAACCTGATTGGGGCTAAGAAGTGCATAGTTTGGGTTATTGACAAGTATTATACAGTTATTTTTAAAGATACTGAAAAAAAAAAAGTTAACAAAAAAACAAAAGTTAAGCCTACCTACCTACCCTAATTTTTTTTAGCTCGTTAGCGGAAACAAAGGTATTATTTGTTTAGGCCTAAGCGTATTTTGTATTTTAACATGACATATAAATCAGAAATATCAATCATAAATATAAAGAAGGGGTGGGGTGCTCATTTATTTTAAAACGATAAATTTGCGTATGTGGTATGCTTTTTGACAGTTTATTTATTGGACGATTTTTATGCATTGCCTGTAATGTAAAGTAAATAAATATTTAAAATTAAAGTAAATAGTGTTATGTTACGTTTCTGTTTATGTTGTATGCGAATAAACCAGTGGGAGAAATTGGTTCATTCTGTACACTGTACATGCACTAATACACTTCATTGACTGCCCTCATAACTGGATACCACTCAGTCAAATTCGTATATATGGCCATTGTTAAAAGCTATAACCCTTTCAATTCTACATCTATTCTTAATTTCTGGAATGAGTGACTTTTTACTGTTAAAAGCAATGACAGTGACAACTCAATAGTACATATACATGATAAAATAAAATTAATTGAAAACACTTCCTGTTCAGACCTAGCGGTCATTCTCAATGACTCGGCCATTTTCACTTTGCTCAGAAATAACCTCGTCCATAAATAGACACCATATCTGCCAGACTATTTAAATCATGTGATTGATTAAAGTGTATATTACTGGGAAATACAGTAATGCCCTAAGTAATCAACTCCTTAACCACAACAGAATTATGGGTAACTTTTCAGGATTTATTTGGAAATATGGCTTGTTGCCATTCATTGGAAAGCTCTCCCCGAGAACTTTCCGATGAATGGCAACAAGCCATATTTCCGACTAAATCCTGAAAAGTTACCCATAATTCTGCTGTGGTTAAGGAGTCGATTACTTTGGGCATTACTGTACATCTAATCTGTTAACTGGGAGATTCACCTGTTAAACTTGAACTAATTGTTGCTATTTATTACTATTTATTACTATTTATTACTATTTAATGCATTATCAAGTTTGGTACAGCTATGCAGTGAATACTGCTCCATTCACATCTATGCATCAACGAGTCAAGGTCATTGCCTGATCAGGGCTGTGTATTGTAGCATTGCATGAACATGGTCTCTATTATGGAAGAGGATATTTCAGAAAAAAGCTGAAATGGCCGAGTTGTTCAGATTGGCCTGGCGGTTTGAGGGTTTTTAGATTGAAGACCAATTGGACTTTCTGTGAACCCTAGGCCTACAGGAAACTTTAATTAGACATTGCAAAAAAATTTGGTGAAGCAAATTCAGAAAAGAGGGTGATTATGGGCGACACTAACTTAGAGATCCACTACTTTACTCGATTGCAGAGAGACAAAAAATAATAACCATAGCTCCCTGAATGGTTCACAAGAGTGTTCTGCTAAATAAACAAAGAATTAAAGAAACACAAGGCATCGCAAAAAAATATAAAAGACTGTAAAAACATCATCACTAAATAGAAGATGGAGAAATAGATCTATTTGTTCTTATATCACTATTGATAGTTCTCCAATAACGAAATTCCAAGTGTCGAAACCCAGGGGCGCCGGAAGCATCCAAGGGCAGGGGGGCAGAGCCTACAAAAAGGGCACTTTTCCCAGCTTTTCCGAAAAAAAGGGCATTTTCTCCGCAAACTTGGAAAATAACCATAAATTCATTGTGGCAAAAATCCCTATTTTAATGGTATTTGTCGGTTTTTATGGCCGTTTTGTGATAAAATTAACAAAAAATTAATATTCCTTGTGAAATTGGTGGTATTTGGACCAAAAAAGTCACATTTTGCTATAAAAACACGAGATTAAACACACAAAAAGCATTTTCTGTCTCCAGAAAAAGGGCAAGTCCTGCCCCCGCTCGCCCCCCTTGCCAAGGGCAGGGGGGTCAGCTGCCCCCTCTGCCCCCCATCTTCCGGCGCCCCTGTCGAAACCAATGTTATGTAAACAAAACTATTACAGCAATTTGTCAATGACAGACACAAAGAAACAAGCACAGCTCCCTGAATGCTTCAGATCAGTAAAGCTGAAAAAAGCACGAGTGTACTGCTAAATGAACAAGGAATTAAATTCTCATATAATGAGTCAACTATTTCATTCTTTGATCTCTGTCACAAGTATTACTATATTATTGATTTGATAAACATCGAAGGCATTGAGCAGACTATTAGTGGTTATTCCACACCTTAATGCTTCCTGGGGAATTAATGTTGGATCAATGACAGCTATTCATCCTGTAGGCGGAGAGGTTAATAATTTAAGTGATTGAGGTGACGATTCAATTAAGTTCAATGTTAATTGCGCGTGTCACGTTCCTGATTAATGGAGAGAATAATTTTTTCTTCAGCGCTTACGTGCTGGTTGACAAGCCTGAATTTAGTGTGTCTGTCATTTGCAGAATGCGGTCCCCAGAGCAAGCCTTGAAATAGGGTGTCTGTCATTTGCAGAATGAGGTCCCCAGAGGGTGAATTTAGTGATGCTACCCCGCATAGTGGGCTAGCATCACCAAATTCACCCTCTGGGGACCTCATTCTGCTTATACCTCAGCAGAATGAGGTTCCCAGAGGGTGAATTTGGTGATACTAGCCCGCTATGCGGGGTAGCATCACCAAATTCACCCTCTGGGGACCTCATTCTGATTAGACCTCAACTGCTGTAGGAGACCTAGGATCAGATTGAAGTTCCCCAGTTGAAGTTGGTGATGTTCACCCATTAATTAGTCACCTCGATTATGTATTTTTTTATCTTCTGCAAATTAGGGGATATACTAGTAGAAACGCAACAGAAGGGAAAAGCAACTAAAAACAATGTTAGTTTGCGACTATAGATACTTTCTTAAGGTCTTAGCAGAATGAGGTCCCCAGAGTGTGAATTTGGTGATGCTAGCCCACTAAGTGTGATAGCATCACTAAATTCACCCTCTGGGGACCTCATTCTGCAAATTACAGGCACACTAAATTCAGGTTTGGTTGGTCCATAGAATAATGTTGATTCACATTCTAATGCATACTGAATGAATGCTGTATACAGTAATGCCCTAAGTAATCGACTCCATAATCACAGCAGAATTATGGGTAACTTTTCAGGATTTAGTCGGAAATATGGCTTGTTGCCATTCAACGGAAAGCTCTCAGGGAACACTATGGGCGGGTCAATTTCATGTGCAACCGGTGTCCTTGATCTCGCTCATATACGCACATGTTTCTGGACCTCGACCGATCCGAGTCAAATTTGGTACAGTAATGCCCTAAATAATTGACCCCTTAACCACAGCAGAATTATGGGTAACTTTTCAGGATTTAGTCGGAGAGAGCTTTCCGATGAATGGCAACAAGCCATATTTCCGACAAAATCCTGAAAAGTTACCCATAATTCTGCTGTGATTATGGAGTCGATTACTTAGGGCATTACTGTACATGTACTTGTTAGAGTGATGCACCAAAGATGATTTCGCATCATCTAAACATTTAATAGTTTTCTTTATTTTTTATTTTTTTGCAATATATCATTTAACCCTTTAATGACGGGAGCTGCATGGTGCAGCATTAAAGATGCATTCTCTTATATATGCGAATCTCACATAGGGAGCCTCACATATATAAGAAATGCACTGGCTTACAAGGTCAAGGTAAATATTGTTAGGCCAATGTATCTCATATATATTTTGAAGACCTCTGTTTGTCTGTCTGTATGTCCTTTATAGAATCGAAAACGGGTTGACCTATCGAGACCAAACTTCCTATCCAAAGGTAAAATCCCACGGGAATCGTCGACGTCGCATTTTCGAGAAGCCCAGAGCACCCATTCTCCACTCTCAGTCACAAAAAACGGCACTGCGGTGGTTAATCAAGTGATAATTTAATGAGTGTTTGTTTTTGACGCATCGATATAAAGAGCGTTTGTTTACCATTCAACGTTATTAGCACCCTCGATACATGCACGAAAAGACACAAGACTTTATGTTATCAGAACAAGGACAATTCTTCCCACTACCACAGCACATTTCACCAACATTCATCCACTAAAATCTGGTCCGAATCGAAGCAGAGGGGATCACACTTAAGCTATTATTACGGACGATTGCAAATCATGCACCCGTCAAATATGACATAGGTTTACGTTTAATGTATAATGGTGTAGAAAATGACCTAGATCATATCTGATCTATAGATTTACGTTTGGTGGCAACGATGAGAACCCTGTATAATGGTGTCGAAAATGACCTAGATCATATCTGATCTCTTATATTTTGAGAAATAGCCCGGACAACATCGGGCACATATCAGCTAGTTGTTATATATGCGAGGCTCTCTATGGGAGAGAATGCATTGGCACAGGGTTTTCACAAAAGTTCAGGAAGCTCCAGTCATTGAAGGGTAAACCTAAGAAAAATAGTGCAATTAGCATTAGCTATGATTTCCATCATCTATTAAACATTCAATATTTATTTTCCTGATTTTTGTTTTATTTTGAAATAGATCATTACTAATGTATTCAAGGCTCCAGATAAATTTTTGTAAAACCGTTTTTACTTATGAATGATTTATACTACCTAAACATTCACTATCTGGAGATGTCTGGTTTGTTGAGATGCACATATTACAGGGACCAGCCTAGGGTCAAAATATAGGGAGAAGTGACTTCTCCCTCTTGGAAAAATAAGGAGAAGTGAGGGCTTACCAGGGAGAAGTGGAGCGTTAGTGCGACTATTTGTCGCTAGTAACTATTCATTAGAACTGATTGTTTTAGCTGTTAATATTGTCCACAATAGATTTTCTACATGGGTGAGGATAAACTGGAAGTGTTAAGCTGAGCAGTAGATCATCCAGTCACCAATTCTTCAGGGAGATTAAAAATTTAACTAAAAAAAATATATATATTTTGTTTTTGTTTTTTTTTAGGGAGACATCCACTTCTCCCTGACGTCATTTCAGGGAGACTTGCGGCCACACAGGGCGACTATTTCGCCCACGTCGCCCCCCTATGCTGGTCCCTGACATATTATGATGCCAAAAAAATTTTGGTGAAAAAACACCCTGCAGAGATTCAAGTTGACTGGGTAACCATTACACTGCATATATTGCTTTGGAGCCATTGTGACTTATGGTAAGCAACTGGTGGGGGTACAAACCATGAGATATAAAATGTAGCCTTCATAAAGTTAAAGGTGCATATTCCGAATTAACGCTACCAAATTACTATTTCTTTCGGGGGTAAAAAATATTTGATTCAAGTTGAGGAACCCAACAATCAAAGCTCAAAGTGATCAGATATCAATTTTTGAAATTTGTTATTTCTCGAAATCTGTACTTATTTGTGGCCCAGAAAAAAGTCATCAAACCGATGGTCTCAGACAAAACTGAGGATGGAGATGGATTACTCTAAAGTCAAGTGGTAATACGGCTAAATTTGTTGAACAACATGTTGATAAATAACACATTTTGGGAAATTTTATGCCTAGTTAACAGCAGTTAGCATTATTTTGTTGTAATTAATCGATTCTGATAACTAAAGCATATTTTGAAGAAATGTTGTTGTTGTTGTAACTTGATATGGGGATCAGATTGAGTACCTTTAAGTTCATCATTTCCATATCTCTGTTAACCCTTTCAATACTACTCATTGATGAGTAGTTCCCTTAAAGGAAATATTTGAGAATCCTTCTCTGTTATTGTTTTATCTTTTGGTCTGTCTGACTGCTCATTTTCCCCTGAACACCACATCAAAATGAATAGACCATTCAAATATACACTTTTATAACTGGGTGGGAGAATCCATTTAGTATATATAGGGTTAAATATGTTCCCAATCCCCTGCAAACTGGTAACCATCGCCCAAAATGACCCCCACAGGTAACTGAAGCACTGATGGGCACTCTTCTTAATTGTAAATTATGTATTTGAAAAGGTGTCAGCCAATTGCAGGGGGGCTATGCACCTCCACACCTCCCCTGATCACCCCCCCCCCCCCCCCCCCCGCCAATACAGAAATCCTTCATAGTATAAAATACAACAGTCTGACCATATACTCCCTCACTTGACAAACACAAAGCCAGAAGTAGGTCAAACACTATGCAACAGTTTCAACAGTACAAATTTAGTTGTTGTCACTCAAGCACCCCAGGCATTGAATTTATTGTTAGGTAGCGTGTAATCCATCATTACCAACACTTCACCGCCCACCTCCTCACACATTCAAACCATCTATGCAAATAATTGTCCCAACAGTCACCCAAGTTCATTTAAATTAATTTGAGGATAAGGTAGAGAGATCCACTAGGCTAATATATAAGCTGCAAGCCTTCAATTACTGGTATCTGTCATTTGCAGAATGAGGTCCCTACAGGTTGAATTTAGTGCGCTATCCAGCATGGCAGGCTAGCATCACCAATTTCACCTTCTGTGGACCTCATTCTGCTTAGGCCTCAACTGCCTATGGGAGACATGGGATCAGAATTAAAGTTCCTCAGTTGAAGTTGATGATGTTCACCCATTTAAGTCAACTCGTTTATGAATTTTATCTTCTGCAAATTAGGGGATATAGAAATTGAACAGAAGGGAAAAAGTAACTGAAAACAATGTTAATTTGAGACTATAGAAACTCCAGAAGATTAGGCCTAAGCAGAATGAGGTCCCCCAGAGGGTGAAATTTGTGATGCTATTATACTGCTGTGCAGGGTAGCATCACTAAATTCACACTCTGCGGACCTCATTCTGCAAATGTAAGACACACTATTTCAAGGCCTAATAAGCTGTCTGATGGATATCTGTTAACTACTATGAAGTATCAATGAGAACTGTGGTATAAGTGCTTTCCTACTCAGATCAATGAAGATGAAAAGAAACTTTCCCCATGAAGAGTATTATGAGGTATGACGCATCGCCAAAATATGCACTCGAGAAACTTGAAGTAAATAATATCCAAGGTGAAAAAATGGCCATCTGGAGATAGTCCAAATTAATTAAAGGGACAGCGCTTGTTTTAATCTTCAATTTATTTACCTGTAATTTGGAATAACAAGGAATGCTAAAGTAATTATCAACCTATTTGTTTTATCTTTATCAGAACTGGACTAGGATGTAACACAAGCAAGCAATATTTCAAGCCTAAACCCTTGTATAACTGGAGCTTACTGAAAGTTTATGGAAACCCTGTGCCAATGCTTTCTCTTGTATATGAGAGTCTCCCATAGGAAGCCTCGCATATTTAAGAGAATACATTGGCCTAACAATAGTTACCTTGACCTTGTAAGCCAGTGCATTCTCTTATATATGTGAGGCTCCCAATAGGAGACTCCTATAAAGGAAGCTAAATTAAACCTCAAATTTGATTTGACTATTACAAAACAAATTGCCTAATCAAAAAGGATAATAACTGAACTTAAAGGGGGACTCTACATTAAATCCGGCCATTTATGGGACCATCTCCTATTATACTCGACAGAATATATGCAACAAATGAATTGAAAATACACTCATTCATTAACCCTTTACCCAACAAACCGGCCAAAACCGGCCAAATAAAGCTTCAACATCCTAAAATATCTTCGGTCTGTCTCAATAGAACCATACAAATATGGATATCATTGGAACCGGCTCCTTGACCACATTGTGATAGTTACAGTTATGCCCTGTGCCAATGCATTCTCTTATATATGCGAGTCGACCATAGGTCGCCCCGCATATATAAGAGAATGCATTGGCCTAAAAAAAATCTTTTTTTAACACTTTTTACCATTTTGTCTTACATTCTTTAACAATTTTATAATTTTTAATGTGTTAAGCCAATGCATTCTCTTATATATGCGAGGCGACCTATGGTCGACTCGCATATATAAGAGAATGCATTGGCACAGGGCCCTTCTGTTGGGTAAAGGGTTAAAGGTATTCAATCCGATCAGATGCTCCTAAATTACTATTTCTATGGCTTCGGGGGTAAAACATATTTGAATCGAGTCGATGAACCTACTCATCAAAGCTCAGATTGATCAGATATAGATTTTTCAAGTTTGTTATTTCAATTGTTTGTGGGCCAGAAACACGAGGTAAAACGGATGGTCTTGTAGATAACGATGGATAACACTAAAATCAAGTGGTAATAATAACACACTATACTCAGACTACCCCCTACATAGCTTTGTTACAAGGGTGGGTGGGTACGTGGGTGGGGTGCATGGAGGTGGATGCATTGGGTGGGTATATAACAGTATAGTCGCAAGAAAGATCTCTAGAAACCACTAACTTAATGCTTCTGTTGAGCTATTTCCTCATTATACTGTAGCTGGGTGGAGTACAATTCAGAGCGACAGAGCCATAATAAATCAATCTGATGACAAACATCAAACACTCAATACAATCAACCAATATGCCATAAATCTGCAGTGTCATCAATCTTTAATGTTTGGGTAAATTAACTATTCAGGTGTACGCCTGAGTGAGCCATCACTATTGAGATATCGCCATCAAATCATAGTGGGAAACATTAATTCACCTGGATTAAAGCACTAATCAAGTTAATTTATTAAGGTATGTCTGCAGACAATGCCCCAAAGGACGGTAGCCGATAGAGCAGTCAGTACTAATGTACCTGAGGCTCCGACCAAAGAGACAATCAAACCAGTCTTTAAACTGAGGCACTGTTCACTTCACACATAAAGATACAAGTGTACATGTAGGAAGGATAGAATCATCTTATTTACAATACACACATGAAACAAAATACGCCCAGAGCGATGTATATTGTTATGGGTAATATAGTCATAATTGATTGTCTTCCAATCAAGATTTGGATAGCTGGCAGGGGGGGGGGGGGGGGGGGGGGGGGGGGGGGTTGTAAACAGTAATAGGAACCAGACTATAGGAAACATGGGAGATTTATTAGAAAAATCACCCTCTGTGGACCTCATTCTGCTTAGGCCTCATCTTCTCTGGAAAGTTTCTTTATCCCAGAGGGTGGATTTAGTGCAGCTATCCAGCATAGCAGGCTATCACCACTAAATTCACCCTCTGTGGACCTCATTCTGCTTGGGCCTCATCTTTTCTAGAAAGTTTCTTGATCAAATTTCTTCACATAGATTCTACTATTATTTCTTTTTTAGTTTTGTTTAGTTTCTCTATATACCCCAAATTGGCAGACGGCGCATTGCATAATTGAAGTTCCCAATGAGGCCGAGCAGGCTAGCATCACTAAATTCACCATCTGGGGACTTCATTCTGCTTAGGCCTCATCTTCTCTGAAACATTTCTTTATTATCTTTCTACAGAATCTTCTTCACATAGATTCTATTTATTTTTTGGTTTAGTTTCTCCCCAAATTGGCAGACGACACATTGCATAATTGAGGTTCCCAATGGGTGTACATAACAATATTCACCATTTGGGAACTTCAATCTGAGTCTAATCTATGTCTCCACTGCACACACTGCTGCACATAGAATTAAATCCCCCCCCTCCCCCGATATATGATACAATATCAGATAAGGACAGCTTAATTTGTACCTTATGACTAAACCACCAAATGAACCTGAGGCTCTGATCAACGAGACAATCAAATCCAGTCTTACTGAGGCACTGTTCACTTCACACATAAAGATTATAAGGAAGGACAGGATCATTGTATTTAAAATACACACATGAACATAACACAAATACTAGAATACCAATAGTGTGTCTGTCATTTGCAGAATGAGGTCCCTTGAGGGTGAATTTAGTGGCGCTATCAGGCTAGAGTCACCAAATTCACCGTCTGGGAACCTCATTCTGCTTTATAGCTTCAACTGCTAAGGGAGACCTTAGGATCAGATTGAAGTTCCCAATGACATTTATACATGTCTCAAAATTAATTCAAAGCCACGAAAGGTTATCAACCATCATGATATGATAGATATCCGATCCCCAAATGCCAGTAAATAAAGACACACACAATCGCCATGGTAACATCAACCATCATGATATCTCATCCAAATGACAGTACACACAATGACACATACCGACGGCAACTGCATCTTACAACCATCAAGATATCTGATCCCGATGGCAGTACTCACAATGACACATACCAATGGCAACTGCATCTTACAACCATCATGATATCTGATCCCGATGGCATTACACACAATGACACATACAAATCACCACTGCAACTTAAAACAATCATATCTGATGTCAATGCCAGTAAACACAATGACACATACAAATCGCCACTGCAACTTAAAACAATCATATCTCATCTCAATGCCAGTGACACAATGACACAATGACACATACCAATAACTTAAAACCATCATGATATCTGATCCCCGAATGCCAGTACACACAATGACACATACCAATCACCACTGCAACTTACATGTACATGTACAACACAAATGTTTATACTCGGCAGCAACGAGCCTTGCAACTTACATGTACAACCATCATGTTATCTTATCCCAATGGTAGTACACACAATGACACATACCGATGGCCACTGCAACATCAACCATCATGATATCTGATGTCAATGCCAGTACACACAATATGACACATACCGATGGCCATTGCAACTTACAACACAAATATTTATACTCGGCAGCAACGAGCCTTGAAGCATGAATTTTTAATATCAGTATCGTTTATAAAAGAAACAAACAACACAATATGCAATGGCTGAAGAAATACTGAGCGGATTAGAATGCTTATTCAGATGCACAGTTCAGAAAGAACGAGTACTATGTATAAAGGACAATGTTTTCCATTCAATAATCAATTAACCATACAAAATACTTTGTGCAGAGCGTCTAGTGTTTGTATCCTCAACAAACAACAAGTTTGCCAAGGTAGTGTCAAATACAACAATTATTTCACAGCTTGCTAGAAGAGCATTTCAAAGCTAAACTGAGTAGCTGAGATGTAATGGAGTTTTTTTTACCTATTCAAGATCATTGTTTACCATTGAGATTTGTATGTAGGATCAAGCCTTGAAATAGGGTGTCTGTCATTTGCAGAATGAGGTCCCCAGAGGGTGAATATAGTGATGCTAAGGGCTAGCATCACCAAATTCACCCTCTGGGGACCTCATTCTGCTTACACCTCAGCAGAATGAGGTTCCCAGAGGGTGAATTTGGTGATGCTAGCCCGCTATGCGGGGGTAGCATCACTAAATTCACCTCTGGGGACCTCATTCTGCAAATGACAGACACACTATTTCAAGGCTTGTGTAGGATAATAGAAGCCCCCCCCCCCCCATAGGCAGTAATTTAAGGTTATTTACCATTACTTTATATGCGTAAAAGGTCATTGATAACAAAAAAACTTTGGTATTAACCACCTTTTTGTGGTCGTACAAAATTAAGGTAGTTTATGAAACAAATCAAGATCCCACAAATTAGTTTGGTATTGAAGATCCCCAGGATAGACAAATAAATATTTTCAATGTTAGGAAAATTGTAGTTTTGGATAAATTTTCGTAAAGTGACTTGAATACATTATACATGTATGTGATATCAAATGTGTATGTGAATGTGGTACCTTAGTAAATTTATGGTCGATGGCAATGCTAATTATGCAACTTGTCAGGGGTAGGTTTATTAAGTTTCTGAGGTACCTTTAAATTCGAAAGATGCCTTAATCTGGCCTGTGTGACTGAACTTAACCTGTTGTGTGCGGATATCCAGCTTCATTTGGTTCATGACCATACCAAAGAATGGTCACATCGATCTAAGACGACGGAGATACAGGGACTAACATACAGCAATGCTTACAGAAATCGACCTGCTTTAACGAGGTGTAGATGCGTAAGTACCACGATGTAATACCGCCGATTCGTGGTTGCACTACCGTGTGGTACCGCGGGAACTGGAATGTTCGTGGTACCACCTCATTACCAACGGTAACGAATGCTAGTACCCGCTGTGACATGCGGTAATGCACCGCGTATAATGTGGTGACATTACCGCGATGCGGTAGCGTTTTTTTAACGAGGTTAATGACGGGAGGCGATGTGTGACTGCCAATCTGCAAACAAATGGCGTTCGTCGACAGTCTCCGTGAACTGTATTGCCAATACACAATAGTGTGAGCCAAATGCCAAAATGTGCAGCTGATTGTCTTACCGTGTGACTGAGTGTATCAAACAAATGTACAAATATACAAAACAATTAAAATCATGTGCATGTATATTACACTCTTAGGGCAAAAACTTCAGAAGAAATTAAACGACTAAATCTGTGTTTTGTGGATATTGTTCCCTTCATAATGCCTGTTGACACAATTACAATTTCACTCCAAGGCTCTTAAACTTGCAACAATAAATGGACAAAACACGTTCCATGTAGATAGCCCTTCCCCTATGGTGACTCATAAGCATACCAAAATCATTGAAAATATAAATCCCGTCATTCCAACCAATGATGACAGATAGAGAGCTCCAAAATAACTACGGATGAATGGCTAGATGGACGGATGGACGAAACTGATAATCTAGATCCCTTGATAACTACCATTGAGGGGGATAATTACAGTAATGCTCTAATTAATCGACTCCTTAACCACAGCAGAATTATGGGTAACTTTCAGTATTTAGTCGGAAATACAATGTATGGCTTGTTGCCATTCATTGGAAAGCTCTCGGCGAGAGCATTCCGATGAATGGCAACAAGCCATATTTCCGACTAAATCCTGAAAAGTTACCCATAATTCTGCTGTGGTTAAGGAGTCGATTAATTAGAGCATTACTGTATGCATTTGTACAAGGGTCAGTCAAGACAAGAGTGAGGGCCTCTGGTGCCCCTGTATGCCCCTCTCCCATACAGCTACCCATTTCAACTTGTTATTTTTAAACCAATTTGATGACAAACAACAATTAATTACTCCATCATTTGGAATCAAAGGGCCTCATCAGAAAATTGAGCAGTCATGGTCAAAATGTTACAGCACATGCTGATGACCTAATACCTAAGGTAGCTAACAGTAGATCACCCAAAGGATTAGCAGGCTTGGTGAGCAATCTATTTGAGTAAAATCCCCCAGGCAAATACATGTACCTGGTACATCTAATACTAATTAGTGACCAATAAAGTCATGGTGTGAATTAATATATAACCCCAGGTCATGAACATTGATTAACTCATTCACTGCCAACTCTGGCGATTTCCTGGGCATTTTGTCAGTTTTCATCGTTTTTTGTGTGTCTAACAGACCTAAAACTGCTAAAAATAGACAAACTGAGGGCCGTAACTCAGGTAAAAATAACCAGACAAACCTGGTTTTTGAACTTGATCGAGATTTTGTTATGAGAGATCCACATGAATGAAATCGGTTGACGTTTGTTCCAAGTTATCGCACTAACAGACATCAAATTTCTATAAGTAATAACAAGTGGCATAACTCTAGTTAGAAAGTTGGGGCGGACCCGATTTTCTGTGTACAGCTGTCGTACATGTATATGGCAATTAACTCACATACCAAAAATTGTCGGAATCAATCAATAAACAGCTATGTTATATAGGTTTGTTGCCGCCCACCCGGACTCAACAAAAACTACACTTGCCAAAATGTTTGCCAAAACAATTTTTTTGGCAAGTGGCATGCGCGAACCCTGTAATCCTCAAGGAATATTTAGTAAAGAAATGGTTAAATTAATAAACTACAATGTACATGTTTTATACATACCAGTCAGATAAACTGTTTCCTTCCTTAATAGTTCCACAATTTGAGAAGCTTCTGCTGAACGACCTGTAAGGGGAATGTGATATATCAAGTCTGAGTATAAATGACCAGCAAGCTCTGTGAAAATTACACTAAATGACCAGCACGCTCCATGAATTACACTAAATATTAGGAAGAAAAATATCCCTGTTATTGCTTTAACCCTTTCAGTGCCAGGGGCCTTAAAAAAAATTCAAAATAAAACTTTTTTTTTTATTTTTTATTTTGTTTTAGATTTTTTTGGGTTGAATTTTTTGTGGGTATTCTTAAGCATGCTATAGCGAATTTAAAAACAAACTGGATAAAACCTTAGGGGCATGTTATAACTCAAAACTATCACCAAGTATTAATAGTAATAATTTTGAAGCCCATGAAAAACGTAAGATTCCCTGGCACTAAACCTACAAAATAAGTCTGTTAAAGATTATAAGAAAAAATTATTAAAATTGTAAAAAATTGTAAAAAATAATAACAAATGCTGAAAATTTGTTAGGCCAATGCATTCTCTTATATATGCGAGGCGACCTATGGTCGACTCGCATATATAAGAGAATGCATTGGCACAGGGTATATGGGTTGATACAAAAATCGGACTTGGCACTGAAAGGGTTAAATTAGCAGCATACAATGTAGTTGGCAGAATGAAAAATAAACAATAAAATTAACCTGCCCACCCATTTTGAAGCCACACACCCCTCCCCAGTAGCCAATTCATATTTATCATGAAAAGTCAACTATATTATATAATCCCAAGCTGGAAGCTTCACCTACATGTACTGTGAAATCTGATAATTTTTCAGCATTTACTGCAGAGCAGATTAGTCCAAAAATATTGTATTCGCCATTCGTGATATGAGTGAGCAATGTAATATCGCGCTGTGCATGACTAATGAAAAGAGATCACGTTGTAACTATTGGTACATGTACATGATAAAAGCATTGTGCTGGTCATTTTTAGACATACATGTACATGTATCTTTAATCGGCCGGGTCAGCTCTAAATTTTTGTTTAAAATATTTAAGTGCTTTTATAGATTGACGTTTAAAGAATAGAAAGATATGCCTATGGTGCAAATACTAGTATATATATATATATACATGTATATACATACCGTATACCGAAAACCAACTATTTATTTAATGCATGAACATCATGCAGATTATAGAAAATTGGTAACATGCATGGTTTGCATAGGGTACTAGTACATGTTGCTACATCGTGAATGTTTATTTTGTTAAAAAATCATTAATATAGGCTGTTGCAACTTTGAAATGCACGTATCGCACCTTATTTATAGTAATAGCTTTATTGCCATTTGAAATGTGTCATTTGATTATCGTGATTTATTGTGGCCTCACCTTCAAATGGGAATCCATTGGCAGATCTCCTCTGACTCCCCGTGCTCCTCAGACTCCTAACAGATCCCCGGGTACTCCTCTGTGCTGGATGTGGGGACTGGTGAGAATCATGTGGTGAAGACGGACCCCTCGATTGGCTGTAAATCTGGTTCATATCCAACGGTGACGGCGGTCTCTTCATTGAGCCATACGACTGGCGCCCATCCTGTGGAGAAGGCTGGCTCATTGGAGTCCCATACGACTGGTTCATATCCAATGGTGACGGCGGTTTCTTCATTGAGCCATATGACTGGCGCCCATCGTCTGGAGAAGGCTGGCTCATTGCAGTCCCATATGACTGGTTCATATCCAGAGATGGTTGTCCTCTCGCTGAAGCATATGACTGGCGACCTTCATGTTGAGAAGACTGGTTCATATCCAAAGTAGATGTTTGTCCTCTGGCTGATGCATATGAATGGCGACCGTCATGTTGAGAAGACTGGTTCATATCCAGAGGAGATGGTTGCCCTCTAGCTGATGCATATGAGTGGCGACCATCATGTTGAGAAGACTGGTTCATATCCTGTGGGGTTGGACCCCTGGCTGATGCATATGAATGGCGCCCATCACGTTGTGAAGACTGGTTCATATCCAGAGGAGATGGTTGTCCTCTCGCTGACGCATATGAATGGTGACCATCATGTTGTGAAGACTGGTTCATATCCTGCTGTGGGGTTGGACCCCTGGCTGATGCATATGAGTGGCGCCCGTCATGTGGTGAAGGTGGGACTCTGGCTGGTGCTTGTACATTCTGTTGTTGGGCTGCACCACTGTATGCATGAGAATCATACTCCCCACTGGGAGGTCTTTGGTGAGAAGAAACTTGTGAGTACATCCCGTTTTATCATGTTCCACTTCTTATCATGTCTGTCAAAATAATGGGGAAAGATTTCATTTGAATGCCAAGATGTACAGTAATGCCCTAAATAATCGACTCCTTAAACACAGCAGAATTATGGGTAATTTTTCAGGATTTAGTCGGAAATATGGCTTGTTGCCATTCATCGGAAAGCTCTCAGTGAGAGCTTTCCGATGAATGGCAACAAGCCATACATGTATTTCTGACTAAATCCTGAAAAATTACCCATAATTCTGCTGTGTTTAAGGAGTCGATTATTATGGGTATTACTGTACATTATCTAGCATACTAATATAACATGTAGTACATTGTATCTGGTATCTTCTACATGAACTGTACTGCCCTAAGTAATTGACCCATTAACTGGGGTTATTATGCATTTATAACTGCGGTCAAACCATAACTGCACCACAGTTAACGGTTCTGTGACTGCAGTGGCACCGCGATTAAATGCAGAAAGAAAACCTGGTTATATTCCTTCACTGTCAATACACTGTGAATAGCTACATGTAACTGCTGAATCAAGCTGCAAAACAGAGTTCAGCCCCCTTGCTATGCTATGTCTGAACGCTGCCGGCATGTGTATTTTCTTAACTAGGCCTAAATCTAACATTTTTATTGAAGTGTTTTGTCAGTTACAATTCATTAATTCATTCTGGCTTGATCTGGACAATATGGCCAGTTCAGTTTCTCAGAACAATGCAGAATGAATTGTAACCTACAAAGTCTCAAACAAATAAATGTGACATTTCTTCACATTACATGTACAGTAGGTGCGGGCAGCGGTAAGTCCTGTGTAGGGGACTGAACTCTACATGGAGCTTGCTGCTGACTATGACATACATGCATATAAATTTGTTGGAGCCGCAATTGTACTGGAAGTTACCATTTCTTACCAGTTGATGATTTCATGCGTTCTAACCACACAATACGGTGGTTGTCTTGTGGTTTATAACCAAGTTTAAAGTCTAACGGAAGTGCAGTCTAATTGGGGTGCCACCCCAGGTTCGATGACTCATTTACTTAGGGCAGTACAGTATGAATTTAGGAGTGATTATTGTGAACGGTAATTAATGCCACTACAATGACTACATACCCGGTACATGTATACGTATTTGTACATTTATCAAGGTCTCAAAACCTGTCGTTTGAGTTCACAAGATATTCTAATCACTGAAAACCAAATGTTTCAAACATTGGTGCATACAAAAACTTGGTTTCATTGTTTTGGTTAACCATTTCATTATGGGAGATGCGCTGGTGCAGCATTAAAGATCATGTGCCAGTGCATTCTCTTATATATGCGAGTCTCCAATAGGAGCCTCGCATATACAGATATAAGAGAATGCACTGGCTTACAAGGTCAAGGTAATTCTTGTAAGGCCAATGTACTAGTAGCTTATTAAGGAGAAGTACATGTACATGTAATCAGGGATAGGTAACAATGGCTGAAGTTCAATTTACACCCCAAGATCAGCCTTCTATGATCCAATACGTATTACACAATACAATAGCCAAATTATAGTGAGTGAGAACACATTGTAACCATCCAATATTCTTTAAGTATATGTATGATGTTGGGACATATGCATATGCATAGTGGTATATGAGAGAGAAGTCACTTTGCCCTGGGACAAAAATTGGGAGAAGTGGCACATTTTAGGGGGAAGATGTCTTCCAAGTCACCCTTTCGGCTGGTCCTTGGACCAGCATACTACTGCAAGCAATGCAAATAACACACAGGTAGATAATAATCAATATAAGTATATAGCGTGTCAAATGACCTGTAAAGGCACCTAGCACAGAATATTTCAATGAAAATTACCACATACATTCTTTTTTATTTTTTACAACAAACTTAATGACACCCATGATTCAATGGCGCAAACAATAATAAATTTCACCCTCCAATACACAGCAGGTGAGTGGTGATGTCGAGATCTAACAACAATCGATATTAAGCGTATTATTATCGGAGGTTTTACTCGGTGACTTCTAATGATCAATCAATGACCAGAGAGAGTAAATAAAACAATTATATATCAATACAACATGTCTCACCGCGGGCAATAAGATTTCTCATAGAAACCTGTCCGGTCAAGTCGTTTATGGTTATGGAGTCTGTACCATATTGCATAGAGTACCAGTCTATTATGTTGGAGCAAAAAAAAATGTATTGATGAAAACTGCGGCATGCTATGGAACAGACTACATTAGATAGGGATTAGCCTAGTAGAGGGCGACTTGGGAGACATCTCCCTAAAATGTGCCTCTTCTCCCTATTTTTGTCCTAGGGAGAAGTTACTTCTTTCATTACTACATGTATGTCCCAACAGCATGTTTAAAGTGTACATGTACCCCGCTGGACAAAACAAGTGTCCATTGGCACTGCGGTGTATTTGCCGTTCGGCCGCGGTGTCAGAGTTTGTAACTGCAGTTGAGCACCGCGGCCGAACGGCAAGTACACCATGGCCCAACAGCAAGTACACTGCGGCCGAAAGGCAACTACACCGCAGCCGAATGGCATGTACACCGTGGTTAGATTTCTGGTTTGTATCGTCTTTTTTCAGTTTAATGAACGTACACCGCGGCAATTACACCATGGCCGAACGGCAAGTACACCGCGGCCCAACTGTAGTTAGCCGTTGGAGCCGCGGTGTAGTTGCATTTCAGCCACGGTGGCAATGCTAACTGCACCGCGGTTAGGTGGACACTTGTTTTGTCAAGCAGGGTATTTACTTATTATTATGGTGTTCTTACTCACTATATAATGGTTTTATATTAGGATCTTGTGTTGTATTATATTGGATCATACAATGTACATGTATTTACTTATTATTATGGTGTTCTTACTCACTATATAATGGTTTTATTATTAGGATCTTGTGTTGTATTATATTGGATCATACAATGTACATGTATTTACTTATTATTATGGTGTTCTTACTCACTATATAATGGTTTTATTATTAGGATCTTGTGTTGTATTATATTGGATCATACAATGTACATGTATTTACTTATTATTATGGTGTTCTTACTCACTATATAATGGTTTTATTATTAGGATCTTGTGTTGTATTATATTGGATCATACAATGTACATGTATTTACTTATTATTATGGTGTTCTTACTCACTATATAATGGTTTTATTATTAGGATCTTGTGTTGTATTATATTGGATCATACAATGTACATGTATTTACTTATTATTATGGTGTTCTTACTCACTATATAATGGTTTTATTATTAGGATCTTGTGTTGTATTATATTGGATCATACAATGTACATGTATTTACTTATTATTATGGTGTTCTTACTCACTATATAATGGTTTTATTATTAGGATCTTGTGTTGTATTATATTGGATCATACAATGTACATGTATTTACTTATTATTATGGTGTTCTTACTCACTATATAATGGTTTTATTATTAGGATCTTGTGTTGTATTATATTGGATCATACAATGTACATGCAGAAGGGTGATAATGGAGGGTGTAAATTGAACTTGGGCCATTATGACTTCTCCCTGGCAACAGTCCACTTCTACCTGAATAACCAAACAGGGAGAAGTGAATTCTCCCAATTTGAAACCTTTAGGCTGGACCCCGACATTAGAATCTAATTCCTTGATATAGTGTGCCTGTCATTTCCAGAATGAGGTCCCCATAGGTTGAATTTAGTGATGGTACCCTGCACTGTGGGCTAGCATCACCAAATTCACCATGTGAGGAACAAATTCTGCTTAGACATATACGGTATAGTATCAATAAACTTTGTTTTAAGTAACTTTTTTCCTTTCTGTTAGTTTCTACATGTACATGTATATCCCATAACTATAGAAGATAAAATTTATAATCGAGTAAACTAATGGGTGAACTTCAATCTGATCCTAGGTTTCCCATAGCAGTTGAGACCTACATGTAAGCAGAATGAGGTCCCAGAGGGTGAATATGGTGATGCTAGCCCACAGTGCGGAATAGCATCACAGCCATCACTAAAACAAAACCCTCTGGGGACCTTATTCTGCAAATGTCAGGTATATACGCATATATCTCTAATAGCCTTTAACCCTTTACCCAACAAACCGGCCAAAACCGGCCAAATAAAGCTTCAACAGCCTAAAATATCTTCGGTCTGTCTCAATAGAACCATACAAATATGGATATCATTGGAACCGGCTCCTTGACCACATTGTGATAGTTACAGTTATGCCCTGTGCCAATGCATTCTCTTATATATGCGAGTCGACCATAGGTCGCCTCGCATATATAAGAGAATGCATTGGCCTAAAAAAAATATTTTTTTAACACTTTTTACCATTTTTTCTTACATTCTTTAACAATTTTATAATTTTTAATGTGTTAAGCCAATGCATTCTCTTATATATGCGAGGCGACCTATGGTCGACTCGCATATATAAGAGAATGCATTGGCACAGGGCCCTTCTGTTGGGTAAAGGGTTAAAAGGCAATGCCATAGAAAGAGCTGTAAAAGCCATTATAGAATGTCCATGCAATTCTAAAGCAATGTCATATGAAGAAGAAAATTGCAAAGGAAGAATGAAGATTGATAGACACCAGTGTGCCTAAAAATATACTTCCCAACTGTATCTGTACTGTATATGCCCAGGACCATTTTAAATATGATAAAAATAACTAGGTGAATAACCATCAAAAATGAGTTTGCAACTTGCAACAAAGGTTTGGGGTCACTGGAGATTGGAGAACTCATCTCTTGATGTAACATATGAATGACAGTCATATTATATAAACCCATAAAGTTTGGAGTGAACGTTCTGAATCATCCCAACAGGATTCGGCATACAGGTAGAGTACTGCTACAGTAATGCCCTAAGTAATCGACCCCTTAACCACATCATAATTATGGGTAACTTTTCAGGATTTAGTCGGAAATATGGCTTGTTGCCATTCATCGGAAAGCTCTCGGGGGAGAGCTTTCTGATGAATGGCAACAAGCCATATTTCCGACTAAATCCTGAAAAGTTACCCATAATTCTGCTGTGGTTAAGGGGTCCATTACTTAGAGCATTACTGTATAAAAAATATTCTAATTTGAGCCGCCCCTGGGTATACTATTCTGGGATAACGTGCAGAGGAAATAATGGTCTCAAAAAATGATAAATCACATCAGCTGTAATGTTTTCAGTACAAAAAAAGACACAGACAAATTATTCATCAGAAACCAGACACCAGCAATAAATTAAGTGGTGTATGTCATATTACATAAGGCCTAAAAAAAAAATACGTTTGTTTCCGCTAACCCGACCGACCCTATTTTAAACCCCCGACCCTAAACTTTTTATTGCCATTGCAAAAACAAACAAAATTGGACCAAAAAAAAAAACAAATAAAATAAAAAATATTTATTTAAATTTTTTTTTTTTATATTTAGGTCCCAATTCATATCATAACAAGATGCAAAACATTTATATATTTCTACATATTGACTTAAGAAATGTAAGTTTACAAAAAGATTTGAATTGGAATCATACTGTAAAGTATGTTTGGCTTTATCTAGCTTTCATCTGTGAAAACTTCAAATAATTTGAGTTCAGGTATGTTATCATTCAGCATTCAGTATTTCAATCAATTACAGCACAGCAACATTAACAATTTGATCAAATCAACCTGTTATCAAGTGGGATCTCAAAATACCAAATGAAAAATTAACATAGAGATTAGTACCATATATAGTCATTACTACCTTAATACATGTACATGTACATTGTTTCTGTACTACATGTACATGTAGTATTTCTGTATTACATGTACACGTATATTATGTACAGTATGTGTCTCACTTGAATTTTATAAAATAGCCTATTTATGAATAAGAGTGATAATGGCAAGTCTCATTTCAAGCAGGATAAGCATAATCCATTGAACCAAAAGATATCTGACAATAACTTATAAGCATTTCCAATCCATACATATATAAAAAGTTCCAAATTTATGCTTGAGAAACTTGATCAAATTGACCTCTCAGTAAAATTCAAAATACTGACTCAAAAGAGCCTTAGATTAGCTCTAAATGCAATGGATTTTCAAAAATGTTCCAGGGGGAGAACCCCCACCATCATCGGGGGGTCACCCTTCCCAAACATTCCTCAGCTCAGGCCTTCAGGTTATGCCTTCGGCATATCATTGCCCAAAAACAGGTGTCCCCAAACAATACCTAGATCCTTCACTGAATGCGGAGGAGAAGGTGGTGCTGTGAAGCCATCCTTAAGAGATCGGTACAAGACGGTCACTCCAATATGTGAACAGTGCAGTGGTGCTGGACTGACTCCAGTTGTCACCAGACTATATGGGAAATATTAGGATTATCAAAGACTATATTAGTATATAGACTAGTATATATGTAAATATTAAAACATATGTAGGATTGAATTAGAGTTTCTAGTTCCTCTGTCATCTGGGTTAACCTGATTGGGGCTAAGAAGTGCATAGTTTGGGTTATTGACAAGTATTATACAGTTATTTTTAAAGATACTGAAAAAAAAAAGTTAACAAAAAAAAAGAAGTTAAGCCTACCTACCTACCCTAATTTTTTTTAGCTCGTTAGCGGAAACAAAGGTATTATTTTTTTAGGCCTAAGGAAGTGTTCACCTCAAGGACATACAGTAATGCCCTAACTAATCAACTCTTTAACCACAGAAGAATTATGGGTAACTTTTCAGGATTTCATCGGAAATATGGCTTGTTGCCATTCATCAGAAAGCTCTCAGTGAGAGCTTTCCGATGAATGGCAACAAGCCATATTTCCAACGAAATCCTGAAAAGTTACCCATAATTATGCTGTGGTTAAGGAGTCAATTATTTAGGGCATTACTGTATTCACATGCATCCACCAAAACAAATCATACTTGATATGCATCTGAAATTTTAATGAACCAGACTTCAAATTCGCTGAAATGTCGATTGAACATACGCTTTGAGGGTTTGCTAAAAGCAGGCTTTTTTTTACAGGACATTACACAAAGAATTCAATTAGATATAAAAATACAAGTATTAACCCTTCCATGAATGCAGCTTCCTGAATTTGTGCGAAAACCCTGTGCCAATGCATTCTCTTATACAGTATATTGTGAGTCTCCCAGGGAGCCTGGCATATATAAGAGAATACTAGTACATTGGCCTAACAATATGACCTTGTACATTGTAAGCCAGTGTGTTCTCAAATATATGTGAGGTTCCCTAAGGGAGACTCATGCACATGTACATATAAAGAGAATGCCCTAGCAAAGATGACAGATGATATTTCTGTATTTTCAGGGCCATTTTAAACATACTATTATTAAAGGCTTGGATGGCCTTGGTTCTATAATATAATTTAGAAATAAAGTTACCAAATTATGAAAATGTCTTCAAGAATATACTATATACTAATAGACTATTAGTATATAGTATATTCTTGAAGACGCGATGTGTCTTTCTGCAAATTAAAATGCTGCCATATTTTTTGTAGACATGTTGATAGCATTAGCAATGGTTGGTATGAATTTCTACCATAGCATATATACCATATCAGGTGGAGATAATGAAACATGATCATAAGAGTGATCTATTATAGTGATTATTGTCAATTATTTGAAGTTGGTTTCTCATTATATTTATCAAAACAAGCCTTCTACCTCAAAGGTTAACCAACGCTTAAGCAAACAATCAGGAGGTGTCAACAGATTTCACCATTGAGACACAGTGGATGAAAACTCAGTGTTGTGACAACATAGTGATAGCCAGTCACCAGTCTTACACTTTGAAATTTGAAGAAAAAAACATTTGAAGAAACCATTGGATGAATCATGAAAGAGAAACTTTGAGAAGAAACAAGTACCTGTGATTTTGAAGTAATTGAAATTAGACCCTAATTACAATTACAATTACATCCTAACCAGTTACAATTGCAATTACATGTAATTGAGAATAAACTCAATTACCAATTACATGCAATTACTTGAAAAAATGTAATTAATTACAATCAATTACAATTACAAATTACAATTACCCCATCCCTGCTAATAGTATACATGTAGTACATGTACATGTACTGTAGTACATGTACATGTACCGGTATAATGATACAAGCAGTATATATACAATATTATCCACAAAACACATGTGTGTGAGCAGAGCGTTTGTTTACATGTATATGGCTTGTTGCCATTCATTGGAAAGCTCTCCCCGAGAGCTTTCCGATGAATGGCAACAAGCCATATTTCTGACTAAATCCTGAAAAGTTACCCATAATTCTGCTGTGGTGAAGATGTCGATTAATTAGAGCATTACTGTACATGTATCTGGGACATAAGCGAGAGTATGAGAGGGGTGTCAGTGTCACAATCATGGCTAGAAATGTTCTGAAATTTCCACTTGTCACAGGGCACAGGTATAATTCTTTCTTACCTGTCACCTGAGAATTTTCCCTAAACATACAGGTACCCTTGTATGTTGGATCATAACATAATCTGAGTGGACAGATTAAATGATTTCATTCTATATGAATAATTTCATAACATTTAACATTCCAACCAGATTAAGCTAATGGAGTCGCCTGTCATCAGGTGACAGATAGCACAAGAATCTACTTGTCACCTAGAGCATGCCATGAATCTCTACTCTGGTTAACGCGCATAAAGATCATACATGTATTCCACCAGTACAAAACCTAGGAACTTTTAGAAATTTTGACAGGGAACCGTACATGTATAGTCGAAAAAATGATGCAGGGAATATATTTCTTAGTTACATGTATTATCTGTTCCTTAATAAAATACTTCACTGTAGTTGAAGGTCCCAACTCCAAATTTCACGATAAAAATTAATTTGTGAGCGATTTTGGGTAGAGTGAATTACAATTATGGCATTTCTCCTGGGTAATTAATTCGATGTTTATTTCGATATAATGATATCGGCTCACAAAAATAAGCGAAAAGCATGCAATTTAGAGTTGGGACATTCACATACAGTGAAGTACATTATTAAGGAACAATTAACAACTAAGAAATATATTCCCCCCACCCCCCCATTATTTTTTCGACTTTATAAGGTTCCTTGTCAAAACTTAAAAAAGTTCCAAGGTTTTGTACTGGTGGAATATGATCTCTACGCCTCAACGGGCGTTAGCAAGAGTAGAGATTCATGGCATGATCTACTTGTCACCCAGAACCAGTGACCTGTCAGGGACAGGTAGACAGGTGTACAATGTACATTTCAAGCCCTGATCACAATGCTGTTGGTGGGGTGGTTGGTTGGTAACTAGAGGGGTCTCTCTGGGTGGTATTACAGCATACATGTACATTGTACAATAGAACTTAACCTGTGAACATAATAGGGTACATGTATATATAACTGCCAAAAAGATGTCCCATCCACGCTCACTAACCAGCACATTAATTTATGCAATAAAAATTTCTGTATATAAGTATCTGACAGGTTATCTGACATTGTGAAAGAAAAATGGGGGGGGGGGGCAGCAGCAGGACAGATGCCAGGGGGGCATAAAGTGCCCTTTCATTCTTCCTAGAATGGCAAGAAATACTAGTACCTCCGATATCAACTAAAAGAGCATTGTTACCGGTATATTATTCCAAGAGAAAAACATACTGGTACTTACAGTAATGCCCTAAATAATCAACTCCTTAACCACAGGAGAATTATGGGTAACTTTTCAGGATTTAGTCGGAAATATGGCTTGTTGCCATTCACCGGAAAGCTCTCAGTGAGACCTTTCCGATGAATGGCAACAAGCCATATTTCCGACTAAATCCTGAAAAATTACCCTCAATTCTGCTATGGTTAAGGAGTCGATTATTTAGGGCATTATTGTATATGCTTGGTCATGGAAAGTGCTTTAAAATGTGGTATGATTGCCAAATATTGCCATTTATGTCAATATGTCTGACTGAGAAAAGTACCCTTTTCTGGATGTTGTGCACATCTGCAACAGTGGTCATTTAAGCTACATATAATATATCCACATGACATGTACCCCGCTGGACAAAACAAGTGTCCATTGGCACCGCGGTGTATTTGCCGTTCGACCGCGGTGTCAGAGTTTGTAACTGCAGTTGAGCACCACGGTCGAACGGCAAGTACACTGCGGCGCGAATGGCAAGTTCACTGCGGCCGAACGGCAACTACCCTCTGGTTTGTATCATCTTTTTTTAGTTTAATGAAAGTACACCGCAGCAACTACACCATGCCAAATGGCAAGTAAACTGCGGCCCAACTGTAGTTAGCCGGTGGAGCCGCGGTGTAGTTGCATTTCGGCCGCGGTGGCAACGCTAACTGCACCGCAGTTAAGTGGACACTTGTTTTGTCCAGCAGGGTACATCTACTAGTAGCTAGGCCCTATACATAATTTTGGTAGAAGTGACAGGCGCAAAATTTAGAACTCATAAATTGAAGATATGGACAGGTGCAACTGCACTCACACCCGTCTCCGGTGAAGGGGGGGGGGGGGGGGTTACAGGCCCCTGTACTGCTGTAGCTTGATGTCAAATTCCAGGGAAGGGGGGGGGGGGGGTGGTAACCAACCATCTATTGTCTCATTATTTGGCACGTGATATCAAACACATGTCAGCAAAACTTCATTAAAACATGAAGACTACCAACCAGTAAGTAACGCTACCTGTAATGTCTCTATCGTGTGATATGTCATAGGTAAATTGTATTTCGAAAGTTACAACTCCTGTAAAGTTCGCCAAGCCAAATTCACCTTGACAATTTGGGCGCATAATTCAATCCTTACCTGCAAAATAATGCTGCATAAAACTCACTGAGAATGGGCTTTGAAATTATCAAAATAGCCCTATGTCCATAGAAAACGAAATATGACAACACGAAAAGAATAATCCTCGCAAAAAGGTAAGTAATTGTCAACACCTATACCTCAGTGGACATGTTCCGATTAGCTCGGCGCGACAATGTCTAAAAATAGAACACATGAGAGCGAGGCGGGGTCGCTGGAATGTTTGTTATGATGCCGTTACGACACGTGCGTCGTGCAGTGGACACTGATTCAGTGATGGATATGATTATGGTCATTGAGGTTGAGTTAATTGCTTAACGGTTTCCTGAGTGGTGACTGGTCATGCGAATGGGGTGGCCGTGGTTATCGCTTTGATTTGTCTGTGCGTGTTTGTTGACCTAAACAAAATAAATAAAAATAACAACAAAACAACATATAAAACATAATCGCCATTATCGTCATCATCATCATCATCACCACCATCGTCACCATCATCACTACCACCACCCAGAGACGTGGCGACAGGGTTGGGGTTTGGACCCCCCCCCCCAACTTTGGTCAAAATTTTCAACAGTTGGAAATTTCATACCTGACACAACATTAGTTGGAAATTTCACACTAACAATAGGTTGAAAATGTTCTTGTAGTTTTATTTTCAAACAATTTATTGGGGGGAATTTATTGTTTTTGGACCAATATTTGCATATTTTCCTTCTTTTGGTAAAATTTTGGACTGAAATGGCCATCAGTTAGAAATTTTCCAACCTTAGGGGGTGTCAGGTTGTAAATTTCCAACACTTGGAAGGTTGTGTCCTGGTCCCTCCCCCATGGCCAGTCAAAAACTTCTAGTTAATTTAAGAAAACAATATAGTCCTACATTTGGTCAAAATTGTCACTGGAATTGTCATCAGTTGGAAATTTTCCAACCTAAGTCGGGGTGTCAGGTTTGAATTTCCAACTCTTTGAATGCTTGAGGCTAGGATTTTGCGATTTTCTTATTCAGATTTCAAAATTTTCGCACACCGGGCCGAACCATGGTCGGCCCGGTGTGTCCTGGTCCCTCCCCGTGGCCAATAAAAAACTACTAATGAGTTTAAGTAAACAATATTTTACTACATTTGGTTAAATTTGTTGACTGAAATGATCATCAGTTGGAAAAATTCCAAACTAAGGGAGAGTATGATGTTTGAAATTTCCAACACCAGGAAAGCTTGAGGTCAGTCTAGATGCTAGGGTTTTGCGATTTTCTTGTTTAGTTTTCCAAATTTTCTCACTCCGGGCCGAACAACCATGGTCGGCCCGGTGTGTCCTGCATGGTCTATTGTCCGTAGTCGTGTGCATTTATCTGGATTAGACCACTAGATGTTAGGATTTGTGCAATTTTCAGGTTCAAAATATATGAATATTATCATACCGGGTAGATATAACCATGGGTTTATAAATAGGCCTGTGAACACTTAGGTGCAAGGAGGGAATGAAATTATGCAAAAACCTTTGGTCATTCAAGGGGTGTTTTGGTTTGATTCAAGGGGGCGGGGTGCAAATGGAATTATGCAAAACCTTGTCTCTGGTCTGATTTAAGTGGGGGGTGCAGTTGGAATTAACAATGTGGACACCCCCCCCCCAACGGAGACCCTCTAGCCACGTCCCTGCCACCACCATCATTATTATCATCATCATCATCATCATTAGCATCATCATCATCATCATCACCATCAACATCAACATCGTCATTAGCATCATCGTCATCATATCGTCACCATCATCGTCGTCATCACCAGCATCATCGTCATTATTAGCATCACCATCACAATAATCGTCATCATCGTCACCACCATATACACCATCGTCGTCATCATCATCATCATCATCAGCAGCAGCAGCATTATATATAATCATCATCATCATCATCATCATCACCACCAACATCATCTTCATCTTCACGAACATCATTAACATCATCATCATCATCATCATCATCATCATGTCACCATTATCAACAACACCAACGTCAGCATTGCCAAAATCATCGTCACCAGCAGCATTATCATCATTATCATCACCATCGTCATCGTCATCATTATCAGCATCATCGTCATCATCACCATTACCATTACCATCACCATCGTCATCATCATCATTATCACCATAATCGTCATCGCCACCATTATCATCACCATCATCATCATTATCATCATCATCAGCATCCTCATCATTATCAGCATAATCGTCATCGCCACCATTACCATTATAATCACCATCGTCACCATCGCCTATTATCATTATCGTTGTCACCATCATCACCACGATCATCATCATCATTATCCGCATCATCAGCGTCATCATCGCCAACATCATCACCATCATCGACACCATCAACGCCGACATCATCATCATCGCCATCATCATCATTATCAATCATCATCATCATCATCAATCATCATCATCATCATCATCATCATCATCATGTTATAATCAATATCATTACGATGACCTCACCGCCGTCATCACTGTCGTCGTTGTTCGTATCACCACAGACACCGCAAACAACAAAACTACCACCAACTAGACCTGGGCACAGGGGCCTGTAACGCGCTCCGCTGTCCGCCCCCCTTTTGCGCTGCCCATATACGCCGCTGCTATATACGCGCCTGCTTCACGCTAATGGTATAATAATAACACGTTATGCTTTCAAAATAAATTTGTTTGACATCAAAGTTGCTCGGTTACAACCGTTTCCGAAAATACCACGAAATTTGTCACTGTCTTTTCACTGGAAAGTTACTGGCAGATTCCTTCGACAAATTGCAAATTATTGTGCTTATGTACAATTGGAGAAACATTATTTATTTTATAGTCGATCAAGATATAGAGGGTGACAACCACGGTTGAAGGTTGTGACATTTCTAGAACCAAGACAAAATCGTCATCAGTCGCCGTGACCCTGACACCATGAACATAACCAGATGCAGTCTGTGTAAATCTGCACTCATATACTGTCATGCTTATATATTATATGCAATATTATACTTTATGTGTGTGGGAAAGGTCTGAATCAGCCCCCGCTTCTACGGTATGGGAACCAAAAATAGGCGTGGTTTCATCCAAATATGGAGATTTGGGGTGTGGTCTCAAACATGTTCTCATCAGAATACACGTGGTTTCAAAGGGTGCTTATCAGAATACACGTGGTTTCAACATGTGCTTATCAGCTGTTTCTGGACAACTTCCGGTGACTACAATTCGAGGCAAATTAGTGGAATAGGATGAGTGAAATAATCGTTGCCATTCCTTATATAAGAGAAAGAATAGCTGCCAAATACACTAAAACGAGGAAAATATATGTAGTTTCGTATGGAAGGTAATCGGGAATTTTTCTATAGGCCAAGGAGTGAATGCCAATTGGGAAAGTTAAATAAGTATCCTAACTTCGTCTATAAAACTACCTAACAGTATCACAGTGTAACACTAGTAACAGATCAGGGCGAACAACACAAGTTACACATCTGGCTAAACTAAATCGATTTGTGATAAATACATGTTATTGCTGCAGTGAATTGATCTGGGGCGAAGTATCACGTTCTCGTTGAAGAGGTCAGATAGCTGGATCAAACGAGCCACCACAGGCGTCGAGTTTGATCCAGCGATCTGACCTCTTCAACGAGACGTGATACTTCGCCCCAGATCAATTCACTGCAGCAATAACAGGTTTATTATATGATCGGATCAAACTGCAGCTGATCCGATGGCCAGGAAATGATCGCTATACAATAGCGGTATTGGGGAAAGAAAAGCGATAGTCATATAATAATGAATAGTATCAATAAATAAATATTCTGTGTGTTTCATTAATTTTAAAAGAAATCGGAATAATTTTTTTTCGATGTATATTGGTTGAAAACTTGAAAGATAATTATAGTGACTCTTTTGCATGTTTTGGGAAGTTATCCCAGATAATGCCAATGTATGTAGCTGCTCGGGTAGTTCACCCTGCATGACCTTATGTGGGTAGGGTTAATTACATGCTATTACAGGTACTCAATTTGATCAGATGCTCCTAAATTAATATTTCTTTGGTTTGGGTGTAAAAATCATCGATTTGATTCGTGTCGAGGAACATACCCGGCCATCAAAGCTCACAGTGATCAGATATAAATTTTTGAAGTGTGTACTGAGTTGACTTTACCAGCTTATCTTGTCGCGACTTACATTTCATATATTTTCGTATATCGTGTTGCATCCTTACACTAATATTACACTTCAGACATATATGTAGTGTTTTTTTCCCCAATTAACAGACTATCACATTAAGGGATTGACTAATTTTATGATCGTTTTATCACTATACTCGTCTCAAATATTAACCTCAGACATCAATGCGCATGCCCAGACATTGTCATTCATGCTTGCCTATGTTATCATTATGGATTTATAATGATTAATATGAAAATACTCTTGATGTTAAGACATCTGCACATGCGGGAGAAATCGATTCTCTTTCGTATTTTGGAGGTTTTATCTATGACAATCTGGGAGTATCACGTACAATCCGTGATATTTAACAGGTCTATTCATCATGTTAATTGACCTGTGTAAAAGTAATTAATGCAAAGTTGGCCCCATATATACCATAAACATTGTTTAAAATCATTCTTTATTTATTTTATCATATGAAATATAAACGACAACATACTACTGATAACAATGACAAAATAACATGATAGTGCATTGATATATAATAATAACATGATGGGCTCGATAGGAATGATTAACAGCCCCATGTTATATGCCTCTAATTGTACCAAGGGCTGTTAATCATTCCTGTAGGGCTGTTAATAAACCATTGTGCTCGACAATATCATGTTGTTACTATTATTACCACTCGTCCTCATGTCATTACGTGATCGGTGATTTAACCGCAAGTGGGCGTTAATGAAAACAAAGCTTCATTAACGCCAACTTCTGCTAAAGTTGTCTCAAAATTATGGAATCTTATCATGCAGATAAAATATGATAATCTACTAGAGAACGCCCTCTAAAGGCTTAATCGCAATAAAGAATGTTGTAACTATTGTTATTGTCCTTAAATTCCCCATACATCATGTGCCTATATATTATGATAGACTAGTACTATTAGTACTAATATTACTCGTAGTAGTTAATACCACAATACTGTCAATATTCTATCATGTTTAGTTACAAGATCATAATGTTAATTGTTATTACTATTTGATGTGTACTGTACATGTACAATAGTCATCAATTCAAAAACTGATATTTTTTAATGTGTTGAATTTAGTTTAAACTTTAAAATTTAACTTAAGCAGAGCCTGGTTGAATATCTACCATATGGTGGGTCGTTCCCACCCTCAAGCCATGGTGTCATTGAGACATTCAATGTTATTTTGCTATTTTGCATGTGAAGAGGTAGACTGCTTGAGACCTCGTGGTAGATATTCTCACTCCAGGCATTCATCTTTTTGGATCTAAATTTTGACCATTTAGCCAAACACATTATTTTCATATCAGTGATGATTGTGACACATCATTTCCTTCTGTAGTGTATGAGGACCGGATACGAGTAGCTTAACTTAAAGACTCTAAAAAGCCCGACGAAGATCGTTTGTGATTATATAAATATAAATTTATTTTACATTCAGGGAAATATGTTTATAGCTACTCCAAGAAATAAGCTACGTAAAATTTAAAGGGCATATGTCAACATAACTGGGACCCACTTATGATTCTAACACTATAAATATTTTATCAAATGTTAATAATAATTTAATCATTAAAAAGTCCAAGGTACAACCTTCTGACGTTAATTATAGTAAGTGTTGGCAGTTGGTATTGCTGTTAAAATAGTCACATCCGTTAAAACCGCCATAAACGGAAATAATATTAATTTATAGACAAATTCTGTTCTTATTCCAATCATTAATATCGCATGAATTACATGTTATTGTCATGTTACTGTGATGTTAGTACTAGTACTGTGTGTTATGTAAACAAACGACATGTTATGTAAACAAACATTATGGAAATACTATGCAATAAGCAACACCGAGAAAACCTCCACTAACTGAACTTTGGTTAGAAATGCCACCAAGTTGTTTACAACATATAGGTTTTTATGTTTACCCATACCATAGTATGGTAAACATAGTGTCGTTGTCCGGATTGACCACTCGTCGTTAGTCCGTCCGTCTGTCTGTCTGTAGACACTTTACGCATGGTGCGATAACTGAAATATTTTCTATCTGATCGGAACAAATTTTTTTATATCAATTTCTCAGCACCAAATACAGATCGAGTTCGAATACGGGTTTGATCCGAGTTTTTTTTATGGAGTTATGGCCCTTTTTCAACTTAGAATTCATGTATGCTGCCATAACTCAAAAAAATATTATCTGACTAACCAAATTTGGTACAATGTATGTGAGTTGCTCAGTCCAAAATACATATCGAGTTCGAATATGGGTTTAATCCGATATTTTTTTATGGAGTTATGGCCCTTTGACATAGAATTCATGAATGCTTCGTTAAATCAACAATTTTTCAACTGATAGGAACCAAAGTTTTCAAGAGTTTCTCAACTCAAAATACAGATCAAGTTCGAATATGGGTTAGATCTGATTTGTTATACTAGAGTTATGGCCCTTTTTCAACTAAGAATTGAACAGATTTGAGTTTTTGATAACCCAGGTAGATTACAATTAACTACCAGTAATGCAAGCTTAACTGCATAGATAGTGTTCTGAGAGACTGCAGAACTGATGTCTTATTGAAATATTAGTTATTTTTAGCCACTGTATATAGGACATAGCTCTATGATAGTGGTGAAGCTGAACCCATTCATGATTCAATGGACTGTCCCATTCAGTTCTAAAGTTTTAATTGGAATACTCTATTATTCATTTGTAGGGATGTTCTCATTTTAAATTTCAATTAATCATTCTTCTGTTATCTCCAGGTTTCTCCTCATTCACTTGCATGGATTTCTGTAGTTAAATCTCAACATTCCTGATACTTTCATCTGATACCATGTCTCATTTTATATTGGTTTATTTTGACACACTCTTTGCCCCTATTGATTGATTAATTTATTTTGATTTTTATGTGTACCTTTACCATAGTATGGTACACATATTGTGATGTCCGGATTGACCACTTGTTTTCATTTAGATATTGATGATTATGATACAAGTTGATTAAAAAGGTTCCCAAATGTGTCCCTTTTTTTAAATAATTAAAAATAATTATTTTTTTAAGTTTGAAAATTTGAAAAACTAACACCGTTATAACTCTGCCAATGGGTACCCCAAATCACCACACCAAATTTGTTTAAATCGGTCCAAAATCTTGTGTTATGTACTGGTAAATCTGTTTTGGAGCAACATTAAATCCAATTCACCATAGTATGGTACACATATTGTGATGTCCGGATAAAAACTAACACCATTATAACTCTGCCAAGGGTACCCCGAATCACCACACCAAATTTGTTTAAATCGGTCCAAAATCTTGTTATGTACCTGTAAATCTGTTTGGAGTAACATTAAATCCAATTCACCAATTTTATGCCATGCCTTTGGACTACTTAGCTATTGATAAGGCTATATCATTTTCTGATGTCTCTTATGCCAATGTACACACAATCTGATAAAGAAGGCTATGGTATCTAATTTAAAATAAAGATTCAACAATAAACATCACATGATATTAGCAGTAGACTTGGACTCTCTTAACCCAAGTATTCCATGTTCAGGTCACACCTTTCACATTTAACCCAAGGCTGTGGTGGTTTAGCATTACATATCTTGTAGCAGTGCATTCTCTTATATAAATGCCGGTGACCCATACATTCCAATATTTGTGTTATGTACATTTCTCTATAATAGTACATACAGTATACTCATATAATTCAACACCAAAACTCTCATTTATGATTCCGATCATAGTAAATTTTTATCGCCAAGGGATGGGTTAACATCTGCCGATCGTGATCGGCCTCTCGTTATCATTTGCTAATCCTCGCCTTTCAAGATTTCGGTGTTGAATGGATCATCGTGACTCACTCATCCACCTTACCTGTATCTATGCTGTTGAATTCGAGTTTGGTACTTGTATAATAATAATATCTAGAATATTAATGATTTCTAAGCTGACAGGTTTGGATGGGTGTATATGGTACAACTGGCATACACATATATTTTAGGCCCCACTGTCGATATAAGTCAACATAAGGGGTATCTGAAATTCCGATATATTTATTAGCGGGTCCTCCAGAGGACACCTGTGGTTTACATATCCGAACAATTTAAATTGGGTATATCTCAACTTGTGTATCCATGATCAACTCAAATATGCTTCTATCTAAGTTATGTTGTCCCAGTTTACATTTACCTTAGGGCCCTTTGTCCCGTTGGGGTCGTCCGGAGGACCCGCTTCTAGCATATGGGCAAAATTTCAATAGATTATATTTCGACTTTTGGAGCCAGGATCAACCCAAGAATGTATCTTTCTAAGTGTTATGACTCTCATGTACATATATTGTATGGCCCACTGTCGCAGAGTTGTCCATATAAGGCACCAAACCGGTATGAGAAATCCCCGTGTGTTTAACAGCGGGTTCTCCGGAGGACCCGCTTCTAGCATATGGGCAAAATTTCAATAGGCTATATTTCGACTTTTGGAGCCAGGATCAACCCAAGAATGCATCTTTCTAAGTGGCATGACTCTCATGTACATATATTGTATGGCCCACTGTCGCATATTTGCCGATATAACGCTACAGATCGGGTATAACAAATCCCCGTGTGTTTAAAAGCTGGTCCTCCGGAGGACCCGCTTCTAGCATATGGGCACAATTTCAATAGGCTACATTTCGACTTTTGGAGCCAGGATCAACCCAAGAATGCTTCTTTCTAAGTGTTATGACTCTCATGTACATATATTGTATGGCCCACTGTCGCATATTTGCTGATATAACGCTACAGATCGGGTATAACAAATCCCCGTGTGTTTAAAAGCGGGTCTTCCGGAGGACCCGCTTCTAGCATATGGGCACAATTTCAATAGGCTATATTTCGACTTTTGGAGCCAGGATCACCCAAGAATGCATCTTTCTAAGTGTTATGACTCTCATGTACATATATTGTATGGCCCACTGTCGCATATTTGCCGATATAACGCTACAGATCGGGTATAACAAATCCCCGTGTGTTTAACAGCGGGTCCTCGGGAGGACCCGCTTCTAGCATATGGGCAAAATTTCAATAGGCTATATTTCGACTTTTGGAGCCAGGATCAACCCAAGAATGTATCTTTCTAAGTGTTATGACTCTCATGTACATATATTGTATGGCCCACTGTCGCAGAGTTGTCGATATAAGGCACCAAACCGGTATAAGAAATCGCCGTGTGTTTAACAGCGGGTTCTCCGGAGGACCCGCTTCTAGCATATGGGCACAATTTCCATAAGCTACATTTCGACTTTTCGAGCCAGGATCAACTCAAGAATGCATCTTTCTAAGTGTTATGGCTCCCATGTACATATATTGTATAAGGTCGACTGTCGCATATTTGCCGATATAACGCTACAGATCGGGTATAACAAATCCCCGTGTGTTTAAAAGCTGGTCCTCCGGAGGACCCGCTTCTAGCATATGGGCACAATTTCAATAGGCTACATTTCGACTTTTGGAGTCAAGATCAACCCAAGAAAGCATCTTTCTAAGTGTTATGACTCTCATGTACATATATTGTATGGCCCACTGTCGCAGAGTTGTCGATATAAGGCACCAAACCGGTATAAGAAATCGCCGTGTGTTTAACAGCGGGTCCTCCGGAGGACCCGCTTCTAGCATATGGGCACAATTTCAATAGGCTACATTTCGACTTTTGGAGCCAAGATCAACCCAAGAATGCATCTTTCTAAGTGTTATGACTCTCATGTATATATATTGTATGGCCCACTGTCGCATATTTGCCGATATAACGCTACATATCGGGTATAACAAATCCCCGTGTGTTTAACAGCGGGTTCTCCGGAGGACCCGCTTCTAGCATATGGGCAAAATTTCAATAGGCTATATTTCGACTTTTGGAGCCAGGATCAACCCAAGAATGCATCTTTCTAAGTGGTATGACTCTCATGTACATATATTGTATGGCCCATTGTCGAATATTTGCCGATATAACGCTACAGATCGGGTATAACAAATCCCCGTGTGTTTAAAAGCTGGTCCTCCGGAGGACCCGCTTCTAGCATATGGGCACAATTTCAATAGGCTACATTTCGACTTTTGGAGCCAGGATCAACCCAAGAATGCTTCTTTCTAAGTGTTATGACTCTCATGTACATATATTGTATGGCCCACTGTCGCATATTTGCTGATATAACGCTACAGATCGGGTATAACAAATCCCCGTGTGTTTAAAAGCGGGTCTTCCGGAGGACCCGCTTCTAGCATATGGGCACAATTTCAATAGGCTATATTTCGACTTTTGGAGCCAGGATCACCCAAGAATGCATCTTTCTAAGTGTTATGACTCTCATGTACATATATTGTATGGCCCACTGTCGCATATTTGCCGATATAACGCTACAGATCGGGTATAACAAATCCCCGTGTGTTTAACAGCGGGTCCTCCGGAGGACCCGCTTCTAGCATATGGGCAAAATTTCAATAGGCTATATTTCGACTTTTGGAGCCAGGATCAACCCAAGAATGTATCTTTCTAAGTGTTATGACTCTCATGTACATATATTGTATGGCCCACTGTCGCAGAGTTGTCGATATAAGGCACCAAACCGGTATAAGAAATCGCCGTGTGTTTAACAGCGGGTTCTCCGGAGGACCCGCTTCTAGCATATGGGCACAATTTCCATAAGCTACATTTCGACTTTTCGAGCCAGGATCAACTCAAGAATGCATCTTTCTAAGTGTTATGGCTCCCATGTACATATATTGTATAAGGTCGACTGTCGCATATTTGCCGATATAACGCTACAGATCGGGTATAACAAATCCCCGTGTGTTTAAAAGCTGGTCCTCCGGAGGACCCGCTTCTAGCATATGGGCACAATTTCAATAGGCTACATTTCGACTTTTGGAGTCAAGATCAACCCAAGAAAGCATCTTTCTAAGTGTTATGACTCTCATGTACATATATTGTATGGCCCACTGTCGCAGAGTTGTCGATATAAGGCACCAAACCGGTATAAGAAATCGCCGTGTGTTTAACAGCGGGTCCTCCGGAGGACCCGCTTCTAGCATATGGGCACAATTTCAATAGGCTACATTTCGACTTTTGGAGCCAAGATCAACCCAAGAATGCATCTTTCTAAGTGTTATGACTCTCATGTATATATATTGTATGGCCCACTGTCGCATATTTGCCGATATAACGCTACATATCGGGTATAACAAATCCCCGTGTGTTTAACAGCGGGTTCTCCGGAGGACCCGCTTCTAGCATATGGGCACAATTTCAATAGGCTATATTTCGACTTTTGGAGCCAGGATCAACCCAAGAATGCATCTTTCTAAGTGGTATGACTCTCATGTACATATATTGTATGGCCCACTGTCGCATATTTGCCGATATAACGCTACAGATCGGGTATAACAAATCCCCGTGTGTTTAAAAGCTGGTCCTCCGGAGGACCCGCTTCTAGCATATGGGCACAATTTCAATAGGCTACATTTCGACTTTTGGAGCCAGGATCAACCCAAGAATGCTTCTTTCTAAGTGTTATGACTCTCATGTACATATATTGTATGGCCCACTGTCGCAGAGTTGTCCATATAAGGCACCAAACCGGTATGAGAAATCCCCGTGTGTTTAACAGCGGGTCCACCGGGGGACCCGCTTCTATCATATGGGCACAATTTCAATAGGCTATATTTCGACTTTTGGAGCCAGGATCAACCCAATAATGCTTCTTTCTAAGTGTTATGACTCTCATGTACATATATTGTATGGCCCACTGTCGCATATTTGCTGATATAACGCTACAGATCGGGTATAACAAATCCCCGTGTGTTTAAAAGCGGGTCCTCCGGAGGACCCGCTTCTAGCATATGGGCACAATTTCAATAGGCTACATTTCGACTTTTGGAGCCAGGATCAACCCAAGAATGCATCTTTCTAAGTGTTATGACTCTCATGTATATATATTGTATGGCCCACTGTCGCATATTTGCCGATATAACGCTACAGATCGGGTATAACAAATCCCCGTGTGTTTAACAGCGGGTTCTCCGGAGGACCCGCTTCTAGCATATGGGCAAAATTTCAATAGGCTATATTTCGACTTTTGGAGCCAGGATCAACCCAAGAATGCATCTTTCTAAGTGGTATGACTCTCATGTACATATATTGTATGGCCCACTGTCGCATATTTGCCGATATAACGCTACAGATCGGGTATAACAAATCCCCGTGTGTTTAAAAGCTGGTCCTCCGGAGGACCCGCTTCTAGCATATGGGCACAATTTCAATAGGCTACATTTCGACTTTTGGAGCCAGGATCAACCCAAGAATGCTTCTTTCTAAGTGTTATGACTCTCATGTACATATATTGTATGGCCCACTGTCGCATATTTGCTGATATAACGCTACAGATCGGGTATAACAAATCCCCGTGTGTTCAAAAGCGGGTCTTCCGGAGGACCCGCTTCTAGCATATGGGCACAATTTCAATAGGCTATATTTCGACTTTTGGAGCCAGGATCACCCAAGAATGCATCTTTCTAAGTGTTATGACTCTCATGTACATATATTGTATGGCCCACTGTCGCATATTTGCCGATATAACGCTACAGATCGGGTATAACAAATCCCCGTGTGTTTAACAGCGGGTCCTCCGGAGGACCCGCTTCTAGCATATGGGCAAAATTTCAATAGGCTATATTTCGACTTTTGGAGCCAGGATCAACCCAAGAATGTATCTTTCTAAGTGTTATGACTCTCATGTACATATATTGTATGGCCCACTGTCGCAGAGTTGTCGATATAAGGCACCAAACCGGTATAAGAAATCGCCGTGTGTTTAACAGCGGGTTCTCCGGAGGACCCGCTTCTAGCATATGGGCACAATTTCCATAAGCTACATTTCGACTTTTCGAGCCAGGATCAACTCAAGAATGCATCTTTCTAAGTGTTATGGCTCCCATGTACATATATTGTATAAGGTCGACTGTCGCATATTTGCCGATATAACGCTACAGATCGGGTATAACAAATCCCCGTGTGTTTAAAAGCGGGTTCTCCGGAGGACCCGCTTATAGCATATGGGCAAAATTTCAATAGGCTATATTTCGACTTTTGGAGCCAGGATCAACCCAAGAATGCATCTTTCTAAGTGGTATGACTCTCATGTACATATATTGTATGGCCCACTGTCGCATATTTGCCGATATAACGCTACAGATCGGGTATAACAAATCCCCGTGTGTTTAAAAGCTGGTCCTCCGGAGGACCCGCTTCTAGCATATGGGCACAATTTCAATAGGCTACATTTCGACTTTTGGAGCCAGGATCAACCCAAGAATGCTTCTTTCTAAGTGTTATGACTCTCATGTACATATATTGTATGGCCCACTGTCGCAGAGTTGTCCATATAAGGCACCAAACCGGTATGAGAAATCCCCGTGTGTTTAACAGCGGGTCCTCCGGAGGACCCGCTTCTAGCATATGGGCACAATTTCAATAGGCTATATTTCGACTTTTGGAGCCAGGATCAACCCAATAATGCTTCTTTCTAAGTGTTATGACTCTCATGTACATATATTGTATGGCCCACTGTCGCATATTTGCTGATATAACGCTACAGATCGGGTATAACAAATCCCCGTGTGTTTAAAAGCGGGTCCTCCGGAGGACCCGCTTCTAGCATATGGGCACAATTTCAATAGGCTACATTTCGACTTTTGGAGCCAGGATCAACCCAAGAATGCTTCTTTCTAAGTGTTATGACTCTCATGTACATATATTGTATGGCCCACTGTCGCATATTTGCTGATATAACGCTACAGATCGGGTATAACAAATCCCCGTGTGTTTAAAAGCGGGTCTTCCGGAGGACCCGCTTCTAGCATATGGGCACAATTTCAATAGGCTATATTTCGACTTTTGGAGCCAGGATCACCCAAGAATGCATCTTTCTAAGCGTTATGACTCTCATGTACATATATTGTATGGCCCACTGTCGCATATTTGCCGATATAACGCTACAGATCGGGTATAACAAATCCCCGTGTGTTTAACAGCGGGTCCTCCGGAGGACCCGCTTCTAGCATATGGGCAAAATTTCAATAGGCTATATTTCGACTTTTGGAGCCAGGATCATCCCAAGAATGTATCTTTCTAAGTGTTATGACTCTCATGTACGTATATTGTATGGCCCACTGTCGCAGAGTTGTCGATATAAGGCACCAAACCGGTATAAGAAATCGCCGTGTGTTTAACAGCGGGTTCTCCGGAGGACCCGCTTCTAGCATATGGGCACAATTTCCATAAGCTACATTTCGACTTTTCGAGCCAGGATCAACTCAAGAATGCATCTTTCTAAGTGTTATGGCTCCCATGTACATATATTGTATAAGGTCGACTGTCGCATATTTGCCGATATAACGCTACAGATCGGGTATAACAAATCCCCGTGTGTTTAAAAGCGGGTTCTCCGGAGGACCCGCTTCTAGCATATGGGCAAAATTTCAATAGGCTATATTTCGACTTTTGGAGCCAGGATCAACCCAAGAATGCATCTTTCTAAGTGGTATGACTCTCATGTACATATATTGTATGGCCCACTGTCGCATATTTGCCGATATAACGCTACATATCGGGTATAACAAATCCCCGTGTGTTTAACAGCGGGTTCTCCGGAGGACCCGCTTCTAGCATATGGGCAAAATTTCAATAGGCTATATTTCGACTTTTGGAGCCAGGATCAACCCAAGAATGCATCTTTCTAAGTGGTATGACTCTCATGTACATATATTGTATGGCCCACTGTCGCATATTTGCGATATAACGCTACAGATCGGGTATAACAAATCCCCGTGTGTTTAAAAGCTGGTCCTCCGGAGGACCCGCTTCTAGCATATGGGCACAATTTCAATAGGCTACATTTCGACTTTTGGAGCCAGGATCAACCCAAGAATGCTTCTTTCTAAGTGTTATGACTCTCATGTACATATATTGTATGGCCCACTGTCGCAGAGTTGTCCATATAAGGCACCAAACCGGTATGAGAAATCCCCGTGTGTTTAACAGCGGGTCCTCCGGAGGACCCGATTCTAGCATATGGGCACAATTTCAATAGGCTATATTTCGACTTTTGGAGCCAGGATCAACCCAATAATGCTTCTTTCTAAGTGTTATGACTCTCATGTACATATATTGTATGGCCCACTGTCGCATATTTGCTGATATAACGCTACAGATCGGGTATAACAAATCCCCGTGTGTTTAAAAGCGGGTCCTCCGGAGGACCCGCTTCTAGCATATGGGCACAATTTCAATAAGCTACATTTCGACTTTTGGAGCCAGGATCAACCCAAGAATGCATCTTTCTAAGTGTTATGACTCTCATGTATATATATTGTATGGCCCACTGTCGCATATTTGCCGATATAACGCTACAGATCGGGTATAACAAATCCCCGTGTGTTTAACAGCGGGTTCTCCGGAGGACCCGCTTCTAGCATATGGGCACAATTTCAATAGGCTACATTTCGACTTTTGGAGCCAGGATCAACCCAAGAATGCTTCTTTCTAAGTGTTATGACTCTCATGTACATATATTGTATGGCCCACTGTCGCAGAGTTGTCCATATAAGGCACCAAACCGGTATGAGAAATCCCCGTGTGTTTAACAGCGGGTCCTCCGGAGGACCCGCTTCTAGCATATGGGCACAATTTCAATTGGCTATATTTCGACTTTTGGAGCCAGGATCAACCCAATAATGCTTCTTTCTAAGTGTTATGACTCTCATGTACATATATTGTATGGCCCACTGTCGCATATTTGCTGATATAACGCTACATATCGGGTATAACAAATCCCCGTGTGTTTAAAAGCTGGTCCTCCGGAGGACCCGCTTCTAGCATATGGGCACAATTTCAATAGGCTACATCATTTCGACTTTTGGAGTCAAGATCAACCCAAGAAAGCATTTTTCTAAGTGTTATGACTCTCATGTACATATATTGTATGGCCCACTGTCGCAGAGATGTCGATATAAGGCACCAAACCGGTATAAGAAATCGCCGTGTGTTTAAAAGCTGGTTCTCCGGAGGACCCGCTTCTAGCATATGGGCACAATTTCAATAGGCTACATTTCGACTTTTGGAGCCAGGATCAACCCAAGAATGCATCTTTCTAAGTGTTATGACTCTCATGTATATATATTGTATGGCCCACTGTCGCATATTTGCCGATATAACGCTACAGATCGGGTATAACAAATCCCCGTGTGTTTAACAGCGGGTTCTCCGGAGGACCCGCTTCTAGCATATGGGCACAATTTCAATAGGCTACATTTCGACTTTTGGAGCCAGGATCAACCCAAGAATGCTTCTTTCTAAGTGTTATGACTCTCATGTACATATATTGTATGGCCCACTGTCGCAGAGTTGTCCATATAAGGCACCAAACCGGTATGAGAAATCCCCGTGTGTTTAACAGCGGGTCCTCCGGAGGACCCGCTTCTAGCATATGGGCACAATTTCAATTGGCTATATTTCGACTTTTGGAGCCAGGATCAACCCAATAATGCTTCTTTCTAAGTGTTATGACTCTCATGTACATATATTGTATGGCCCACTGTCGCATATTTGCTGATATAACGCTACATATCGGGTATAACAAATCCCCGTGTGTTTAAAAGCTGGTCCTCCGGAGGACCCGCTTCTAGCATATGGGCACAATTTCAATAGGCTACATTTCGACTTTTGGAGTCAAGATCAACCCAAGAAAGCATCTTTCTAAGTGTTATGACTCTCATGTACATATATTGTATGGCCCACTGTCGCAGAGATGTCGATATAAGGCACCAAACCGGTATAAGAAATCGCCGTGTGTTTAACAGCGGGTCCTCCGGAGGACCCGCTTCTAGCATATGGGCACAATTTCAATAGGCTACATTTCGACTTTTGGAGCCAGGATCAACCCAAGAATGCATCTTTCTAAGTGTTATGACTCTCATGTATATATATTGTATGGCCCACTGTCGCATATTTGCCGATATAACGCTACAGATCGGGTATAACAAATCCCCGTGTGTTTAACAGCGGGTTCTCCGGAGGACCCGCTTCTAGCATATGGGCAAAATTTCAATAGGCTATATTTCGACTTTTGGAGCCGGGATCAACCCAAGAATGCATCTTTCTAAGTGGTATGACTCTCATGTACATATATTGTATGGCCCACTGTCGCATATTTGCCGATATAACGCTACAGATCGGGTATAACAAATCCCCGTGTGTTTAAAAGCTGGTCCTCCGGAGGACCCGCTTCTAGCATATGCATGGGCACAATTTCAATAGGCTACATTTCGACTTTTGGAGCCAGGATCAACCCAAGAATGCTTCTTTCTAAGTGTTATGACTCTCATGTACATATATTGTATGGCCCACTGTCGCAGAGTTGTCCATATAAGGCACCAAACCGGTATGAGAAATCCCCGTGTGTTTAACAGCGGGTCCTCCGGAGGACCCGCTTCTAGCATATGGGCAAACATTTCAATACTCTATATTTCGACTTTTGGAGCCATTGTCAACCTAAGTATGCATCTTTCTAAGTGTTCTGGTCCCGTATACATCTACTGTAGGGCCCTTTGACGCATATTTGCCGATATAATGCTACAGATCGGGTATAAGAAATCCCCGTGTGTTTAACAGCGGGTCCTCCGGAGGACCCGCTTCTAGCATATGGGCACAATTTCAATAGTCTATATTTCGACTTTTCGAGCCATTGTCAACCTAAGTATGCATCTTTCTAAGTGTTCTGATCCCGTATACATCTACTGTATGGCCCTTTATCGCATATTTGCCGATATAACGCTACAGATCGGGTATAACAAATCCCCGTGTGTTTAAAAGCGGGTCCTCCAGAGGACCCGCTTCTATAGCATATGGGCAAAATTTCAATAGGCTATATTTCGACTTTTGGAGCCATTGTCAACCTAAGTATGCATCTTTCTAAGTGTTCTGGTCCCGTATACATCTACTGTAGGGCCCTTTGTTGCATATTTGCCGATATAACGCTACAGATCGGGTATAATAAATCCCCGTATGTTTAACAGCGGGTCCTCCGGAGGACCCGCTTCTAGCATATATGGGCAAACATTTCAATACTATATATTTCGACTTTTGGAGCCCTTATCAACTCAAGTATGCATCTTTCTAAGAGTTATGACTCCCATTTACATCTACTTATGCCCCCTTATCGCATATTTGCCGATATAACGCTACAGATCGGGTAGCATATGGGCAAAATTTCAATAGGCTACATTTCTACTTTTGGAGCCCTTATCAACTCAAGTATGCATCTTTCTAAGTGTTATGACTCCCATTTACATCTACTTATGCCCCCTTGTCGCATATTTGCCGATATAACGCTACAGATCGGGTATAAGAAATCTCCGTATGTTTAGAAGAGGGTCCTCCGGAGGACCCGCTTCTAGCATATGGGCACAATTTCAATAGGCTACATTTCGACTTTTGGAGCCAGGATCAACCCAAGAATGCATCTTTCTAATTGTTATGACTCTCATGTACATATATTGTATGGCCCACTGTCGCAGCGTTGTCGATATAAGGCACCAAACCGGTATAAGAAATCCCCGTGTGTTTAACAGCGGGTCCTCCGGAGGACCCGCTTCTAGCATATGGGCACAATTTCAATAGGCTATATTTCGACTTTTCGAGCCAGGATCAACTCAAGAATGCATCTTTCTAAGTGTTATGGCTCCCATGTACATATATTGTATAAGGTCGACTGTCGCATATTTGCCGATATAACGCTACAGATCGGGTATAACAAATCCCCGTGTGTTTAAAAGCGGGTCCTCCGGAGGACCCGCTTCTAGCATATGGGCAAAATTTCAATAGGCTATATTTCGACTTTTGGAGCCATTGTCAACCTAAGTATGCATCTTTCTAAGTGTTCTGATCCCGTATACATCTACTGTATGGCCCTTTATCGCATATTTGCCGATATAACGCTACAGATCGGGTATAACAAATCCCCGTGTGTTTAACAGCGGGTCCTCCGGAGGACCCGCTTCTAGCATATGGGCACAATTTCAATAGGCTATATTTTGACTTTTGGAGCCTGCAGGATCAACACAAGAATGCATCTTTCTAAGTTTCATGACTACCATGTACATATATTGTATGGCTCACTGTCGCAGAGTTGTCGATATAACGCTACAGATCGGGTATAAGACATCTCCGTATATTTAGAAGAGGGTTCTCCGGAGGACCCGCTTCTAGCATATGGGCAAAATTTCAATAGGCTATATTTCGACTTTTGGAGCCATGATCAACCCAAGAATGCATCTTTCTAAGTGTCATGACTCCCATATACATGTATTGTGTAGCCCATTGTCGCAGAATTGGCGATATAAAGCAACAGGACGCGTATAAGTACTCCCCGTATGTTTAGAAGAGGGTCCTCCGGAGGACCCGCTTCTAGCATATGGGCAAAATTTCAATAGATTATATTTCGACTTTTGGAGCCAGGATCAACCCAAGAATGTATCTTTCTAAGTGTTATGACTCTCATGTACATATATTGTATGGCCCACTGTCGCAGAGTTGTCCATATAAGGCACCAAACCGGTATGAGAAATCCCCGTGTGTTTAACAGCGGGTTCTCCGGAGGACCCGCTTCTAGCATATGGGCAAAATTTCAATAGGCTATATTTCGACTTTTGGAGCCAGGATCAACCCAAGAATGCATCTTTCTAAGTGGCATGACTCTCATGTACATATATTGTATGGCCCACTGTCGCATATTTGCCGATATAACGCTACAGATCGGGTATAACAAATCCCCGTGTGTTTAAAAGCTGGTCCTCCGGAGGACCCGCTTCTAGCATATGGGCACAATTTCAATAGGCTACATTTCGACTTTTGGAGCCAGGATCAACCCAAGAATGCTTCTTTCTAAGTGTTATGACTCTCATGTACATATATTGTATGGCCCACTGTCGCATATTTGCTGATATAACGCTACAGATCGGGTATAACAAATCCCCGTGTGTTTAAAAGCGGGTCTTCCGGAGGACCCGCTTATAGCATATGGGCAAAATTTCAATAGGCTATATTTCGACTTTTGGAGCCAGGATCAACCCAAGAATGCATCTTTCTAAGTGGTATGACTCTCATGTACATATATTGTATGGCCCACTGTCGCATATTTGCCGATATAACGCTACAGATCGGGTATAACAAATCCCCGTGTGTTTAAAAGCTGGTCCTCCGGAGGACCCGCTTCTAGCATATGGGCACAATTTCAATAGGCTACATTTCGACTTTTGGAGCCAGGATCAACCCAAGAATGCTTCTTTCTAAGTGTTATGACTCTCATGTACATATATTGTATGGCCCACTGTCGCAGAGTTGTCCATATAAGGCACCAAACCGGTATGAGAAATCCCCGTGTGTTTAACAGCGGGTCCTCCGGAGGACCCGATTCTAGCATATGGGCACAATTTCAATAGGCTATATTTCGACTTTTGGAGCCAGGATCAACCCAATAATGCTTCTTTCTAAGTGTTATGACTCTCATGTACATATATTGTATGGCCCACTGTCGCATATTTGCTGATATAACGCTACAGATCGGGTATAACAAATCCCCGTGTGTTTAAAAGCGGGTCCTCCGGAGGACCCGCTTCTAGCATATGGGCACAATTTCAATAGGCTACATTTCGACTTTTGGAGCCAGGATCAACCCAAGAATGCTTCTTTCTAAGTGTTATGACTCTCATGTATATATATTGTATGGCCCACTGTCGCATATTTGCCGATATAACGCTACAGATCGGGTATAACAAATCCCCGTGTGTTTAACAGCGGGTTCTCCGGAGGACCCGCTTCTAGCATATGGGCACAATTTCAATAAGCTACATTTCGACTTTTGGAGCCAGGATCAACCCAAGAATGCTTCTTTCTAAGTGTTATGACTCTCATGTACATATATTGTATGGCCCACTGTCGCAGAGTTGTCCATATAAGGCACCAAACCGGTATGAGAAATCCCCGTGTGTTTAACAGCGGGTCCTCCGGAGGACCCGCTTCTAGCATATGGGCACAATTTCAATTGGCTATATTTCGACTTTTGGAGCCAGGATCAACCCAATAATGCTTCTTTCTAAGTGTTATGACTCTCATGTACATATATTGTATGGCCCACTGTCGCATATTTGCTGATATAACGCTACATATCGGGTATAACAAATCCCCGTGTGTTTAAAAGCTGGTCCTCCGGAGGACCCGCTTCTAGCATATGGGCACAATTTCAATAGGCTACATCATTTCGACTTTTGGAGTCAAGATCAACCCAAGAAAGCATTTTTCTAAGTGTTATGACTCTCATGTACATATATTGTATGGCCCACTGTCGCAGAGATGTCGATATAAGGCACCAAACCGGTATAAGAAATCGCCGTGTGTTTAAAAGCTGGTTCTCCGGAGGACCCGCTTCTAGCATATGGGCACAATTTCAATAGGCTACATTTCGACTTTTGGAGCCAGGATCAACCCAAGAATGCATCTTTCTAAGTGTTATGACTCTCATGTATATATATTGTATGGCCCACTGTCGCATATTTGCCGATATAACGCTACAGATCGGGTATAACAAATCCCCGTGTGTTTAACAGCGGGTTCTCCGGAGGACCCGCTTCTAGCATATGGGCACAATTTCAATAGGCTACATTTCGACTTTTGGAGCCAGGATCAACCCAAGAATGCTTCTTTCTAAGTGTTATGACTCTCATGTACATATATTGTATGGCCCACTGTCGCAGAGTTGTCCATATAAGGCACCAAACCGGTATGAGAAATCCCCGTGTGTTTAACAGCGGGTCCTCCGGAGGACCCGCTTCTAGCATATGGGCACAATTTCAATTGGCTATATTTCGACTTTTTGAGCCAGGATCAACCCAATAATGCTTCTTTCTAAGTGTTATGACTCTCATGTACATATATTGTATGGCCCACTGTCGCATATTTGCTGATATAACGCTACATATCGGGTATAACAAATCCCCGTGTGTTTAAAAGCTGGTCCTCCGGAGGACCCGCTTCTAGCATATGCGCACAATTTCAATAGGCTACATTTCGACTTTTGGAGTCAAGATCAACCCAAGAAAGCATCTTTCTAAGTGTTATGACTCTCATGTACATATATTGTATGGCCCACTGTCGCAGAGATGTCGATATAAGGCACCAAACCGGTATAAGAAATCGCCGTGTGTTTAACAGCGGGTCCTCCGGAGGACCCGCTTCTAGCATATGGGCACAATTTCAATAGGCTACATTTCGACTTTTGGAGCCAGGATCAACCCAAGAATGCATCTTTCTAAGTGTTATGACTCTCATGTATATATATTGTATGGCCCACTGTCGCATATTTGCCGATATAACGCTACAGATCGGGTATAACAAATCCCCGTGTGTTTAACAGCGGGTTCTCCGGAGGACCCGCTTCTAGCATATGGGCAAAATTTCAATAGGCTATATTTCGACTTTTGGAGCCGGGATCAACCCAAGAATGCATCTTTCTAAGTGGTATGACTCTCATGTACATATATTGTATGGCCCACTGTCGCATATTTGCCGATATAACGCTACAGATCGGGTATAACAAATCCCCGTGTGTTTAAAAGCTGGTCCTCCGGAGGACCCGCTTCTAGCATATGGGCACAATTTCAATAGGCTACATTTCGACTTTTGGAGCCAGGATCAACCCAAGAATGCTTCTTTCTAAGTGTTATGACTCTCATGTACATATATTGTATGGCCCACTGTCGCAGAGTTGTCCATATAAGGCACCAAACCGGTATGAGAAATCCCCGTGTGTTTAACAGCGGGTCCTCCGGAGGACCCGCTTCTAGCATATGGGCACAATTTCAATAGGCTATATTTCGACTTTTGGAGCCAGGATCAACCCAATAATGCTTCTTTCTAAGTGTTATGACTCTCATGTACATATATTGTATGGCCCACTGTCGCATATTTGCTGATATAACGCTACAGATCGGGTATAACAAATCCCCGTGTGTTTAAAAGCGGGTCCTCCGGAGGACCCGCTTCTAGCATATGGGCACAATTTCAATAGGCTACATTTCGACTTTTGGAGCCAGGATCAACCCAAGAATGCTTCTTTCTAAGTGTTATGACTCTCATGTACATATATTGTATGGCCCACTGTCGCATATTTGCTGATATAACGCTACAGATCGGGTATAACAAATCCCCGTGTGTTTAAAAGCGGGTCTTCCGGAGGACCCGCTTCTAGCATATGGGCACAATTTCAATAGGCTATATTTCGACTTTTGGAGCCAGGATCACCCAAGAATGCATCTTTCTAAGTGTTATGACTCTCATGTACATATATTGTATGGCCCACTGTCGCATATTTGCCGATATAACGCTACAGATCGGGTATAACAAATCCCCGTGTGTTTAACAGCGGGTCCTCCGGAGGACCCGCTTCTAGCATATGGGCAAAATTTCAATAGGCTATATTTCGACTTTTGGAGCCAGGATCATCCCAAGAATGTATCTTTCTAAGTGTTATGACTCTCATGTACGTATATTGTATGGCCCACTGTCGCAGAGTTGTCGATATAAGGCACCAAACCGGTATAAGAAATCGCCGTGTGTTTAACAGCGGGTTCTCCGGAGGACCCGCTTCTAGCATATGGGCACAATTTCCATAAGCTACATTTCGACTTTTCGAGCCAGGATCAACTCAAGAATGCATCTTTCTAAGTGTTATGGCTCCCATGTACATATATTGTATAAGGTCGACTGTCGCATATTTGCCGATATAACGCTACAGATCGGGTATAACAAATCCCCGTGTGTTTAAAAGCGGGTTCTCCGGAGGACCCGCTTCTAGCATATGGGCAAAATTTCAATAGGCTATATTTCGACTTTTGGAGCCAGGATCAACCCAAGAATGCATCTTTCTAAGTGGTATGACTCTCATGTACATATATTGTATGGCCCACTGTCGCATATTTGCCGATATAACGCTACATATCGGGTATAACAAATCCCCGTGTGTTTAACAGCGGGTTCTCCGGAGGACCCGCTTCTAGCATATGGGCAAAATTTCAATAGGCTATATTTCGACTTTTGGAGCCAGGATCAACCCAAGAATGCATCTTTCTAAGTGGTATGACTCTCATGTACATATATTGTATGGCCCACTGTCGCATATTTGCGATATAACGCTACAGATCGGGTATAACAAATCCCCGTGTGTTTAAAAGCTGGTCCTCCGGAGGACCCGCTTCTAGCATATGGGCACAATTTCAATAGGCTACATTTCGACTTTTGGAGCCAGGATCAACCCAAGAATGCTTCTTTCTAAGTGTTATGACTCTCATGTACATATATTGTATGGCCCACTGTCGCAGAGTTGTCCATATAAGGCACCAAACCGGTATGAGAAATCCCCGTGTGTTTAACAGCGGGTCCTCCGGAGGACCCGATTCTAGCATATGGGCACAATTTCAATAGGCTATATTTCGACTTTTGGAGCCAGGATCAACCCAATAATGCTTCTTTCTAAGTGTTATGACTCTCATGTACATATATTGTATGGCCCACTGTCGCATATTTGCTGATATAACGCTACAGATCGGGTATAACAAATCCCCGTGTGTTTAAAAGCGGGTCCTCCGGAGGACCCGCTTCTAGCATATGGGCACAATTTCAATAGGCTACATTTCGACTTTTGGAGCCAGGATCAACCCAAGAATGCATCTTTCTAAGTGTTATGACTCTCATGTATATATATTGTATGGCCCACTGTCGCATATTTGCCGATATAACGCTACAGATCGGGTATAACAAATCCCCGTGTGTTTAACAGCGGGTTCTCCGGAGGACCCGCTTCTAGCATATGGGCACAATTTCAATAGGCTACATTTCGACTTTTGGAGCCAGGATCAACCCAAGAATGCTTCTTTCTAAGTGTTATGACTCTCATGTACATATATTGTATGGCCCACTGTCGCAGAGTTGTCCATATAAGGCACCAAACCGGTATGAGAAATCCCCGTGTGTTTAACAGCGGGTCCTCCGGAGGACCCGCTTCTAGCATATGGGCACAATTTCAATTGGCTATATTTCGACTTTTGGAGCCAGGATCAACCCAATAATGCTTCTTTCTAAGTGTTATGACTCTCATGTACATATATTGTATGGCCCACTGTCGCATATTTGCTGATATAACGCTACATATCGGGTATAACAAATCCCCGTGTGTTTAAAAGCTGGTCCTCCGGAGGACCCGCTTCTAGCATATGGGCACAATTTCAATAGGCTACATCATTTCGACTTTTGGAGTCAAGATCAACCCAAGAAAGCATTTTTCTAAGTGTTATGACTCTCATGTACATATATTGTATGGCCCACTGTCGCAGAGATGTCGATATAAGGCACCAAACCGGTATAAGAAATCGCCGTGTGTTTAAAAGCTGGTTCTCCGGAGGACCCGCTTCTAGCATATGGGCACAATTTCAATAGGCTACATTTCGACTTTTGGAGCCAGGATCAACCCAAGAATGCATCTTTCTAAGTGTTATGACTCTCATGTATATATATTGTATGGCCCACTGTCGCATATTTGCCGATATAACGCTACAGATCGGGTATAACAAATCCCCGTGTGTTTAACAGCGGGTTCTCCGGAGGACCCGCTTCTAGCATATGGGCACAATTTCAATAGGCTACATTTCGACTTTTGGAGCCAGGATCAACCCAAGAATGCTTCTTTCTAAGTGTTATGACTCTCATGTACATATATTGTATGGCCCACTGTCGCAGAGTTGTCCATATAAGGCACCAAACCGGTATGAGAAATCCCCGTGTGTTTAACAGCGGGTCCTCCGGAGGACCCGCTTCTAGCATATGGGCACAATTTCAATTGGCTATATTTCGACTTTTGGAGCCAGGATCAACCCAATAATGCTTCTTTCTAAGTGTTATGACTCTCATGTACATATATTGTATGGCCCACTGTCGCATATTTGCTGATATAACGCTACATATCGGGTATAACAAATCCCCGTGTGTTTAAAAGCTGGTCCTCCGGAGGACCCGCTTCTAGCATATGGGCACAATTTCAATAGGCTACATTTCGACTTTTGGAGTCAAGATCAACCCAAGAAAGCATCTTTCTAAGTGTTATGACTCTCATGTACATATATTGTATGGCCCACTGTCGCAGAGATGTCGATATAAGGCACCAAACCGGTATAAGAAATCGCCGTGTGTTTAACAGCGGGTCCTCCGGAGGACCCGCTTCTAGCATATGGGCACAATTTCAATAGGCTACATTTCGACTTTTGGAGCCAGGATCAACCCAAGAATGCATCTTTCTAAGTGTTATGACTCTCATGTATATATATTGTATGGCCCACTGTCGCATATTTGCCGATATAACGCTACAGATCGGGTATAACAAATCCCCGTGTGTTTAACAGCGGGTTCTCCGGAGGACCCGCTTCTAGCATATGGGCAAAATTTCAATAGGCTATATTTCGACTTTTGGAGCCGGGATCAACCCAAGAATGCATCTTTCTAAGTGGTATGACTCTCATGTACATATATTGTATGGCCCACTGTCGCATATTTGCCGATATAACGCTACAGATCGGGTATAACAAATCCCCGTGTGTTTAAAAGCTGGTCCTCCGGAGGACCCGCTTCTAGCATATGGGCACAATTTCAATAGGCTACATTTCGACTTTTGGAGCCAGGATCAACCCAAGAATGCTTCTTTCTAAGTGTTATGACTCTCATGTACATATATTGTATGGCCCACTGTCGCAGAGTTGTCCATATAAGGCACCAAACCGGTATGAGAAATCCCCGTGTGTTTAACAGCGGGTCCTCCGGAGGACCCGCTTCTAGCATATGGGCAAACATTTCAATACTCTATATTTCGACTTTTGGAGCCATTGTCAACCTAAGTATGCATCTTTCTAAGTGTTCTGGTCCCGTATACATCTACTGTAGGGCCCTTTGACGCATATTTGCCGATATAATGCTACAGATCGGGTATAAGAAATCCCCGTGTGTTTAACAGCGGGTCCTCCGGAGGACCCGCTTCTAGCATATGGGCACAATTTCAATAGTCTATATTTCGACTTTTCGAGCCATTGTCAACCTAAGTATGCATCTTTCTAAGTGTTCTGATCCCGTATACATCTACTGTATGGCCCTTTATCGCATATTTGCCGATATAACGCTACAGATCGGGTATAACAAATCCCCGTGTGTTTAAAAGCGGGTCCTCCAGAGGACCCGCTTCTATAGCATATGGGCAAAATTTCAATAGGCTATATTTCGACTTTTGGAGCCATTGTCAACCTAAGTATGCATCTTTCTAAGTGTTCTGGTCCCGTATACATCTACTGTAGGGCCCTTTGTTGCATATTTGCCGATATAACGCTACAGATCGGGTATAATAAATCCCCGTATGTTTAACAGCGGGTCCTCCGGAGGACCCGCTTCTAGCATATATGGGCAAACATTTCAATACTATATATTTCGACTTTTGGAGCCCTTATCAACTCAAGTATGCATCTTTCTAAGAGTTATGACTCCCATTTACATCTACTTATGCCCCCTTATCGCATATTTGCCGATATAACGCTACAGATCGGGTAGCATATGGGCAAAATTTCAATAGGCTACATTTCTACTTTTGGAGCCCTTATCAACTCAAGTATGCATCTTTCTAAGTGTTATGACTCCCATTTACATCTACTTATGCCCCCTTGTCGCATATTTGCCGATATAACGCTACAGATCGGGTATAAGAAATCTCCGTATGTTTAGAAGAGGGTCCTCCGGAGGACCCGCTTCTAGCATATGGGCACAATTTCAATAGGCTACATTTCGACTTTTGGAGCCAGGATCAACCCAAGAATGCATCTTTCTAAGTGTTATGACTCTCATGTACATATATTGTATGGCCCACTGTCGCAGCGTTGTCGATATAAGGCACCAAACCGGTATAAGAAATCCCCGTGTGTTTAACAGCGGGTCCTCCGGAGGACCCGCTTCTAGCATATGGGCACAATTTCAATAGGCTATATTTCGACTTTTCGAGCCAGGATCAACTCAAGAATGCATCTTTCTAAGTGTTATGGCTCCCATGTACATATATTGTATAAGGTCGACTGTCGCATATTTGCCGATATAACGCTACAGATCGGGTATAACAAATCCCCGTGTGTTTAAAAGCGGGTCCTCCGGAGGACCCGCTTCTAGCATATGGGCAAAATTTCAATAGGCTATATTTCGACTTTTGGAGCCATTGTCAACCTAAGTATGCATCTTTCTAAGTGTTCTGATCCCGTATACATCTACTGTATGGCCCTTTATCGCATATTTGCCGATATAACGCTACAGATCGGGTATAACAAATCCCCGTGTGTTTAACAGCGGGTCCTCCGGAGGACCCGCTTCTAGCATATGGGCACAATTTCAATAGGCTATATTTTGACTTTTGGAGCCTGCAGGATCAACACAAGAATGCATCTTTCTAAGTTTCATGACTACCATGTACATATATTGTATGGCTCACTGTCGCAGAGTTGTCGATATAACGCTACAGATCGGGTATAAGACATCTCCGTATATTTAGAAGAGGGTTCTCCGGAGGACCCGCTTCTAGCATATGGGCAAAATTTCAATAGGCTATATTTCGACTTTTGGAGCCATGATCAACCCAAGAATGCATCTTTCTAAGTGTCATGACTCCCATATACATGTATTGTGTAGCCCATTGTCGCAGAATTGGCGATATAAAGCAACAGGACGCGTATAAGTACTCCCCGTATGTTTAGAAGAGGGTCCTCCGGAGGACCCGCTTCTAGCATATGGGCAAAATTTCAATAGATTATATTTCGACTTTTGGAGCCAGGATCAACCCAAGAATGTATCTTTCTAAGTGTTATGACTCTCATGTACATATATTGTATGGCCCACTGTCGCAGAGTTGTCCATATAAGGCACCAAACCGGTATGAGAAATCCCCGTGTGTTTAACAGCGGGTTCTCCGGAGGACCCGCTTCTAGCATATGGGCAAAATTTCAATAGGCTATATTTCGACTTTTGGAGCCAGGATCAACCCAAGAATGCATCTTTCTAAGTGGCATGACTCTCATGTACATATATTGTATGGCCCACTGTCGCATATTTGCCGATATAACGCTACAGATCGGGTATAACAAATCCCCGTGTGTTTAAAAGCTGGTCCTCCGGAGGACCCGCTTCTAGCATATGGGCACAATTTCAATAGGCTACATTTCGACTTTTGGAGCCAGGATCAACCCAAGAATGCTTCTTTCTAAGTGTTATGACTCTCATGTACATATATTGTATGGCCCACTGTCGCATATTTGCTGATATAACGCTACAGATCGGGTATAACAAATCCCCGTGTGTTTAAAAGCGGGTCTTCCGGAGGACCCGCTTATAGCATATGGGCAAAATTTCAATAGGCTATATTTCGACTTTTGGAGCCAGGATCAACCCAAGAATGCATCTTTCTAAGTGGTATGACTCTCATGTACATATATTGTATGGCCCACTGTCGCATATTTGCCGATATAACGCTACAGATCGGGTATAACAAATCCCCGTGTGTTTAAAAGCTGGTCCTCCGGAGGACCCGCTTCTAGCATATGGGCACAATTTCAATAGGCTACATTTCGACTTTTGGAGCCAGGATCAACCCAAGAATGCTTCTTTCTAAGTGTTATGACTCTCATGTACATATATTGTATGGCCCACTGTCGCAGAGTTGTCCATATAAGGCACCAAACCGGTATGAGAAATCCCCGTGTGTTTAACAGCGGGTCCTCCGGAGGACCCGATTCTAGCATATGGGCACAATTTCAATAGGCTATATTTCGACTTTTGGAGCCAGGATCAACCCAATAATGCTTCTTTCTAAGTGTTATGACTCTCATGTACATATATTGTATGGCCCACTGTCGCATATTTGCTGATATAACGCTACAGATCGGGTATAACAAATCCCCGTGTGTTTAAAAGCGGGTCCTCCGGAGGACCCGCTTCTAGCATATGGGCACAATTTCAATAGGCTACATTTCGACTTTTGGAGCCAGGATCAACCCAAGAATGCTTCTTTCTAAGTGTTATGACTCTCATGTATATATATTGTATGGCCCACTGTCGCATATTTGCCGATATAACGCTACAGATCGGGTATAACAAATCCCCGTGTGTTTAACAGCGGGTTCTCCGGAGGACCCGCTTCTAGCATATGGGCACAATTTCAATAAGCTACATTTCGACTTTTGGAGCCAGGATCAACCCAAGAATGCTTCTTTCTAAGTGTTATGACTCTCATGTACATATATTGTATGGCCCACTGTCGCAGAGTTGTCCATATAAGGCACCAAACCGGTATGAGAAATCCCCGTGTGTTTAACAGCGGGTCCTCCGGAGGACCCGCTTCTAGCATATGGGCACAATTTCAATTGGCTATATTTCGACTTTTGGAGCCAGGATCAACCCAATAATGCTTCTTTCTAAGTGTTATGACTCTCATGTACATATATTGTATGGCCCACTGTCGCATATTTGCTGATATAACGCTACATATCGGGTATAACAAATCCCCGTGTGTTTAAAAGCTGGTCCTCCGGAGGACCCGCTTCTAGCATATGGGCACAATTTCAATAGGCTACATCATTTCGACTTTTGGAGTCAAGATCAACCCAAGAAAGCATTTTTCTAAGTGTTATGACTCTCATGTACATATATTGTATGGCCCACTGTCGCAGAGATGTCGATATAAGGCACCAAACCGGTATAAGAAATCGCCGTGTGTTTAAAAGCTGGTTCTCCGGAGGACCCGCTTCTAGCATATGGGCACAATTTCAATAGGCTACATTTCGACTTTTGGAGCCAGGATCAACCCAAGAATGCATCTTTCTAAGTGTTATGACTCTCATGTATATATATTGTATGGCCCACTGTCGCATATTTGCCGATATAACGCTACAGATCGGGTATAACAAATCCCCGTGTGTTTAACAGCGGGTTCTCCGGAGGACCCGCTTCTAGCATATGGGCACAATTTCAATAGGCTACATTTCGACTTTTGGAGCCAGGATCAACCCAAGAATGCTTCTTTCTAAGTGTTATGACTCTCATGTACATATATTGTATGGCCCACTGTCGCAGAGTTGTCCATATAAGGCACCAAACCGGTATGAGAAATCCCCGTGTGTTTAACAGCGGGTCCTCCGGAGGACCCGCTTCTAGCATATGGGCACAATTTCAATTGGCTATATTTCGACTTTTTGAGCCAGGATCAACCCAATAATGCTTCTTTCTAAGTGTTATGACTCTCATGTACATATATTGTATGGCCCACTGTCGCATATTTGCTGATATAACGCTACATATCGGGTATAACAAATCCCCGTGTGTTTAAAAGCTGGTCCTCCGGAGGACCCGCTTCTAGCATATGCGCACAATTTCAATAGGCTACATTTCGACTTTTGGAGTCAAGATCAACCCAAGAAAGCATCTTTCTAAGTGTTATGACTCTCATGTACATATATTGTATGGCCCACTGTCGCAGAGATGTCGATATAAGGCACCAAACCGGTATAAGAAATCGCCGTGTGTTTAACAGCGGGTCCTCCGGAGGACCCGCTTCTAGCATATGGGCACAATTTCAATAGGCTACATTTCGACTTTTGGAGCCAGGATCAACCCAAGAATGCATCTTTCTAAGTGTTATGACTCTCATGTATATATATTGTATGGCCCACTGTCGCATATTTGCCGATATAACGCTACAGATCGGGTATAACAAATCCCCGTGTGTTTAACAGCGGGTTCTCCGGAGGACCCGCTTCTAGCATATGGGCAAAATTTCAATAGGCTATATTTCGACTTTTGGAGCCGGGATCAACCCAAGAATGCATCTTTCTAAGTGGTATGACTCTCATGTACATATATTGTATGGCCCACTGTCGCATATTTGCCGATATAACGCTACAGATCGGGTATAACAAATCCCCGTGTGTTTAAAAGCTGGTCCTCCGGAGGACCCGCTTCTAGCATATGGGCACAATTTCAATAGGCTACATTTCGACTTTTGGAGCCAGGATCAACCCAAGAATGCTTCTTTCTAAGTGTTATGACTCTCATGTACATATATTGTATGGCCCACTGTCGCAGAGTTGTCCATATAAGGCACCAAACCGGTATGAGAAATCCCCGTGTGTTTAACAGCGGGTCCTCCGGAGGACCCGCTTCTAGCATATGGGCAAACATTTCAATACTCTATATTTCGACTTTTGGAGCCATTGTCAACCTAAGTATGCATCTTTCTAAGTGTTCTGGTCCCGTATACATCTACTGTAGGGCCCTTTGACGCATATTTGCCGATATAATGCTACAGATCGGGTATAAGAAATCCCCGTGTGTTTAACAGCGGGTCCTCCGGAGGACCCGCTTCTAGCATATGGGCACAATTTCAATAGTCTATATTTCGACTTTTCGAGCCATTGTCAACCTAAGTATGCATCTTTCTAAGTGTTCTGATCCCGTATACATCTACTGTATGGCCCTTTATCGCATATTTGCCGATATAACGCTACAGATCGGGTATAACAAATCCCCGTGTGTTTAAAAGCGGGTCCTCCAGAGGACCCGCTTCTATAGCATATGGGCAAAATTTCAATAGGCTATATTTCGACTTTTGGAGCCATTGTCAACCTAAGTATGCATCTTTCTAAGTGTTCTGGTCCCGTATACATCTACTGTAGGGCCCTTTGTTGCATATTTGCCGATATAACGCTACAGATCGGGTATAATAAATCCCCGTATGTTTAACAGCGGGTCCTCCGGAGGACCCGCTTCTAGCATATATGGGCAAACATTTCAATACTATATATTTCGACTTTTGGAGCCCTTATCAACTCAAGTATGCATCTTTCTAAGAGTTATGACTCCCATTTACATCTACTTATGCCCCCTTATCGCATATTTGCCGATATAACGCTACAGATCGGGTAGCATATGGGCAAAATTTCAATAGGCTACATTTCTACTTTTGGAGCCCTTATCAACTCAAGTATGCATCTTTCTAAGTGTTATGACTCCCATTTACATCTACTTATGCCCCCTTGTCGCATATTTGCCGATATAACGCTACAGATCGGGTATAAGAAATCTCCGTATGTTTAGAAGAGGGTCCTCCGGAGGACCCGCTTCTAGCATATGGGCACAATTTCAATAGGCTACATTTCGACTTTTGGAGCCAGGATCAACCCAAGAATGCATCTTTCTAAGTGTTATGACTCTCATGTACATATATTGTATGGCCCACTGTCGCAGCGTTGTCGATATAAGGCACCAAACCGGTATAAGAAATCCCCGTGTGTTTAACAGCGGGTCCTCCGGAGGACCCGCTTCTAGCATATGGGCACAATTTCAATAGGCTATATTTCGACTTTTCGAGCCAGGATCAACTCAAGAATGCATCTTTCTAAGTGTTATGGCTCCCATGTACATATATTGTATAAGGTCGACTGTCGCATATTTGCCGATATAACGCTACAGATCGGGTATAACAAATCCCCGTGTGTTTAAAAGCGGGTCCTCCGGAGGACCCGCTTCTAGCATATGGGCAAAATTTCAATAGGCTATATTTCGACTTTTGGAGCCATTGTCAACCTAAGTATGCATCTTTCTAAGTGTTCTGATCCCGTATACATCTACTGTATGGCCCTTTATCGCATATTTGCCGATATAACGCTACAGATCGGGTATAACAAATCCCCGTGTGTTTAACAGCGGGTCCTCCGGAGGACCCGCTTCTAGCATATGGGCACAATTTCAATAGGCTATATTTTGACTTTTGGAGCCTGCAGGATCAACACAAGAATGCATCTTTCTAAGTTTCATGACTACCATGTACATATATTGTATGGCTCACTGTCGCAGAGTTGTCGATATAACGCTACAGATCGGGTATAAGACATCTCCGTATATTTAGAAGAGGGTTCTCCGGAGGACCCGCTTCTAGCATATGGGCAAAATTTCAATAGGCTATATTTCGACTTTTGGAGCCATGATCAACCCAAGAATGCATCTTTCTAAGTGTCATGACTCCCATATACATGTATTGTGTAGCCCATTGTCGCAGAATTGGCGATATAAAGCAACAGGACGCGTATAAGTACTCCCCGTATGTTTAGAAGAGGGTCCTCCGGAGGACCCGCTTCTAGCATATGGGCAAAATTTCAATAGGCTATATTTCGACTTCTGCAGCCAGGATCAACTCAAGAATGCTTCTTTCTAAGTGTTATGACTCCCATATACATATATTGTAGAGCCCACTGTCGCAGAGTTGTTGATATAAGGCAACAGACCGGGTATAAGGAATCCCCGTATGTTTAGCAGAGGGTCCTCTGGAGGACCATTCAGCTGCAAGCCTATGGGCAAAATTTCAATAGGCTATATTTCAACTTTTGGAGCCATGATCAACTCAAGAATGCATCTTTAGAAGTGTTATGACTCCCATATACATATATTGTAGAGCCCACTGTTTAGAAAATAATATTCGAACAGCCAAGTCTGAATATAGTGTCTGACATTTGCAGAATGAGGTCCCCAAAGGGTGAATTTAGTGACGCAATCGGCGGGCTAGCATCACCAAATTCTGTTTAAGCCTCAACTGCTATGGGAGATATAGCATCATATTGAAGTTCTCCAGTAAAAGTTGGTGATGTGCACGCATTGGGCACCTCAATTATGCATTTTATCTTCTGCAAATTAGGGGATATAGAAACTGAACAGACGGGAAAAAGTGAGAAAAATGTCAATTTAAGACCCTATATACTTCCCAGAAGACGAGGCATAAGCAGAATGAGTTCCATGGGTAGTATATTTGGTGATGCTAGCCTGCTGTGCAGGGTAGCATAACTAAATTCACCCTCTGGGGACCTCATTCTGCAAATGTCAGACACATAAATTCAGGTTTGGGAACAACAATTTGTTTTGATTTGATATTAATGACACACACTGGCATGAGTGCTAGCTAAGCAGTTGTTTATACCTGTCAGCCTGATAACATCTCAATCGATGACTGTGGTATCAACTCTCTCTGTCTGTAGCTAATACAATTGACTGAATCTGCTGGTGGGAGAGGTGAGTTAGGAGATGAGATGGGGTGGAGGTGCTGTTGGTTGGGGGCAGGGTGGTGGTCTGGGTCATGTGGGGGGGGGGGGATGATGGAAAGGGAAAGTTTCAATGATTTCATTAAAGATTTTCATAACTCTGCGGATGTTACAATGGTGTTAGTTTTTCTAATTTTTTAACATGTTTAAAGGCCCACTTAATTTTCAAGTCGCCAATTATTATTTTTATAGTGACTTGATATACGGTTTTAATAACAATCTATGCCATAAAATATGATTAAAATGCTATAATTCACCACTATTCGAAGATGCCCACAGATAAATAGAAGACTTCCCCCCTCTGTCACCCATAATGCAACAGAATTCAAAGTTTTTCAATGGAAGGGGAAGAACTCTATCTTTAATATATAGAGTTATTCCCCCTGCATTGAAAATACTGATTTTTTAATTCTTGATGACAAAACGCGTTGGCAACTCAACAAAAACAACATATCCACAGTTTATTACATCAGATAAGTTGATAATATAATATGTATAATATGGCATATATTTTATATAATATAATTTGGGGTTCGAAAATTAAGTGGGCCTTTAAAAAACGAGAGGCCGATCACGATCGGCAGATGTTAACCCATCCCTTGGTGAGAGTAAATTACTATGATAGGAATCATAACTGAGAGTTTTGATGTTGAATTATAGAGTATACTGTTACATGTACTATTATAGACAAATGTACAAAGCACAAATTATTGGAATTTATGGGTCACTCGCATTTATATAAGAGAATGCACTGGTACAGGATCTGTAATTCTGCACCACAACAGCCTTGGGTTAAATGTGAAAAGGTGACCTGGACATGGAATACTTGGGTTAAGAGAGTCCAATTTAAGTTTACAATGATAATGTATAAAATTCTACCAACAACAGCCATCAAGATAAAACACCTCACTGCTGACCCATTAATATCAATTATATAACAGAGCTGTCAACAAATCACAGGCAGTGTTTATGTTGAAGGCTGGCACCTATATTAAACCAATGACATTTATAATGACCTCAGACCATCTGTAGAGTGATATACTCAGCTGTGCAATGCAGCACAAATGTTATAGTCTACTGTTAATATCATGTGATGTTTATTGTTGAAACTTAAAAAAAAATTAGATACCATATCTTTCTTTATCTGCACATTGGCATAAGAGACATCAGAAAATAATATAGCCTTAGCAATAGCTAAGTAGTCCAAAGGCATGGGATTAAATTGGTGAATTGGGTTTAATGTCGCTCCAAACAAATTTACCAGAACATAACACAAGATTTTGGACCGATTTAAACTAAATTTGGTGTGGTGACTCGGGTACTGGCAGAGTTATAATGGTGTTAGTTTTTCAAATTTAAAAAAAAAAATGTTTTTAAAATTATTTAAAAAAAATAATATTTTATTGTTTTTTTTAAATTTATTTATATTTTATTTTTTGTTAAATTGAGCAAGGAATTCAATCAAAATTTTTTTTTAAAGAGTGGATAGTTTTTCGAAAAAGGGCCATAACTCAGTTAAAATAGTTGGCTCAAACCCATAATCGAACTTGATCTGTCTTTTGTGCTGAGAAATTGATATACAAAATTTGGTTCCGATCAGATAGAAAATATTTGAGTTATCGCACCATGCGTAAAGTGTCTATGCACAGACAGACGGATGGACTAATGATGAGTGGTCAATCCGGACATCGACACTATGTTTACCATACTATGGTATGGGCAAACATAAAAAAAATTATGTTAAATTAATCAAGGAGTTAAATCTGAATTATTTTTTTCGGAGTTATGTCTCTCGCGCCACTCCTATTTGACCCCATTTGAACAAATCTGAACCAGTCATTCAAGGACCCTCCATACCAAATTTAAGCTAAAACGGCCCAATGGTTCTAGACAAGAAGTTGTTATAAGAATTACCATAGAGGAATATAGTTATGGCCCTGGTTTTGCAACTAATTGACCTGGTGACCTCATTGGAACAAATCTGAATGTGAGTCACTTAGGGAACATCCACATCAAATATGAACCCATTCGGTATAATAGTTCTGGAGAAGAAGACGATTCTTGACGGACAGACAGACGGATGGATGGACGGACGAGGAGTGATGACTATAGCTCCACCAGAGACTTTGTCTCAGGTGAGCTAAAAACTATGAGTAACATATTTTTGTTTGCAAAGAGATACGCTAATTGGTCAAATTATACCCAAAATGGCCGAGTCATTTGATGCAGGTCTTTTTGAGATCAAATGTATGTAAATCAACATTTTTGATAAAGGTACCATTTGACTCAAAAAGGTATCAAAAGACTTGACCATCTTGGGTACCATTTGACCAATTAGGATATAACTTTTTATGGTATCATTTGACTCGGGTATCATTTGGCTGTAGGCCATTCAAATAAGGTCAATTAGCTGCAGAAGAAGTGTATAAAGCCACTTGTGTTGAGATTATGTTACATCTTGCCAGCTGGCATTCAACTCAGAGGACGATTAAGTCTTAAGGGTGATAGGGCGCATATATAAAATGAAATTGTTCATTGAGGTTTTTTTTATTAGATTTTTATTGAACTTTCAGTATTAAATGCACAGACAGGTTTTAGGTTACATTTAGAAATAAAAGTTACCAAATTATGAACATTTCCTCAAGAATATACCAAAGTATATTATAATGATAGTATAAATGCGATACTATCAACAAAACACACTTTGTGTGAGCTGATCGTTTGTTTATATACAGCACATACAGGATGTGCGATAAGCAAAACACTGAACACCACGGCAATATTTTTGACAGATTGGTTCACGGTGACCCATTCAACACCAAAATTTTGAGTGGCAAGGATTAGCAGGGGCTATACCAGTAAGTTATAAGCAACATGGTGGCAGTTTTAACCAAGTTCAAATAGTGGGGTCTACCTGATGTTGAATGTCTTGCTTATCGCACACTATTTGCATATTGTTTGTTTACATAACAAAGCATACAAACTACAATAACATGCTATCTACACGTTATTTATGATTGGCATATGAACAAGATCTGTCTACATTTTAATATTCTTTCTGTTTATGGCAGTTTTAAAGGATGTGAATATTTTAACAGCAGTACCCAAGACCGTATCTTTAACAGATAATTAATTGAGACAAAATTGGAAGAGTTACCTCATAACCACTTAATATGCAGTTATGTGAAATACTCCGGTTGGGTGATCAAATAGAAATTGAGAATAATCTTCCTCAAAGTAGTAATTTGTTACTAATATCAATCCAAATTGACGATACACATTGTCATTCTTATATATTAATTAAATGCAATGGCTCTCGATGGTGAAATCATTTGTGTTAGATTATCGCTGATAGTTGCGTCCCGGATCGAGATGTAAATATTTACAATTGGGCGCAGTTCCGATGATGATTTCTATGGAGTGGTATGGTTGATATCTTCGAAATTTTGGCGATGTTAGTAGATTGCTACATTCCCCATATTGACATTCTGCCTGAGTACTAACTTATAAATTCCACGCACCCGAACAATCCATAATATGTCTTTAATATCCAAAGATGTTCATCTGGCAGCAAATCACGAAGCAAGTAATTATTAGGGAAATGGGCAGCACAGGAGAACCTTGAATATACATGATTTCTGGTGATATTCAGATGAGGGATGTGGCCTGTAGGGTGTACCAATGAGTAATTTGAAAATTTTTGAAATAGTTTCAATCTACAAGCTATCCTAATCATGATATTTTCCAAACAATTTTCCAACACATAGCCAACTCCAAACTATTGCTATATCCGATATACATTCTTCACTCATTTCTGCAATATATCTACTTCACAAAACTTTTCTGAAAACAAGCCGTTATTGGTGGTAATTGAACCTTCCAAGATCTTTCCATTTCAGAAAAGAGAAAACCCAAAACAGTTTAAAAAACATTTTGGAACACATTCATAAATAGCATATAAAAAAGAAAAAAACTAACTCAAATTGATCCATGGCTTAGAAAATTGTGGAACACCGATGCGTCAATTCAGGGATGCATGATATCAATAACAGCAATCTTAAGGATACGGGCAGCCTAGGCGATTGGTATAGTCAACTCCGCTAAAACGGCCATAAACAGAAAGAATATTATATGATATATTATTTGATATGCTTTCTGTGAGTTTAATATAATTTAATTAATGACTGTTAGGCAAAAAGTGTCGATTCTCAGGCATAGCCGCATCGGAAATATTTGTTTTTGCATTGGACCATTTTATTACAATTTGGATCTCATCGTAGTTGTAAACCACGCAACATTAAAATAGGAAACTGTACCATGGAAATTATTATGTTTCAAATATCAAATAGGAGCTAAATACAACAGTGTATGTGTGGGTTTCTAACAAAAGACCGTTGGCAATGATAACTATCAGGTACATTGTCACCACAGGCTGTCCAAACCCCCTAGTTTATTGGTAAAATTTGTTGAACATTTCGATCTGCGGTCAGCAGGAAGTTTGATATTGAAAAAAATAATAATTTGAGAATGCAAACATGGAATGCAACAAAAATTCAGTTTGACAATCAGTGTATATTGGCCATGTTTTAAAAAAGTTTTATTGTCTATCATCCATTGCGGTACATATACAGTCTAATTAGTCAGTGGAATAAGTGAACCAAGACTTTCTATGATAGTTTGGAAGATCACTTTATCTTTGTTTTGACTGTATTTACGCTCCGTATTTTTATATGAATCTGATGTCTGGTGTTAAAAATGATTGTGGCGATATTAAAAATCATATCCATATTATATATCCCTATATGATGTACGGGTAACTAGTACAATGTCATAATTTATCATTCTTTATATCAGATTATATTAGTTTATATTCATTACAAACTGCTCCTTACAATTTCTGGACTTGGGAAGGTATAATAACCCACGCTTATTATGCCAGTCTGTGGGCATAAAAAAATAAAACATAAAAATAAAACCCTCGCGCCCACATTTATTTTCCAAAACAATTGCCTGAGATTCAAATATCTTTTTTCATTTGGTCTTATTGACACAAAATCCAATTATATAACACACATCTAGCAAATTATTTCTATAATATGCATAAAACCTCGTCAGTTGGAACTAGAGATGGGCGGTTGTGAAAATTTGCCTCGGTTTCGGTTGTGGAAAAAGAGTTGAGTCTCGGTTTCGGTTTTTATTAATAAAAATGACTAATGTGAACAAAATCTAATTATGCTTCATCATATTACAAAGAAAACACACCAATTTTATCACCATAACTTGTGAGGTACATGTCCTTTATAATTGTAAATTATGTATCATATTGTTACTATTACATGTATATTGTTAATGTCCATGTCGAGTGGCAGTGCTAGAATGCAAGTGAGTCTGTGTATTGTGTATGACTGCAATTCAGCATCATATGATCATAAGTGTGAAATAATATAATGATCATTTATTTTGGCATCAAAACTAATGTGTGTGAGTGTGACTAGATATATGTGTATAGTTATGATTTGAAAAATAAAATTTGAACTAAACAAAATGAAAATAAAACATGACTAGAATATCTCAATCACATTATCTGGCTATATGCCTATTACCATATTTAGGGAACATAATACTGTACACACTATACATGCATCCAATACAAGTCACCTGAATGAGTGCTATTTCTCAACAGTTTACCGCCAAACGGTATAATTCATTCCGGCATAACATTTTTAATCAACGGCGCACAAATATATTTGACGATTTAACATCCAAACAGTGATAAAAACTAATAGGGAATGCGGGTAACAATCATTGATACCTTTTGATATTGTATCCTCATTATCAAATTCACCTTTCAGAGTATTTGTACGGCCTTAATGATTAAAAGAACATGAGAAATAAACTGACTTGTGTTGTGTTTACTACGGCGAAAATAGGTGTACACGGAAGCAACGTAATTAATTCGTCGCGCGATTTCACGATGCGAACTCCTTTCTGCATATATTACAGGCGGCACACTTAGATTTCTTATCTTTCTTTGAAAATTATTTCCACACAGGACTCGTTTGTTCGTCGTGCTCTGCCATGATTACAGGAAGTTGTGACAACCGAAACTATGGGTTTTCCCAACTTACCACGGTTGTCATTTCCAGTTTTTCCCGACAATCGAAACCGAACTGATTCCACGGTTAACCGCCCATCTCTAGTTGGAACCTAATGGAATAGAACCATGTAGCTTACAAGTATACTTGCAGCTAAACCAAGTGAGTCCCTGGGTACATAAGAGGTTACATGCTATGACTAAAATAATTTTGAAATTGAAGATTGTGGGTGAATTTCGTTTGATGTTTTAGTTATATTCTGTGCTATCATAATTAGCAGTTTAGTGTTCGACAGTAATGAACATGATGAAATCTTCAATGATATTAGTTATAATACAAACAATATACCATTATTCATCCACTCGTTTTTATTTTTATTCGTCGTCATCTTGAGTACACAGCATCGTAACTCCCTTCAGTCAACCCGTCTCCATCTGCAATCTTGTCTTTTCTTTGCATTGCATTATACAACTGAAAATTGTGATAAAACATCGTCATGATCATTGAATGTGTCCATGTTACATTGGTTTGTTTGGTCACCATCACCATTTTGACGACCTTGACATCACCTTATATGGCAAAATGTGTCTATATGTATTCATTAGAATTTTAGAGCTCCCATCTAGAGGTCATCCTGAACATGTTTGTAAATTTTCATAACAATAGCCCAATAAATTTGGGCAATAGGATGTGCCGATGGATTAAAATTCAAAATTTAAGATGGCTGCTGGAGGCTATGTTTTTTTTACATATTTTGTAAAAAATTATGGCTCTCATCGCTTCGTGTGTGGCCCACTTGAGGTCACTGGCTGACCTGATATCAGTGTGAATACTTGTCAATAGCGGTCATTACGTTGAATAGTAGTTCTTAATTGTGAACAATGAGGATGTTGTAAACACACTAGACTATTATAATATATAATGGGTCTCGCCCAGCTATTTTACATAATCATTTAAATTCATTTGATATATAACAACTGTCACGTGATATGTACTTTCGGTTTACATCAAAGTTTGTGTTTGGTAACACTTTCCTTATGTTTACTGGTCATTTATTCAATAAAACAACGTCATATTTGACACAGTTTATTGAAGAAAAATAAGCACCTGATTATTATTTAGGTAATTGGCAATGCCGATGTTGAAACCGAAGTGCCGATTGTCATCCGACGGGCCATAATCGGCCGATTCCGATTGTCATATCCAATCATCGGCTCATCACTACTTATAAGTAATGATATAGTGACTAGATACATGGTTGAATGAACACTAACTGAATGCAGATAATGTCTACAAAAGGATAATGACAATAAACATTCCTCATCTACTGCAAAAGTCTAGCAGAGACACTTGGTAGTATTGTATCCAGTATCTACTTGTTACAATGGGGGCACGTTGCTCCAAGTAATGCAGAACTAAGCTACTCGTCACATGACATGAGCCTTTAAATAAGTTATCTACAATCTTAAGGATGCGCCATTCGTGAATTAAAAAAACCCACTATATTTTCAATCAATTTGAAGGGAAAAATCATTATGCATTATAAGCAATGTGTGATACAGTATTATAAAAACTCACAATATACCCTCACAATATGAATTATATAAAAAAGTGGTTTAAAAAAGACAAATGAATTTTTTTTCATGTAGGTCTATCGAGTTGTAATGGGAATATAAAAAAACAAACACATTGCATTATCTAGACCATGAAGCCAATTAGGGTATGCGCTCAGTCTATCTGAAATCATAAATGTCTGCGAGTAAATAAATCAAATATTTTTCACAGTATATTTTAGTTTTTTGGCAGCCATTTTGCAGGACTATTTTTTTTTCTCGGGTGAAGGACCAAAACAACATAAAACAAATATTATTCAACGCTTTCAATAATCTGGCAGACATAAATACTCAATATTGTTTCATCTTTACAGACATTAAGTACCGCTAGCTTTATGTTGATTTATTCTAACAAAAATAGTTCTGCAAATGGCTGCCAAAAACTTAAATATAAAATGAAAAATGTTTGATATATTTTCCCGCAGACCGTTATTACAATTTAAAAAAAAAATTGACATAATTCGAACATATCTCTCATATTGTGAGGGTAAACACGTGTTATTATAATATTATAACATACATTGGTTATAAAGGATACTAATTTTTCTCTTCAGATTACTTCAAATTTCCATTTTAAGAAAATTCACTGTTGAGGCCAGTTCTTAACAATTTGGTGACATGAATTGAGCGCTATCTCCACACATACAGTGATCACTCAAGCATGCACATACTTGGTCGACAGCAGTGCCAAGATACGGAATATACATGTAGCATTTCCTGAAAATCAACCTCAGGATACTTCATACAGTGTTAGGGGAACTTACTTATTTTGGGGTGTTAATAACCAATTTGACCTCTTACCAAGTTGCACTCACCACTCTTTGCATTCCCTTGCTATGACCATGTCTTCAAAAAATTTCTTGTTCTCTTCCATCATAAATTGAAGCCTGCCTTAGTGGTGCGTTTCCATGGGTGCCATCTTTTCGCACTTGTAGTCATCACCGGAACTCTGAAAGAGCATAAGTTAAAATTAAAAATTAAAATCAGTTGAACCTGATCTTGATATGCAATTAACAAGAGACTGCACCGGTGGTGTTGGCATACCACCATGGTGACAAATTCGAACTGACAAAGTATGGGTGAGATATCTGCTTGAATGGGAATAACCCCCTAACATTTTCAAATAAACACAGATAAATAACTGTAGAATGGAAAACATGAACAAAACGATTGAACACTCAACAGACTGCCATCATAATAGTGAACATCCATACCAAATTCCATTGATATCTGTCAACTGGTGCTATGATGGTGGCGATACAGACAAAAAACCAACACTTCCAAATTTATAAATGATGACCAGAACAGAAAACTGGAAAAAATATGATTGAACACTCAATTGATTGCCCTCATAGTAGTGAACAACCATACCAAATTTCATTGAGATTCGTCAAACGGTGGTGAAGACATCTGCCCGGACAGAAGGAAAAACAGAGGGATAGATGTCCGGACGTTGTGAAGAATGGAATGAATCCAGTATACCCCACATTCTCTTTGAGAGTAACGGTATAATAAACATGAAGTACAATTTAAACAAGATGTTACACCACATCACGGCTGCTCGCTTACTACTATTGTGTAAACACAAAACCTGGGTCGAACAGGACCCAATTTTTAATGAAACAAAAAGGCGAATGCAAACTATACAATTGTTGCCCACATTTGAGTGAGACACCGGATTTGTTGCCCACTCAAAATATTTGGAATGTGTATATAAAGGGGTGCTTACATAAGCCCCCTCTGATAAACATATGGGCTAACTTTTAATTGGGTATTTTTTTAGCCATAATCAACTCATTTATGGATATTTCAATGGATTATGGAATGTGACACAATGGCCGCCATGATTCTTGAGATACAGTGTAATATGCTGGGGGGAACTTACTTATTTTGGGGTGTTTACATCCAAAGTTTACATTCACTGTCTGCATTCCCTTGCTATGAGCGGTGTATTCAAAATTTATCATGCTCTCTTCAGTCATATATCGAAGGCTGCCTTAGTGGTGCCATCTTTTCATACTTGTAATCATCAATTGAACTCTGAAATTTAATTTAAAATTAAAATCAGTTGAAACTTCTTTTGATATGCAATTAACAATAGTAACATGAAGTACAATTTAAACAAGAGGTTACACTGCGGCTGCTCGTGATTTGTTGCCTGCTCGAAAGCGGGTTTGTCACACAACAGCGTATAGACCAGTTAATGAACATGGAATTAATTTATTACTGTAGTTATTCAAGAGAATGATACAAAATGCTCCAAAAGTTGAAGCAGTCATTTTAAATATTCATTCATCATATTTCTCAGTGTTAAATTGATATAAAAAATTTGCGTTGGTGATTAATTGTGAATATACAGGTAGAATTGTCATTTTGACAAATTTTACATGCAACTTGGACGTACGCAACTGCTGTTCTTACATACAAATTATAGACAGTGACTATCAATGGAGGAACATTTACTTTTTTATCAATGATTTGAGGAAGTGTTCACAATAGTACTAGTTCCGATAAAATAGTGTTTTCTGTAATAGCATGATCAGCCTGTCTGAAATTATCACTATTAAATATCAGTTGAATTTTACAAGCCTGTTTTTGTTTTTTCTCATCTGTTTTTTTTTCCATCTAATAATAACCTAATATTTCTGGATTTTCTAATGTCTTTAATCGATCTTATGGCCTGTTTTCTTCTTAGAAATGACAGCTGCAGAACATCAACGATCCATTGCATTGTGTGAACATTGACTCACGATCATTGAAATCCCTTTGCCTTTCACTATCTCATAGTTTTATCACTTCAAAAAATATTCCTGGATAATACTTACATTCTCCTTTTGAGCCATAAATGTTGCAACCGTTATTAACCTCTTCACTGCCAATTGAAGTCATTGGCTGGGTCATTGACATTATGGATATTTTCCTGTGGAAAATAAGGAAGTTAGTAGTGATGTTTTGATAATCGGAATCAGCCAATAATAGCCCATCGCATATTAAATCTTACCTATTAGTTGAACATCGGCATTTACCGATTGGCCAAATTTTAATTTAATTTAATTAATAACAGTTTTTGACACAAAATCCAATTACATGTATATACATGTAACACACATATCTAGAAAATTATTTCTATAATATGCATAAAACCTCGTCAATTGGAACCCCATGGATTCGAACCATGTAGCTTACAAGGATACTTGCAGCTAAACCAAGTGAGTCCCTCGGTACATCAGAGGTTACATATTATGAATGAAATAATTTTTAAAATGAAGAATGTGGGTGAATTTCGATTGATGTTTTAGTTACCAAGTTATATTCAGAAAATTATATATATATATATGTCCAAACACAAATATTGACTATGCACCATTAGGGACGTAGTAAGGCTATATACCATTAGGAACATTATCTATATTATGACAGTGCTATCATAATTAGGAGTTTAGTGTTCGAGACTAGTAGTGAACATGATGTTTTTAATATGAACAATATACCATTATTCATCCACTTGTTTGTATTTTTATTCGTCGTCATCTTGAGTACACAGCATCGTAACTCCCTTCAGCAACCCCTCTCCGTCTGCAATCTTGTCTTTGCTTTGCATTGCATTATATGGCTGAAAATCGTGAGAAAACATCATAATGATCATTGAACGAATCCATGTTAAGTTGGTTTGTTTACTCACCATCGCCATTTTAACCGACCTTGACATCACCTTATATGGCAAACTGTGCCTATTCATTTTCAAATTTGAGAGCTCCCATCTAGAGCTGATCCTGAACATGTTTGTATGGCCAAAATAAAAAGTGTTTTGGTTCTCGGGCAATTTTATTTTCAAATCAATGAGGGAGGTAGGGTTTTATTTTTATTTTTTATTTTTTTTCTGCGCATAGTAAGCATGGACCAATATACCTTCCTGTCTAGTAATAACCAGAAATGTAGAGGGAACTGTTATGCATATAAACTCATTTAGTCTTATATAAAAATGACATTGTAATACCAGTGTATGACTGGGATTACCTAGCATTATATAATGCCCCTGACATTAACTACTGTTATTGTTGTCTAAAAACTGAGATACCTCCCCATTCTAATATGTGATCCTGAATTTAGTCCTGTGCCTTTCAATTGTATAAAGTTACGATTAGTGTAAGTTGTTCACAATGACTAATTGTAAGAAGAGCATGAGGATCAGCTAATCATTTTCTTAATTGTAGTCATCTACTTCAAATCTACTTTTCAAATTTATTTTTTCATAAGTATTTTTTGTCATAACATCAGGCATTGCAATAAAAAGGCCTAATGCGGCCCTTTTTATTCAATGCGGCAGGGCCTGAGAACCAAAACCTTTTTCTTTTTTTTTGCCTAAATTCAAAACAATACCCCAATAAATTCGGGCAGCAGGATGTGCTGATGGATTAAAATTCAAGATCCAAGATGGCTGTTGGAGGAGGCCATGTTTTTTAACATATTTTGAAAAAAATTATGGCTCCCATCCAGAGGTCACCCCAAAGTTCCATATGAAATTTGGTGGTGATCGAATGAAGGATATGGCCTGTAGGGTATGCCAAAGGATTTAGTCATGCAAAGAATAAAATCCAAGATGGCTGCCAATGGCCATGTTTTTCACAGAAAATCATTCAAAATATATAGCTCCCATCTAGAGGTGATCCTAAACATGCCTGTAAGTTTTTAAAACAGTCCTCCAAAATATGTGGGCTGCAGGGTATGCCGATATATTCAAATTTGAAATCAAAGATGGCTGCTGGTGGCCATGTTTTTCAACAACTTTCTGAAACGATCAATGGCTCCCATTTAGAGGCCACCTCAAAGATCTATATGAAGTTCCAAAAGGATTGGATGAGATATGCGACTTGTAGACTGTGCTACAGGAAATTGTAGATGAATCATGGATGGACTCACAGATGACGGATGCCAACCCACGACAATAGCTCAAACTTGACTTTGTCAAGTTGATCCAAAAATGCTTCAACTAGGTAGTCTATTCTGACCCATGAAAGTCTGTCTTCATTGACATAGTGCCCTGCGAATCGGGTATTTTAATTTTTAAGCAATAGATTCAAAATCAAATCGAATCTTGAATCGAATTGTTAGATCGAGTATATCAACAGTGAAGAGGTAGAACAGTTCAGGAAACACTTAAATTGGTAACTGTAACAAACCAAAAAAAAAAAAAAAAATTAATAACTGAACGCAATGGATTGTATATTACCTAGCCATATTAATTTGTCTTCTGCAGAATATGCATGCATCTCATTGTCCTCATAAATACTGATGGATGGGATTCATTGAATGCGATGAGTGGTGGAATTGGGAGTAACTCTTTAAAATGTGCTTTCAAACTTTCGTAATCATCAAACTTCATCGATCTCCATGTTGCACTGAAATCTTCCATTTGAATTGTACATGTATCATGCTGAACTCCTTGACCTATGACAGTATATATGGGATGGAGACTTGTGAGGTTTGCCGAATGAGTTTAGCTGTAATTCCCTTGTGACATTCAACTCCTGGAATCCCAGAGTCGTGTTAATTTACATAACTCTTACTGAGATTATAATGAATTAAGTACTTGGCAGTCTATTTATAGATCATATGAGACAGTGTTATCTGAATATATTTACATACTAAGTGTGATTATCACTAAATCCAGCAATCTGATTGGTCGGCGCCCACATGGCTAGTTGCAATTATTTCTCGGTGAATGCGCAACAGCTCATAACTGTAGCCTCATAATTACATCGACGCGTCATAGGTTTTGGAAAGACGAACGCGTAATGTTTTGGGCGCATTTGGACTCGCGCAGGATTGACTTAATAAATCATCGGGTTTCAATATAAAGAGATATTTTGGGCTGGTTTTGTCACGATACACTTTTCGATTTAAATACATTTACAAAAGTGGCTTTTTCGCTAAATGTATATAAATATAAGGATTAACTGTCATGTGGACTGTTTTTATGGAGATGTAACCGTGAGGTAAGTGGTCATAACTTGTAAAAATCTTCGGGTTTTACACAAGTTATGACCACTTACCTCACGGTTACATCTCCATAAAAACAGTCCACATGACAGTTAATACAGGGCCTGGAACCTACGTCATAAAACAAAGTATTTCACCGAAAAATGGCGGCTGCTCGGTGAGACTCGAAGTGAATATTTATCGTTTTTGCAAACTATGTACATAAACCACTAAAAAAATCATTGCTTATGAGCTGTAAAACATTGTTTGCTAGCTCACAGTCATCTATACCGAGATATATATGTAACGGTTGTAAAGATTATCGCGTTCAGGTGGTTTCCGTCACCAATTTTCGAGGCATGTTTCAGAGTTTTGAAATGGTAACGCCTACATTGGCTTTTAAAACTGGAATTGTGACATAAATGGTAACGCCTACATATAATCAACATTTGATTCCAAAATCGGCAATTTGGCTGAATTCTTTCTTTCACTTGCCGAATATCACAATTAGTTTTAGGACTAGTGAGTAGTGTATGCCTTCACAGTTAATTGAACTTATGGAAGCGCAAGAGTATAATTCTTCCCTGGCTAAGATCCCCCGAATATTGCCGAGGCAAATCGGTATACATCGGCTCAAAAGTAGACTGATTCACTTGTGGCAGGCTAATTAATACGTTTTTCACGGAATTACTATCACAAGACATAAATAAATAAAATAGTAAGTAATTATATGACCTTTATATATCAATTCCAGGCACGTATGATGGGGTGGGTGGGTGTCTCTCTGGTCCGAAAAGCAGTTTTTTCCATGTGCCAAATTTTTTTTTCTCCATTTCTGCTATTGAGTCTTATTTTGATGTGTTTTGAACAGAAACAGGTCATATATAGTTAATAGCAATGCCATACTATATATAGAGGTTATCATAAGTTGGATCAGTTGCACAATGGCCAACAATAACCCAAAATCAACTTGATAGAACAAGAAACTGCGCTATTGGAAAAATAAAATTTAATCAGGATTCCATCTACTGATACAACAAAAATAAGAATAACTATGCAGAACTCAGCTGAAAATAAGCAATAAAATGAAAGCACACTTGACCATATGTGACATGGAAAAAAAGATATAATAAATAATGGAATAAAATAGACTTTTGACAACGTAAAACATAAAATATTAACATATAAATTGAAGGCCAGCCGGGCCAGCTTGAACAATTTCAAATTGTTATCCAAGTTAATGTGGATCAGCTTGTAATGTTAATCACAGTAACAAAGATTTTATCGTCACTGATATCGTGAGCAAAAAAGAAGCGAGATTGGGCTATCCATCCATATGTTATTCCCAATTATTACGAAGCCTATTACTTCAGGCAGTGGCTACCAGCCTGCCATTACATCCTCATATAACATGTTTCCTCAGTTCTGGTTTCTGAGATGCCCCAAGAAGAGTCATGCAGGTATATCATGGTTATGTTTGGTATTAGCATTATTCTTCAAACAGGGATGAACTGGGATGAACATTTGTATTTCCACATGTTTTGATAAACAATTTGGTTCAAGCAATATATCACATAGCAAATATCATGTAGTCTGTAGAATACTCAAATGTGATTATGTGACTAGATCATGTGACTATATATTATGATAATGAATGTTAATAAAAACTTTGGCACTCTGCCTATCCCTAGAAATGTGATTATGTTGACACATTTCTTGATTAATGACACTTATATGATAAATTCAAATAGTATCGTTATCTTCATTATGCACTGTTCTATTAAAACATCGCGCAATAAACTATGATAATGCAGGATAATCAGGGATAATCAGCTATTTGGTTGGTCAATTGATAATTTTCTCAAATTTAGTGGGTGGGTGTCCAAAACTGACCGAAAAAAAATTCCTGAAACGGACAAAAAAGGGTGAGTGTCCAAAATTTCCTGGAAAAAAATGCCGGAAACGGAAGAAATTGGGTGGGTGGGTCCCCCGAGGCCGGAATTAAAATGATCATACGTGCCTGGAATTTTTTTTCGACCCCCCCCCCCCCATTGCGAATATAATTGATGCGTGACCAGATTGTTTGACAACGAAGGTTCCTGGACCGAATAACACATTCAATTCATTATCAATAAACATGGGTAAATTATAATTAACAATGAATGTTAGTAATAGAATATAATTAAAGAAATCTTTATTGCATGATAATGTTTTAACGACAACTATCAGACGAAACTGGAAATATGAACAAATTAACATGGATTTAACCAACGGAAATAGAATGGAATAACAAAGTAATACTACAATGAATATGGAATAAGAGAACGAATGACAGGACATACACTTAATTAAACTAACGAATATACAACGAGAACGTAAAAACAATGATTATGCCATGAATTTATGCTCATCTTTATATATAGTACTAGCCGATGAGCCCGACGTTGTCTGGGCTATTCAAAAACCAAATTTCAAGTCGATAGCTCCACCAATTTCTGAGATCTGGTATGCGCATGCGCGAAGCTGGCGTCGCACGGGCTCGGCGACCCGATAAAATTCGTATCCGGGGCAAGATACATTCACATACCAAATTTCAAGTCGATAGCTCCACCCATTTCTGAGATCTGGTCTGCGCATGCGGGAAGCTGGCGTCGCACGGGCTTGGCGACCCGATAAAATTCGTATCCGGGACAAGATATATTCACATAGTCAAGAATCGTAGATTTGTATAAATGACATACAGACATACAGACAGAGGTCTTCAAAATATATAGGAGATTTTGGAAGAACGGCATTTTTACAACGGCTTATGAATACAAAAAAAATAAAAATTACACAATGCTTATGAATACGAAAAAAATGCTAAAACGAAACGAAATCTTGAACATTCTCACTCATTAAAGGTCCCCAACATGGGTAGATAATAATATGTTGCAAAAATGAATTTGTTTTCAAAGTTATTCTGGCCTTTACATAATTTAACAAAGGGGTGATGATCTGATGTAAGGTGTAGAGTTGTAATCTTCAGGTGTGATAATCTCAAAATCACAAGTCAATGTGGACACCTGACGATGTATTCACGGGGTCGTCTCCGAATGACAGTCGCTATTGTTTTGGAAGGTGTGAACAGAGGTGTGAACAATTGGTTACTTCTAACGAGTACCGCTGTTAGTGATTTGTAGTTTTTGTTATTCAGGTGAGCTTTATTAACGCTGACAATGTTTTTGTTATTTAGGTGAGCTTTATTAACGCTGACAATAACTCATAGTTATCACCGGTACGTAGTTAGTGTATGTTAGTTCCGTGAGTGAACGATATAAGCATGTTTGTACCTTGAGTGAACAACCTGAACTCAAATCGACCTATATAAATGCATGCAAAGGCAATTTACTTCAACTTCAGTGATATTCTCATAATCTTTCATAATAATGGCTAATGTTCAGGTTAATGTTTCATTTATCGAGAACAGAAAAGGAGGGAGGAATCTGCTGTTTGATTGTCACAAATATCGTATTAAAACTAGAAAGAGAGACAGTATCCACTGGACATGTTGCGTTAGATGGTGTCCAGGTACAGTCAACACCAAGGATGACATAGTGACAAGTATAGGAAAGCCGCATAATCACGAAGCAGATCCCATCAAACTCAGCGCAGAACTCATAATGTCGAAAATGAAGCAGATTGTCAAGTCAGATTCTAGGACTGTGTACAACATATATTCAAGTGGCATGTGGTGGAAAAGTTGCTCCAAGAAAGAGAAAATATAGAGCCATCGAGAACAGCATCAGCCACTATAAGCGAGTTCATAGAGGAGGAGAAATTGACAAAATGGAGTTTCTCGATGCAATGGGTCGTTTGTCTGGACATTAGACTAGAATTATATTATTGTATATAATTTCACATATAAAATGAGTAAGCTATGTAAATAATGGATATGGATAAAAACCTCAACTCAACTTCCAATTGTTCATTCGACCATTATCATAAACTTCCACTTGGGCGAAAGATTGGGCTGGGATAATGACCTGCGTCAATCCAGATCGAGAAGGACATCCCACTAATTAATTTTCACACTTAAAGTTGACTGGCATTTGGAGACTAACCCGTATTCACAGCTGTCTGCAATCAACACTCAGGTGTGAATATGCTCCCAAATCAGATTAATACAGATGTTAATAGTAACTATGGTGTTATCTACAACAGTGTCAATGGATAACTGGGTTCAATCAATGTTCAATGTTGGCAGTAAATTAGGGTGAATATTTTGCCGATTTTCGTTGGTCAACTTAGGAAATTTCAGGGTGACTTAAACTTCGCCCGGCTGCAAAATTAGGGCGAAGTGAGCAAGAATAGGGAGACTTCTTCACCCACGTCGCCCTCTCGGCTGGTCCCTGTCTCCTACTATATTCAACTGAAAATATGCAAGAAAAGAATGAATTTGAGTCAGCGATGATTGTAAAATACACTAATGTACTCTAGGAATGATGTAAAACGATATGATATTTATAACTAAAATGAGCAAAAAAGCAATTTACTCATTTTCATTATAATTATCATATTGTTTTACATTGTTTATAGAGTACATTAGTTTATTTTGCACTCATCGCTGACTGAAATTCATTCATTCGTTGCACATTTTCAGTTGAATATAGTAGGAGATGGCCCCATAAATGGCTGGATTTAGGTACAGTCTCCCTTTTTGTTAAAAATTCTTGAACTTACCAGTAAATCTAGTCTCAGTAAACTTCAAATTTATTCAAATGGTATGCATATGATAGTCTGAAACAGATAGAAGGGAATATTATTATACATTACTTTCAAAATGTATTACATCAGTGTCAACACATTTCTTAGCAAGACTCAGTAGGAACAAATAAAAGTTAATGGCAGTAGTAAAATTTTGTTAACTTACTCTAAGATGAATAAGCTCACATGACAAGAAATTACAAGTCAACGAGGCTATGCTATAGATTGAGTATGTCTGATTGTATGTTTACATGGTACCAGTATGTGTTTACACACACTGACTTAATGCAAGACACAGTACTCAAAATTTGCCATGGAAATAAGCAATGCCATGGGAAATGCCATGGCAACATGTGGCATCTAACATGCAACAGCATTAAATTTGTCATGGGATATTTTTCCTAATTTTGAGGGCTGCAAGACATATATTACTATGATTGGGAACATTACATAACATATATAGATAGTGATTTGTGTGGGTATTATAACAACTTAAAGACCTATTACTGACGTGCCATTGGATTGGTTTTGGTCATTGTAAACCAGAGGAAGGAAAAAGATTGTTTAATAAATAATGTACCTGTAATTTGTCTTACATACATGTATGTAGCATGATTTGAAAAGCATTTCAATAACCAGAAAATAACTTACAATACCATTTATGCGGGATAACAATTGAAGCCGCTGCCTTGACAGTTGTAGTACAGTGTGAATCTTAAGCATCCTGCTATTTAGAGCTGGGACATCCACATTTGGTAAATTACATTAAGGAGAAGGTATTAACTAAGAAATATATTATCTGTGTTATTTATCAATGTTATAAATTCCTGGTCAGACTGGTCAGAACATTAAAAAGTTCCATGATTTTCAACAAGTGAAAACCATGAAATATAATCTCTATGAGCATAGCCAGTCAATGCTAAAGTAAAGATTCAAGTATCGGGACATCATGATGTATTAGATTTATGAAGACACTGGCTTGCTTTAGTGTTCAGTGCTTCAATGTACATGAACAAATTCATTGGCCATCTATTGATTGAAACATTTGTCATAATGAGTTGTCCATTAATTATTAACCATCATTGACCAAACATCCCATATGGAGCTCTGTGTCAAGTGGTTAGTGCATCAGACTTGTCTTTGCCGTCAACACAGCTAGAGGAGTTTGCAGCCCGTCGGTGGCCTAATGTGAGTTTCACACAGCAGTGGCTTGGTCGAATTGATTGGCATGCAATCATTGGATTGTACGCTCTTCAAATTTCACGCCAAGTGGTGACCCTTGATCAAGGACACTCATACTGTGACTGTTTTGCACCACCCATGTGTTATGAGCAGTAACAGATCTTGTTAGTATGCTAGCCACATTGTGGCTTAACCTTCCCCTGTCCCCGGGCAGCAATAGATTGTTACTGAGTGTCAGGCCTCAGCTTACCAGGCGAGTAGGGCGAAATAGTCGCCCTCGACGCCTCGAAGTCGCCTTAGTGTCGCGCCAGGGAGAAGTGAAGTCGCCCTCCGATTTTCCCAAAATTATCCTACGGCTGTAGTAAGCGATAAGCCATGCATGCTATAGTGTTACAAATCAATTATGAATATATCGCCTGCGAGTCAAACAGTGACAAAATGTTGACACAAGGTCGACTCCTTTTGTTTAACAGCGCTGAGTAAGTAAATGCTGTCTTCAATGTCCAGACAAGGATTATAATATATCAAACAAAGAAGCCTTCCGTTTTGGCCATACTTAATAAAGTGTTGGTTTCTGCTCGTCCCGACTGACTGCTTTAAAACCGCCGACTCAAATTATAATTATATTGCCGATTTAAACATTTTGTTTGTTTTAGTTCCGTTTCCGTCTTTGTGGTATTCCGTGTTTTTACGCAATAACAGAATGCTAATCGAACGGACCTCAAATAATTCTATTGAATCCGTACTCCCTTTAAATTATCCGATGTTACCTGATGTTACTGAATATATTTGACGACAAAATTATCCGAGAGCACCATTTTATAGTGTGCAAATAAAGTTTTAATCGTTGTATTGCCTTGTTCGAAATAAAACGTGATCCATAACCGGAAAATCGTAATTTTATTCCCAATGATTCAGTGATTTTAGACTTAGAGACACTCGGTAGTCGATGTCAAGACTCAAGGCCGTTAATTGTGGCATATATATGCAAACCAAATGCAACAAACAATCTATATTACATTTAAATGAAAAATTTGAATTTTTTTCCATGATGTTTTTTTCGTTTGTTTAACCTCATATTAAATAAATTATCAGATGAAATTATTCTCCAGTCTCTCACTTCTCCCTATTTTTCTCTCACTTCTCCCTATTTCTGCCAGAGGGAGAAGTCACTTCTCCCTATTCTCAACCTGCAAGCTGAGGCCTGCTGAGTGTTAAGGCTCATCAGGGTAATAATTGTCATTACCGTCTTAGAACAATTATTTATTAATTGGTTAAGCGCTATATAAAAACTCATTATTATATTATTATGTATTAGAGGGCAGAGACGAAGTTTAGGTCTGCTAAACTGATAGAGATGTTAGTCTATTTAAAGGGCTGCTAAAAGAACCATAATAATGGGTTTAATGTTTAAACTTTTCATGGAGAAAAAAAATCCAAAGCTGACATTATAAAGTAATAAACGGAGATTTCATATAAATTAGTACTATTATTGTGTTTGTAAAAAAGCACACAAGTAACGGTACACTAACGTGACAGTGAGCAAGTTCTAACATAGATCATGCCATGAATCTCTACTCGGCTGTGCCCATGGTGATCATATTTCAACAGTTCAAAACATGGGAAATTTGTTATGTTCTAAAGGGGACCTTTAAAGAATTTATTTGATTGCCCAGGGAAAAATCCAAAGCAAAATTGGCTGAAACAAATCATCTAATGATGGAATCTAGATCTGAGACCTTCACCTACTGTGAAATATATTATTAAGGAGAACGTAGAAACTAAGAAATATATTACCTGTGTTATTTGTTTTACTTAAAGTTCTCTGTGACCGATCAGAACATCACAAATTTCCCATGTTAATGATGTTTTGAACTGGTGTTCCATATGATCTCTACGGACAAACCCAGAGAGTCATATCAGTGAGATATCCCAGTCAGATTCTGGAAATCAAAATGATAAAAATACAGTGATTTTAAGCATTTACATATATAGTGATGAATAGCATTTTATGTTAGACAAATTTGGCAGTAATTTACAGTGAAAGTAAAATTCATTTTTATTTTTACCCTAACACTATTCCACAATGCCATCAATTTGGTTGATCTAAATTAATTTATTCATTCCTCATACATTTCTTTCTGCCTTTTGCTTTGGGTCATGCATTTATAACAGAAGGAACCACAATTCACAATACCAGTATATAGTGTCCATTGAAATATCATGGGAATGGCCTAACCACAAAACATTCACATAGGCGTATATGTGATATTTGCCAGACAAATTCTAAGCCGGGATTGCCCCAAAATTAACGGGACAATGTCGAACATACATGGGCAAATGTATATTAATGATAAAATTTTACGAAGCAAAGTTACAATATTTATATCATACATGTTTTCTGTTGCAATGGTCAACAGATGGCTTTTGCCATGTTATTTCAGATGGAATAGAAGTTTAATATAGAACCCCAATTTAAAATTCATGTGTTCAGGATTGCTCCACTGGATATCCCCATGTCCATGTTTATGCCCTATTTTAACTTTAGAACTTATGTATACTATAGTCATCTCAATGATATGTACAGGTAATGCAATATTGTGGTTAATAGATGCCCAAATTACACTGCCTCACACTCTGACACAGGGTTGTGTCGGGGAGGGTTATTAAAACACAAAAAAAATATCAGTATAAAGGCTACCCCATGACATGAGTTTAAAAATATACATAGACAGTCCTTCCAATGGTATCTGGAGAAGTCAACCCTTAACTCTTTCGCTGCCACCCGCCACCACAGACGTACCCCCCCAGTGCCACGCATCCTGTACATATATCCATGTATTTCAGGTATATATGGGTAATACATTATATCTCAAGCAGTTTCCAATAAAATTAGTTGAAACTTCACATGTATATAGACATAGGTATACCCTGTCGAATGCCGCCGTGGACACGCACACCAAGGTCACGTGACATTGGCGGCCATCTTGAATTAGTGGCTATTTGCCTGTATATGTACAGTTTGTGTGGGTATGAATGGGTGTGTTGTTTGTTTTCTAATTTTCAACCCAATTATACGATGTTCAACAGTAAGGTACACGGGAGTAGCCTATATGAACCCACTTTGGAAATAAAATAGGTCACGTGACCTTGGCGTCCATCTTGGATTTATGCAAGTTGCCACCTATTTGTAGCAAAATTGGATACAATGGCGCACTTTGTTGAGTTCGTGCTTTTGTTGCTTGAATATTCCCTGATAGGTACAATTCCAAATATAAATATATATAATATAACCATACCCATATGTATATATACCTGCAGGGGGACATATAACCCTGCTCCGCCCCTTATAAGTCACGTGATCTTGACGGCCATCTTGAATTTCAGGAATATTGGGTTTTACGATGATTTATGTGAATTATATGGGTCACGCGGGCGTACGCATGGTCAACTCACCAACATAATTAATTTAGTTGCCTGTTATCACCACTGGAAAACGACACAATAGACAAGGGTTGTTCAAAACCAGTAAAGGTGTATTATAAATAAAAGGTATAAGTATCTTATGTGCCGCAGGCGCCCCTCGATCATTAGAGTATAGAGGTTAGTTACCCACCCACCACCCCAATCGCCACCCATGCATAGTATCTTATGCGACGCAGGCGCCCCTATAGAGGCTACTGCCCACATAAATAATAGGTTAAAAGTATCTTATGCGCCACAGGCGCACCTCGATCATTAGAGTATAGAGGTTAGTTACCCACCCACCACCCCATCCCGCCACCCATAGTATCTTATGCGCCGCAGGCGCCCCTATAATAGAGGCTACTGCCCACACAAATAATAGGTATAAGTAACTTATGCGCCACAGGCACCCCTCGATCATTATAGTATAGAGGTAATAACAATAACTTCTTCAGTCCTGATTCTTCTGCGAGCAGCCATTTTCTACTGATAACCACGTGCTAATAACAATGACGCAATATTCCGGCTCTGACTGTACCTCCATAACGTCAGAAATAGCATGACCTTGAGGACATTGTCGCTTTAAATTGTTCGCGCGCAACAGTACTACAGATAAATACATTGTACACTGTCAAACATGCCGGAAAGAATAGAGTTATATCCCATACATTAGACTACATACCAAATTCGCAAAAATGCGCGATTGGCAGCGTCTGCGAAGTTCGCATTTATGCGCGTTTGGCAGCGAAAGAGTTAACAAAGTTATCCCCAGAGTAGTCAGACCCAAGAGAAATCGACACACTATGTAGATTAGCGTCATGCATGACGTTTGCATTAAACAAGTGTCATTATCTGTGTCCAACAGTTTGCCACATTGTTTGGTGTCAAAGGGGATTACATCACTTTGTAGCTTTCTTGGTTTTTCACAAATAGGGGATTAAGAAACAGGAAATATTGTTACACTGATGTGTGCTTAATTAATATTAGAAATAAAACTACCAACATAATTTTTTCCTGGCTTTGGACCGGCTCATCAACAGCCAAACAACCTGAACACAGTTGAAGTTACATACGTGTGTGTCAATTTTGGCGAAAACTCCGAGCTGCTTTCCACATTCCTACTTCAAAGTCAGTTGTCATTCAATGCAACTTCAAAGTCCTGAAAAACAGACCGATCATTTTTAGTGAGCTTTCTTGGCACAGAGCAAACATTTTTTCCCTCCAGATATTATCTCCACATATTATCTTGACATCTCAACATATTACAAATACATCTCGAGATCTCGACTAAATCTCAAGATTTCGACATACGCATTTTGAGATCTCGACGTTATCATGATCTCAACATATTATTACCGGTATGATGAAATCTCTAGTTATTTTCTCAAGATCTCGACATATACAACTCGAGGTATCGACAAACACATCTCGAGATAATATCTTGAGATACATCAATATATAAATGTGCTTAAAATACAGCATTATAGCCTAATGTTCCTATAACTACCGCTATATGGCACAAGAAATTATATCATTGGTCAGTACGACTCAGTATGCTATACAGTTCACTGCGAATTGGACAATAACCTCACCATTACACTGTATACGCATATTCCTTATTCGGAAACATTCGGTATTGACCAAATAAATGGTGCGATGGGTTGGGCCATCCCAGTTTTGATTAACGTTAGGTCAAGGTTAGGGTTCGCTTAACACTTGGGTAACCCCAACCCATAATTTACCATCCCACCCCAGTCAGGGTTAGTATCCCGTCAAGTTCTGATTATGGTTAGGATTATACTAGTAGGCTCAGTGTTAAGGTTTAGTTTAATGTTCATGTCTGCTACTTTTCCATTCGGGTCATGCAGACTTATATTAGTCTAGGATCCCACCCAACTTGTCATGTCCCATCTCATCACGACGATGTCCAATCAATTGCCACCCTGTTACCGTCTCAGTCATGGGAAAAGGTTGAATATCCTGTCCATGCCAGTCATGTTTATGGTTATGGTCAGGGTTAGGCTTTAGGTAACTTTCCGCATTCCCACTTGCCTCATCGAGTCCTGAACTGTATCACCATGTTCCGGATAGGGTCAGGGTAAGGGACAAATGAAACACATTTCGATTTGAAAGTGGTTGTGTGATCTGGGAAATATCAAATTGTTGTATAAAAGTCCTTTATAGCTGGAATAGCCTGCATTATCTTTTTTAAAATGTTCATTACATACTGAACCTGAATCTCCTTTCGCGAATGGTTCCTGACAACTCAGTTGATCCAGTAGACAGGCCCAAGTTGTGACATCGAGATAATATGTCGACCTGTCGAGATAATATTTGGGGGGGGGGGGGGAAATGTATTGACCATGTCACAAATGAGCCACCATAGAGTACTAGACCTGAGATGGGAAAGAATCTATTTAACTAAATCTTCAGACAGTTCAATATTGAATCCATTGATCACAACATCTGCTTTGTCATCGGTTGTCAACTGAGAAAGAACATGGAAAATATTTATGTAATGGATTAAATAAATTCTATTTTTTATAATTTGTCATGATTATATAATATACTAGCAGGGTTACCCGGCGTTGCCCAGGTTAATGTATGCTGTGGATATTTGTTGGGAATAGAGAATGCTCTTGCTTAAAGTGTTATACGTTTTCTCATAAATTGTATATTCAAATAGCATCACAAAACAAGCTTGTTGCCCAATCCTCGTTTGAACACTTTAAGATTATATGTTATGTATTTATTGTTTGTAATTATGTTCTGTTTAGTTCAAATAAAATATTGTTTAAACCAAACATGATTATTACAGTCATGGAATATAAGTAGTGGCTCATCCTGTCAATTGTCATTCTGTTTATCGCGATTAATCCGTTCCACCAATAATGAAGTATTTATTTATTTACAACTGCGTATTCATTAGACGTTATAATATGATACATGAACATCATAAACACATTAGTTCGATAAAAGATGATAATTGGGTTTTACATATTGAGATGTATCAATCAATCTAGTGGGTTGGACTAAGATCTCGAGGACACCTGGCTATCATATCTCCATGAAGATACAGATGTTTCAAAGAAATTTCCAGGTGCTCCTCTGTTCATGGTGCTATATATTGGCTAAATATTCTCAGCTACATGTGCCAGACACAGAGCGAGATTTTGAGTTGTTTATGTCAGTCGATGAGTCTGTTCTAAAACCCTTGTCAGATGTCAGTATTGGTAGGATCCTGAAAAGTCTTGTGCTACTAACTGAATTTTTTCTTGTATATCAGAAGAAACTATATTTGACTGCACACTGTGACCACTATTTTTGAACAGGCCTTCCATATAGAACTATATTTGACTGCACACTGTGACCACTATTTTTGAACAGGCCTTCCATATATCTCTTGACAAATTGTAACTTTTTGTGGAAACTGTATTGAATGGAACAGACTAAATTTTGTTATTATATATATGCAATCCTCTGACGGATCGAGGTCTCTCAGTTTGCACGAATATATGTATCTCTTCAATAGAATGATAAATATAAGTTTAATGCTTCTTCTAGTTTATCTCTTTTTGCTAGCTCATTGTGTGAATGCCTTGATTGCCATTCCCATATAAATATGACTGTTAAGAAGATATAATTGTTCAAGTGACTTATGTGGGTCACCATATGTCGGGATTGTGAAATGTGAACGCCCAACTACTTAAAATGATATGGAGATGGCCTGGTGACTGTATATAACTTATATGTGGATATCGGTGAATAGCAATCTTATCAATGATAGTGCATATCCGCTCGCCATCCGTGACGCAAACGACACCAAATGTGATTCAATTCATGGTATATCATTAGAGAAAAACGTGTATGAATTTGGTGGAATTTGGTTTATTAAATCAATTGTTGATGCAACGCCGACTCGAACAACGCCATATTGCGAAGGTGATTATGTATTCGTTTGGTGGAAATCAGCGACAAAACTATTTCACCATATTTTTTTAATTTCCCCTCCCACCAACAGCGTCATTTTAGAAAATTTTAACCCGCACCATTATCTTCCTTGTAAAAAGCTACCCCTCTTAGAACGCCTTGGTGCCATCTCAATTGTACCACGTGAAGTTATATATAGAACGCACACAGACAGACAAAAAGACAGACAGACAGCACAATTTTATTTCTTGTATCATTTGAGAAGAACGTGTCTGAATTTGAAGGTAATTGGTACTAAAAATATTTTGTATCAGTTTTGGTGACCCTCCCGTCCCTATTTCGGACTCAAGCTGCACACACAGAGACTCATTAGAGATTAGAGATGCATATATATGAAATTAGTGAAAATTGGCGAGTATACAAATTTGTATCAAATTTAAGGTCCCCATATCTCTCACCCATAGGGCACCAATTTGGTGTATCTAAACCACACGATAAGATTCCTCGTATCACGGAGAAGAATATGTATCAATCTGGTGGAAATCGGCACTAAACATATAGATATAATTTTTTGTGTCCCTCTCATCTCTATACACCACTGACTCGAATGGCCCCACTTGTAACATCCTTAAACCACACGTTACACTCCTGATATCATGGAGATTATTGTTTATAAGTTTGGTGATAATCGGCGACTAAACAATTTTTTTTATCAAATTTGATGCCAATCCCTCCCCTCTCCATCTCTCATCCAAACAGCACCACTATGGCGTCTTTAAATCACGATTAGATTCCTTGCATCATGGATAAGAACGTGTATCAATTTGGTGGAAATTGGCGCTAAAAAAATTGTGCATAAATTTTGGTGCCCCTGTCCCTTTCAATGCAAACCTGACTCGAATGAGGCCATTTTGACAGATAAAAGCCACACCATTAGACTCCTCATACCATGGGGATGATTTTGTTTAAGTGTGGTGGCAATAGGCGACTTATTATCAAATTTAGTGCCCACCCCTCCTAATCTCTCATCCAAAACAACAATTTGGCGTTGTTAAATCGCACAATTAGATTCCTTGTATCATGAAGAAGAATAGATATCAATTTGGTGGAAATCGGCGCTAAAATTAGTTTGATCAATTTTGGTGCCCCTCTCCCCTTCCGTTAATTCCTGACTCAAACGACGCCACTTTTGACATATTTAAACCACACCGTTGGATTCTTCATATCATGGGGATGATTATATGTAAGTTTCGTGGCAATCGGCGACAGAAAAAATATCTGCCCCCCCCTTCTGGGCACCCCTGACGCGAACGGCGCGACTTTTGCCATATTTAAATTTTAAACCACGCCATTAGATTCCTCATATTATGGGGATGATTATATATAAGTTTGGTGGCAATCGGCGACAAATTTGTTTCTGCCCCTCCCCCTTTTCTGCCCCTGACAACAACGGCGTCACTTTAGAAAATTCTAACCCCGACCATTATCTTTCTCATAAAAAGCTACTCCTAGTAGACCCCTTTGGCATCATCTAGATGGTCCCCTGTGGATTTCTATAGAACACAGACAGACAGACATTCGCAAATATAGATATAGATAATTCGGAAAGTTTTAGATACTTAGGGCAACGTTTTTTTCAAAAAATTAGGTATATTTGCTTGTTCGATATCAGATATTTTTGCTCATTTACATACGCCCAATGTGAGTTTTGTCAAATTTCTTCAATAAAACAATATGTTTTGTTTGCAGTTGTAACTACCGGGGGGGGGGGGGGGGGGGGGGGGGGGGGGGGGGGGGGGGGGGGGGGGGGTGGGGGGGGGGGGGGGTGGAAATGCTGTTTTTAGATTGCTCAAAAATTCCATTCCATTCAATTTTTCCTGGGCAATTTACCAATCGTAGCCCAGCGTAACCCCCAACAGACTGCAAAAAGTGCAAACCATCTCATGGACTTGTTCCTAGTACTAACCTCCTCTACGCTAAGGCATAGACATTCCAGCATGTAGCGACTAGTAATTGCCGACAGAGCTTCTGGGGATTACGTGGTTGATATATATATAGCGCCACCAGAAATCCCCCAGGTAACCAGCGCCCAGGTGAACTGGAGCATAGGAAAGCAGTACAACTACTACATCATTAGCTCATGACGTCGTATCAGAAAAGAGTAGGGAGCGGAATTCTCCCTAAGCCCCATAAGATGGAGACTTACTGGAGCTGAAGGGGTCACTCTCGCCAAAAGTGCTGAAGTGTGCACAGGTTTTGAAAATGTGCTGAAGGGTTCACAGGTTCGAACGATCAGACGACATTCAATCGTAAGTGAAGGATTGGGCCTGACAAAATCGTGGATAGTGTTTGTTCACACGATTGTGATGTCGTCGTACATGATGATATTGTAGGTTATTCGTAAGCATGTGATTGACTACCCTTCGATCTTTCCAGCCATGATTTTTACGTACACACGACTGCGATTACGTCGCAAGTGGATGTATCCAAGGATATGCCATGAATTTGAATCTAAAATCAAACAGTACGTGCTTGATGTTATTTTTTGACTTGTGATATTGAGTGATTATTGACGTGAGTATACGCATTCTTAAGTTCTACCGGTTATTTCCTATGACGTAAATCCTTCCACTTACGATTGAATCGTGGTCGTCTGAACGTTCACTAAATAATGTTTAGTTTTCGTATCTGCCATGATTTCTGTTAGAGAATAATTGTTTACATTCCAATGAACATTAACTCTTTCGCTGCGAAACGCGCATAAATGCGAACTTCGAAGACGCTGCCAATCGCGCATTTTTGCGAATTTGGTATGTAGTTTAATGTATGGGATATAACTCTATTCTTTCCGGCATGTTTGACAGTGTACAATGTATTTATCTGTAGTACTGTTGCGCTGCGAACAATTTAAAGCGACAATGTCCTCAATGTCATGCTATTTCTGACGTTATGGGAGTACAGCCTTAGCCGGAATATTGCGTCATTGTTGTTAGCACGTGGTTATCAGTCGAAAATGGCTGCTCGCAAAAGACTCAGGACTGAAGAAGTTATTGTTATTACCTGTATACTCTAATGATCGAGGGGCGCCTGCGTCGCATAAGATACTTATACCTATTATTTATGTGGGCAGTAGCCTACTAGTATATAGCGGCGCCTGTGGCGCATAAGATACTATGGGTGGCGGGATGGGGTGGTGGGTGGGTAACTAACCTCTATACTCTAATGATCGAGGGGCGCCTGCGACGCGTAAGATACTTATACCTATTATTTATGTGGGCAGTAGCCTCTATAGGGGCGCCTGCGGCGCATAAGATACTATGGGTGGCGGGATGCGGTGGTGGGTGGGTAGCTAACCTCTATACTCTAATGGTCGAGGGGCGCCTGCGGAGCATAAGATACTTATACCTATTATTTATGTGGCAGTAGTCTCTATGGGGGCGCCTGTGGTGCATAAGATACTATGGGTGGCGGGATGGGGAGGTGGGTGGGTAACTAACCTCTACACTCTAATGATCGAGGGGCGCCCTCGGCGCATAAGATACTTATACCTATTATTTATGTGGCAGTAGTCTCTATGGGGGCGCCTGTGGTGCATAAGATACTATGGGTGGCGGGATGGGGAAGTGGGTGGGTAACTAACCTCTATACTCTAATGATCGAGGGGGCGCCCTCGGCGCATAAGATACTTATACCTATTATTTATGTGGCAGTAGCCTCTATAGCAGCGCCTGCGGCGCATAAGATAATGTGGGTGGCGGGATGGGGAGGTGGGTGGGTAATTAACCTCTAATGATCGAGGGGCGCCTGCGGCGCATAAGATACTTATACCTATTATTTATGTGGGCAGTAGCCTCTATAGGGGCGCCTGCGGCGCATAAGATACTATGGGTGGCGGGATATAAGGTGGCGGGTGGGTAACTAACCTCTATACTCTAATGATCGAGGGGCGCATACGGCGCATACATGTACGACACTTATGGGTGATTCTCAAAAAATGTCAACCAGAAGGGTAAAAATTTGAATTTGTCCTAAGATTGTGATTTTTTTTTAATTTGTTTGTGAAGACTCTGATTTGTTTGAAAAATTTGATTCCTGTTTGCCAGAATATTTCTTGTTATGCATGTGGGACACAGGGGACAAAAAGTCTCAAATACTTGTGAAAATCTAATTCCAAATTAGTATTATGAAAAAATAGTTGCTAATATACACCAGGCCATAGTTTTATCTCATTTTATATTGTTTGAGTAGTCAAAACTATAATCAAACATACTACTTCAAAGAACAGTGCATCAATTTCTTGATATGACACAATACACCTTGTGAGTTTAACTGTAACGTACGTGACAAAAATGAACTGTTTAGTATTCTTATTACACGAAAACTATGTAAAGGAATATAACAGTTGCATTATTGTATGAAGTAAATGGATTGGAAAATGATGACGGTTAAAGGGGTACTGTACGCCATTTTCAATAAATTCCCGGTGATAACAACGATCTATTATCGATACTATATAGAAATATAAGTAATTTGAGTCGAAGATGTATTCTGTAAACGCTCAGGTTAATAGGCTATCTTAAAATTTAATAATTTAAAAGTTAATAATTTAATATAAATTGATTTTATGGCTCCAGCCATAAAATGGCGTCTCTTAAAATTCGAATTTCCGTGTACAAAACGTAATCAAATTATAATTGAGGGATACTGGATTAGGAAAACAATTGCACACACGATCGTTTGAAACATTATGCTTATACGGGGAGAAATTATTAAACCCAAGCCACTCATTGACTAGTGACGGTACACTAACTTAAATGATTATATGGGACTACTAAGCATATAATATAATGTTTATTTGATTCATTTGGTTGAAAACTTTACAAAAATTACTCGACAACGACAATTTGTATTTTTGCATTCCGGTAAATTTGCCATCCGTAACAATACTTCGTACTCAACAGACTTTCAAAAAATGGAAAAGTTGTTACCTTATTCTCCGACTCGGGGATTATAGAAACCAACAACAACATCTTGGATACAGTACCCCTTTAATCAGAAGTGTGCTTGTGGTAGGTAAAGACACTTAAATACTCTATAAGTTATGTAACGCACGTGACGTCACGTACGTTACATTTTAATTTATTGCAACTAAACATCAATTGCCCATTCTGTTTTATACTATGATGCTTCTACTAACAGAAGCACTTAATCTACATGATTTGACATCTACATCTCCATTGTTTACCAGCAGATTGGCTAATATACATTAGTTTTAGTGGTTATAGGTGATTTGTGCAATCTCTTGAAATCAATTGTTCCAGACATGGCGAAACAAACATGTTTTATAATTTATTGAAATGCAGAGGCCAGTTAATTCTTATTGTTCAGTTACCCAGAGTTCCAGAAACTGCCTAATAGATGGTTAGCATTTCTCCCAATTTAAATTTCATACAGTACAGCTGTACTACAGCATAACACATACACAATGTAGCAATATTTCAGAAAGTCAGAAAGTCAGAAAGTGTAGCAATTTCATATAGATCATACATGTCTAATTAACCCTTCAATTCTATTACTTTGTTATTTCCAGTGCTATTTATTAGAACAGTGGCCTAAATAATAGGCAGTGAAAATCAAAGAGTGCTATTCTGACATTAGTTGTCCATTATTTATACGTTTAAAGGCTCACATTGTGGTGGAATCAATAACATTGTTGTATGTGGTTGAATTTTTTCACCAGCGCAGCTCATGTCGTGGAAGGGTTAAAGAATGCATAAATATAGGATATCTGCACAATTTTAGTGAATATGGGAATTATTTTATTAGTGTAATCTCTAAGATTACATACTGTTATAACTTACAATATTATCTGTAAAGCGGCCCGTGGTAGATTTATTACTGATATTATTTTCAGATGAACATAGGAAAAGAAATATATACTTCACCAAAATATGCAATACCATTGGCTTAGGATTTAGAAAATTTATGTTTTCAGCAAGATATTCACAAAAATCGGTTGAAAATTTCCATCTTAAGATTTATTATGATATCCAAACTATACTTACATGCAATGCATAGAAACACTTAATATGTACATATATAGCTATATTGCCATACGGCAGTGGGGCCGAAGGAGTGTGTTTCTATCCACACAACATCCCTTACCCCAGACATGATTCATTTTATTATACTTAGTTACTTACATTATTTTACATACATGTACATGTATGGTATAAAGGAAAATAGACACTCTTAAATTAAAAAGAGTGTCTATTTACTTTTATACCATTTGAAAGAATTTGGATTTGTTAATTCTCTGGATAATCATTTTTTGTGTTACAATTTAACGTAAATGTGGTAATAAAATAATTTTACAAATAAATGTCTAAATTATAAAGCTATTTTCATGAAAACATTGTCCATGATTTGAAGATGTAACGTACGTGACAATTCAATGTAACGTACGTGACAACAGATTGAGAGTTACTGCAAAACAATTTGAGGCTCTGCAGATAAATTAATTCTTGAAAACAAAAGAAAGTGAGCCTGAGTGACTAGTAGTTGATTGGAAATGACATATAGTTGTCAGAAATCACAGAAACAATGAATGACACCAATAGTTTGCGAAAAAGTGTGTTTTTGCATGTAACGTACGTGACAGACTTCAGTTTTGGCATAAAATTTTAAAACACCACCAATCCACCGATCTGCTATTTTGTTATGATTATATATACTGTTGACTATCTGGACACTTAGACATTTGTTGATATCAGTGTTCAGTTTTCAAACAGTAACTTCTTTTATTCTTCAAAATGGGTTCAGTGTAACATACGTGACGCTGAGAATCACCCTTATACCTATTACTTATAATACACCTTTACTGGTTTTGAACAACCCTTGTCTATTGTATCGTTTTCCAGTAGTGATAACAGGCAACTAAATTAATTATGCTGGTGAGTTGACCATGCGTATGCCCGCGTGACCCATATAATTCACATAAATCATCGTAAAACCCAATTTTCCTGAAATTCAAGATGGCCGTCAAGATCACGTGACTTATAAGGGGCGGAGCAGGGTTATATGTCCCCCTGCAGGTATATATACATATGGGTATGGTTATATATATATATATATCTATATTTGGAATTGTACCTATCAGGGAATATTCAAGCAACAAAAGCACGAACTCAACAAAGTGCGCCATTGTATCCCATTTTGCTACAAATAGGTGGCAACTTGCATAAATCCAAGATGGACGCCAAGGTCACGTGACCTATTTTATGTCCAAAGTGGGTTCATATAGGTTACTCCCGTGTACCTTACTGTTGGACATCGTATAATTGGGTTAAAAATTAGAAAACAAACAACACACCCATTCATACCCACACAAACTGTACATATACAGGCAAATAGCCACTAATCCAAGATGGCCGCCAATGTCACGTGACCTTGGTGGGCGTGTCCACGGCGGCATTCGACAGGGTATACCTATGTCTATATACATGTGAAGTTTCAACTAATTATATTAGAAACTGCTTGAGATATAATGTATTACCCATATATACCTGAAATACATCCATGGATATATGTACATGATGCGTGGCACTGGGGGGTACGTCTGTGGTGGCGGGTGGCAGCGAAAGAGTTAAAATGAACTGAAAACACACTGCCAATGGGCGCCAGACGTTCATAAACACAATTTAGTGAACGTTCAGACAACCACGATACAATCGTAAGTGGAGAAATCGGGCCCGACGAGATCGTGGAAAGTCTGTTGACTCTGTTCACATGATTGCAATGTCGTCGCACATGATGATATCGTAGGTTGTTCATAAAGCATGTGATTGACTACCCTGCAATCTTTCCAGCCACAAATTTTACATACCGGTACATACAAGGAATTGGGCCTGACAAAATCGTGGATAGTGTTTGTTCACACGATTGCGATGTCGTCGTAGATGTACATGATGATATTGTAGGTTATACATACACACGACCGCGATGTACCGCGATGTATACCGCGATTACATCGCAAGTGAAGATATCCAAGGATACGTCACAATTTCGAATCTAAAATAAAACAGTGCTTGATATTATTGTTTGACTTGCGATTTTGACGTGAGCATGCACAGTCTATTAACTACCGGTTACTTCCTGCGACGGAAAACCTTCCACTTACAAATCGTGGTCGTCTGAACGTTCACTTAAGTAATGGCCGGTGTTAATGCCGATCACAAACCTGTGTACATTTTAAAACCCTGTGTACCCTTCAGCACATTTTTTGGTGAGAGTGACTCCTTCAGCCTTACTGGACTCTGATGGCGGAAGAGTTACGTAAGTCGTGACCCAGAGTTGGACCAAACAGTTAGCGGAGTGAACCCATTTCAAAGGTTGTCCGTACAACATAAGAGTCTATATTACATCTTATCAACTATTCTAGTTGAATTTAAGATGTGACAAACTTAGTGACCACTGCTTAAAATGATGGAAAAGGTCAGAAATAACAGAAATTAGATCGTATGTACAACAACACTCGAAATTAGGAAAATATCCGACGGCAAATTTAATGCTGTGGCATGTTAGATTCCACACAATCATTTTGCCACGGTTATTTCATACGTCATTGCTTACAATATGTTATTGCCGTGACTAACTTTGAATTTCGAGCATTAAAAATGGTTGGTTGTCAGTCTAATTCTATTGAAAATCGGGTAAAATGAAAATAATTTTTCGAAATAATTGGAAAAATCTTACGAAGTTACGACTTACGACGTTAATTTCTTTTTGTGTGTGACCTCTGTCAGTCTGTGGCACTGAAAACTGAGCCATAGTTAACCTAAAAATGTATGTCTTCCATCAGATACCGTAAAACCCTTAAGGAGCATGGCCTGCATGGAAAATATCTGTTTGAAATTGAATACAAATTCACAACAATTGATCCGCCATTCTGTGTTGTGTTTTAAAACATCACGTGACAACATTGACCTCCTTCGCCGACTTTTGGCAACACCCATAAACAACACGTGACACCCCCTAACTGATTTCTCATTGGTCAATATATCCCCTATACCGTAGAAGCGGGGGCTGATATAGACCCTACCTATGTGTGTGGGTCTGAAAGTTACGGAGACCAAACTAATTGAACCAGACACAGGGACGTGTCGACATGGGGAGAGGTTGTGGGAGTGTCTCACCCCCAATTTTGGTCAAAACTATCAACAGCAGCAGCACATTTTTCTACTTTCGGCAGAGGGGGGGGGGGGGGGTGTGATTTTTCCGGGTACGTATGCCGGGGTGGGTGGTCGATGGGACCAACATTTTTTTCCCCGCAACTCAATTTTGTTTCCCTGCAAGTCTTTTTGACTGTTTTGCAATGAGTTTGGCTTAAAACACATTAGAATGTCAATATTAACATAAATGAAAAATTTCATGATGATCAGAAAAACAGTATAGCCTGTAGCCCATTCTGACATCCAAGATGGCCGCTGGCAGCCATGTTTTTTTTACCAAATGACCCCAAAATGACTCGTTCCTATTGACATGTCATTGTTAACATCCATGACAAATAGTATGCACAGAAATTCATATACAGTTGTTTACAGTGAACCCCCCCCCCCCCGCAAATCTCTGTTCTAGTGTTACAAGGGGGTGGGTGTCCAAAAATGGTCGGGAAAAAACTGCCGAAAACGTGAAAAATTTTGGACACGGGGTGGGTGGTCCCAACAAGGGTCGAAAGGAACAAAATCAGCATACGCGCCTGAAATTTCGGTAACAATAATTAGGTCTGAAATGGCTATCAGTTGTAAATTTTCCAACCTTGGGGTGCGTCATATTGCATGGAAATTTGCAACAATTGGAAAATTTTGTACCTACATGTATGGAAAGTTCCAACTCAAGGGTTGTAGTGGGTGGGTGAGTGGGTGGGTGTAAATGGTCTTTTGCGAGCATGGGCGTTTGATCTGGTTCAAGAGGGGGCGCAGTTGGAAATCAATGTGGACACCCCCCCCCCCCCCACAAACGCAGACCCCCTAGCCACGTCTCTGACCAGACAGACTATGGCTTGTAATCTTGACGAGTGAGAACAGATTATGGTGGGAGATGGGTTAACAGAACCGCATTCGAGATCTGATCGTATATAAGAGGCGTAACTCTATTTTCAGTTCAGTTCATATCATTCCGACTCGCCAGCTGATGGTCGAGCGGACAAGTCACTGTGCATGCCCCGGGGTTGAGTGTTTTGGACCTGACAGAGGATTATGGCGTTAATCATCTCTGCTTTGTTAGCAGCCTTGGGCAGATTGCACGTTGTGGATACCCTTATATAGCTGGAAGCTTCATCAGGCGAATGGAGGCTTCATGCAGATCTGTCTGTGGAGTACAGAACAGTAGCAGATGGAGACCACCAGAGGCAGACGGTTCTGCTCAGGGATGCCACCACCGGAGCAGGGAAGGGGAAGAAGACTAAGACCCCTTCAGGAAGATGTATAGGGACGCAGTTCGGAGGGCCGAGTGGAGAGAGAAGAGGGCAGCTGTCGATCGACCGACTGCCCCTTCCCACTCAGCGACAGCGACTGAAGTACACCAGCCCACGTACACCGAAGCTGCCGACAGTATATTTCCAGGGAGAGGTATGAGAGACTCCCATATCACCCCCCCCCCCCCCCCCCGCTGGAATGCTGACTGATATTACCCAGACACCTGCTGCTGATGCCGTGATGGAGATGGAGACTTCATTCAGTCCGATGACTCCGGAATACATCAGCCCGGAGTCATCCATCGCCACCTACTCCCGAGTCCTCGACCCATGCATCAACTCCCACAACAACAGCGGCGGCTCCATCGTCATCGATGAATGGCGTCACCGAGTCATTATATGGGATGTGCAGAGGTCTATAGGAATCACTGAAGTAAATGGTTTCCCATAGGCGACAGTGTTAACGTTTCGACCAAATTCACCGAATTGAAGCCTACAGGCCATTCCAGTGATGTTTACCGAGCTAGATTGACACCAGTTGATCACGCAAATGCAACAAAAAGCATAGGTCATGTGTTTACTTTTTTAAATAAATCCCCAAGTGTACGACATGGCTATCCCACAGCCAAATTTGATCTCGAAAAACCCGGAACTACAGCAGCTAGTTAAATAAATTTCCCACTAAAAAAATTCCATTCCCCAATTAATTCACCAGTTTAAATTATTTAGATATGATGTACGAATAAAATAAATACGATGTCATCCTTTAAATGTACTCAATCCGATTAAGCAATCCTCAATTACTATTTATTTGGCTTCGGGGGTAAAACATATTTGATTCGAGTCGAGGAACCCACCCATCAAAGCTCAGAGTGATCAGATATCGATTGTTTAATTTTATTATTTTTCACACCTAGAATATTTATTGGCCCAGTAAAAGTCGACGAGAAGACCAAATAGCGGATGAAGATGGATAACTCTAAAATTAAGTGGCCTTTTATGTCAGATATTTGACTAACCGGCAATATTTCATTGTACAAAATGTTGATAAATAACAGGTTTTGGGCAATTTTATACTATATTGTACTGTGGCTAGCATTATGTTTTGGGCAATTAAGTACTGACAAGAAATTTATAGTCAGAAATGGTAACGCCCTCAAGATCATATAATGATGCATATAAAACATATATTTCGGCTATACATGTATATGTAGTTGTAAAATATGTAAAAAAAAATTAAAATATTTTGTATGTGTGTATAGTGTGCGCTTGGCGAGGAAGCATGTGAAAACATTTTAAAAATCGGTGCAAACTAAAGTTATGATAATTATGAAATATTTACACACCATAGTCATCTTATATGTGTTCACAAATGGCGCATATGTTCCAATTGGTTTAAGGGTTCAGTGGCCATTGCATTGATACACCAATAACCACACATACTCGTAATTGGTGTCTGTCTGCAATCTTGACACCCACATGTATTAAGTTGTTCAATTTTGATGATAGTGGGCAAGAGTACCCACATATTATGGTCCCTCTCACGTTCTTTTCAAAATTCTGCTCATTTCCTTTCAAAAGATGGTCAGAATCCCGAAAGAAATAATCAACAAAACCCATACTGCATCCTTTAAAAACGAATTTGTCAATTGTTATGTAAAAATTTGCGATTGAGAAAAAAACTAATATTTCTGGTAATATTAGTGTTTACAATAGTCAAAATTAACCAAGGTGCATCATAAATGTAAAGATTAAATGCATAGTTCGTATATTAGCCAATATTATTCACCAACCAAAACTTGTAAGCGTTTGCACTTCACACTGGGGCAATATCTACCATTTTCATATTTTGGCACCCATTGTGAGCGAAAGTGATAATCGGTTCTAATCAGGTCGAATATTCGTATGTAATGGCATGATTCACATACTTAACTTACAAGTTCTGATCATTTCTTGTTGAAATATGACTGGAGTGCCATGCAATGACGATTTTTGCATGGGTAAACTTTCATACCGAGTTCTGTAAAATCGACTTTTTGAGTGATTTGAAGGGGTGGAGCCCGGAATATAACACATTTCAGTTCTCCTATGCCATTAATTTGTTAACATGAAAAATAAAGCCTCCATTATCCACCAGTGCCAAACAGCAGAAACTAATCTACAAACTATTAGTGAAAAATTGTCAAATGTTCCACATGTGGTTGCCATTTTGGCGGCCATCTTGAACGGGCAGTTCCAATATTTACCGTTGTATAAATTTGACAATATCTTCTCATTATAGTTTTGATCAAACTGACTTAGTGGCCTGTCTAAAAAAGGACAGCCATTTTTGACGCCATCTTGCACTCTTACAACAAATGTGTATAAATACTACACAAAATGTGTTACATTTGATCTTAAACAAAATTGTGTAGAAATGACACATGACATATAATTATTAAATATGTCGGTGGAATATCATCAACGTTGAATATGATTGAATATGTGAGTGTATCATAGTTATTAGATGAAATGTGTTCTATTGGAGACACATAACTCGTAAAGGCTACCACATAACAGACAATTGGCAGCAGCTTTAAACTTTGTTATACACTATGTTTGTGTAAAAACTGAACAACACATAATTGTGTAGCACAAAGTTTGAAAGCAGCTGCCAATTTTTTATTATGGCAGCTTTTACGAGGTTTATGTCTCAAATAGAAAATATCTCATATATTGAATATAATATACTCACATATTCACTCATATTCAACGTTGAGAAAATTCAACCGACACTTTATGTCATGTTGCATTTCTACACAATTTTGTTTAAGATCAAATGTAACACATATTGTGTAGTATTTATACACATTTGTTCCAAGAGTGTGTCTGATGCGATGTGAAGTTTAGTCCTGGTGGCTGCCGAACTAACGCTATAAAATCCCAAACTAATAACGGATTTTTGGGGAGGGGTCAAACTACCAATTCTTATCTGAAAATGCTGCAGAAATACGATTCTTAAGTTGGGTTTATGTGTTTAATATATATTTTCAGATTCTACATTGTAAATATAAAGGACGTACGCGAATGTTCAAATATAAGTGATTTTAACGTTTCGGGTTCTGTTGAAAGACCCCTTCTTATCTGAAAATTCTGCACAAAATAAGTTCTTAATTATGTTTTTTATGATCAGTGTAGTATCCAGGTGGTCAGCAAATGTTATGTTTGAACTAGAATGTTCATTTAAAAGTGTTTTTATGGATATTTGGGGGGGGGCTCATATATTTAGTAAGACACACGTGTATTATCGACACGAGCAGTAACGTAAGAGCACACTGATGTCGATGTCGGAATTATGATGTTAATTGGAATATAATTAGGATATTCGATTTGTGTTGAGTTTTGCAACATGTTGACTGTGAGATAATCAAGGGTGGTAGAACAATAATGTCAACACGAAAAGACACATTTAAAATGCAACTAAATTTTTTCTTGAAGGTGTCTTGTGATCAGGAAATCAATATTAATTTGTTTAACCCCAGCCGTTTCCAGATCGTTTTTCCTTGCTAAAATGTGATTATGAGATAAATGGATATCAAATTCGTCGCAATTATATTCGAAATGAATTAATCTCGTCCACTAAACTCGGTTCGAGTCGAATTTATTTCACTCGGTTAATAACTTTCGTATATAACTGCGACTCATTAAAGATTCACAATGTATTACTCATTACACGTGGATTCAATGTATTACTCATTACACTTGGATTCAATGTATTAATCATTACACGTGGATTCAATGTATTAATCATTACACGTGGATTCAATGTATTACTCATTACACGTGGATTCAATGTATTAATCATTACAAGTGGATTCAATGTATTACTCATTACACGTGGATTCAATGTATTAATCATTACACGTGGATTCAATGTATTAATCATTACACGTGGATTCAATGTATTACTCATTACACGTGGATTCAATGTATTACTCATTACACGTGGATTCAATGTATTACTCATTACACGTGGATTCAATGTATTACTCATTACACGTGGATTCAATGTATTACTCATTACACGTGGATTCAATGTATTACTCATTACACGTGGATTCAATGTATTACTCATTACACGTGGATTCAATGTATTACTCATTACACTTGGATTCAATGTATTACTCATTACACGTGGATTCAATGTATTAATCATGACACGTGGATTCAATGTATTACTCATTACACTTGGATTCAATGTATTACTCATTACACGTGGATTCAATGTATTAATCATTACACGTGGATTCAATGTATTACTCATTACACTTGGATTCAATGTATTACTCATTACACGTGGATTCAATGTATTACTCATGACACGTGGATTCAATGTATTACTCATTACACGTGGATTCAATGTATTACTCATTACACGTGGATTCAATGTATTACTCATTACACGTGGATTCAATGTATTACTCATTTTACACGTGGATTCAATGTATTAACCATGACACGTGGATTCAATGTATTACTCATTACACGTGGATTCAATGTATTACTCATTACACGTGGATTCAATGTATTACTCATTACACGTGGATTCAATGTATTAACCATGACACGTGGATTCAATGTATTACTCATTACACGTGGATTCAATGTATTACTCATTACACGTGGATTCAATGTATTACTCATTACACGTGGATTCAATGTATTACTCATTACACGTGGATTCAATGTATTAACCATGACACGTGGATTCAATGTATTACTCATTACACGTGGATTCAATGTATTACTCATTACACGTGGATTCAATGTATTACTCATTACACGTGGATTCAATGTATTACTCATTACACGTGGATTCAATGTATTACTCATTACACGTGGATTCAATGTATTAACCATGACACGTGGATTCAATGTATTAACCATGACACGTGGATTCAATGTATTACTCATTACACGTGGATTCAATGTATTACTCATAACACGTGGATTCAATGTATTAGTCATGACACGTGGATTCAATGTATTACTCATTACACGTGGATTCAATGTATTACTCATTACACGTGGATTCAATGTATTACTCATTACACGTGGATTCAATGTATTACTCATTACACGTGGATTCAATGTATTACTCATTACACGTGGATTCAATGTATTAACCATGACACGTGGATTCAATGTATTACTCATTACACGTGGATTCAATGTATTACTCATTACACGTGGATTCAATGTATTACTCATTACACGTGGATTCAATGTATTAACCATGACACGTGGATTCAATGTATTACTCATTACACGTGGATTCAATGTATTACTCATTACACGTGGATTCAATGTATTACTCATTACACGTGGATTCAATGTATTACTCATTACACGTGGATTCAATGTATTAACCATGACACGTGGATTCAATGTATTACTCATTACACGTGGATTCAATGTATTACTCATTACACGTGGATTCAATGTATTACTCATTACACGTGGATTCAATGTATTACTCATTACACGTGGATTCAATGTATTACTCATTACACGTGGATTCAATGTATTAACCATGACACGTTGATTCAATGTATTAACCATGACACGTGGATTCAATGTATTACTCATTACACGTGGATTCAATGTATTACTCATAACACGTGGATTCAATGTATTAGTCATGACACGTGGATTCAATGTATTACTCATTACACGTGGATTCAATGTATTACTCATTACACGTGGATTCAATGTATTACTCATTACACGTGGATTCAATGTATTACTCATTACACGTGGATTCAATGTATTACTCATTACACGTGGATTCAATGTATTAACCATGACACGTGGATTCAATGTATTACTCATTACACGTGGATTCAATGTATTACTCATTACACGTGGATTCAATGTATTAACCATGACACGTGGATTCAATGTATTACTCATTACACGTGGATTCAATGTATTACTCATTACACGTGGATTCAATGTATTACTCATTACACGTGGATTCAATGTATTAACCATGACACGTGGATTCAATGTATTACTCATTACACGTGGATTCAATGTATTACTCATTACACGTGGATTCAATGTATTACTCATTACACGTGGATTCAATGTATTAACCATGACACGTGGATTCAATGTATTACTCATTACACGTGGATTCAATGTATTACTCATAACACGTGGATTCAATGTATTAATCATGACACGTGGATTCAATGTATTAATCATGACACGTGGATTCAATGTATTACTCATTACACGTGGATTCAATGTATTACTCATTACACGTGGATTCAATGTATTACTCATTACACGTGGATTCAATGTATTAACCATGACACGTGGATTCAATGTATTACTCATTACACGTGGATTCAATGTATTACACATTACACGTGGATTCAATGTATTACTCATTACACGTGGATTCAATGTATTACTCATTACACGTGGATTCAATGTATTAACCATGACACGTGGATTCAATGTATTACTCATTACACGTGGATTCAATGTATTACTCATAACACGTGGATTCAATGTATTACTCATAACACGTGGATTCAATGTATTAATCATGACACGTGGATTCAATGTATAACTCATTACACGTGGATTCAATGTATTACTCATTACACGTGGATTCAATGTATTAATCATGACACGTGGATTCAATGTATTAATCATGACACGTGGATTCAATGTATTACTCATTACACGTGGATTCAATGTATTAATCATGACACGTGGATTCAATGTATTAATCATTACACGTGGATTCAATGTATTAATCATGACACGTGGATTCAATGTATTAATCATGACACGTGGATTCAATGTATTACTCATGACACGTGGATTCAATGTATTAATCATGACACGTGGATTCAATGTATTAATCATTACACGTGGATTCAATGTATTAATCATTACACGTGGATTCAATGTATTAATCATGACACGTGGATTCAATGTATTAATCATGACACGTGGATTCAATGTATTACTCATAACACGTGGATTCAATGTATTAATCATGACACGTCGATTCAATGTATTACTCATTACACGTGGATTCAATGTATTACTCATTACACGTGGATTCAATGTATTACTCATTACACGTGGATTCAATGTATTACTCATTACACGTGGATTCAATGTATTACTCATTACACGTGGATTCAATGTATTAACCATGACACGTGGATTCAATGTATTACTCATAACACGTGGATTCAATGTATTACTCATAACACGTGGATTCAATGTATTAATCATGACACGTGGATTCAATGTATTACTCATTACACGTGGATTCAATGTATTAATCATGACACGTGGATTCAACGTATTAATCATGACACGTGGATTCAATGTATTAATCATGACACGTGGGTTCAATGTATTACTCATTACACGTGGATTCAATGTATTACTCATTACACGTGGATTCAATGTATTAATCATGACACGTGGATTCAATGTATTAATCATGACACGTGGGTTCAATGTATTACTCATTACACGTGGGTGTAATGTATTACTCATATCACGTGGATTCAATGTATTACTCATTACACGTGGATTCAATGTATTACTCATTACACGTGGATTCAATGTATTAACCATGACACGTGGATTCAAAGTATTACACATTACACGTGGATTCAATGTATTACTCATTACACGTGGATTCAATGTATTACTCATTACACGTGGATTCAATGTATTACTCATTACACGTGGGTTCAATGTATTACTCATTACACGTGGATTCAATGTATTACTCATTACACGTGGATTCAATGTATTACTCATTACACGTGGATTCAATGTATTACACGTGGATTCAATGTATTACTCATTACATGTGGATTCAATGTATTACTCATTACACGTGGATTCAATGTATTACTCATTACACGTGGATTCAATGTATTACTCATTACACGTGGATTCAATGTATTACTCATTACACGTGGATTCAATGTATTACTCATTACACGTGGATTCAATGTATTACTCATTACACGTGGATTCAATGTATTACTCATTACACGTGGATTCAATGTATTACTCATTACACGTGGATTCAATGTATTAACCATGACACGTGGATTCAAAGTATTACACATTACACGTGGATTCAATGTATTACTCATTACACGTGGATTCAATGTATTACTCATTACACGTGGATTCAATGTATTACTCATTACACGTGAAATCAATGTATTAATCATGACACGTGGATTCAATGTATTAACCATGACACGTGGATTCAATGTATTACTCATTACACGTGGATTCAATGTATTAACCATGACACGTGGATTCAATGTATTACTCATTACACGTGGATTCAATGTATTACTCATTACACGTGGATTCAATGTATTACCCATGACACGTGGATTCAATGTATTACTCAATACACGTGGATTCAATGTATTACTCATTACACGTGGATTCAATGTATTACTCATTACACGTGGATTCAATGTATTAACCATGACACGTGGATTCAATGTATTACTCATTACACGTGGATTCAATGTATTACTCATTACACGTGGATTCAATGTATTACTCATTACACGTGGATTCAATGTATTACTCATTACACGTGGATTCAATGTATTAACCATGACACGTGGATTCAATGTATTACTCATTACACGTGGATTCAATGTATTACTCATTACACGTGGATTCAATGTATTACTCATTACACGTGGATTCAATGTATTACTCATTACACGTGGATTCAATGTATTACTCATTACACGTGGATTCAATGTATTAACCATGACACGTGGATTCAATGTATTAACCATGACACGTGGATTCAATGTATTACTCATTACACGTGGATTCAATGTATTACTCATAACACGTGGATTCAATGTATTAGTCATGACACGTGGATTCAATGTATTACTCATTACACGTGGATTCAATGTATTACTCATTACACGTGGATTCAATGTATTACTCATTACACGTGGATTCAATGTATTACTCATTACACGTGGATTCAATGTATTAACCATGACACGTGGATTCAATGTATTACTCATTACACGTGGATTCAATGTATTACTCATTACACGTGGATTCATTGTATTACTCATTACACGTGGATTCAATGTATTACTCATTACACGTGGATTCAATGTATTACTCATTACACGTGGATTCAATGTATTACTCATTACACGTGGATTCAATGTATTACTCATTACACGTGGATTCAATGTATTACTCATTACACGTGGATTCAATGTATTACTCATTACGCGTGGATTCAATGTATTACTCATTACACGTGGATTCAATGTATTACTCATTACACGTGGATTCAATGTATTAACCATGACACGTGGATTCAATGTATTACTCATTACACGTGGATTCAATGTATTACTCATAACACGTGGATTCAATGTATTAATCATGACACGTGGATTCAATGTATTAATCATGACACGTGGATTCAATGTATTACTCATTACACGTGGATTCAATGTATTACTCATTACACGTGGATTCAATGTATTACTCATTACACGTGGATTCAACGTATTACTCATTACACGTGGATTCAATGTATTAACCATTACACGTGGATTCAATGTATTACTCATTACACGTGGATTCAATGTATTACTCATTACACGTGGATTCAATGTATTACTCATTACACGTGGATTCAATGTATTACTCATTACACGTGGATTCAATGTATTAACCATGACACGTGGATTCAATGTATTAACCATGACACGTGGATTCAATGTATTACTCATTACACGTGGATTCAATGTATTACTCATAACACGTGGATTCAATGTATTAATCATGACACGTGGATTCAATGTATTACTCATTACACGTGGATTCAATGTATTACTCATTACACGTGGATTCAATGTATTAATCATGACACGTGGATTCAATGTATTAATCATGACACGTGGATTCAATGTATTACTCATTACACGTGGATTTAATGTATTAATCATGACACGTGGATTCAATGTATTAATCATTACACGTGGATTCAATGTATTAATCATGACACGTGGATTCAATGTATTAATCATGACACGTGGATTCAATGTATTAATCATGACACGTGGATTCAATGTATTAATCATGACACGTGGATTCAATGTATTAATCATGACACGTGGATTCAATGTATTAATCATGACACGTGGATTCAATGTATTAATCATGACACGTGGATTCAATGTATTACTCAATACACGTGGATTCAATGTATTAATCATGACACGTGGATTCAATGTATTAATCATTACACGTGGATTCAATGTATTAATCATGACACGTGGATTCAATGTATTAATCATGACACGTGGATTCAATGTATTACTCATAACACGTGGATTCAATGTATTAATCATGACACGTGGATTCAATGTATTACTCATTACACGTGGATTCAATGTATTACTCATTACACGTGGATTCAATGTATTACTCATTACACGTGGATTCAATGTATTACTCATTACACGTGGATTCAATGTATTACTCATTACACGTGGATTCAATGTATTAACCATGACACGTGGATTCAATGTATTACTCATAACACGTGGATTCAATGTATTACTCATAACACGTGGATTCAATGTATTAATCATGACACGTGGATTCAATGTACTACTCATTACACGTGGATTCAATGTATTAATCATGACACGTGGATTCAACGTATTAATCATGACACGTGGATTCAATGTATTAATCATGACACGTGGGTTCAATGTATTACTCATTACACGTGGATTCAATGTATTACTCATTACACGTGGATTCAATGTATTAATCATGACACGTGGATTCAATGTATTAATCATGACACGTGGGTTCAATGTATTACTCATTACACGTGGGTGCAATGTATTACTCATTACACGTGGATTCAATGTATTACTCATTACACGTGGATTCAATGTATTACTCATTACACGTGGATTCAATGTATTAACCATGACACGTGGATTCAAAGTATTACACATTACACGTGGATTCAATGTATTACTCATTACACGTGGATTCAATGTATTACTCATTACACGTGGATTCAATGTATTACTCATTACACGTGGGTTCAATGTATTACTCATTACACGTGGATTCAATGTATTACTCATTACACGTGGATTCAATGTATTAACCATGACACGTGGATTCAAAGTATTACACATTACACGTGGATTCAATGTATTACTCATTACACGTGGATTCAATGTATTACTCATTACACGTGGATTCAATGTATTACTCATTACACGTGGGTTCAATGTATTACTCATTACACGTGGATTCAATGTATTACTCATTACACGTGGATTCAATGTATTACTCATAACACGTGGATTCAATGTATTACTCATTACACGTGGATTCAATGTATTACTCATTACACGTGGATTCAATGTATTACTCATTACACGTGGATTCAATGTATTACTCATTACACGTGGATTCAATGTATTACTCATTACACGTGGATTCAATGTATTACTCATTACACGTGGATTCAATGTATTACTCATTACACGTGGATTCAATGTATTACTCATTACACGTGGATTCAATGTATTACTCATTACACGTGGATTCAATGTATTACTCATTACACGTGGATTCAATGTATTAACCATGACACGTGGATTCAAAGTATTACACATTACACGTGGATTCAATGTATTACTCATTACACGTGGATTCAATGTATTACTCATTACACCTGGATTCAATGTATTACTCATTACACGTGGATTCAATGTATTACTCATTACACGTGAAATCAATGTATTAATCATGACACGTGGATTCAATGTATTAACCATGACACGTGGATTCAATGTATTACTCATTACACGTGGATTCAATGTATTACTCATTACACGTGGATTCAATGTATTACTCATTACACGTGGATTCAATGTATTACTCATTACACGTGGATTCAATGTATTAATCATGACACGTGGATTCAATGTATTACTCATTACACGTGGATTCAATGTATTAATCATGACACGTGGATTCAATGTATTATTCATTACACGTGGATTCAATGTATTAATCATGACACGTGGGTTCAATGTATTACTCATTACACGTGGATTCAATGTATTAATCATGACACGTGGATTCAATGTATTACTCATTACACGTGGATTCAATGTATTAATTATGACACGTGGGTTCAATGTATTACTCATTACACGTGGATTCAATGTATTAATCATTACATGTGGATTCAATGTATTACTCATTACACGTGGATTCAATGTATTACTCATTACATGTGAATTCAATGTATTACTCATTACACGTGGTTTCAATGTATTACTCATTACACGTGGATTCAATGTGTTAATCATGACACGTGGATTCAATGTATTACTCATTACACGTGGATTCAATGTATTACTCATTACACGTGAATTCAATGTATTACTCATTACACGTGGATTCAATGTATTAATCATGACACGTGGATTCAATGTATTACTCATTACACGTGGATTCAATGTATTAATCATGACACGTGGATTCAATGTATTACTCATTACGTGTGGATTCAATGTATTACTCATTACACGTGGATTCAATGTATTACTCATTACACGTGGATTCAATGTGTTAATCATGACACGTGGATTCAATGTATTACTCATTACACGTGGATTCAATGTATTACTCATTACACGTGAATTCAATGTATTACTCATTACACGTGGATTCAATGTATTACTCATTACACGTGGATTCAATGTATTACTCATTACACGTGGATTCAATGTATTACTCATTACACGTGGATTCAATGTATTACTCATTACACGTGGATTCAATGTATTACTCATTACACGTGAATTCAATGTATTACTCATTACACGTGGATTCAATGTATTACTCATTACACGTGGTTTCAATGTATTACTCATTACACGTGGATTCAATGTATTACTCATTACACGTGGATTCAATGTATTACTCATTACACGTGGATTCAATGTATTAATCATGACACGTGGATTCAATGTATTACTCATTACACGTGGATTCAATGTATTAATCATGACACGTGGATTCAATGTATTACTCATTACACGTGGATTCAATGTATTAATCATGACACGTGGGTTCAATGTATTACTCATTACACGTGGATTCAATGTATTAATCATGACACGTGGATTCAATGTATTACTCATTACACGTGGATTCAATGTATTACTCATTACACGTGGATTCAATGTATTAATCATGACACGTGGATTCAATGTATTACTCATTACACGTGGATTCAATGTATTACTCATGACACGTGGATTCAATGTATTACTCATTACACGTGGATTCAATGTATTACTCATGACACGTGGATTCAATGTATTACTCATGACACGTGGATTCAATGTATTACTCATAACACGTGGATTCAATGAATTAATCATTACACGTGGATTCAATGTTTTACTCATTACACGTGGATTCAATGTATTACTCATTACACGTGGATTCAATGTATTAATCATGACACGTGGATTCAATGTATTACTCATTACACGTGGATTCAATGTATTAATCATGACACGTGGATTCAATGTATTAACCATGACACGTGGATTCAATGTATTAATCATAACACGTGGATTCAATGTATTAATCAGACACGTGGATTCAATGTATTACCCATTACACGTGGATTCAATGTATTAATCATTACACGTGGATTCAATGTATTAATCATGACACGTGGATTCAATGTATTAATCATGACACGTGGATTCAATGTATTACTCATTACACGTGAATTCAATGTATTAATCATTACACGTGGATTCAATGTATTACTCATTACACTTGGATTCAATGTGGTCACATGGTTTGATTGTGAGACAAATTCAGTACTAATAAACTTTCACGAAGTGTGCTGAATTTTCTTGCGGTCAATACGCCATTTATTTCTCAAATGCACGTGGTATATATCAGATTTAATTTTAGACCATTCACTCCGTTTATATTAGGACATTTGGTACACGGAATTCATAATCTCAGTCCGTGGGAACATCACAATTTGACTCACAAACAAAAGTCTTTTTATCTTGCCATTGACCCAGAGTGGAACCTACTTGAAGTCATCGAGCAATATATACGATCTCAAAGACGGGCCCGGAAATTATATAAGCAAGTGTACGTGTACTTTCACATGATAGTTGATACACGATGTGCGAGATAACACTACTCGACGTTATAGCCTATCCTATAATTGGTTGACGGGAATAGAGAGGTTTCGCTAAGCACACGAAAAGAGTTACGACTATACGTTTAGGGTACCATACGTCACATCTATAGGCGTCATTGAATTATGCGCACGTTATAACCGTAGCCGCGATGTCAGAACCGTCACATAGGATAGGGAATCAACTCCTTCGGTTTGCAGAAACAAATCTTTTAATGGTATACTGTACATTTATTGCATTTTTTCGAGGTTGACATGAGGATTTATCAACCCGAGGAAGTTAATATTCACCGAGGCTGCAGGCCGAGGTGAATATTAACTTCCAAGGGTTGATAAATCCTCATGTCAACCTCGAACCAATACAACAAGTGTTTTATTATATGGTCTGCCAATGTTACGAAGCCCATTAGGCCCGAAATACCTTACTGACCCATGTCTATAACGTACATGGATCCATCAAATGCACAACAATGTGATTCAAGAAGTCAAAATTTAATAAACAGGATTACATTTCCTAATAATAACTCATGGCGTCGCGTGATCTTGTTGTTAACCCATCTGTTTATCAACTCATTTTCCATATCATTTAGTATTGGACTTTTAGAAGAAAGTTTGTTCAGTATCAGTTTGCCCTATACAGCAGCCTGTCAATGCATGACTCACCAGCATCATGGCAAATTAGCAGGATTACTTAACGAGGATGTATATATCTCTATCGATATGAGGGAACACATGCACCGTTCGACCGTTGGTAGCTGACATCGCATATCATTTGAAGTTATAGAAGTTCTTGAACTATACACCTCCCTAATACGTCAGCATCTATTTGTCGTTTGTTGCATAGGTTCAACATGTGCCGGTTATGTTTGCCAAATTTGCCAATATATTATTATATGTCATCGCAAACAACCCTAAGTTAATATGGTATATATAATACCGACGATTTCGTCCAATGGGATTGTGTTCGGTTATTCTCATAGACAGTGAATTGGCTCGATCCTGGCTCGATTCCGATTATCTCTTCAACTTCATGAGTGTACGTGCGTTAGTGTATCTTTGTGACTAAATAACTTGACGTCGACCATGGCCCTAATATGCTCAATATATGCTGACCACACGAGAAGAGTCATCGAAGTTACTAAGCGGTCACCACTTCATATCGTGGTGTCGCATCCGGAGTTAACGTTCGACCAGATGCGTATAAGAATCGAATCTCACTATTTCGCCCATATCAGGATTTTGAACGGTTACATAGATATAGGTGTTCATCGGTGTGCAAGGAACAATTTTCAATATGTATATTATTCTTCTAGTTTTCTTAGTTCTTGTGGCAGACAAGGTAAGAATCAAACTGCTATAGGTCAGGCCCCTCGCTATATGCTGCTCTGATCACTCCCAAATACGTAAACACGTTTTCTAACATTGTTTTAAAGAGTTTTGTCAGTTACAATGCATTCAGATTTGATCCAGACAATTTTCAAATGAATATGGACAGTTCAGTTTCTCAGAATAATGCAGAATGATTTGTAACGGATAAAAGTCATAAATAAAAATAAAAGAGAGAATTCCTCACATCATGTCCACGTGAAAGTGCAGTCGTCAGGTCATCATAACAGGGGACTGAACTCTGTATGCCTTGCATTTTGGGTAAGAATTTTATATACTGTATGCAGGGGGGGGGGGGGGGGGGGGGGGTGAAGAAAAAAAATTCCGGCACGTATGCCGGGGTGGGTGGGTGGTCAAAGCCACCAACAAGCAATTTTTTCCGCAACTAAAAAGAAATTTCCTGCTTGTTTTTTTTAGTGTTTTGGCAATGAGTTGGGCTTCAAAATCACTTTAAATGAGAGAAATAATGTAATTCTAACTGGTAAACTGACTGCAGGCAGTTATCGTGTTGTATTTCGTTGCAAATTTTGAAATCCAAGATGGCCGCTGGCAGCCATGCTTTTTTGGCCGAATGACCTCAAAATGACTCATTCCTATTTACATGTCCATGTTAACATCCATGATAAATAGTATACCCAGAAATTCATATACAGCTGTTTACAGTGAATTTTCCCCCGCAAATCTCTGTTTTAGTGTTAAAAGGGGGGTGGGTGTCAAAAAATGGTCGGAAAAAAAACTGCCAAAAACGGAAAAAAATTTGGCGGTGGGTACAAAAAATGATCGAAAGGGAAAAAATGCCATACGTGCCTGAAATTTTTTTTCCGACCCCCCCCCCCCTGCTGTATGCGCCTTTGTAAAACCATGTAAAACACCAGATATTTACTATATATAGGTTATAACCCCCTTGGGTATCTGTACAAGAAATACTGTTCATGAATTGGAGCAATTTGATTGGCCGAGGGGTGTGAACCGGTTTATAAATATATATACACTACCACGGAAAACTGTTTTAAAAGTTAGGCCCTGACAGCGCGCTAACAAAATCTGATCCGCTCTCCGTTTGCTGGCACCGCTAACATTGTCAACAAAAAGAATTATAGGTGCTTGTTTGCTGAAATGAGCTATTCTGACACCATAAAACCACCATCGGACACAGGAAGTCTGAAATCTGGCTACATCAAACATACGCCATGCATAGTAACGCCGAAGGGGTCACTCTCACCAAAAAAAGTGCTGAAAGGTGCACAGGATTTCCAAAATGTGCTGAAGAGTACACAGGGTTTGAAATGTTGTTCCAAAGGACATTCAATTTTCGTATCTGCCATGATTTCTGTTACAGAATAATTGTTTACATTCCAATGAATATTAATGTTCGTACCGATCACAAACCCTGTGTACCCTTCAGCTCATTTTCAAACCTTGTGTACCCGTCAGCACTTTTTTTGGTGAGAGTGACCCCTTCAGCCATAGTAACCCTTCAGTACCATTACCGACATATAAAGCATATGGTACTCTTTGCATATTATATACACACTTAATCCATCCGAATATTAAAGGCTAAATACGTTGGTAGTTTACACTGAAAATCGCGTTGACTAAAAGTACACTCAACAGGTTTATTCAGCGGAGTACCCAACAATGAAAAATCATGTTACTGTATCTGTTTCGGATTTAGTCGACACTGCAACATGAAGGTGGGAGGAGATGGCCGATATAGCTATATATCAGAACTCCATATATATGTGACCCGCCATATCAAATCCAGTCGTAAGTCGGGATTTGTTTTACCCTGTGCCAATGCATTCTCTTATATATGCGAGTCGACCATAGGTCGCCTCGCATATATAAGAGAATGCATTGGCCTAACAATTTTTTATAATTTTTTTAAAATAAATGTTTCTTACAATTTTTAGGACATAAAATAAAAAACATCCATTACCCTGCAGGGAGCCCCACACATATATAGAAGCATATAGAAGAGTGTCGTCTGCTCATGTTTGTCTGGGGCTCTGTATGGGTGAAATTATAAAATTGTTAAAGAATACAAGAACAAATTATTAAAATTGTAAAAAATTGTTAGGCCAATGCATTCTCTTATATATGCGAGGCGACCTATGGTCGACTCGCATATATAAGATAATGCATTGGCACAGGGTAAACAAATCCCGACTTACGACTGGATTTGATATGGCGGGTCACATATAAGTTCATCACCACACTAAAGAGTGAACAGTTCGAAGACGATGTTCTAATTTCATGGACCCCACAAACAATATAGAGGTGAACCATATATGAATCAAATTATATTACAGATTAATTTCAAATGTTCCAACAGACCGTTGTTTGATACTATAACAAGAATTTCATTAACTTCCCGGTATTTCCAATTCGGTTGCTGAATCTGAATAATTATATCATCCAGTTCTGTCAAACTACCTATTGAAAATCAGAACATCTAATAATAAATTACCAGTAGAAAAAAATAGATGGACAAAAGAAACCACAAATTCCGCAGACAACTTAATGTGTGTTTTATGTGAGAACAGTCCTTGCGACGAATATCACTTTATAATCCTATGCCAAAAGCTACAAGATTTACGCGAAATCCACATTCCCAAATATTACTGGGAGAACCCTAGCAGGAATAAATTTCATCGTTTGCTCTCAATTGAATATTTGAGCCTTCTTAAAAAAGTAAGCATATTTATAAAACTATCTTTGAAAAGGATACCATGTGCACGTTAATGTAAATTGCATAATGGATTACAATATAATTTTGTGTGTATGTTTTTTTTATTGTTATAACTTATATGTTATGGGTGCCTTGTGTATAGTATGTATATATGTTATTGCATGTTCCAACTTAACTGTTGGCTTTGCTAATAAACAATCAGAATACTCCCAACAACTATTCCCAAACAACTCACCTTCTCCTGCCTGGTTATAGGAAAACTGATGATTGCTCATAATTAGCTACATTTTTCAATATATTAAAGGCCCACTTAATTTTCTACCCCCCCCCCCAGATCACATTGTATGATAATGCCATATTATATATACCATTTGAAAGCTCCAAAACGTTGGAAAGCTCCATGTTGTTTTTTGTTGAGAAACCGACGTCTGTTCTGTGCTTAAGTTTATACACAAAGTCAATATGATTTTCAATGGTATGGGGAATAGCTCTATTTATTTAGATATAGAGTTATTTCCCTTCCATTGAAAATAAACCATAGTTTGAACACTGCTGCGTGCATTCTGGGAGCCAAAAACGAGGGAAATGATTTTATGATTTCAGCTATTTTCTATTACTCTGTGGGCACATTCTGGGACACAGACGTTCCAAATGGTGATGAATTATAGTATTTTAATCATATTTTATGACATAGATTGTTATTAAAACCGTGTATCAAGGCACTATAAAAATAATCGGTGACTCGAAAATTAAGTGGGCCTTTCACAGTATCAAAATGTACACAACCGATGTATGCAATCACTCAGTTTGTAGTTCGATTTCACTTTCAAAGTTTAGTAGAAAGTTTACTCAACTTGTTGAGAAGAACTAGTTAACTCAACAATTTAGCCAACGATGCTTGAAGCTATATAATTAAACCGACGTTGATTAAGTGTTGAGTAAATGTTAGTCAACGAGATTTACAGTGTAGAGCCAGGATGGGGGGGGGGGGGGTGATCCCTAGCTGTGCATGGCCTGAACATGAGTCGCGACCATATTGGACCAATCCAGCCCCGTTCCGTGTTTAGTGCTACAGGTCAAAGTTCTGGAGAAGCATTCCATAAATGGAATTCATGAATATTCAAAGCTCCATACTAGTATATGGAATGCCACTCCAGAACATTGACCTGTAGCACTAATAAAATACAGAACGGGGGTGGGCTGGGTTGATACAATATGGCCGCGACTAGTGAGACAGTGACAAGATGTATTGACACGAACGGATCTACCATTATATTGAAAAAGCACAAATTACTTCCTCCGAAATTGTATCTGTGGCCATAGGATCCTCTTCCCACAAATAGCAACAATCATTACTAATTATAGGCATGGTGACATCAAGGACCTTAACACACTCAAGTCAAATGCATTTCCTTGTCCAATAATAAGACTGGACCGGGACGTGGCTAGACGGTCTCCATTGGGGTGGGCCCACATTATAATTTACAACCGCACCCCATTGAAACAGACGGACATATCCAAGTCCGTGAAATTCCATTTTCACCCCCCCTCCTTGGGTTTGAATTTTCCAACTGGTATACCCAAACTTCCAAATGTTGGAATATTCTAGCCAAACACCCCCTGCTATATTGGACATATCCAACTGTTTGCCATTCCAGTACCAATCTTTGTCCGAAAGTAGGAAATGTTCGACTGTTGGACTAAAAACCAAAAATTTCACTTCGTTGATGAGTAGTTATCCCATAGGAAATATTCAGAAAATTAGTTCAACAAATGTCCACACATCTAGGTCATTTGTTGAATTTATTATCAATAAATAGGACTCCTTCTGCACTTTTATTTATCTGTCTCTGCCTGTACCCCCAAATCAATAATAGATCATTCCGATGTAAACGTTTTAACTGCCTGGGAGAATCCAATTAGTATCGAAAGGGTTAATATACTACTAATATGAGCAACATCAATACATGTTACATTAAAAACACCGACATACCAAAAGACCTGCATGGGTGGGTAAATGCACGACGCCAATGATTTGTAATGCTGAAGGGGTCACTCTCACCAAAAAAGTGCTGAAGGGTACACAGGTTTTTCAAAATGTGCTGAAGGGTACACAGGTTTTGAAATGTCGTTTTAAAGGACGTTCAGTTTCGTATCTGCCATGATTTCTGTTAGAGAATAATTGTTTACGTTCCAATGAATATTAAAATGTACTGAAAACAAACTGCTTATGAGCGCCAGACTTTCATAAACACAATTTAAGTAATGGTGTTCGTGTCGATCACAAACCCTGTGTACCCTTCAGCACATTTTCAAACCCGGTGTACCCTTCAGCACTGTTTTTGGTGAGAGTGACCCATTCAGCATTTAGTAATGCATAACCATTATCATTGGTCTCAGACCACATGGTTGTACGTCATCTGGTTGACACAAATTTGGTCTCAAACTAATGTTGTGTCAAGCATGAAATTTCCAACTTTTGAAAACATTGGCAAAAGTTGGGGGAATTGGGGGGGGGCTCTCCAACACCCTGAGCCACGTCCCTGACCTGGAAGGAGGAAGACCATTCAGTGTTTCTGAGACACTTCTGTTCCGAGAACGGATCTATATTGTATCGCGAGAACCCCACAACCACCCACGCACATCATGTTTACCTTCACGAAATAAAGCACGCGAAAACCCACAACCAACAGCTCAAACCGTGTCCACATATACACGAGCTAAACATGATAAAGTATGCTGGTGCTATTGGGTGCTTTCCTGTTGAATCTCGTACTGTCACGACACAATATATAACCAGCGTGTCTAATTACAGAAGTAACACACAAATGCGTTATTGAATGCATGTGTAGAATGAAGTATGGTTTTTGCGAATTCAAACAAAATGGTGATATGAAATATGACGTTATAATATCTCATTTGTCAACAGTTACTGTTAATCAGATAAGAGGAATCGCCATAGTTATATCCGTGCACACCGCGTCAATCGGACACCTCGGTACTTCCCGTTGATTCTGCCGAATGTTGAATCGGTGAGCCGATTAGGCGAGGGCGACGATTGACACCTCGGCACTTCCCGTTGATTCCGCCGAATGCTGAAACGGTAAGCCGATCAGACGAGGGCGACAATTGACACCTCGGTACTTCCCGTTGATTCCGCCGAATGTTGAATCGGTAAGCCGATTAGACGAGGGCGACTATTGACACCTCGGCACTTCCCGTTGATTCCGCCGAATGTTGAATCGGTAAGCCGATTAGGCGAGGGCGACGATTGAAACCTCGGCACTTTCCGTTGATTCCGCCGAATGTTGAATCGGTAAGCCGAATTTAGCCGATTCGACGAGGTTGACGATTAACACTGCGAGTGCGTTCTCTTGGGCTCCATTATGACATCCGCCAGGGTACCCCGAGTCACCACACCAACTTTGGTTGAAATCGGTCCAATGGTCTGGGAGGAACATAGCAAACAGACATATCCTACTCTTTTATATACATAGCTACACCGGAGAACATACATTCTTTTCAACTTTAATTGTGAAAATTATGAGAAGTGTCATAGCCATGGACACATTTCCAACATCATGGCGCAAATAGAAATTTCAGTACATTATGATTTGACAACAGAAAAGTTGTTTGAATATAGCTAATTTAACACTGAATGTATGCAGGGATATCCAAATTAGGGTGAAGAAAGTTGGCATCAGAATTTGCAATGCAGCCAAGGACAGGCTCAGTCGCTGATTGGTCGAAAATATCTGCTAATAATTATTTGATTGACAGCTGTGGACAGATTCAATGGTGGGAAAATATGTAATAAGTTCAACGCACGTCATGTGAATTTGTCCTATATAAGGGAACTACTCGTCAATGAGTAATTAGTAAAACATGTTAACCCTTTACCCAACAGAAGGGCCCTGTGCCAATGCATTCTCTTATATATGCGAGTCGACCATAGGTCGCCTCGCATATATAAGAGAATGCATTGGCTTAACACATTAAAAATTATAATATTGTTAAAGAATGTAAGAAAAAATGGTAAAAAGTGTTAAAAAAAGATTTTTTTTAGGCCAATGCATTCTCTTATATATGCGAGGCGACCTATGGTCGACTCGCACAGGGTATAACTGTAACTATCACAATGTGGTCAAGGAGCCGGTTCCAATGATATCCATATTTGTATGGTTTTATTGAGACAGACCGAAGATATTTTAGGCTGTTGAAGCTTTATTTGGCCGGTTTTGGCCGGTTTGTTGGGTAAAGGGTTAACCCATACCTTCTACCACATAGGCGCGACAAACTTGAAACAATACACATGACTACATCTGATATGAATCACAATCATTTGTGCCTTTCATTGAATACAGGGTTTGGGTCAAGAAAGAATGGTCTCTATTAATGGCATATACATAAGTTAGTGTCCTAATTGGAATGGTTGGTTGTCACAGAAAATTATAAATTATATGAACAACCAAACCTCCAGGCTGAATGTCATTGCAAACATGTAATTTCTCAAGTGATTCTACCAGATTAAGATTTAAGATTACAAAATAAACAATCATAATCCATTGCAAACTGTTTAATTTCTATTTTATACCAAGGAAACTATATGAAATTTTTATAGGAAGAAATATGTAATCTTTAATGAAGGACTGTTGCGTGATTTTCTGCGACAATTTTATGGTGATTTTCATTAATCTTACATGCATGTTTGTTATTTCTTCCACAAAACATTTCACACCGTTTGCCTGCTTTATCTTGCGTCTTTTTCTCTTTTTTTTTTATGGTTTTTCATTAAACTTTGGGGGTGAGTCACCAATTGCCCTTGGAAAAATAACACTTACGTTGGCGGGTAGGTGTCCGAAGGCAGGAAAGACACTTGCTTTCCCAAAAACAATAATAAATAGTGATTGAACCTTAACCTTGTATCCTGGAATTTCTTTTTCATAACGGGGTTTAAAAAAAACTCCAGAATAAACGTCACTTAAAAGTCTCCATTGTTGTTTTATTGAGATGTCTGTTTCGTTATCTTTTGTAGGTTGTGCTTCCTGAAACAATCGACGAAATTATGTTCCAAGCGACTACCCTCAGTGAGTCACAATATTTAATGATTTCTCTCGGACCATTATAATGTAAACACAAAGTGCATGACCATCGGCCTTGTATGGCAGTCAGTGAAAGCAAACAAGCGCTGGTATTCGTGGTACAACTTCACTTGTCATTGCGCGAAATAGTTTTTTGATTCTAGTGGGACTTTCCAAAACTTAAAGGCCCACTTAATTTTCGAATCACCAGATCACATTATATACAAAATATTCCATATTATATATCATTTTAAAGGGGACGCTCCAACATTGTAATCTCAACTGATCCGGTCGAATAAACTGGGAACATGTTATTTTTGTCGAGGTACCGATCTGTACCGTTCTGCGGTTAATTTTGAACCGGACTGTACTGAAAGTCTACTTTTCTCAATGGAAAGGGAATAAATCGATCTCATAGTTTTATTTCTGATCCATTCTGGGTTGACAACGGGGGAAGTCTTGTGATGAATCTGAGAATATCTATCACTTGATGGACACTCCAAGGTCAGAGCTGTTACGTATTCTGGTTGTTTATATATAATATTGGTTCCTCTTCCAAATGGTATATGATATGGAATATGTTGTGTATAATGTTATCTGTGCATTCGAAAATTAAGTGGGCCTTTAATGCACGAAATTACACAGACTTTGTTCGATAAATAAGGGCAATATATACACAAAATGTTGGTAAAATGTCGCTGGTGGCAGCGGTCTTATCGAGTCATGGAAGATAACCCTTTATGCACGATCAAGCTCCAAGCAGAGTTCAGTCCCCTATGCATGGCTTACTGCTGCCCGCACATACACGTAATGTGAAGAAATGTCACATTTATTTATTTGAGACTTTTGTAGTTTGCAATTCATTCTGCATTATTCTGAGAAACTGAACTGTCCATATTCCTTTGGACATTGTCTAGATCAAGCCAGGATGAATTGTAACTGACAAAAGACTTCAATAAAAAATGCTAACTTTAAAGGTACTCAATCCGATTAAACACCCCTAAATTACTATTTCTTTGGCTTCGGTGGTAAATAATATTTGATTCGAGTCGATGAACCTACACATCAACGCTCAGAGTGATCAGATATCGATTTTGGAAGTTCATTATTTCAATTGTTTGTGGCCCAGAAAAAACGCCGTCAAATGGTTGGTCTCGGTCAAAATTGTGGATGAAGATGGATAACTCTAAAAACAATTGGTAATACTGCCAAATTTCGTAAATACTCAAGTGAAAATACGGCAATATTTTGTTGAACAAAATGTTGATAAATAACACGTTTTGGGAAATTTGATACCACAGTTGACAGTGGTTAGCATAATTGTGTTGCACTTAATCGATTCTGATAACAAAAGTGCAGTTTGAAGAAATGTTGTTGTTGTTGTTGTATCTTGATGATATTGGGACCCTCTGATCGGATTGAGTACCTTTAATTAAGAAAATACACAGCCGGCAGCTTTCAGACATAGCGTAGTGAGGGGACCGAACTCTGTTTTGCGTCTTGGCACGGAGTTTGCATCCCACCATGATAACATGGGCCTATTCGATCTAAATCAGCATTCTTGTTTATTTTCGAACAGCTGGTCGACCACCAAAAATTTAATGCTTCGTGGTCAAGACTGGCTGTATATGGTGTGTCTGACATTTGCAGTATATATGATATCTCCAGGGGGGTAAATTAGTGACTGTATCCCGCACAGCGGTTTAGCATCACCAAATTCACCCTCTCTGAACCTCATTCTTATTAAGGCCTAAATTGCTATGGGAGACCAAAAGGATCAACTTGAAGTTCCCCAGTTGTGATGTTCACCCATTAGTCACCTCGATTATACATTTAATCTACTGCAAATTAATAGGGAAAAAATGAAACTGAACAGAAGGAAAATGTAATTACAACAATGTTAATTTGAGACTATAGATACTTCACAGAAAATGAGGCCTAAGTAGAATGAGGTCCCCAGAGGGTAAATTGTGATTTTAGCCCGATGTGTGTTATGCATATGTTGTGGTGGCCGTGTCTCTTAAAGTGGTTGTGGTGGGGGGGGGGGGGGGGCTATATACATGACCCCCTTCTGGCTCCACCCCTGTACTGAATTAATGTATAATACACGTTTTATCTTCAGCGTCGCAGTTCGATCATATAATGGACGAATCAGGGAGTGTTGTGAAAGTGGAGATGGACATGTTGTTCAAACAAGAAGATTGGAAAGAGATAATGGAAAGGTAAATTAGATTCTGGCCATGATGCCGGGTTAACATGGCGACATCATAATCATCATCATCATCATGTCGTCGTCGACGACGATGACGACGACGACGATGATGACGATGACTACGACGACGATGATTACGCTGATGATGACGACGTTGACGATGACGGCGATGATGATGACGACGACGTCACCACCATCGTCATCATCGTTATATACCAAGGCTATTTAACCTAACCCTTAATCGTCATCATCGCCATCATAGTCATCATCGTCATCATCATCATCATCATCATCATCGTTATATACCAAGGCTATTTAACCTAACCCTTAATCGTCATCATCGCCATCATAGTCATCATCGTCATCATCATCATCATCATCGTTATATACCAAGGCTATTTAACCTAACCCTTAATCGTCATCATCGCCATCATAGTCATCATCGTCATCATCATCATCATCATCATCATCATCATCATCGTTATATACCAAGGCTATTTAACCTAACCCTTAATCGTCATCATCGCCATCATCGTCATCATCATCATCATAGTCATCATCGTCATCATCATCATCATCGTCATCATTAAATTACATGTAGATACCGGCTACGATGCAGAGTTAACCCGGCGACTTTTCGTGAAATTGTATGTATAGTCGCAGAATGATAACAATGGAAAGTATATATATATATTCAAAAGATGGAGAGAAGGAAGAGCATTCATTATGTATACACAGTATACAATGATCCCCCGATTGCCGTGGCGCCGGTCATCATCACCATCATCGTCGTCGGCGGCGGCGTCTAAGTTGTGACCCAACACCGCCACCACTTTAAGAGATACGGCCATCACACATTGCACAACACACATAATCATCTTCGTCATCATCGTCATCTTCGACGTGGCAGTCGCGCCGCCATCGTCGTCATCCTGGTCATCGTCATCAACACCATTGTCATCATCATAGCTATTTCACATTTTGAGCTCGAACAAAATATTGGTTGTATAAATAGCATGTTGTGATCTGCTGATGCCAGCACCATATACTGAGATACCAAATTACCATCATTCACATCACCGGGGGAGGGGTGGGGGGAGTAAATGTCAACATTGCATGATATGCTATATCTCATATGATGTTATAGTTATACACATGCAGCACACATTCATGTTTTAGCCTTGATTTGAGACGCTGCAACGCAGCATGCAGACCCTTATAATCGGACAGGCGTTATCCGTGAATACGAATATTATACATCGTTCTATTTGTATAAATGATATATGTTAAAGGTACACAATCCGATTTGATGGTCCCCGTATCATCAGATTCCAACAACAACAACAACAACAACAACAACAACAACAACATTTCTTCAAAAGACGCTTTGGTTTTCAGAATCGATTAATTACTCAAAGATAATGCTAACCACTGTCAACTCTAGTATAAATTTTTTTCCCCAAAACGTGTTATTATTTATCAACATTTTGTTCAACGCAATTTGGTATCGAGAGTATGTCGGTCGGTTCGCCAAATAATCCAGGTGGTGAAAAATAACAGATTTCAAAAATCTATATCTGATAACTCTGAGCTTTGATTGGTGGGTTCGATCCTCGACTTGAATAAAATATTGTTTTACCCCCGAAGCCAAAGAACTAGTAACATAGGAACGTTAATTCTGATTGTGCATCTTTAACCATTTATCATGCCGAAATGTGGTAACTCCCATCTTCATGCACAAGCGAGAGGTAACGTATTATATTCATGCGTTTTTATTGTATATAATCGACCATTTCTTTCAAGTTTGGAAATTATTCTTCAGAAACGCAACGGATCACTGTGGAAATCGACGTAAACGAAACGCTATCCGCGAAGTGAGGATGAGATGGACAGATAATACGGTTCCATACCGGATGGCTCCCTATGTCTTCAGTGAGTTCATATAGCGCATGTATACAGGACTGAAATTATGAAGATATACCTGATACGGTATACTAAAACAAAGGTAGCATGTCTAATAAACGTGGTATGCATATGACATTCAAGTCCCCAATAAAGACCAACACATACTTACGAGAAATCCCATCGCTATAGCTCAATTTGACACGGCCAGATTAGCCTTCCTACAATATCCATAAACAAGATCATATTATTTACCCATGATTTTAATTATAGAATATAAAATATATTGGTTTCGCGAATGACGAACTCAGAATTCCGTTAAAATAACAACAACCAGCACCTAATTAACGAACCGGCGGCCGACTCGGTCGTCTCCGACCACAACCATCAGTGGGCTGCAGAACGAAAAATATCTATAAAAGTTGAAATATAAGACTTACAAATTATCTTTTAAATTTCTTTTATTGATAATTGACATAGCTTGTCACAAACCAAAAATCAACATTATTGACATAATAATGTAAAGGACAATAAACGAAATTGAAATTCCCAACTACACCTTTTACCGGTGACCGGCCTCCTGATCGCGCAGTTCGACTTTTAAAAAATAAACCGGAAAAACCAATTTTCTATTTATAAAAGTCCCATCGGCCCACATGTTTGGTCCACAGTATACACCGGTGGCGCTAATGATCAAAATAAGTATATAAGATAATGCATTGGCACATGGTATATAATGTAGCGGCCGTTGAGAGATATTAATAAGTCTCGTTATATCTCTAGTAATCTCCTGAAATAAGTTTAATCACTAACTCGCGGCCGTACTGGATCCATCCAGCCCCGTCCCGTGGTTTTAGTGGTACAGGTCGATGTTCTGGAGTAGCATTTCCATATATGGAGCTTTTGAATAATAATGACTTCCATATACGGAAATGATACTCCAGAACTTTCACATGTATAGCACTAGAACCACGGAACGGGGCTGGATTAATCAAATATGGCCGCGACCCAGTGGTAAGGCGTATTTATCGATAACAAATTCAATATCATTAGTATATGTCTATGTATAGCTCAGGTTCCGTTTTAGCCTGTATCTGTAGCTCAGGTTTCGTTTAAAGATACGGGCGTCGTTGTCGGTGGGTATGCTCTATGCTGTTAAAATATTCAGCTCCGTCAAAAACCGCCATAAACAGAAATAATAGTAAGATATATACAGACCTTGTTCTTATACCAATCAGAAATATGGCACATAAACAGTATGTTATTGTCAAATGTTTTTCCTTTGTTATGTAAACAAAGGCAAAAAACGTTACAAAACCTGGCTTTTGTTTAGATCCGGATATGGTAAACATAAAGAGCGTTATTTGTTACTGTTTTCCTGATATGGAAATAACAAAGAGCGTTTATATCATTTGTGTGTGATTAAAAGCACTGTGTTATATGTAAACAGAAGCAAAACTTCTGTAACACGAGCATGTTCTTGTTTATGTACACCATCGTACATCTTGACGACAATATACTATTTATGCGCTGATTATGTTTGGCATACGACGAGCAAAACTAAATATATTTTAATATTCCTTCTGTTGATGGCGATTTGAACAAATATGAATATTTCTGCAACGAACGCCGCCCGTGTCTTTAATCTCACTAGTCTGCATCTGTCGCCCATGTTTCGTTTAACCCTTTACACAACAGAACGGCCATGTGCCAATGCATTCTCTTATATAATTATGCGAGTCGACCATAGGCCACCTCGCATATATAAGAGAATGCATTGGCTTAACATATTAAAAATGATAAAATTGTCAAAGAATGTAGAAAAATATTATAAAAATTGTTAAAAGAAAAAATTACAAAATTGTTAAAGAATGTAAGAAAAAATGGTAAAAAGTGTTAAAGTGTTTAGGCCAATGCATTCTCTTATGGTCGACTCGCATATATAAGAGAATGCATTGGCATATGCAGGGTATAACTGTAACCATCACAATGTGGTCAATGAACCGGTTCCAATGATATCCTTATTTGTATGGTGTTATTGAGACAGACCGAAGACATTTTAGGCTGTTGAAGCTTTATTTTGGGCGTTTTTGGTCGTTCTGTTGGGTAAAGGGTTAATCTCACCCGTCTGTCTCTCAGGTTTCGTTTCAGTCATGTTAGTGTTGACACAGTGTTGTGAGTATAATCAGCACCGGTATATTCGTTTCTTATCATCAGGTTACTCTCAAAAAGGTATTTTAAAAGCAGCCATGAACGAATGGATGACGCACACGTGTATAAAGTTCAGAGAAGCAACATCGTCGGATCGGAACTATATTCGGTTCCAAAATGGTCAGGGGTGAGTATCGTGTAAAAATCGAGGTCCACCCAATGAATCAATCAATTAATTGTATTGTCTATAATTAATCCGACTGACTCATATAGGCCTCTATGGTCGACTGATGCCTCATATGTCCGGCTGACACATTCCTTGTCCGACTGACCTGTTGAGACATTGGATAATATATCACCCCTGGTCAAGTGGTCCTGCTAATGATACTGGTGGGTCCTTCTGAATTTATATGATGCTGTTTAGGGCAAACTTATTCGGTTATGAAAAAGTACCGTTAATATTCTGAAGTTGTCATTTTCGCTGTGATTGGATAATCTGAACATATCCAGGAAAAGCCATTACGTGTGTAAAAATTCAAAAACATATATATTGCGAAATATTGTAATACTGGTTGTGTTGGTTGTTGCTAACCGCCTATTATCAAGTTTTGCAAACTTGAACACCAGCGCAGTCATTATTAATATTTTGGAAAATGTGTCTGTTTTTGAATGTTTTATACATAAATTGGCTTTTTCTCAAATGGCTCGGATTAGCCAAAATACCTCGAAAATGCCAACTTTAGAAAAAAAATAGTGGTACTTGATCGTAACGGCATCAGTTTTCACTACCAGCATCATGGCCATTCAGCAAGACCCCCGACATCATAGCAGACTAGCATGATCACTTTGTCAGGGTGTATACAAGATACACGATTTTATTGCAATAACACCTCAATGGGCAGTTGCTAACATATAACATTCACATAATTTAAAACATACATGTAATAGCACGAATTAAACTAAAAACGACTCAGTAAAAATTTTCTGCACTCAATCACACAGGTATTAGGCACAATTTTTTGTTTTAATTTAATCAAAATCTCCAAAAAAATATTGTGCCTAATACCTGTGCTCAATCATACGTTGTTCATAAAATTATTAAGCAATTGATAAACTCTGCCGCTTTTAAAAGAAGGACCTGATCATGTCGCATATGTTATTTATGGTGACAATTAATAAGCCTATTTTCCATAATATAATGAAATGTATTGTCTTCTGTCATTCTATGGAAATCGGTTATATACTCGCATATTGCTGTGAAAAATGACTGGATGACTCATCATATAGGCGACTGACATCAACTACACCTGGCTGACAATGCTGCATTTCGATCTATAAACGGTTAACATTGCAAACAAACAAAATCGATAATATCGATTGGCGATGGTTTGTTAAATTCATTTCTTACACTCTGCCAAACAGTGTATCAATCTATATTCAGATGTATAGGCATAAACCTTTTAGTCTTTGCAGTCACAATGGACATAATTCCACAGATGTCAATCAAATAATTAATAGCAGATATTTTCTACCAATCAGCGACTGAGGCGGTCGCTTGCTGCAATGAACAGTCTTTGTTCACCTTAATTTTGATATCGGCGCATACTTTCAATGTTAAATTGCCTGTATTCAAACAACTTTATCATTGTCAAATCATAATATACTGCAATTAATATTTACGTCATGGTGTTGGAAATTCATCCATGAATCATCCAATGATTTTCATTTTGCGTGACACCTGTCATAATTTTAAAATTGAAATTAAAGGCGAAAAAGTATGCTATCTGGTGTATTATAACATACAGACAAGCGCTTTTTAACTAATTATAATATTTCCGAAGATGCCTGGTCTCCTAGCAACCATAAGCTCCTCCCATTAGTTTCTTTATATGGAAAGCTCCATTACACATGAGTATATATAAGATAAGATAAGATAAGATTTCAAGCAAAATACACCCAATGGGCAGTTGCACATATAATAAATACAACATATATCAACATAAATAATAATTTAACATGAGTAATCACATACTATATGCATATACGTTCTCGTGAATTTATGTCATACACCGGATATAACGCATATAACGTTAACGGTTGCAATTTGTTCATTCTGCATAATAAATGTGTACTTCTCATAATTTGTCATTTCTAAGAAATGAGGGCACGTTGCAATTATGTCCTTTACATAAGTTTCACGAATACTTTCGTAGGCCCGACATTCTAAGATGAAATGATATTCTGACTCAATTTGTGTTGAATTACACGCAGAACATAATCTTTCTCTCACAGGTTTTGGGGGCTGTTTGTGTCTCCCTTTTTCGATTTCCGGTCGATGATTACTGATTCCCAATCTTGTGAATAAAATTCTCGCTTTGACAGATCGCGCCTTGACACTGTATGGTTCAATTTCATACTTTGACTTGAATAATCTATACGTTCGTATTTTATTTCCACTGATCGATGATTATATGTATCTCTCATCAGATGTTACTCATACGTTGGGATGGTCGGTGGAGAACAAGAAGTCGGTCTGGCTACAGGCTGCAGGGTGGTAAGTAATATATTAACTTATGTGGACAGTAATCCCACACAAAATGATCATGCGTATGTTATTTCAGGGAGATGAATGGTAAATGTTCAGACAGTAGGTTCAATAAACAGCCTAAGGTCGTTTATTGAAATTATGATCTGAACATAATATCATCATTCCTCCAATAACTATGACTTATTCTGCACTTTTATTGTCCGTCGTCTGCTTTATTTTTCCTGTAAACCAAAATGAATAATAAATCATTCTAATATATACTTTTATAACTGAGTGGGAGTAACCATTTAAGCCACCATATATAAGCCGTAAAGCGAGCAGCCGGTTCGCCGCGGATTCACGATAAGCCCATACTGGTGTTCCGTTCTGTACATCTGACAAACTTTTAGACAGTTTCTTATAAAGGTCGCAGTTTGTTCTGAATTTACACCACACTTCAAATATAATGTAGTGGCCGATGAGCTTCCAAATTTGTTCTACATAATTTGGAAGGAGATATAAGATAGGTTGACACATACACGAAATATTGATATATCGACTTCATATGTTCTGAAAAATACTTGCCATGGTCATAGCCATTTTTCAGCTCTTTATTTCTACCTTATCAGAAGTAGACTAACACGGGACTCTCTGTTCTGCTCAATGCTGTGCATATAGCTGTTGTTTGGGGTGTTCAAATTTGTATTTTTTAACCCTTTACCCAACAAACCGGCCAAAACCGTTCAAATAAAGCTTCAACAGCCTAAAATATCTTCGGTCTGTCTCAATAAAACCATACAAATATGGATATCATTGGAACCGGCTCCTTGACCACATTGTGATGGTTACAGTTATGCCCTTTGCCAATGCATTCTCTTATATATGCGAGTCGACCATAGGTCGCCTCGCATATATAAGAGAATGCATTGGCCTAAAAAAAAATCTTTTTTAACACTTTTTACCATTTTTTCTTACATTCTTTAACAATTTTATAATTTTTAATGTGTTAAGCCAATGCATTCTTTTATATATGCGAGGCGACCCATGGTCGACTCGCATATATAAGAGAATGCAGTGGCACAGGGCCCGTCTGTTGGGTAAAGGGTTAAAGGACTTCAGTGCGTCTTTCTGGGACATATAGTGGCCGTATAAAGGTAGAGTCGTATCAGTTTAGTAGTCCATTATACGTATGGTGTTCATTTTCGTAATGAATTTATGCTATATATTTCCGGACAGGTCACAAATGAAATCTCTCTCTTATCGGAGTTAGAACACACGTCCGATTCCTCAATATTCTAAACTGCTACGTTTGCACATACAACATACTCTCAAGTGTCTAACAGTCGCGACATGGCCTAACAATAGAGATGGGTGGGGATTTAGGATGAAATTAATATTAGTGATGGCTATATCACTCTATGTATCAATGCCAAATAATAGTGATCTTTAGGAATTTTCTCCAAAATTAATAAATGTTCTGACATGCACTATTATTAGGCACATGAGAGTAAGTCTTGATTAAAGGGTGACATAACCAGAATGACTCAATACACAAGATGAATGGTGCTATCAAAAATATCCACGGTTCTTTTAAACAAATCTATATTTTCATATTTTTGTTTCTTTCAGAAAGGTGTGGTGACTCACGAACTTGGCCACGCGATCGGGTTCCAGCACGAACAAACGAGACCTGACCGAGATGATCACGTTTATATAATCCATAATAACATTCCATCAAATCTTCGTTATAATTTCCAAAAATATACGTGGTCTGTTATCAACAGTTATGGAGTCCCATACGACTATAGGAGTATTATGCACTATGGAGGAAAGGTAATTACAAAACAATATCAACTTGCATAATGATTCGCTACACCGACATAACCATACAAGAAAACCAATGTCAGAAATGGTCAAGATCATTATTATATACCCATGATTGTAATTATAGAATAAAAAATATATTTGTTTCACGAATGACCAACTCAGAATTCCGTTAAAACAAGTAATCCTTCAAATTATTACAACAACTATATACAGCTTATAACTGAAGGTTTCTCATGCATCTCACCAGAATTCCCAATTAAACCTTTTACCGGACTCGGCCTCCGGGTCGCAGTTCGACTTTTAATCCGTCCCAAAAATTCCCATTTTTATAAATAAAACGCCCATGGCCCATGTATACCAAGAATCAGCGAAACATTATACACACGGAGCGCTAAATGATGCATAATAACGAGTTTGATTGTAAAGTCACTCCATTGTTTCCCAATACCATTAGGTATTTGGCATTTACGGAAACCGTTTTGGCAGCCATCATTTGTATGTTTATTGGAATACGGCATCTAAGGCTTTTGGATAACAGTGAATTGAAAGAAGTCACAAAAGTAAAACAACATTATATGCCTCTATGAAAGAAATACTGGATGAATTCTCATGCAGGCTTGTCATTTTGGAAGAAAATTATATTGACCTAAACCAACATTTCTGACCTCGAGCATCGACCGCGCATTTCCACGTTATTATAAGCCAAATCACCGACCGGCGAACAACGTAAACAGTCGACTTTGCGAACATTATTATTTTGGTCAAAATTGTATCAGTATTAAAATTATTTTGAGTGTAATTACGATTTTTCTCATATATACTTCGCGAAACCTACTTCATATGTATTCAGGGTGGCGTTTTTCATTAGTTTAGTGAAGTTGTCACACCTGCATGCGATTCGGCACCACATTGTTATTTTAATTTGGGAATTCCCGACAAGAAGACACAATTATACTAAAAATAGATTACAAAATGGATGGTTCATCGCGGCAAGTGATTTCGAGTATTCTATTGAAAAATTCAAATCGAAGTGGAAACGAAACGGCTTCCAATCATAATTATGGTATCATTATTTTCTTTTAGGCGTTTTCCATGAATGGAGGATTAACAATTCAGACAAAAGACCCAGCATATCAAAAGGTCATTGGAAACCGAAATGGTCTAAGTTTTCGAGACCTAAAACTAGCAAACCTCATGTATGGTTGTGCAGGTAAATCAACATTCATGGTTAATTAGAAGCCTTATGTATGCAGTGTTCACGAAACGATGTATGCAGATATGTTCACGGGGTGGAGAATGAGAAGGGAGAGAAGGTGGAAGATAGAGAATGTGAAGAAGAGAGAGAGAGAGAGGGAGGGGAGAGGAGGCGAGAGAGGGAGAGGGAAATCAAGATATATATATATATATATATATATATAGAGAGAGAGAGAGTGAGATCGAGTGATAGAGAGAGAGAGGGGGGTCGAGAGATAGAGAGAGATATATAGAATAGAAGGCGAGAGAGGGAGAGGAGATCGAGAAATAGAGAGAGATCCATAGATACAGAGAGAGGGGAGATCGAGAGATAGCGAGAGAGGGTGATCGAGAGATAGAGAGAGAGAGAGAGAGAGAGAGAGGGGGGAATCGAGAGATAGAGAGAGATAGAGAGAGAGGGTGATCGAGAGATAGAGAAGGAGAGGGAAATCGAGAGATAGAGATATATATATATATACTAGAAGGTGACCCGACTTCGTCCGGGCTTTGACCTTGAATTGGCCATTTTGAAGGTCAAGGTCAATTGGGGTCACGATTTGACCAGTCCAAAAACACTGCCCGGACAAAAGTACCCGACAAACGTGCCCGTCGAAATCCAACCGTTTTTACCCGATTTGACCTTGAATTGATCATTTTGAAGGTCAAGGTCTGACCGGGGTCACGATTGGACCCGTCCAAAACAATCAGTGGACAAAAGTAACCCCACGTATCAGATTTCGTCGAAATCCCATCAAAATTGGCGATTTGACCTTGAAATAACCCGATTTCAAGGTCAATGTCACGTCGCACGGGCAAATGAATATGCTTAAGAGACTCGCCATAAGAAAGTACCCCCACATACCAAGTTTCATCGAAATCCCGTGATATTCGGACGTTTGACCTTGAAATTACCCGATTTCAAGGTCAAGGTCACGTCGCACGGACAACTTAATAGGCCTATGCCAGTTCCCGGCCGAAAATACCGAGAGAGGGGGAGATCGAGAGATAGAGAGAGAGAGAGAGAGGGGGAGACCGAGATCGAGATAGAGAGAGGGGGAGAGATGGAGAGAGAGACAGAGAGAGAGGCAGCGATGGAGATAGAGAGAGGGCAATAGAGAGAGAGAGAGGGAGATAGAGAGAGATAGAGAAATAGAGAGGGAGATATAGAGAGATAGAGAGGAAGATCGA